>JAAQRM010000413.1:0-600000 GCA_013396095.1 Fusarium sp. NRRL 52700 | reverse complement strand
TCAGCAAGTTGAACATGCTGATGAATTTCATGTGATGGTGATGTTCGGCGGGAGAAGAGCAACTTAGCTACCGAGGGCGGGGAACCCCTGTTGGACGGCTCCATAAGCAACGATATCGCGAGTCACTATTCGCTAATTGAGCATTGCTTTAATTAACTGGGCTACTGGGATAGCCTTAGCAGGGTCTCGATATCAAAAAGATGGTGGGCAAGGTCAGCTTAGACCAAGAGCCGAGGTCGAATTCTCCACTTTACGTCGTCTTGCTCATTTCCAAGTTCTTGTGATTTCATCCCTTCCGTGCCTCCCACCATTCGTCACTTCATCAACAAACAACAGGTTGGATGTGAGAGCTTCGATCTGGACCCCTCAGCACTCAAGCTGTGTAACCAAGTCCAGGTCATTTCTGATTCAGATAAATTGGTTTGTTCATTTACTTGATGCCTCTCTTCGGAGCTACTGCTCGAATGCGCCGCTGGAGCTCAGCTCGTGGAACCGCAGACACGCCATAAATTGAACCAGACACGATCCTTTTATCAACAGCAACAACAACATCCGCTCCTTAACCACAATGGAATCCTCCATCTCTTCAGGCGACGCCTCGAGCTCGCGATCTTCAAGAGCTGTCAATGACCCTGTTCTTCGAAACACGTTGCGCTACACCATCTCAGCTCACGAATATGCGAGTCTGCACAAGTATATCCTCTCTCGATCCCGCGTTCTGCGTCGCGCAACACCCACGCCAAACCGTGTTGAAAAGGCACTACAACCGCCAAATGGTGGCGATGATTATAATGCTAGAACAGTGCGACATGCGCTTAGGGTGTTTGTGATGACGTTCCTCGGCATGAAGGGATGGGACATTGTCGCCAAGAGGATGGGTAAAGAAGAGTAAGTAGCTCACTGATAAAATAAGTGCGCAAATAGCTAATGCTTCTCAACAGGCCCAGCACTGGCGGTAAAAAGAAGCCATTCTACAAGTCTCCTGCTCTGAGGCTGTCAATCTCGCTTTCTACCATTCTTCTCCTTTACAGAATCCTCTTCCGTTTCTTCACTCGACTGCGTGTGCATCTTCTCGACCCTCAAGTCGAGCCTTTCCGTGCGCGCAATCCCCGAACTGCAGCGATGCTGACATCTCCTTCTGCGCCCGCCATTGGTGCCTCGTTCGCTGGTCTGGCTCTGGGCATTTACCCAGCACAGAAGATGCGTGTCACTATCGCCATTTACACAATCTTTCGTGCTTTGGAGTTTGCCTACAACTTCTGTGAGGCTGATGGCCTTATCTGGGGCCGAAAGAACGGCGTCAAGAGGGAGAGGCCTTGGTGGTTCGGAAGCTGGATGTTGCAGCCATTTGCTTTTGGACAGCTTCTCCATGCTGCTGTTTTCGATCGCGATTGCTTCCCTAAGCCTTTCGGAGATTTGATCTTCAAGAGTTCATCGGCTTACTTGCATCCGCGCCCGCAAGATTGGCCGTCGAGCGTTAAGTGGCCTCAGACTTCTGAGATTGTTGACAGCTTGGCTCAAATGGCGCGCCTGAGCTGGCCGTAAGTTAACAAGCCTTGAGAAAAAGTCTTCATACTGACTGTCATAGTGCCTATGTTTCTCCCACTCTCTTCCCTGGCAAGGAGGTTCTTCCTCCTAGCCTCAGTGCAATCGCGCCACTGACATCTCGAGCTCATCCTCTCATCACATCTCTTTCATGCGCCACTTTACACCCTGGAGACCCATCCTGTGCCCGAACTTATCTTACTTTCTGGCTTCAGACTTTCCCGCCATTTGCTCGCTTCTTCGTCGCAGTCTTTTCTGCGCTCACCGTCATTCCCCGATTCTCCAGCCTTTACCACAACCCTCTAGCGACTCTTCAGCGCATCATCACCAAGGCTCTCCGCATGTCTACCTTTGCGACAGGAGCGCTTTCCACAGCCTGGGCCTCGATTTGCTTCTTCCAGCAATGGCTTCCACGCCACGTCCTCGCGACTCAGCGTGTCTTCCTCGGTGGTTTCTTCGCTGGTCTCTGGGCTTTCGTTGAGCGACGAAATGGACGTGGACTGTTCCTGTATAGTGCCCGCGCTAGTGTCGACAGCCTCTGGAAGGTTGGTGTGAAACGTCGCTGGTGGAAGAGCATGAAGGGCGGCGATGTCTGGGTCTTCATGCTGGCACTCATGGTCACTGGTGTTGTCTATGAGAAGGATGCTCAAGCAATCCGCGAGACTAACTGGCGAAAGGGAGTCAGCTGGCTTCAGGGTCAGGGATGGAGAGATTGGGGAGCTGAGGTTGATGAAGATGAGGAGAACAAGGACAAGGAAGAGTGATGTTTCATGGATGATGAAAGCACAGTATGGTGTTGGGCGTAACTGCGGTTGTTTATTGGCATAGGATGGAGGGTTGTTTATGTTTGCATTGATTGATAGTCTGATATCCCACATAATGGTAGTATTTATCGCATAATAATTTCTTTCAAGACCTTTGCACCCGAGCCAGCAGACGTTCTAGACGCACGAAATGTACCGAGTGCATGAATAAGATGATCATGAAAGAGGAGGTATTCTCTGAGAGACCCCTTTCTGTGCAGACTTGTAGATCTGCACAAGCCTGTATTGTGATCTTCAGTCCACAAGAGTACTCTTGAAGGTGTCGGGAGATTCAGCTACAATTTACATTGAGATCACCAAGTTTCTCGCATTCTCTGTCTTTACACCTCACTTCTTTGTGCATAACTCTCGCTCAAATGAACTGAGATTGATAGGAGGTTAACAATAGAGCCTTTAGAATAAGTTAGGGAATCACAGTAACTTTAGGGCTTTTACAACAGCATCGGATCGCCTGGAACAGTTGTCGCTTTCATCGGAAGTCTTTAGGAACATGATATGATCCGAGATAGTGCACTAGTAACCGAGGTATACGGCAGCTCATCAGTAATCATGGACAACAGTTGATTGACATGATGACATATTCTGAGTCTCATGTAAGAAGTACTTCAGTCATTTCTCCTAAAAGATAAGCTGAGTGACTCGACTTTAAAGCAGGACCAACACTACAGAAGGGGTCAGGTGTTGTTCATAACTTCAAAACCCACCGGGATGATAAATGCGTAAGTAGTATCCGTCACAGTCGATGGGGCATTTTACTAAAGAACCAGAAACTAGGTACGTAAACATAAATAACTCTCAATTTCCACTTCCTCACTCCCTCTCAATTCTTGTACCATCATCTCATTATCATTGTCATTCCTATTACTAGGCTCTCTCCGTCTCCCTACATTAGTCTCCGTCTCCGGATCCGGGTGTCAAAGACCAAACCCCGCCGCCCGCCCGGACCTCCGCATCTCCGCCCCGGAGCTTCTTTCAACCATTCATTCACCTTGGCCAAATCATTGGTCACAGCCTGAATTGCGTTTGCTTCAAAAACACTAAACACAATGGCTACACCTGCCAACACCGCTGCTGAGGCCCTCGCTTCCGAGCAGACATACTTTGCTCAGAACCCGCCTCCGCGCAATCTATCAGCCCACACAGCTCTCGCTGCTGGCTTCATCTCCTCTCACGCCGCCGCGGGCCGTCGTGTCGTCCTCGTCACATCGGGCGGCACTACTGTCCCCCTTGAGAAGCAGACTGTTCGGTACATCGACAACTTCAGTGCTGGAACTCGTGGTGCTACGAGCGCCGAGTACTTTCTCGAAGCTGGATATGCCGTCATCTTCCTCCATCGCCAGTTCAGTCTGCTGCCTTACTCGCGACACTATTCGCATGCTACAGACTGCTTCTTGGACTTTCTGACTGAGGATGGGAGTGGAAGAATCGGTGTGAGGAGTGAGGTGCAGGATAAGATGCACGAGGTGTTGAGAAAGTATCGCAAGGCGAGGGATGACAATATGCTTCTCACACTGCCCTTCGTCACTATCGTCGACTACCTCCATGAGCTACGAGAAATTGCCCGACTCATGCGTCCTCTCGGTCCATCTGGTCTTCTCTACCTTGCCGCAGCCGTGTCGGACTTTTTCGTCCCTCCTGATCGCATGGCCGAGCATAAGATTCAGTCAACCAACGCAGTTGAGCAGAAGCGACCAGACGATGAAGAGACTTTTGATAACTTTGACTCATCACCTTCTGTCCCACGCTCAAAGCGCCTCGTCATTGATCTTGACCCTGTCCCCAAGTTCCTCAAGAATCTCGTGGATGGCTGGGCGCCAGAGGGTATGATTGTGTCATTCAAGCTCGAGACGGACCCTGCGCTTCTGGTGCGCAAGGCTCGCTACAGTCTTGATCGATATCAACATCACCTTGTTATTGGAAATCTTCTATCCACTCGCAAGTGGGAAGTTGTGTTTGTGAGCCCTAAGAGGGAAGATAACTGGGTGCGTGTGCCGAGAGAGGGCGGCTGGGGAGAGGCGGAGGGTAGGCCACTTGTGGCAGAGGAGTTGCCAAGTCAAGAACCAGATGTTGAGATCGAATCGCTCATTATTCCTGCGGTAGAAGAGCTTCACGGTGAGCACATCAAGGCACAGAAACAGAACTAGGCCATGCTCTCGGGTTCAAAATAAATGCGGAATACCCAGATAGAAAGAAGGCTATAAACAATGAGGTGAGCACAAGCATACAAAAAAAGAATTATTATATTTTCCTATGGACTATGGTATCTATGTACAAAGACTCGCAGCAATGATATTGACATTCTCAACTCCTTTATGTATTCAAACTCCTTTCCCAAGATAACAGCAATACTTTTAAATAGTGTTATGATTTGTGTTCAGTCCTCGATAAAAGACGACAGCGATTCAGTTTCGAGGTTCGATTTCGTTAGATGCTGATGTGCTCGATGAATGTTCAAAGGGCAGCCTTCCAGTTATGCCAGCCCAACAGAGTGACCTTGGCCAGGAACAGCGAGATCATGGATCCCACATAAACGGCACCAGTCAAGATGATAAGTCCCCAGTACTCACCACCATTGGCCTGGACAATGCTGCCACCAATGGGAATACCGATCAAACAAGCAAAAGACACGATTGTATAGGCCGTAGCATAATATCGCCCATACTCCTGCGTCTTGCACAGTCGACCAATACAGACAGGAGCAATGGCGATGGAGGTTCCCGAAGAGAAACCGAATAGTACGGTGAAGATAATGACACCAGCTGTGGTTCCACCAAGAGGTAGCCATACGCAAAAGCAGGCCACAATGGCAAGGATCACAGCCAGGATGCTGACGTTAAAGGGACCGATCACATCGGCATAGTACCCAGGCAAAAGTCGACCGATGACGGAACCAGCATTGAGAATAGGGATGAGGTTGTAGGAAAAGTCCTTTCCAAAGCCCTTGTGCAGCGCATATGTCGATATATAGCCGAGAGGAATGAAGAGGGAGAACTCCAACATGAAGACGCCAATCGTGGTGAAGAGGAAAGGCAGACTCTTGAAGATGAGAAAGTTGGGGTGCGCAGTAGCGTCTTTGGCGGGTGGAAGTCGAGATTTGAGAAGACATATGCCGATCAAACTGCAGATGAGGCAGATGAGAGCGATAACGCGAGTGGCCCATCCGTAACCAATCTTTTCGATTAGCCTCGTCAGCATGAAAGGGTAGATGATACCGCCAATTCCACCAGCAGTAGACGCAACTCCAGTCGCTAGTCCACGTCGAGCCTTGAAGAAGTGGCCTACAGCAGCGATCGAGGGGGTGAAGAGCAGCGATGATCCAAAACCACAGAGGAGGCCAAAGGCGACGACAAAGTGCCAGAGTTCTATAACAGTCAGCACATTTAAACCACCATGATGGAGGGGACTTACCATTTGCAAAACTCATAAAGATCATACCGCCAACGGTGAACACAGCGCCGGCAATGACAAGCCATCTCGGGCCATACTTATCAAAGACAGGACCGATGTACACACCGCAGAAGAAGGCGAGAAAGGTGTAGATGGAAAAGATCCAACCGACGGTGCCCTCACTATACTCTGTGAGTTGGTTGTCGAGAACATAGGCCTGAAAAGTGCCGAGAGTGTTCATTAGTCCAAGCGAAGCGAATAGAGAGAACCACGAACCAGCGACCACGGACCACGCCTGCAAGCCGCCCTCGGGATACGTTTCCTGGAACGACGCTGTTGATGCTGCAGTTGGTTGCTTCTCTAGATCGGCTCCTGATTTTGGGGTGGTTTCATTTCCTTGGTCGATCTGGTTGACATGGCGGTTGATCTCGTCATCCTCGTAGAGGGCACGAGATGTGACTTGGTGACAATCCATTTGTTGGTAGAGTCTCTATGCAATTGTGCAGTTCCGTTTTCCTTTTTCCCGTCCCCAGATACCTAGCACGCTTTTCTTTCTTTCTTTCTTTCTTTCTTTCTTTCTTTCTTTCTTTCTTTCTTTCTTTCTTTCTTTCTTTCTTTCTTTCTTTCTTTCTTTCTTTCTTTCTTTCTTTCTTTCTTTCTTTCTTTCTTTCTTTCTTTCTTTCTTTCTTTCTTTCTTTCTTTCTTTCTTTCTTTCTTTCTTTCTTTCTTTCTTTCTTTCTTTCTTTCTTTCTTTCTTTCTTTCTTTCTTTCTTTCTTTCTTTCTTTCTTTCTTTCTTTCTTTCTTTCTTTCTTTCTTTCTTTCTTTCTTTCTTTCTTTCTTTCTTTCTTTCTTTCTTTCTTTCTTTCTTTCTTTCTTTCTTTCTTTCTTTCTTTCTTTCTTTCTTTCTTTCTTTCTTTCTTTCTTTCTTTCTTTCTTTCTTTCTTTCTTTCTTTCTTTCTTTCTTTCTTTCTTTCTTTCTTTCTTTCTTTCTTTCTTTCTTTCTTTCTTTCTTTCTTTCTTTCTTTCTTTCTTTCTTTCTTTCTTTCTTCCTTCTTTTTACAACTGTCGTAGCATATCAGACATGTAGTTGAAAACTAGTAAAACTCGGCGGCAGAAAAAACCAAAGATCGGACATGCTTAAATATAAGTATGATCGGATTTCGGCGTGGCCCCGGGTCGAAAAAGCCAGGCCCGCTTTCGGAGGCCGGCCTGAGTTGCCGTAGTGGTCGAGTTTGTCGTCGACATGAGAGTAATGAAAACTCATCATTTGTTCGTCAAGGTTCTTGAGCTCCACCCTCTACACGGATATATACGGTCGTAAAATCCAACTCAACTGAGAGGGACCTGGCCTGTTGGGTCTAACCCCAAAGCATGGTAGACGCCTTCTCGAGACAAGCCCGATTGCTAATGCAGCCCAATTTGCCTTGCCCATCTTTTCTTGTCGGTCAACATGTTCAACGCACTTGTTCCTCCGTCATTGAATTGTGGGTGGTCAGATGGGTCTTCTCTACCCCAGCTTTATCCCTATGCCGCTATCTTAACCGGCCTCAACCCCTCGAGCTCGCTGTTGGTCTGAGTCACATCGCTCTTCTGATAGGCTTGAAAAGTCGTCATTGAATGGCTTCGCCCAATTACATCTCTTTTGGGAACCATTTGGTAGGGGAATTATGCATTACTATCTGTCAATTGCATCAATGGCACCAAAGCTGGCTGAACTAACCTCCTCCTCTCCAGAATCAAGCCTCCTCGTCTTCCACATCTTCCATAGTCACATGCCGCGATGTTTGGCCTTGATCGGGTCGTGCTTCCGCGCTGCGATCTGCCGTCTTGAGATAACCCTCTTGTTCTAGTCGATCTGCTTCCTCCGGCTCTATTAACCCTCCTTGTCCTTGGCCCTTGTTCATCTTCATCTTGACCGCCGTAGGCACAAATGCCGAAACAGCCTCTTTTCTGAGATCGCGTACCACAGGCTTGGCTTCGTATACTGTTTTCGCTTCAACGACTGGCGCTTCCTTCTTGTGTTGTTTGTCCTCGCCGCCCGGCCTTGTTGGGTTCTCCGCCTCTCTCCTTGCTCGTCGTTCGGCATACCATTTGTCCATGACTTCTTTGGGAATCGGCGGTGGTGTATCTCGAGGCATAGGAATACTCTTGACATCATCCGGAACTTCTTCGTCGCTTGTCGTAGCATCATTTGAACCTCTACGCCTCTTTCCTAGCACTCTAGATCCTGATTCGTGATCTCGGTTCCATCCTCGACTAAACGTTGGTGCTTTGTCGCCAAGTGCTTCTCTGGCCTTCTTCACTGCTTTAAGTTCTTTTTCGAGCCCTTCTAATGTTTGTTCTTCGTGTCGAGTAAGCTTGCCGCCGCTTGATGTGATTTTCTTGAGGTCGTCGATCTGTTTTTGGATGCGCTCGGGGTTCTTTCGCGATAGCTTCTCATTTAAGCGTTCTTGTCGTTCATGCTTTCCTATAATTCCGGTCAGAATGGAAAATGTGATCATCGGAATTCGTCTCACCTTTCTTCAGAGCCTTCGCCTTGTCAGCTTTACGCTGAGCCTGCACAGGATTGTAATTCTTCTCTTTTGGCATTGTGAAGTATTAGAGATTGGTATTTGTGCGAGTATCGACTTGAGAGTCTGAATATATTTCCCAAAAGTCCCTGTTCAAAGGCGAACAAAAATAGATACGCAATCACTACAGGATATGCCAGAAGTTGTTGTAAGCTGCGTACGAGTTGTTCAAAATGGTTGGACTTGGCTAGGTAAAGCTTCCTTGTCACGATGACCTGGCTCCACTTGATTACTAAGGCTACCTAGCTGTTATGATAAAATTCACAACAGCTTTCAGTCAACCACGGGACTCAAAAATGATGTCACAGCAATCTTTACCCTACTTGCGGCTGAAACATTTTAGATCTTAATTTACTGACGTATGCAGGGTCTGGATGTTGCAGATTGGCTGAAAACTTGATGTCGAAGCGTGCAATTTATATCCTTGAATGCTAACTCTCGTATCACAAAAGCGCCTCCATCATATTGATCGATCATCTTTACGTAGTAATGAAAGTTGAATATTCCCTTTGATGTACATATCTGATCAGCATGTGCGTTGCCAAGTCACAGTGATCATCATATACCCTCTGTCGAGTCTTTGACAGTTGAAACAAGAAATAAGTCATAATTATTCATAGCAGCAAAAAAAGGTCCATCCAAAAACAAAGCATAAGTAAAGCCCCAAAGAAATTTCAAGCTAAGTTAACAGGTCGAAGATTTCATGGTATGCTTTATAATCACACCATAGATCATCCTTTCTCCTTTCCATGCATCCAATTCCGTTGACGGAGGTAAATCAAGCGCCGGAATCCCTTGGTTTTCCGATCCCATCCTCTCTGTTGTAAACGCCTTAATCATTGTGTAGCTGTGTGCTGGGTATGCCGCCGAAGTTTGTAGTGTACAGCCGAATCTTTGTTCATAATAAACCTGATTTCAAATTGGCAGGCGAATATGCTTATCTTGGTTTGGGTCACTCGACTTTATTTCCACACCCAACTGTTGGGCGACACAACTACTGGAGACGTCTTTGCCCATATACTTTTGCAGAATGGTGTCAAAGTCGGTCTCAGCAACCACAGGGCCAGTACCGGAGCACTTAGCCTTCTTGGTAAGTTCGGAGCAGAGGCCATCGAGGTCGAATTCACCATTCTGTGCCTTGGGGCAAGCTTGAAGTTTCTCCCTGTAAAAAGGTGTTAGAGACAGAGATTTCCTGATTCTGTAAGTTGGCACATACCAAAGTTGATTGCAGTTCATGTTCTGCTTCTTCAGAGGCTCGTCATCGGACTCCTTTTGAGCATCAATCTGATCAATTAGGTTCGAAGGCTTCTTGGCTTGACCATTGAGATGCGCGCTAGGGCTGTTGGGAGCCATGTTGTAGGGAGTAAAGAAATCGCTGTCAAGAGCATCGTTGAAGAAGTCGTCGAAAGATGGGTTTGACAGAACATTTTCTTGAGGCTCACGATAATCACCAAAAAGCTGTGGGTCAAACTGTCCACCGTTCTGTTGTGACAGCCAGTCAAAGTTGGTGCTGTTGAGATCGATGTTGCCGAACTGACTGGGGTTATTATTATTGTTGTTCTGATGTGTCTGCTCCTCGCCAATGGTAGTCATTGTATCGACGGGCTTAAAACCCATGGGAGACTGGTTGAAAGGCTCGGGCGAGGTTCCGCAAGACGAGCTGGGACCAGTGTTTGAATGAGATGAAGCAGACGGGGAGCTGGAGGCGCCATTGGCGCTGTAGCTTGCAGAGTCAACGCTCGCACGGGAGGGGTTGGTGGCAGAGCTTGCCATGGAAGGGCTGAAGACACCCGAGAACTTGGCCAAGTCATCCTTGAATTGTTGTGCGGATTGCGCACTGTTGTTGAGACTGTTGTTGGAGGGGCTTGGGTATGTGATCTTTTGCTGATCCGGGCTTGTAGGCGATGAGCCAGTCTTGCTGACAGGCGGTCCTGGAAGCATGCCGAATTTGGGAAACTCGAACTGGAAGTTGACATCGCTCAGGTTGCTGACGGCAGCGCTGCCGAAGGGAACCTTTTCTCTCGGCAGTGGCTTGGTAGCTGACATCACTGTGACCTTCTGCTTATACTGGTTGAGTTCAGTTGTCATGCGCTCAACCTGAGCTCGAAGCATGCCATTCTCATGGTTGGCAGCCTGCGAGGCCTTCTCCAATTCTTCGACCTTAGTCTCAAGATCCTTCAAGTGCTTCTCCTTGCGTTCTCTGAAAGCACGTTGAGCGGCTCGGTTTTGAGCCTTGCGCTTCTATTATATGGATTAGTAAGTGATACACTTTATATGTAGTCAATTGATAAAACGTACCGAGCTGGGCTCGGATGTAAGAGGCTTACGGCCGGGCTTCTTAGGGACCTTGTCGGTGCTCTCACGGCGCTTGTGATCACCACCAGGACTATCTTCATCATCCTCATCGTCGGGGTAGCTACGCTTCTCTGGAGTATCAGTCTCTGGGGAGTCGGACAGAGCGACAGAACCAGAGTTGTTGTTGGGCTCTATGGAAGCAGCGGGAAGATCTCCAATCATGGAAGGCTGGTCCTCGCTGGCGAAGGAGAAGTCGAAACCAGAATCGCCAAAGTCATAGTCGTAGTTGTCGAGGAAGGGACTCTCCTGGTAACCTGTAGCGGTGGCGGGCTTTTGCTGCCCAGCAGAATTGCGGATTGTCGTGGGAGAAGCTGTCAGAGAATTGTCCGCGGGAGAACCAGAGAGCTGCTGCTTGTTGGAGTTGAGAGCAGCAAAGAGCAGGTTCTGCTGTTGCGGGGTCAAGAGAAAGTTGGGTGGCAAAGTGCCTCCAGTGCCGGTAGAAGCCATCGCGAAATATGAAACGGGGCGATCGAAAAGAGGCGTATAGGTGAGGAACGATTTGAAATCGAGGCAGGCGAAACTGGTACTGCGCGGGTTGCTTATAGATTCAAGCTCTCTGCCAGTCCAGGCTCACGCAGGAGGGGACAAAGAGCCAGACCAGAGGCTGTCTGTGCCTGAAGCCTGTGTAGCGGCGACGTCGGGGACCTAGACGAGCGGGGCGGGCTTCTGCTGATATGATACTGGCATATAACTAACTGTCAAGCGGAGAGGCAAAGTTGTATAAGAAGAAGAATGGAGTTTTCGGATTCAGGCCGCAAAGGACAGGATAGAAACTGAAGCTACTATGGTATGTAAGGTAACAGTATGTAAGATTGATGATGAAATCGGTGGTTTCTGGTGTCAGGCGGAGCCAAGAATGGGCGAGGAAGGGGAATCGAGTGAGATGGATGGCTGCAGTAGTAGGTAGAGCGGGGGCAGCTGAGCGGGCGCTGTTGTTGAATCGCACTGTAGGTACTGTATCTACGCGTACCAGAGCCTGGCAAGCCAAGCAAGGGTCCAATGCGGAGCGTCCGACTACAGAAAATTTGCTGCCTGAGTCACAAAGATTCCTTCTAGTTCATTCTTCCATCAGCTCACTAGACCCTGAACAGGAACCATCCTGGGTGGGGGGTGGGCGAGTTTCCAGGAGAGGCTGGGTACAGGAACGTGAATTCTCAACAGTGCGAATAGCGTCAAAGTTGCATTTGTCAGCCGGGGCTACCGGTTCATGGTTATCTTACAATGGAGAGGACGAAACAAAAAGCCCATCTAGGCCATGCCCAAACGAGCCATGAACATGCTATTGTCCGTCTGTCTCTTCTCTCTTCTCTGACTCACAATAAAACAAAAAGCCGTTTGGCCATGAGCTTTTGTCCATTGGCACGTTGCCTGTGACCGACCTAGCGACTTATACCCGAACGTTTTCGGCAGATATTATTCGTTGACATGCACGCCCTTTTACGTTGTGCACGAGTCTCTCGAGTATTCTCCGCCTTTCTCGGCCCTGGCTTGTTTGACAGTGGCGATTCCACCTGAACGGACGGTATTATGCTCCTCCGACTGCGACAGAATGCCGTTTACTTATTGTAATGGTTGGCCTTGGACCTATGTCTCAATTACAATGCAGAATTGACCCGAGACCATGACCTTGGTTATGCTTCAACTGACAAGCCTCATGACCTCATAGTTCAATGTCTCTGACTCCTAACAACGCCTCGTTCAACTCTCCTGCAGCCCTTGCCTTATCCCCGAGCCACAACCACCGGTCTTGTCGAAACTCTCCCCGCCCCCGGATTTAGACCAAGATTCGGAGTTTGTCACACGGCGCACTCACCTAACTTTTGACCAATCAATGGCGATTATTCTTCCTAATGGGTCAAGTCCAGTTATCAATCGCTGAGATTTCCAACGTATTTTTGTATCTTAACGGCTGCCAGAAACATCTCTGGATGCGAAAATATTTATGAAATTGTGGCCAATCACCGTCATGATCTTGTCTAGTTGTGTAACAATCCAGCTAAAAGTTAGCAAGTTCGGAGCTCAGGTCGGACGTAAGCATGTGCGGCGTAGTGTGGTGCCTCGATCTGATATGCATGGATGTTTTGGAATCATCCAGGACCCTTGTTTGCATGAACTTGCACGTGATTACTGTCTCAATTCTACTCCGATCTTGAAACGTCCGTAACGTTTTGGCCTAACCTACAGTTCAACATCACGACATGTTCAATCATCTATTCTCGAGAATTTGAGATCAACTATTATGTCACTCTCTCGAAACATGGTACTGCTAAAGGACCTTCGTCACCTCCTAACCTAAAGAACATGTCCCAGAAAACAGAGGTCATATTTCCTTCATTGAGCCAAAGCGATGATATGCTGCTGGGCAGCCTCCATGGTGCGGTTGCCGACACAAGGGCACTACTCCGTTTCGCCCTCTTTGGGGGAAGTCCACATCAGGTTCATTCGGCATCTGCAGAGAATTCTGAAGTCGGGCATTTTGGAGAGACGTTGGACATCTATGACCACCAGGGAAAGGAGCTTCACAAGGAGGTCACGGTTGTCGTGGCCAGGGGATCCGTCCTGCAGCTCGTGGACCTCGGTCTTTAGGAGTTTGTACTCCATGCTGACTTTGTTCCGTCTGTGAGTGACGGATTGAAGAGAAGATGGCGATGGTGATGCTTACTGTTGTACACTCAAAGACCAGTTCGACGTATGCTTTGGTTGTTAGCCATAAGAATTACTGTGAAGGCTGTGGAAGTGTCTTGTTTAGTGGAGTTATATAGGAGAGAGAAATGTTTAACAGGAGAGAGAAATAGCTAATGTAGAAGTCGGAATGCGTAGCGTAAGGTAGTATATACAGTACACCTTAGGTCGCTGATTCACTGCCATTTTACTGCTACTGGCTGGCATTCTTTGCCACCATCTAAGGTAATATTTATTCACATTTGTCCGTTTCATTTTTGCCTTAGTTGCCAGTTGCCTTAGTCGCCTTAGGTAGCTGTTTATTCTCCTAAAGCCTCCCCTTGTTGATATTCTTCCTCATCCAGCACACATCACCGTCAACCTCCACAGACTTTGGACCTCAGCGAGCTATTATCTTTGCGACCGAACGCTTCTTTCTGTCTCTGCACTCCTATCTGTGTTTTATTTTCCTGAAACCGCTCTTACGATCAGAGTATCAACAAAATGGAGAACTTTCCGCACCCTTTGTCAGCGAGACCCATGGCAAACGCTCTCGAAAGAGAGGATCTCAAGAACATCACACAAGTGAACTCCTCCCTCAGACATAGTTATGGGAGTGAATACTTTCAGACCATTCGCGTGCGTGGCATCAGGTCCCATGTCGCCGAGAGACTCGAGAAGTTCCTTGACCAACAAGAGCACCCTGGTATGTTTCTCCCCAGGTCAGCGATCAAGTATGCTTCAAAGTCCAACTTCAGCAATATTACAATATTCTAACGTAAGAAGGTTCCTTGAAATTCAATTTGAAGCTGTACCAGTCCTTGAATCCCGAACTGCTCGCGACCATTGGCAAGGCCTCGATGACGTCCGCTGCCTCCCATGAAACGCACAAGCCATCAAAGAACTCATAGGGCTCGTTGGGATATCTGTCGAGTTTAAGGCCAACGGTAATTCCCGATCGAAGTACGCAGACCTGGCTTAGTCTTTGAAGTAGGACTTGGTAGAGATAAACCTCCACGATGTCCGCCTTGTCGATAGTTGCGGCAATTTTGGGGCCCGCAAGGAGCTTCTATTAACCCTCATGAAGAGGTGTGGTCCCTCGAGAGCTCGATGCGTCGATTTCGATCACTGCCCTGACGTCGTCAACTTCTTGGCCTCTCTTTTTGACACTCAGAGGCAGATACCAGCCATGTGTGCTGGTAATGAAGGGCAAAGATTCCTTGATGGTCATCTCATCCCTAGACTTGAGGTGTTCGACATCTGAGATCTCTGCCTTTCAATGGGATGCCATACAGGCGCTCACTTCCCATGCGTCAACTGTACGCCATGATTGACTCGGTGTGCCCACAAATTCCTCTACAATACTGTATTCATCTTAACTCAAGCTTAATGCCCGGGTTAGGAATGTCTTTCACTCTGAGCTCATCTAGGACGGTAGAGCTTATGACCGACAACTTCGTTTTCTGCCTCCTTAATGAGATACGGAAGGATATTGGAAACGAGACCTGGCGCTCAGTGCGGATAGGAGAAGAGATTGAAGTGCTCTGGGTATATTTATTAGCCCTCGATTACTGTCTACATTCTGTCTTCCTTGCGTCTAATGTTGCTGCTGTAATATCTGCTCCTGCGTTGCACTATCTGTATAAACCACATTGCAACCAAACTACCCCACGAATCTCGGAGATACCGCTACCATTAGTGATACGGTCCAGACACTCATCAGCTATTTTAGATCTTGTTGGCAAGGGTAGGAAAATAACATAGGCCATCCATTCGGTGGTGAGAATAGTTCCCTCGAACTCTGGATGATCATCGATGTCGACGATTGGGTGGAGATCTAGGACGATGACTCGCTGCTCGCGAAGAAGTATACAAGATTTCCAATAATACTGCGATGTACTCCACACAATGAGACTCGCGGATGGCCTTGTCCCAGGCTTGCAAGAGAAGAGTCAGAAACAGGCAGGGACTGTTGACGATACCCTGGAGCTGGGGATGAAAAACAGGAGTCCGCCTCAGCCGTCGTTCTCGTTGAAGAAAAGACCAGCGAGTCCTTCGAACATATAAAGGAGAATTGTTGAAAGGCAGGTATCTGAAGTAGGTCATGGCTGTCGGAGAGGGTGGTATTCTAAAGGGCTGGATACACGTTGATATGAGTGAAACGATGCCAGACTAACACCTCCAGAAGAGGTTCAGGTAAAGTAATCATAAGTCTGCCTAAATTTATCATAAACTTCGTAAGAATTATCCTAAACTTACCTAAGTCATCCCGGGCCTTGAGGTTTCTGAACTTCACTGGGTCTGGAGGCATTTGTTGGCAGCGATATAATGTCGAAGCTGCTGCACTTTGCCAGGAAAAGCCCCCCCAGAACCTCGGTTTACCTGTACCCTTTTCCGTCGCAGAATCCTTCTGGACGGTGACATTGGCATTGAGGGCCTGCCCCTGGCGCTATGCGTATCCTCCTTGATAATATGGTAGATTTCGCGAAGGAGACGGTGTGTACTAGACAACTATGTGCGGTGTGTGGGTTTGTGGCATGCTCAGGTGTAGAAATACACCATAGATCCCTGCGCAGGAAGAAGACAAGTTAGCGACCTCACTAAAGACGTAGGGATTCTCAACTTACCTTTGTATAAAGATCCATTTGTACTGGCCACAAACGTCAACGAAGTCAATAGAGTGTAAGCAACGAATGCGAGTATATGAGAATCCGGGCCAGATTGTGAATATGATAACCTAAGGAACCTTAGGATGACCTTTGATAAGTTTAGGATAGCTTAGGATAACTTAGGGAAATCCACCATAAGTTTAGGATGAACTTAGGTAGGTTTGTGATTACTTCACCTAATCATTTTCTTCCCTTGGCCCAGAATCCACACCTATCCGTCCGATCTGAAGGCTGGGGAAGATGGATCCTAACTGCGAATGAGATATCGAATCTATCGTCGATCCCAAGGCATCTTCCTTTTTCGATACAGGCGAAGTGGTGTCATTTTCCCAGTAAGTATAGAGAACAATGCCTCAAGATCATTGCCTTTGCCGTCCGGTTCTTTTCCAAGTTGCTGTTGAGGCTTTCATGCGTCCAGAGCCAGGAAGGGACCTGGAAGGGTGATGAATTTCCTGCCACCCAGTCTGTCGGATTCTGTGGCCTCTTTGGAACCGAATTGAGTGCTGCCCCCAAGCATATCTCATGAATCATGGTGGCCAAACTAGGTGCCCACTCCGCTGATTGCCATCCACTGCGTCGACGGCCATCGGGTCGTAGTCGGACCCCGTGTTTAAGAGACTATTTCCGATGAAACAAAGTCGCGTTGCTACGATTGTCAGTACTTGGTCACGTATATCTAAAGTGATTGACATACCGAGATGTCGATTTTGGGTACAGGATCTCAAGTCCCCGAATCTTCAAGTCCTTTGGGACATTGTAGTTCATTTTCTTATTCGTGCCAAGGGCACCACGAGATGTATTCTGCAGACTGTGGATTGATGAGGCGCAAATGAACCATGTTGCCATATCTTGAACGGTGAAGAGGTTGGATCCTTCAAGTGATAGAGGCTGGGTGTATCTAGAAGTCATCAGCACGTGTATCGTCGTGATGACACTCATCATTGCCAGCGCCCAAGTGGAGGACAGTTTGAAAGGGCGCGATGGTAAGTTGAAATAGGCTCACCTGTAAGCAGAAAAGTATCTCGCCAACTTCCTCATCCTCAGGGGGCACATGATGTGATTGTTGCAACTTCCAACGGTTTGTCGAATGGCTAAGCATTTGTAGAAGAGGCTTTCGAGTTTTGATGTCAAGTGCTGTCGTACGTGCTGTAGTGAAGTGGCCGCCTGCGCGTATGTAAAATGTTCTTTCATCTTTTCAGCTTTCGGTCCTATATCTTCCACTCATCACCAGCCTTCAAGTCCGAGTCTCTGTCGTTGGTGGAGGATATGTTGAGTCCGAAGTTGCCTGCTCCCTCTGCTGCGTCACCCTGTTGGTCTGGGTGTCTCACCTCATCACGACTAAGACCAGATTAGATATATGTCAAGCAGCGGTGTTATCGCAAACACTCACTATTTTTGGTCAATTGTGTCGAGCTGTTGGTGGCCATCTTTCAATATTTTCTCCTGCTCCAATGAGCTTTGTTGACGAGTACTGGCTTTGCGATATGCATCCAAGTTTCTTTTCCTCTTTACCTCTTACTCCGATAGCGTAGCGTGCTACCTCCTCGCCTTCTTCGCACTCCTTGTAATAGAAAGTTGATCTTGGGCTTTCTGAAGAAGCTCAGGATGACTTTAGTAAGTTTAGGATAGGTTTAGGATAAGCTTAGAGGATATTTATGATAAATTTACCTAAGATTTTGCCACGCCTGAGCCAAGTGAGCGACCTTAGTATGTCAACGTCAAAAACGTTTCCTTAGTGTCTATAGCTTTAAAGCAAGCCTGGCTATTCCCATGTTTCGTCTTCAAAATCATTGATATAAAACTCAATTTCTGGCGTATCTTCATCGCTCGAATCCTCATCTTCAGCCTCGATATTGTGGCTGCCAAAGTCATTCAGCGTTTGAGTAGCTCCAATCGAACGGCCGGCATCAACCTCGTTATGACTGCCGACTTGCATCCCGTGGTTGGAGACATCTAAGTTTAGACTTCAGTGTCGGGATCTGTAGCATAGTGGTAGTTCCAGTCGTGGCCTCTTCGTTTTCGTGTTTGCCGGCATCCTCGAGAGCTGCTGAGGGCAGAGATGTATCCTCAGAACAATGATGTTCGGTGTCGCTCTCCTGAGGAACAAATTCATCGAAGTTCCTGTCTTCAGGATATGTGGTTATCTGAAGTTGGTCATTCTGTAACACGACATCGGGGAGGTCGTTGTTACGGCTGGGGTTGGGACCCTGCCAAGTCGAGTCAGGCTGATGTTCGAGCGCCTCTACAGCCACAGACATTTCGATCGTATCGAGCTGGTCTTGCAAATGACCCTTGAATGGTGACATGGGCCGGGGGGGATTCCCACGGCTCTGGTACGTGTTCTTTCCCATCACTGATACTGTCCTCCAGACACATCCTGTCCCCGTCAGGACGGTATTGTGATGCCAAGGCGTCTTGAGGATCCATTGTGGGTGGTTCTTGAACTGCATACGCCACGGATTCTCGCGGGGGGATAGTATGTTTGAACATTTCTGGAGGTGGCCCAACTCGCCACCAGTCTCTCTGAGATTTAGAAAGGGAAGGACCTTTGAAAATCTCAGGTTCCGGTCCAATTTGTCTCTGAGTGTTGTCGCAGCCAGAATTTTGTATTTCCTTGTCGTGACGGGGGCTTTTGGCCTTGGGTTCCGACTCATGACTATCGATCTCGAAGTATATATCAATGTCACAGGGCGAAGGGCGATAATGCATACGGAGGTAGGTAGGCGCACCCTCCTGGGCAGAGTGTTCACCCGGTATGGAACCTCTCGTTTCAATTCTTTGTGTTGAGTGTTCGACAATTGAAGTAGATGTTTCACCATTGGTGTTGTCTGGACGCTGCTGAGGTGCTGTGCCTTTTCAGAGCTAAACCCATTATTAGTTTTATGTCCGATCATACAATCATGTTTATCACGCTGTGAACTTGACATACCGTGTTTGAGGCTGTATCGTAGGTATCTTCATACCTGCCAATATTCGGGGCGCAAGCCTCAGACCCGTCCTATAAGTTTTCGGCATTCTTGATAGAGGCGAGTATGCTGGCCGCATGTGAGTCGTACATCTCTTGGTCACTGCAAGAGCAGTCATTTGTCCGTTGGATGTTGCCGTGCTTGTCCTCACGCGTCTCCATCGGTAGTCCGTCTGGATAACAGTTCAATTGTGCTCTCTGAGCACATTCGATAGGTTGGCTGGCACCCTTGAGTTGTTCATCTCGATAATCGGCACCTGTTCCTTAGTTAGCAACACTATTTTCTTATAGTAGGAGTGTAAAAATGCTTACTTGCAAGGGTGCAAAGGAATCCAGAGCGTCGCCATAGCTTTCGCTCCCTTCTCTCCTTTCTCAGGGCCCGGGACTCTGAAAGGACGCAGCGGCGAGGTGTGCTGTCACGGCATAACGTCGAAGGGGCACCAGAACAACTTTTGTTACGATTTCTGGCTGTAATTTTGGACTTTAACAATGTACACTCCTGAAGTCTTCGCACGATATCCTTGAAAGTTTCGATATCGTCCCCTGTCAGCTCTGCTCGTTGGGAGCTTCTGGTCCATAATAAGGGGTAATCAATACAGAAAAGAGGTTGACAACTCCGAGGCATACCAGTGAAGACTTCTACCAAGAAGTCCTCGCTACAAACCTGCAGAGTCCTCAAAGCCGATCATGTCATGTGCGGGGGAGCGACATGGCCTAGCCCCAACATAATATCGTCGACGAGCCGAACAAGCCCGTCAGAAGGAAACGAAGGCTTGACGTGATCTTCCCTTGCTGTTATCGTTCGAGCATCTACGTATCCACCTTAGGGTTTGCGATCACAAAATTAATGTTCCATACTGACTTGTTGGTAAGCAAGCCTGCCTTTTGAGTTTGAACTTTCTCGTGGTCTGGGAGTACCGACCTCCGATGCACTCCTCGATCTGAGGGACTGCCGAGCCCGCATCATCCATCTTAAGGTAACTTAAGGTCAGAAGTGATATAAGAGGTAAGATTAGATGCTAATAAAATCAAATCCACGTACTGATTGCGATGGCCAGAAAGTGGTGTTGACGCAATGTGATTTCCGCCCAGTGCCCTGAATGTTAAAGAGAAGTAAAGTAAGGTAGATAGGTGAACGGATTGGGAATGGAGGACAAAAGAAAAGCCAGCCAGCCCATGAGGTGGCAATCAGTCAGTGTTTGGTTTCAGAGGGACATCTGTTGGCAGCTGCCGAGCTTCGCCCATCTGCTGAACCTCACGTGAGGGCCATGGTGATAAGTCTATGGCAAAGATTCCAGGAACCTCGGGGGACAGCCAGGGGAGTGAAAGGCGCAAGACGGCCCTTGTCTGCCTTGTACGAGTAGTGCCCCATGACCGACTCCGGGTGCGGAACCTTGATGAGGCCGGTATAGTAAAATGATGCTGAGGCACTACCAAAGTCGTTATTCTATAGTTGAGGGGACAGAAGAAACAGTTTGCCATTTGCTCTTTCTCCCGTGAGAGAGGTCACCTCCACTCATCGGCATCGCAGCTGGGATGAGATCATCGTGATCTCGGACTTCACACTTGCTCATCGTTTCATCAGACGGGAGGTGGGAATGTTGGTGACTCTCCAGGAAAGGCGTGCCAATCTTGGCGTACAGTTGTCGCATGCTCAGTGAGTGAATTTCCCTCAAGTCAATATAAATTCGGACTCGGTTGGATGCACATGACGATATTCTGGAGGCTGAGGATCTTATGCTGGACATTCTTACAGACCACTTTGATACGTTACCGGTGGGATTGTTCTAAATGTAGCTTGGTATTTGAATATGCGAATATTTCCAATAACCCCTAGAACCAACCAGAGTTGTGCACTACTTGTCATGAGCTTCGAAAGGACAGGAAGTCAAACCCTCTATATACACAATATTAGCGGCAGAATAACCAAGGGGCTAGATGGGTGTTTAATAGGGGACTTACCCTAGCTAATACCATACATATTTATACATGTTGGCTTCCCGCCTTCTATATATCGACGCTCTTGCACGTTGTGTTTTCAAAAGATTGGCTGGTGCTGACTGGTTTCAAAGAACATGCTGTTGAACTACTGGCCCTCGGCATTCACGTTCTCGGGCCAAAATACATGTGGTAGAAGGCTGGTATAGGAAAGTGAAAGGGGTTTAGTGGCTGAATATTGTCAATATGTTTTCTGTCTCCGAGACAAGTAGTCCAGAATGATACTCGGGATGACCTGCGTGTATGTAGGAGACATTCGTAAGGCAACTTGTTGGAGTGATTCCTAACGACCCATCATTTCCGGTTGTCGCAGTAGATCGAGGGGTTGCTTCTCGAACCTCCAATGTCTCGCAGGTTGTTCTCTCAAACACTTGACATTATGTACAGAAGAACTTGTACTAGGAGCGGTAACAGCTATTAGACTTCTGATGATGCCTTGTGGGACTCTTTTATACGTCAGCATTCAGTGACTTGACCTATCTTTGGGGGTTGTTACCTTAACAGCAAAGGACGTCTCGCAATTTCCACATCAGGCCCTTACTTGGACGAGAATCACTACCCTTCTCGTTACATCTGGGATCAATAATATAAGGCTATAAGTTTAACAATGTAAGGTAGCTGTCGAAAGTCCAGATATCGCGACTCTCCGGCACCTGCGCTCCAGGTGGCAATAGGGTGAGACACAAAATGACAAGTTGTGAAAAGGATGAACCGAGAGCACATATTTATAGTAAATAAGAAACTGGTAGAATAGACGTGTAAGCCAGTGAAGAAGTTACCAGAATATTCAGCTCTCAAGGGGGAATAGCAATGGTCAGCAAGCAATACCCACGCAAACAGTTTGCAAATACTACATTTTGTGTTGGGCATTCCACGAGCAATTTGCACCCCCCCAGTCGTTCTCATCGCTGGTGTCACCTTGACTCGAAAACATAGATATATCTCTCACATTCGCAAGGGTATGAGGTAGAACAAGTATTAAGCCTAAATCGACGACGGCCTGCTGCCTACTGAGGTGCTATTGACAAGAATGATATGCAAAATGGTTAAATCAGAAGCACAGCATTTCCTTCGAGATACCTTTCAGATGAACCTCTCTGTGAAAATACCGTACAAACCAGAGGTTCAGACAATGTGTTGATCAACGCTGATTGGTGTCTTGGACGGTCAAGACGTTGTCATCCTCAGCATACGCATCGACCTTGTACTTGGCAAACTCGCGGGTTGCCACATTATTAGCAAACAGAAGATCAAGCTCTTCAAATGTCTTGTTCTTGGTTTCAGGAAGGCGGAAAAACGTCCAAATGAAGAAGACAAAAGAGCAGCCTCCCCAGAAAAAGCCAGTCTTGCCACGCCAATTTCCTGCAGTTGGGTTGAGCATATACGGGTTGACGACATTGCAGATGATCTGAGCGATGTAGTAGGCAATTCGACTGACACAAACAGACTTGTTTCTGAGTCTGGTCGAAGAAACTTCTGAGATGATTGCGTAACAGACGGGTCCAACAGTCATGTAATACACGCCCAACCATATGAGCATCATGCTAGCTTGCGCATAGTTTCCTCCCTGGGAGTCTCCAGCACCAACGCTGATGAACCCAACAATCATCAGCACAGCTGTGAGCAAGCCAAGCCCCCAAAGATACAGTGTACGTCGACCAAGGGGAAGCAGCCACCATGATATGATTGTGCCGACAGACGCAATCCCAAGACCACCAACAGACATTCTGAAAGAAATCGACTCAGGCAAACCAGCCTGCACGAAGAAGAAAGTCGGAGTACCACCCATGGAGGATCCACAGAAAGGCTGGGCAGCAAAGGCCATGCAGGCAATCTCGGTTCTGCGTCGGTCAACCCCGCGGAAGCAATCCAGATACGAAGTACCTTGGTCGATGGACTTTTCAATCTCATTGGTATGTATCATCATGGCAACAGCCTGCTTTGCATGGCCAGGAGTTGTTGAGGAACTCAGACGGGTGATTGACTTCTCAGCGTTTTCGTAGTCACCAATCCGGACGAAGTACCACGGGGACTCGGGAGCGAAGAAAAGGACGATGAACAAGGGGACAGGCCATGCCCATTGGATTGCGAAGGGGATTCGGTAGGACCAATGTCCGGTCGTATTCGAGAAGCCTGCTTGTACTCCAGCCGAAATCAGCTGTCCTATGGCCCAGCAGAGGTTGACATAGACAGTAAGATATCCTCTCAATGCCATGGGGCAGACCTCTGATGCATATGCAGGAGCCATAGTGGCGAAAACACCCCATGGGATGCCGCAAAGGAACTGGCCAACAAGAAGGACAGGCAGACTCGGTGAGAAGAAGGAGATAAAGATGCAGCCACATATGGCAACCAAGGAAGTAAGAAGTACCTTGCGGTAGCCGAACTTATATGTGAAGTAACCGTTGGCAAACGCGCCAATAATGGTCCCAACGCTCACAGCGTTCGAAAGTGCGTTTTGCCAGGAAGCTGTGATTTGCCAGGAGTTGCTTTTGGGCTGGTAGCTTCCATAGTGCTCTCGGAAAGATGGTTGGGCGAAGAAGGATGAGATAAGAACAATATCGTAACCCTCCATGATGATCGAGGTAGACAGAAGGACCGACCACATGACGGCCTTGGGATATTTCCGAATGGCTTGCAGCAATGTGAGGTTGTGTTCCTCTTCTGCAGCCTGCTTTGCGATGGATGCATCTTTAACCGTGTCGTAATTTGGCGCATGGTCATCTTCGCTGACCCTGGCAACCTTGTCGTCTGTGATAGCAGCCATGATGCAGGATGATATGCAATGGAGGCCTAGGTGTACCTGAGGCCAGGATGAGACGACACTGACTGCCTATCGAGATGTGCTCAGGATCGGCGGCATGAGCTTCATTTATAGGGAAACAACAGAGACCACAGACATTGGTCGCCTGACGGACCCCGGACGCTTCGTCCCATATTGTCTACGAAAATCCCGGTTTCTTGATGATCAACCGGGGATTGTGGGGAAGAATCTGGGGGATATTCCGCCAAGGGTCTCCAAAAGCTTATTGCCCTAGCTCGCGTTGAAGAATATGGGGTTCCAGTGGGGGCATGGATGGGTACAGATCTCATGGTGTTTTGATCCCCACCGGAGCTTTAATTCTGCTGAAGCTCCGGCGGGGGAGAGGAGACACTTCTGTCAATGTCACTCAATCCAGCCTCGTATTTGGCTAAATAGCAAACTGCATTGCTGTAACGTCGATGAGGACCTCAGTCTGCATGTCCGGGTTGATCCCGGATTACGCGTATGAGGAAAGACGTGCCTGCCGGGAAGTTTGATCCGGCAACTGTGATCAATCGTGTTGTCTGCGGGAACTTTGTTTCGTTGTAAGCACAGGCTGTGATTGGCGAGATTCAAGCAGAAGAATTGATATCGGATGGATGGAGTCGAGGTTGAGGTCCCCTGTGGTTGCATCATCACATGTAGGTCGGTTCGAGATAAGGTCAGAATGGAATATGGATGTTACTATAGCGAGCCAGTTCAGTTCATCTGCTCATTCGTTGATGATGATGCATTTTGAAGAAAACGGAACGTCAGGCCATGAACGCGGAACAAGAAAGATCCATCCCGCCACCTTCGCTTGTCTTACTCCGCACTGAGACATCCATCAAGCTCGCAACTATCCAACGACATGCATCATGAGAAAATGATTCAGCGAATGATCCTCATCCCAGCGTCTTGAGTGTATAGCAAGATGCAGAGCGATGGCGAGACAGAAAACGTGCAGTGTCAACGCTGTAGGCGCACTTTCGCACGCCCGGAACATCTAAATCGCCATTTGAGAGTCCATACCCATGAGAAGCCATTTTCCTGCACGAAATGCAACAAATCTTTTGCACGCCTAGATGTTCTTCAGAGACACGAACTCACACACACACGCACAAATCCCTTGACCGCGGTCGAACAAGTGTCACTCAGAGCGTGCACAGAATGTGCGTTCGCCCGCATGCGTTGCTCAAGAGACTTGCCATGCACAAGATGTAAAAAAAGGCGTTTTGATTGCGTCTACCCTGAGCCCAGGCCACGAAAACCGCTCCAGAAGGAGAAGAAGAGGAGGGGAAGGAAGAAGGAGAGTTCGAGTCTTCAGTCACCCGAGCCATTACCCGCGCAGGACCTGAACGAAGATGCAGAGGGTGAAAATGATACTCAGGCGCCAGACCTATTGGCAACGGTACCACTAGAAACCGAGCCATTGGGAACCGAGGTGGAAACGGAGCCGGCAGAAACAGAGCCCGTGGATGAAGAGGCTGTGGACGCTGAGCCAAGAGAAACAGAGCTGGCTATGAGCAATAGCGGAATCACAGCTGCCAACAACCTTCCTTGGAACATCAACGGTTCTGACGCTCTCACGGTTCCTACAGTAAACGGAACTTGGCCACCTAATGATGAGTCAATTGCTGTTGCACCACAACCAATGAATTCAATGCTCCAAATCGATGACATGGGAAGCTTTCAAGAAGTATCGGATCTCACCATGGCTATCCCTAATATCAATTGGCTTTCCGACAGTCAATTTGCTTCATTGTGGGAGAATCAATTGCCGGTTATCCCAGAAGGCCTTGGTTCAATGGCATACACATTTCCTTCTGAACTAATCGGACCTAATCCTGTCTCCTCCTGGGTCCCAGAACAGCCCCTAGACGTCAATATGAGCGTCAACGGACCAATGGAAACGCCTGCCATCGAACTGGATCAGATTCACTACCCAACAGTTGTGGAGAGCCCTTACGACGGACATGCGAGCAGTATCAACGATTCTAATGCATCATCTTCAAGCAATGGAGCCCTCTACGTGGATGGAACAGCAGCTAGAGCCCCATTTCGTGGTCAACTTCTCCCTCAGCAAGCCAGCTTACAGAGTAATCGTCCTGAACCGGACCCTCGCCTACCCGAAGCAGATGGGCCAGACTACAGTTATCTAAAA
Source organism: Fusarium sp. NRRL 52700 (assembly GCA_013396095.1). Taxonomy (NCBI): domain Eukaryota; kingdom Fungi; phylum Ascomycota; class Sordariomycetes; order Hypocreales; family Nectriaceae; genus Fusarium; species Fusarium sp. NRRL 52700. Next base: position 574,079 of record JAAQRM010000413.1, on the reverse strand, counting down.
TCCTTAGTAGCGAGTATGCGAGAATCCTCTGATAATACGTTTGTGCCAGAGGCTCTCTACTCCAAACTGTCGTCCGTGATTCAGAATGAGATTGGGATCGATCCGGCGCTTGATTTAGACGCTCAGATCCCCCCTCTGGAAAGCATTAGGGGCTTTGTGCTGCTTTATTACCAATTCTTTCACCCGACATATCCGTTTCTACAGAAAAACTCCTCCGTCTGGCAAATATCAGATAACTGGATTCTGTTACTAGCTGTAGCAACCACTGGTGCTCGATATGCTGGGAGTAGGTGGTCATCGGTTATGTCAGAACTTCTGGACAAGGGCTTGAGGCACAGGGTTGACTCCATAATCGAAGAAAACATCAGTAGTGCAAAGAGTATCTGGGTGCCGGGCAACTTTCAATCACATGGCCGGATGGACCTCCAAACACTTCAAGCATCTATTCTGAACATGATCTCTCGAATTCATTGCGGCCAAGAAGTCGTGATGGACTGGGCTCTGTATCAAAGACTTGCTCTCGTAGAAGAATGCAGGAGAATGGACCTACTTTCACAGACCCCATCACAACCTGCTGACACGCCAGTTCAAGATGGCGATGTAGCTGTCACAGCATGGATGCAAACTCAGTCAAAGTTGCGCACTGGCTTGATGATTTGGGTAAGTTTAGCCTTAATCTTTAGAGACACACTCTCATGGTTATCTAGGTCCTTGACACGATCGTTTCCCACGAATTTAACTGTCCTCAAGTATTGAAAGTGCACGAGCTGAAAACAAGACTTCCGTGTCGAGAGTCGATATGGAACCAGCCAACCGTGGAACAAATACGCAGTAGAGACGCGCATCAGGGTTTGTATTTTGAAATCCAAGCGGACGACATCTGGCTTATACTGACTTTAGAACGATCGTACAGTCACAGTACTCGAGGCACTTCATCTTCTTTACATGGAAAAGCGACAGCCATCCAACTTAACGGAATTTGGAAACATCGTCTTGATATACGCAGTGTGTGCGAGGACCAAGGAAGCAGCCTACCAGTATGGAACGGCCTTGTCACGATGGACTCCAGTTGCTCATGTTGAGCCACGAAAGGAATCAGTATCCGTAACTGAAACATGGCCACCAACTCTAGAAATGGTCACAAGATGGAGAAACAGTGCCTGCGACGCCTTTGATATCTTACATTGGAAAGCGAACGGCAAAGCGGCTAATGCTGGTGGGACAGAACACCCGACGATTCTTCACCTCCACCTTTCCCGGTTGTATATCTTGACACCTACGAAGCATTTTCAGAAGGTCGCTGCGTCTGCAGTCCTACGACAAAATGGTAATGAACTTCAAAACAATATGGAATACTCGGAAGCGTGTAATCACATTCAACGTTGGGCAAATATCGACCAGTACAAGGCAAGGCTGTCCATAGTCCATGCTGGCGCTTTGTTGTGGCATGTCCGTCGATACAGTAGCAACGACTTCATTGAACCCCATGCTATTTACCTTGCTACACTCTCGATATGGGCTTACAGCGTGTTCAACACCCCTAGGATTGAGTCCCAGCAACAACAAGGTGTTGAAGGATCAAGATCGGCGTCAGCTTCTGGGGATCGTGAATCGCAGAGGTCGATTGGAAATAATGAGGTAGAGAGCGAGGAGGAGCCAGATCCGACGTTCATCCATCTAGATCGTCCTTGTGATGATGAAATGGTCCAAGTCTACATACGTCTTGGGCATAAGATGGCTGGCCACTGTCAGCGAGTTGGCAATATCTGTAGCCCTAATGCTCCCCCCAAGATTCTCAAAGAAGGTATAAGGATGTTATCACATGCAAGAGCCAGAAACAAGGAATGGGGGATCGAAGCTTCCTATGTTAAGGGTTTGGCAAGTCTGTTACATAGTACCACTGCACAAGAAAATGGATGTGCAAGTGGGACGCCAGTATTCTAATAACTTTCTTCTCAATTTCCTCTTGTCGTATTCAGATACGCTATATCAGAGTGCTTTACGTACCATGGCCTCCGAGCTGCCCGAGAAGCTCATGCTCCTCGAACAAAGACTGGCATTTGAGTCAAAGGACAGTCAACGGTGACCGTTGTTCCGGGTTCGTAAGACTCATCACCGTTGAAAGAAGACCATTTCTCTCCATTTGAGAGCTTGGGTAGGTAAACTTCCGTCTTGGTTTGACCTGGTTTCAATACAGGGCAAACCAGATACTTGTCACCATAAAGATACTGAGTCGAAATGTCCCAGGACTTTTTATCGTCAGGAAACTCATAGAACAGAGGTCTCATGACTGGTGTTCCCTTTTCATGTGCTTCTTTCATAAGCTTTCGAGTATAAGGTTTGAGGTCCTCCCTGATCTTGATATACTTGACACAGATATCATAAACTTGAGGGCCATAGGACCAGACCTCGTTAGGTGCTCCACTGCGGCATGTCGCACCGCCGGTCGTCCCTTGCAGCGGTTGCTGAGGCTCACGATCACCATGAAGTCTCATAACAGGGCAGAAGGCACCCCACTGGAACCACCGCACAAAGAGCTCCCTGAAGCCTTCATCATTGGGATCGCCGCCATGAAATCCACCTATGTCTGTGGTCCACCAGGGTATGCCCGAAAGACCCATGTTGAGGCCTGCGCATAGTTGGTTGTGGAAGCTAGACCATGAAGAAGCAATATCTCCGCTCCACACGAGAGCTCCGTACTTTTGGCTGCCAGCCCAAGCACAGCGAAGGAGATTGACAATATTTTTCTGGCCCGCTGCTTCTTGGCCTTCATAAAAGGCTTGAGCATAGTTGACGGGATAGATATTTCCAATCGTCCCGTTGGAGCCTAGCCAGTATCGATAGTTGTCAAAGTCGTATGCTGCATATTCTGGTTCTGCTTCATCGAGCCAGAACGTTTTGATGCCTTTGGAGTAGTAGTTCTTGTTTACTGTGTCCCATATGTATTTCCTTGCGTCTGGGTTTGTGGTGTCAATATGTACTGTTTGGCCCTGGAAGTCGAGGCCGATACGGACACCTCTATCAGTTCGGATCAAGTATCCATGCTCCAGCATGTACTGGTAACTCTCAGCTGTTTTATCAACAGTTGGCCAGATAGAAACCATGAGTTCGATTCCTAGATCAGTGAGCTCTTTCACCATGGCATCTGTTCGTCGTTAGCAATCTTCTTCGGTGTCTTCAGTTGGTACTCACCAGGATCAGGCCAGTAATCTGTGTCGAATTTCCAATCTCCTTGCTTGGGCCAATGGAAAAAGTCGATGACTATGAGATCAATTGGAATTTCTCGACGCTTGTATTCCCTGGCCACTTCAAGGAGCTCCTCTTGTGTCTGGTATCGGAGCTTACATTGCCAAAACCCAAGTCCATACTCAGGCATAATGGGAACTTTGCCAGTAGCATCTGCGTATGCTTCAACAATATCTGCTGGCGTATCCCCTGCAACAATCCAATAGTCAAGGATTTGAGTTGAAAATGCCTCAAAGCTCATGATGTTCTTGCCAAATACAGCCCTTCCTATCGCGGGGTTGTTCCACAAGAGTCCATATCCAAGTGAGGACACAGCAAAGGGAACGCTTGCTTGAGAGTTGCGATGTGCAAGCTCAAGATCAAGTCCTTTCAGGTCGAGCCAAGGCTGTTGATACTGGCCCATTCCAAAGATCTTCTCATCTGGGCTGACACTCTCAAGACGCATTGTCAGATGATAATTGTCTGTTCCCAGGATACCCTTGAACTCGCGAGCCTCCACTTCCAGAGCACTGCACTTTGGATCGAGAAGATCCCGTCTATGGCGAGAGTACTCTTCCAGAATCATCTTCCCATCTGCTTTCTCAATAACCAATTTGCCTTGGCGGGAGATGCGGGCTTTGATGTTGCCATTCTTGATGGATGCAGACTCTTCAGAAATAGAGATTTCTGGCGTCACTTCTGTTAGCTTCTGAAGGGCCCAATCTTGTGATGGCATCACAGCAGCTTTGGTAGCTCTCACGCGGAATGCATTTGGGCCCCATGGTTCAATCCAAAGCTCTTCCGCATCGTATTTGTAGCGGAGTCGAGTCTTGTCGTTAAAGAACATGATGGTTTCTAGCCTTTGGGTGACAAATGAATGATACTGCCTTGAGATGAGACGGAGGAGAAAAGAAAATAAATCAATTCTTAGGTTTTACAAAATCTATGAGTTACTCGTTCTCATTCTGCTGTCATGTAATAAGTATCTCAGTTGATGATCTTCATGTTGTGTAAGCCAATCGCTCCCCCGCCGGAGTAATGCAAGTCCTCCAGTCGGGCATCAAATCGATAATCCAATGATAGAATTCGTGGGGTAAACAACAAGCTAAGCTTCCCCCGCCGGAGTTCTGATTTATTCATTTCGTTAGTCTCATATGCTTTGGACTATGTGACGTATTGTCGCATTCTTGTGATTGACCCATAAAGACTGAGGGGCTAGAAACCGTATGATATGAATTTATCCTAAATGGCAGGTGACTTGGGTTAATTTAGTGTAGATTTAGTGTAGACTTAGTTGACCTTGAGACTGGTTTTGGCACTTGATTTCGAAACCAGAAGTCTTCTGTTATTATTAATAAAATATACTACGATGTCGTGACAGTTTTGACACTTGAGTATGAAGAGCGAGTCCACTAAGCACGGTTCGACCAAACGCAACGGTAGTTTCAAGTGCCAAATGAATCAACATAGATCCGTGAAGAACAAAATAATGACGATTTTGTGCAACGGAATACTGATAGTGGTATCGGATATGATAATAAGGCAAAATGGTATCGCATTTATACCGAATCCCACAACTGCAGCCGATATGCTTCCTTGAGCCAGAGGTATTCTTTTTTCGAGCCAGACATTATTGGTACCTGGTCAGTTCAAAGCTGAGGAGATATTTTACCTGAAACTCCTCCTCCTTGAATCACCCTCATTGGCTCTCATAAGAAACTTCTCGTGGTAGTCATGTAACTAGGATGAGGGACAATCATGTAGGCAGTGACTCGCCCCCAGGAGTTCGACTCTGCTGCCAAATAATAGTCACGGACAAGTCCTATACTTAAGTGGACGTTTGCCATGAACCTAGAAATATATAGTTTCGGGCTAAGAATATGAGAGAACCATCCGAAATAGGATAAAAAGATATCAAGGGCAAAGATGTGTGGCCACAGGGGGAAGGTAATAGGAGCAATTCGAGTAAAAGTATCAAGAATTGGCATTCAGGGATCAAAGAAGTAACCTTTGAGGTAGAAAGTAATTACGATGGAGTCATCAGAATGATTCATTGGGCTTATAAGAGCAGTAGATGAACCAATACAGATAAATCTGTCTAATTGTCTATTGTAGATTCTTGTTTTTTTCTTTCTTTTGTCTCTTACCCGAGACTCAGAAACGAAGTTACAGGTCTTCTCTAGCTCTGTGAATTGCGCTCGTTGTTGAAATGTCTGCAACTCTTGGAATTGTCCGCAACTAACTTCGCACTTGGAAGCGATAGCTGGCTTAACGGTGCAAGCAGTACCATAACGGGTTACTTGTCTCGGCCACTAAAGATTACATTACAGACTATTTCTTTGGTAGATCTTGTCCTTTTGAGGGTTAAGTATAGGCAACGCAATGTAAAATCTAAACAAGGGAATAAAGGATTTTCCGCTGACGGTGACCGTGTTGCCATAGCGCTGTGACCATATTGTTGGATCCTGGTGATATGAGTCAAAAGTAAGTAGGGCGCTGATGGACTGGAAACATGTCCAACTGTATTGTCTGTCTCCCAAATAGTGGAGGCTATCAAATTGTCTGTCTCTGGATGTTATGTCGGTAGTATGTGACACTGCAGCATTGACACGTGTAGATATTCTCTCGCATTGCACAACTTGACAACTTCCGTATCTCCAGCTGGCAACATTTGACCTCGTTATATGACATAAATGACAGTTGAAAACGAATTCTGTCCTTTCAATTGTCATTGTCAACCTCCATTCCTCATTCAGCATCACGCTCCTTCACGACATCGCCTTCTCGTCAAGTCTCATGGCTTGAGCAGCATCAGCATCCCGTTATGGACTTCCGAACTAGAGAATCTTACCGATTTCACAGCACTCGTTAACACAGAATGTAGTCCTCCCCTTCTTTCCCAGAGACGCCTCTTGCCGATGGCGCGAGGACATCAGCGTGATCCTTTGGAGCTCCGTACGCCTTGTCCTCAAAGCATCATACCTGTTCCGAAGACTACTAATAATAGAGCGAATTACCAAGACGAAAGATCCCCGCGCCGACATTACGAAAGAGTCCATGGCGCAACCCTCAGCGGGAAGCATCCCATTGACGAAACGAGAAACGAAGCCATGATCTCGAGTGAGTATCCCTCACTGCCTTTACAATGTGGTTCATTTATCTGACAGCTCTTTAGGTAGAATGGTATGCAGACGTTTTCAACGGACCCCGACCCTCCTGGCCCAGATCTGTCCAAACTGCTCGGCTGGCTTTCCAGGACCTACTTAGGGGCAACAAAGCAAATCAAATGAAATACCAGAGCGCAGTCAGACTCACAAATCTAGTCAAATAACATTTTTTTTTTTTTCCCTTGCCGTCAGCCTTGTACGAGGCTATCAAGCTACTAACTGTAATTCAAAGGCTTAAACAATGAGGCCCCTATAGTAGGCCCGTATCACGAAGGTCAAAATCAATGAAGGTTTATCTGCCTTGGTGGCGCAATTGCTGCCTTGATCGAGCAGTATAAATACCGCCCCTCGGCAGCTGCGTCAGGTCCCTTCCTTCGTCCCACCCAAAAGACTAAGACAAGTCAAATAACATAGACCAGATATTTCATAAAAAATCAGCGAAGAGTTGAGCCGTCTACTTATCGAAGGTGCGTTTCAGCACAAAAATGGCCTCTCTCAATGGGTTATGAAACGCCATATCAGCATGGAAATGTTCAATGGGGTCAATAACGAACCTGGATCTATTAAAATCACCTGCGAGGGGTGGATCATCTTGTTCGGTGTGTATGGCGTCAAGAGAATTCGACAGGAATACAAAGGCATCGTCAATACCGGCCTCACTCGTTGCGCAGAAGAGCACGATAAGAGCTCAACCCACCACCATGGCACGGATAGCAGTAAGCCAAACTCTAGTACTTGATCATGCAGCTTTCTGAAGCGGTCTCAAAGCAGCTTAAGACCATTGATCGCCTCGAAAACGCCGTCATCAGACTCCCTGGGGCTAGTCACCAATAATGAGAAAATTGCGGATAACGCAATGAGGTCGATAGTATTGTGACAATGGCAGACAAGTTCATTTAACGAGCACCGGGCTGATTGCAAAATAACCAACAATCCCGCCATGCTCAACACAAAGATCTCGGGGCAGAGAATAGGGGTAAACGATTTGTCCATCAAACACAGGCCGGATCTTATAGTCGATAGGGAGCTACTGCTTCAAAGAATTAAGAGGGCAAAACTTCAAACAATAGAGGTCATCTTTGAAGCTGTCATATCTACCTTTGTATTATCTAAATGTGGTATTGTCCGTAGAATTGTCCGCATCGTAGTTTCTCAAGGGCACTTATCGAGATCACTCATGTGGATCCTTGGACTTGTTAATAACCTCAAGCGCAACTACCTTCATTGTCTATCTCGTTTCAGTTTATTACGGTCGCAGGGAAACACAGACAATCTAGGCACGAGCTGGTTGTTGGCAGCTCTCCTCAAAAGCTTGTGGCTAAGTCTTAGACCCAGGTACCAGTGCAGACATTGACATCCTTTCCTTTTTAGAAGGATTTTACAATACGAAGCATCTTTAAGCTAGTTAAATAGATCGAAGATCGAATGACCGAACATATCTTCCATAATTATGGTGAGGGCAGGCATGTATCGTTTTGTACGACGTCAAGTGTCAAACGCTCACTGAGGGCAGACAATACTCACACTTTATATCACGCCACCACAAGATCACAGATAAATATCATAGAACTTTCAGATCGCGAGTTATTATTCCGGGACTGAACCCTGGGTTTTGATGTGATATCATGATATAAAACTACTGTCTCCCAGATCATCACAGTGTCCTTAAACCTCGAGCAGCAAAGCAGAATACCCCATACACTTCTACCTTTCTACCCTGGCTAATTCGAATTGTCTCATAATGGGTGCTGAAAAACCTATGGAAAGGTCTGGGCGATAAAACTGAAACATATTAGCAAGAAAAATAAGGTATCAGCAGGCTCTGTGGATACTTACTGTGCTGTTGGGAATCATCCTAGTTGAACCTGATCCATAGCCTCGTCCTCTGACTTGACACTGACGGTGCTGGGGTTGTCTGAACCATTGTAATATCGAGCTGGAAAATATCCGCAGCCTTCATCGACGTCGTCTTCCTCCTCCTCATCCTTGGCGACATCCATCAAGTCATAATCCGTGCAAGAGTCGGAACTTGTCGAGGCATTATCCTCCTCGACGACCCTCTCCCAGATGGCCAGCTGAGCATCGAGCGCTTGAATCGCTATTTCCTGTTCGTCGAGCTTCTTCTTCTGTCTGGATACTTCGGTCGTCAACCCATTGATCTCAATCGTTAGGTTGGCGATGGTCATGTCGGAGCCTGTTAAGTCAATCTCCAGACCTCTGTTTTCATCCATTTGCTCTGTAAGACTATTTTCGAGTTCAACGATCCTGGTGTCTTGCTCATCGTTTACATTGCCTAGAATGGTGTTTTCTTGCTCCTGCTGTGTAAGACTCGCCTGAAGGTCGTCCTTGTCTGCATTCGCCTGGGCAAGGTCTGCCTTCAATTGGGCGATGATCTCATCCTTTGCCCTCAGAATGTCGTTGATGTAGGGAGGAGCCTCGTAGAGGGTGACTAGAACGCCATCTTTCGGGGTGGAGGACATACTGAAAGCTGATCTGTAAGGGCCAGCTTCCTCATGCGACAGACAATACAAGAAGCGGCTCTGACGAACCGAAGATAAGAGTACTTTAGATGACGAGTTATTATTCATGTAAGGACAAGAGAGCAAGATATAGTTCCTTCTATCGCAGAGGATAGTGTCGCAGTGTGGTTAACTTGTCCGGATGTGTGACGAAAGACTGATAGGTGCAACAGGTAAAGTTAAGGTAAAGAAAGCACCTTCGTATAGTGAGGTTATCGCAAGTGGAATGAGATGATGCAAAGGATTATTTAAGTCGAATGAGGACTGAATGAGCCGATGCTTGCTAAGGAGAGGTTGGCGGGTTGATTGCTGGGCAAGTTGGTTGAAGGAAGAAGGGTTGGAGAAGGCGATGATGTGGGGAATTTATAGACAGGGCGACTGAATTGCCCATCTCTATACACACAGCTGTCTCTCTTGAGTGTTTGGGATCTTTGGGATCTTTAGGATCCTTAGGGTACTACGATTCAGTGATTCAGTGATAACCAAGATGCTTTCGACACATGAGTCACTGTCGATTCTCAAATCAAAAGGTTATTGACTTTGCAATACCTCGATGGTAAACTACCCAGGATGACTGATGGATCTCCTTATCCCTTTCCACCTCTTCAAATTACCTATGGATATATGGGCTTCATTCTTCTTCCACCTTGAGATTCTGACTACCACAGTGGAATACAAAAGCTGAGTGTACTATACTCTCGATATGGCTTTGATGGTCGTGTTTCTTCCAGCAATATCATTGCATTCGAGATTCCAAGGGCTTTCAAATCCAAGACAGCACCGGGAACTGCCTCTTGTCTTCTCGGAACGCCTGGACTAACAAATACTTTCCCTATAATTATCAGTGAACTTTGTGATGTACTATGCAGGGTGAGAAATGGGGGTAATGATATCTTCCACTTCCTCGGGATTATTGTATGAGGTCACATGTGTATCCACAGAGCAATTTATTGAATGTGTTTGGGGACAGACAATTATCCCAGTCTATCCATATAACTCGAAGAGACCGGATAATAGCACAGAACCCAACACCATAGACACCAAAGCTCAAATATAGATTCCCTGATTGCCATTCCGATTCGGCAGCGAGATCATGAAACAATTTTCACAGGGAGCCTCTTTACTGTCTATGACTATTCTCTGTGATGCCCGGACATTGTTTTGGGGGGGGGCTTTACGAAAATGCCTCTATATTACGGAGGTTACGGACAATGAGGGCAAAAGACTCCGTGGCTACTCTGGAGAGAATTCATTTGAGTTAGCCATATTTATCGCGGAACTGAACTTTATCAGTGGTGGATATAATTTGTGCGTCAGTCACTTCGCCAAATACCCATGGTACTATCCGTATATATTAAGAACTTGCTTTCTTCCTTTCTTCAAGTGGACTTATATGACCATTCCACCTCTCACTGATACGCATCAACATGTTCCAAAGTCGTTGACGGTCAGTTACACTATCTCCCCTTTTCCCCATCCTCGTCCCACTCTTCCGACCCCATCATGTAACTTGAACTCGCAAGTAGCTCCTCCACTCTGTTGATAGGGTGTCCCATTTTTAGTCAGTAATGAGGGTAGAGATAAGAGGTTGCCAATGCTATGAGAAGCCACGATCGCCTCAAAAGATAAACGTCCCGCATGGTAGGCAGCCTTCAAATGGAGCTCAGCAGGTTTGTCTCATCCCTGAACGAGGGCTTACCACACCAAATTGCTCCATGAAACGCACACGGGTGCCCTAAATTTCATATTCTTCATCTTGATGATGTATGTAGAGCAATGCGAGGCTCTATAGTATATTGAGACAAGGAATGTCCTTGGCCTGGGCATCTCCCCTTGTCTGAGTCATTCCATTTGGACCTCTACAGACTGCACTCCAAAGTCACGAGATTTGGTAACTGTCATCTGCTTGGCCGACAAGGGGAATCGTGTTTCAGTGGTCGGAGCCTTCTCTGTCGGTCTTGTTCCAGATTCAGCTCGACTGACCAGTCGTCCGCTTGAACTCAAAGCCGATCTGCTTCATGGCTGGATGATCCGGCAAATTGTACCAGACCTGGAAGGTTACGGCTAGGATGAATTTATCCGTTGTCTTGTACAGTTCATCAACTCGGACACGTCCTTCAGTCAATGGATGTCTCTGCGCCCATGACTGAATGCCGTGTAATGCTTGCCACCCCCCGTTGGCGATTTGAACTGACAGAACGACATCAGCTGCCTGCTCGCCCAATGTTTGGCAAGGAGCTGGTATCAGGTATAAGTGTCTATTCTGCCGTATGGGCTGCAATAGTAGAGACGGTCCGTGGTCCCGAGGGTGTCGAATGAAATGAGGCAGCGAATCCAGCTCCGTTTCCCAAGATTCATTCATGGTGAAACTTTTTGTTGCCAGGCGGCTGTAGAGCTGTGATGTGGATAAAGCATGTCCGCTTGCATGAGCGTGTTTCAGTTCTCGTACAAGATTCCTACTGAACCCGCGTTCGCAACCAAGATCATCATCGCACTCGCTTTCCCCCGAAGCGTAGGCGTAGATCAATTCTTTGTGATGGCCTATGTAACCGCCAATCTCGATAGGACAGCAACAGTCAAAAAGAATCAAGACGTTGGCGTCCCAAGGATCTATCTTGTCGTGTCTTAATGAAGGAAAGACGAACTTTTGGCCTTCTCCTCCGTGGCCGATGTAGTGCAGGATAGCTATGCAAGCGTCGTCCATTCTGTTGAAAAGAGCCCTTAGAGCTGATGTCAATGTTGCTTGTGGGTTTTTGTCTTGTTTTCGAATCATGAGGCCGACAGTATCGTAACCATAAGTGTTTTCGAAGACATCTCGAACTTGCTCGCTGGTGTTTTCGACATTGGGGTGGCTGTCCTTATCCTCCTCAAAACATACACACAGCGCCCGGACTTTCCTTGGTTTGAGCTCTGTTACGTCTTCTTGACTATGTAAAAAACAGGCTTTGATGATGGCGGCGCTGAACTCCTCCGAAGTCATCGGCCTCGAGGGCATCGACTCAATACCTGGAACGGACATGACTTGGCTGGTTGATGCAAGTCTTGATGGAAGAAAGAAGTAAGAAGTACTAAGCGAGAAAGAAGGCAACGTAGCACTGTACTGATGCAAGACTTTTTCTGACTTTGACTTTATATTTGCCTTTGACATCCCTAATTCAGGCAAAAACATATTCGCGATGCATGCTTCGCTACTCGCTCAGCTGGGCGGAGATTGGGGATAAGGTTATCAGCATCGACTGAGTTTGTTCGATGAAGCTCTAAAAAGCATCACGATCGAGTAGAAAAGGTTTTCTGGTCTCATCCACACTGGGCGTATGATGGAAACTTATTTCAGCATACCTTATGTCCCGAATGAATTGTTGGGGGCCGATGTATTGTATGATGCATCTTCCTTATCTTTATAAGACTTGTATGAAAGCCCGATAAAGATGTAACCTAACCGCAGCTTATCGGGGGACAGGGGCCGCGAACAAAGCGAACATACTCCAAGTAAGCTTAAGGCCCATCTCAAATAAGCTTGACAGTGGATGCCAAAAAGTGCTTATATGAGACTTTAAACAAAAAAAAAAAAAAAAAGAGTTAGGGCAGCCGAATACCAGTTCAGTTTGAAGCTCAAGGAAATTCATACACGATAGCGTGCTCCTCAAAAATATACAGAGTCAAATATGATGTGCAGTATATCTAACTGCTTGAAATGTAATCTTCGCCGGTATGTATATTGTCTTTTGTGATTTGGCATATTATCTGTATATGTAGTCAAAGAAAGATCACTCCATCTTTATATTTTTGCCTTCGGGCTAGGTTTGGCCCGTCGAGCCGGCTTCCCTATGTGCTTTTGAAATTCTTCCGAAACGGTCGTCTTCTCTTCTTGAGACTTCTTCGCCCACTCTTCAAATTGGCGCTCATCTGCCCACCACCTCTCAAGCTCACCCTTGATCCAGTCAGCTGCGGCACTTGCACACAAGCGTGGATCTTCCATGGGAACTAAGTGACCATTCTTCTCTCCGACAACCTTCTTAACACGGCCCTTGGCCTCGCCACCGCTGCCACCAATGCCGGTTCCTGTAAGAGCCATCTTCTCGTCTCTAAGTTCTGGTGGGGAAACATCACTCTTGCCACCGAAGACGTAGAGGACACTAGGTCGTACGTTGGGAAGTCGTTCGACGGTATTAGGTCCCTCGGGACGGTAGACAGGATATGTTGACCATCGACGATTGAGGCTGGCATCAAGATCGGGGGTATGTTCAGGGTGAATCACATCCTTGCCCTCAGCATCGTAGGCCGGCCAACTTGGGCGTAGGAAAGTAAAGATCTCCTGGTGTTTTGTCGTAGTTAAAGTCACGCTCTGTTCGCCGGGTACGTCCCTAATACCAAAGTCGATCCATCGCTGTAGTACACGAGGGTCCCATGACTTGTAGAAAGGACTGCGGCTAAAAGATGCCACTGCTTCGTCGCGCGATGGCCAAACTTCACGACGATACATACTGGCTGCCGCAGGACCAGCGCTTCTGGCGCCAGGCGTGGAGGCGAAGTGAGAAATGACGGGGTCGAGCAGAACAAGCGATGTAAAGATGCGAGGATGAAGAAGGGCAACATTGGTGAGAGCGTTTGCGCCAAAGGAGTGTCCCATTGCCATTATCGGTGGCGGGGGACGGAATGTGTTTATCATGTGGAGTATATCCCGGGCATAGTCGAGCCAGCTTGCTGGGAACTTGTTAGTATTGCCAGGTGATGAACGAGGGTGAATCTTACGATCATTGCCAAGTGCATCTTGGTTTATGAGACCGCTTTTGCCTTGCCATGCTGTATCTGCTATCCAGATACTTCGAATCCGGATACCTCGGCGTTTTGATTCATGATAGAACTCCTCCCAAAGGGGTTCATATAGTTCCTATACAGATCAATAAATGCGTTTGTACGAGTATTGGTGGGCTTACCTTGGGAAACCCATTGGCATGTCCTCCGATAATAGTCACGTCCCCTTTTTGAGGGTTTTGGTTATCTTTGGGTGTGTATTGCTTCACGTGAAGGTATAGCTTCTCATCTTGAGAGTGAGCTGTAGCGCGGGCGTATTCTCGAATGTGTGAAGCTTCAATGGTATGCTCATGTATGGTGAACGGAAAGGACGACATTGTGGCAAGTGTTTGACACCTCAACTGACGCGCCCAATTAGGAATTCTAGTAGGTCAAGTACAGTTATATCGGGGCTGGAATTAGAGAGCTGAAGTTATAATTATACAGGCAAACGAAACGAGGTTGAATAACGAGCCGGCCTCGGTAACGTCTGTGGGGCGCACGGGAGTTGTGGGGGTGGGGGATACCTCGGTACCTGCGGCCGGGAAGTGGTCGCCGTCGATCTCTCTCTAGCATCACCCGCCAACACCAAAAACATCATCGTGAATTCAATTTTGGCTTAACTATCTTATCAAGAACCCACGCAGTTGCTACTCCCGGGCAGTATAGCCTCTTGGAAAATATCATGAGAAGCTTCAAATAGGATACGATTCTGCTTCAAGTTCAGGCGGTCAATATCATGGCGCAACGACTACTCCTTTTCGCTGGCGCACCGCCCGCTTCATCTCTCACAACACAATCTTGTACAATAACACAAATCGATGACTCCATCGCTGAGTTCCTTGGGCTAGCCCCTCAAGGAACAGCTCCAGTATCGTCTCCATGTATCGCCCCGTGGCGTTCTCTGCCGCTGAACAGAAAACCGCTTCACACAGGCTTCAGCCAGACCCATAATATCAGCCTCAACCTCGCCAACCAATCCGAATTCTTCACCACGGCTGAGATCTCGTTTAAGGAACAATCTCAGTCTTTTGAGGGCGAAGATCCAGAAAATGTGTTGTCGGAGTTCTATGACCATTCCCTAGCTTTACACAATTCGATTCCGTCATCACAGCTTGATAGTTTCGAAGAGACGACATTCGAGGAGACATCCTTTATGACGACTTCTTCGAAAGAACATTTGGATGTGAGAGACACTGTACCTTCTCATCTCTCTGACCTGGAAGATATACCGCCGGCTCGGAAGATTCTGGCTCTCAATCCCCAAACTGTCACCCTTAACATTATTGCCGGCATTATATCCATCGCACAGCCACGAACCGTCACAACGCGCTGGGGTCGCAGTCTCTCTTTAGTAGAGATTCTACTCGGGGACGATACCAAGACAGGGTTCGCTGTGACCTTTTGGCTTGCAGAGGAGAACGATGCAGCTGCTGAGATCAGTGCCCTTCGGCGTCAGGATGTAGTTCTCATGCAGAACGTGGCACTTCATGTGTTCAAGGACAAAGTCTATGGTCAGAGTCTCCGTAGGGGCATGACCAAAGTGCGTCTGTTATGGAGAAGGGATGGATCCGGGCTTTATTCGACGCGAGAGCTCTCCAAGCGCGGCCAGATGCACCCGCAGTTACAAAAAGCGAAGCAAGTAAAAGACTGGGTCCTCAAATTCGTAGGAGCTGATGTCGGCGTAAAGACGAGAGCTAGTAAAACACGACTTTCATGGGACAGACCACCAGATGACACACAATGAGGAGTGTTCCCACTATAAGACCATTTTTATTAACCTTCTATGATATTAGACACTTATTACTACCAGCGCCAAATGCAACCGAGAGAAGAGAGACATCTGAGGGTATCTATGCAAAATTCCAATCGTCAAATTACGCTTCGATCCCACGATCCATTCAGACAGGCACAGCAGGCTCGGGCTTTCTGTCCTCACCATCGGGACCCTTCTTGACAGACTTCCATCGGAAGCACAGGCAAGCAATCAGGGCACAGGCAGCACAAGCGAGGGAGGTGTAAAAGGTGTCTCGGAGACCCTTCATGTACGCATTGAGGACAGCGTCGAGCGCATCGAGGCGGCCCATCTTTCTCAGAGTATCCTCAATCTCCGAAGCTCCAGTGTTGATGAAGATAGTCGGGTCGATACCAATGTTATCAGCCTTAAGTGTGTCGATGAGACCATTTTGGAAGACAGTTTGGCCCACAGCCACGAAGATGGCGCCTCCGAAGGCTTGGCCGAACTGAACAACAGCGGTGCCAACAGGAACCCATTCCTGGGGCAAGACAGTTTGAATGATAAGGACACCGATTTGGAAACCTGCACCAATACCCAAGCCAGCAATGACTTGATAGCCAAACCACTCCTTGAGAGGGGAATGCACATCGAGGGTTGTGAGCATGCCGCATCCGACAGTGTAGAGAACCATACATGGGATGATGACATAGCTGTAGTAGCCAATGGCGGTGATGAGACCTCCAGAGACGATGGAACAGAGGACGGTAGCCAGCAGGAGAGGGAGAATCTTGATTCCAGCCTGGACGGCGCTAACACCCTGGATGGCCTGGAAGTAAAGAGCTGAGAAACGTTAGTTGAGCGGATGGCAGGGGTGAGGCGAGACTTACAGAGATAGTAGATGAGAGGGAAGAAACCGGCACCAAAGAACATGGCGAAGATGATAGCGGACAAAGTGTCCCGGTTCTTGAATAGACGGGGCGGGAGAGTTCCCTCATCACCCTTCCAGAATTGGATACCAATGAAGATGGCAATCATGGCTCCAAAGCCACAGAAGAGACCGATGATACGCGAGTTGTTCCAGGGATATTCAGCACCACCCCATTGCAAAGCAAGGAGCAAGCAGATAATGGCAGGGATGAAGATGGCGGCACCAGCAAGGTCAAGCTTGCGAATGCGACTCATGAAGGTCATGTTGATAGTGTTCGAGTCGTTGCGGTTAACCTTGACAAAGAAGAACACAATGAGCATGGCCAAGCCACCAATGGGAAGGTTAATGTAGAAACACCAGCGCCAGGTAGCATGTTCAGTAAAGGCACCTCCCAGAAGAGGACCAGCGACGGAAGCGATACCCCACATACCACCGATGAGACCAAAGGCAAGAGGACGCTTTTCGAGAGGCACTGAAGCTGTGGTTAGTTGCGGTCACGGAGCTAGTTTGCCGGTCTTGACATACTGATGAGGGAGAGGATAACAATGGATCCAGAAAAGAGACCAGCCGTTCCAATCTTGAGGCGCCGTTAGTAAGTAAGGGTTCATGGAAATGGTTCAAGGCAACTTACTCCTGCAATGGCTCGGCCAACAATGAATGCGACAGAAGAGGGCGCAACAGCAGAGATCAAACTTCCAATCTCAAAGATGAAGACGGCAGCGAGATAGGCAATCTTGACATTGAAATACTTGTAGATAGTTCCATACATGGGCTGCAAAGCGGTGGTGGTAAGAAGGTACGAAGATCCATACCATCCAATATCCTTGACACTCTGGAACTGCGCTGTGATGGCGCCGAGTGCGGGAGCGATGATGGTTTGGTCAAGAGCAACGAGAAAGATGGCGAGGCAGAGAGACGAGATGATGAGGGTAAGCTTTGCAGCGCCAGGATATTGAGGCTGCTCGTCAGCGGCATTGTTGTTGCTGGCGGTTACAGAGCCAGCCTGCTGCTCTTTGTTGTCGGCTGAAGTGTCGAGGATGTTGTTGGATCCAACTTCGGTCTTCTCATCAGACGAGAGACGAGTCTCGTCGACCATTGCGTTGGTAGGCGCCGCGGCGGGTGTAGTCGTAGCCATGGTGATGTTCCAAGATCAAGGTGTTGTAAGGAGAGAAGAAGAAGAAGAGGAAGAAGAAGAAGAAAGAGAAGAACTAGAATATTTTATGTTGGAAGAATTAACGGTAGCGTAAGGTAAGGTAGAGGTAGGCTGTTATGGTGGAGAGTGCAAACGGCCCCAGGCAACCAAGCGTGATTGTTTCGGGAAGGGAGAGGAAATAATGCAGCCTCCCAGAATCTGTTTGCTTCTTTCGTCGTTTACAAGCAAAGAGCGAGGATAGGGAGATTGCGGGAGAAGGAAGGCTTGGAGATGGATGAGCTGAAGATGATAAATAATGAGCTACGGATGCCTACGTCAGTATCAGTCACTGGCACTGTTCATAGGTGCCCCTTGCCATGTGATGGATGCGATAATCAAGCACTGGCACTCTAAGCTTATCCCCTAGTCTCATTCTCGTGGAAAACGCCAAAACATCGAAATATCCGAGCACGGCCAATGCATCCAATGTGATTACGATAACGAAATAAACGTCGTGGAGACGCGGCAAGGTATTCGTCCGTGTACCGGCCGGCGACAGTTGCAGCCAGTCAGCAGCCAAAGACATACACGATCAGCGCCTTTGTCCCTTGTTGGTCTTCAGCTCCAGTATAATCGGGCTGACTCTGGTTGCGAGTTTGAATACGATAGGCGAGCTGAACTGTCATGCACTCGCGTGGGTCGGACAAATCACCAAGGCCGATGTCCGAAGGGTGGCTTACTGCAAGTGGAAGAGTCATTGATTTTGGATCCTTTTGTAGAGTTGTGAGGTTTCTCACGTTTGGCTCCCTTGTATCACAAAGATTGTTACCTTAGTCTATGATGATATCGATATCTGTCTGTTACAGACACTCCAACTCTTGATCTTGATCTTGACAGATACCTCGGTATTCACACTGATGAAAGCTGCACCCTGCTCGTAAACCTCTACGAAAAACCTTTTAATGACCATCTCCATAAAACATACGCTAAAAATACAAGCTCGATCTTTGAATCCCGGTCCAGTGGCATAGATCCCGTGCCAAGGGCTGATCTCCCATTCTCAACGTGGTCTCGACCGCTCTCTTCTGCCCCAAGATTGGTTCGCTCCCTCAATTTACTCTCCTCTCGTAAAATGCTGCCCCGTTTCATATTGTCTGATCCACTTTGGGTACCTCCCGTGCATTTTCGGATACAGCTCAATTTCTCCGTATTTATCTCCGGGTGCAGTCGGATCATAACAGTCTCTCGCGGACTTATACACGCTTTGTTCAAGGCCGACGACCGAATGGACGGACGAACGAGAGAGAATCTGCTTGTGGTTTGACATTGACTCTGACTCCATCCTTCATACACGTTTTACACGTTACACGTTAGACCGGTAACGCCCTTGCATTGTATTGCCAGCCGTGAAACCTTGACATTTCCTTATCCGCACTCAGGGCCTATACACAGCGTCTTGTCATACAGCCTTCAATCTGTCGTGAACAGTGATAGAACCCTACACATGCATTTTGTGAACAAAGCTGACATCAATAATCGTAATTTACGTGATAACCTCATTTATAACACCTGCCATCTATCTGACCCTCTACCTAGGTAATTGCTTACATGGCTGACTTGATATGCGTAAATTTATATTTAAAACCTCATGCTCACTCTTCGGACTTCTCGCCTTCGCTCGTGTCCTCTGCGGGAACCCACACCAAAAGTCCTTCCTCGTCGATCTTCATCCCTTCTGTCGGTATTATGCGTAGCACTTTTTGGAAATACTTGTCTCGCACCGTCAATTTCGGCCTTATCCATACTCCGTTGACATGCGGTAACAACCGATAGGTCGTTGTCCGCCTCGACTGCGGTAACAGGTTCAGTGTTGTCTGCTTTGATCCTGAAAATGCAAAGTCCTCGCTCGGTTCCATGCTAAGACCAAAAGTAAGGAAGTGATTGGATGGATTCTCGACTGTCATGTCCAGTTGCATCAGCCCTGGCATGCCATCTTCTGCTTTAGTGGCGCGATACACCGATGCCAGCACTCGCGGCTCTGTACCCAGCACTAGATATTTACCAACGGGCATGGTTGTTGTGTTGACGGCTCCGTGGCTGCGGTTCTGGCGTTGCCAGCGAATGACAAATGCCAGCTCGAGTGTTACGGGGTGTCGATCTTCCATCGTAAGCTTCTGGGCTATGAGATCGAACTGTGCCTCGTGCATCGTTTTGGGGGCAACAATGACGCCGTCTTGTGACACATTCGGTCCCTGGCTCACGTTGCATCTTGCACCACCGACGCATGAGACCACAGTGAGATCCATCCCAAGGACCTTCAAGTCTTCTTGGGCAAATGAGGCATAGTGGCACAGTAAGCACCACTTCTGTGTGAATCCTCGGGCGACACCCTCTTCAGTATCTCCCAGTCCCTCAGAGTCAAATAGACTCGGCCATGGTCCAGGGTGAAGTCGTGGAACCAAATCGTAATTCGCCTCAAATGCATTCACAACGTTGAGCTGAACTGTCAACGATTGCATAATCGGCGTTGCAACGTCTGAGTCTAAGTGGTATGACGTCTTCAGGTGCAAATCGAATGTCGTGGGGCCAGGTGCTGCGTTTATATGAAGCACCATCTTGACTGATTCTGTGCTCTTTATGGCACCCAAAGGAAGTCCCAAGATTTTGGCCTCTTCTGTTGTTGCTTCGGCGCCGCCCTCATTGCTTTCCGTCACCACCCGGATTGCTGGTATTTCTTTTCCAAAGAGGTGGATATCCAGTTTAGCAGTCGCGGATTCGTCCTCGGCATTGATCAATTCGACCTCCAACTCGATAGCCTCGTTTGCGTAGTACTGAGCTGAGGGTTCCAAGAGCTTGATCTCCATCTTTGGCGGTCGAGGCTGGATACGGATGGTGCCTGCTTCTGGGCGGCTACTTCTGGGTTTTGATGAGCCCTGGATGTACCAGCCAACAATAGGATCTGTGTCGCGAATTCCGATTTTAGCGTCTAGATTGAAGCTTGCATTGCTGTGTGAGAGCGTTACGGATGAGGCCGTAGCAGTTCCTGGCTCCCTCAGAGGAATTTTCATTTCGAACACTCGTGTTTGACCAGGCCGGAGTGTCAAGTTAGAAGTTCCTTTGAGAAGTGTCGGCAGTTCGTCCTCAGACCCTTCGGCATAGTCCTCCTTCAGAGATAATGGCAAAATGGACATCTTGGAGGTCGAGTCCTCGTCCTCTGAATCTCCTTGCTCCAGTAATATTGGCCTGAGACTCCCACTGAACTCAACCTTCAATGACTCGAATGTGATCGGAGCAGCATCGAGGAATGTGTGCGATGTGAGCGCAAGCTGTGCGGTACATGTCTCGCCAGCCTTGCCCTCTTTATTCCGAAACACGAAAGACGCCATAATGAACGAGCCGGTCTTTTCGTCGCTTAGACTAATTGAGGGCTTCTCCTCTGTTGTGATTCCTTCAAGTGATCTAGTAATGTCGTAATGCCACTGTGGCTGCCGCACGAACCCTGGTCATAGTTAGATATATTATACTCAAGATTATGGACTGAAATACTCACTGTTACTCATGAGCTCCCAGTCCGCAGCGACCACTAGGTCTACACGGCGAGCTCCAAGGGCGATTCTTCGCAAAGTCAAACATAGGTCCTCTGATATATTGAGCCAACCCTCTGATCTGAACGCCACATTCTCCCAGAATGGTAACAGAGTTTCCACAGCATCATCCCATTGTTTCAAATTGGCGAACTCTCTTGCGCACTCTAACGATATCTCAGCTGTTACGCGGTTTTGCTTTCGAGCTCGAAATTGTGACATCGCCGCTTTGAGACAATCAATGATCAATTGGGCATGGTTTACTCCTGTACCCGATATTGGGTATTCCTGGTACGGCTCTGGGCACATGTACGTATCGTATGCGAAGGCCTTGCTGGCTACCGCTGATGCGGGAGTTGTATCTGGCGAATTTCTATCCTCCTCGGGCATCTGATACGCAAGCTTCCGGCGAGCCACAAGATGACGTGCTGCTATGCGATACCAGTAGCCTGTATGGTGCAGCAATTCCCATGGTGACACTCGCTCGCCTAGGACAGATTTATCCGGCATGACAAACAGAGCTCCTGTTGCGGGCGCCAAAGCTGGCAAGCCTACTCTTTCAATCAAATTTGCCATAACTGTAGCCCACCGAGCTTCCCAGGCCTGCCATCCATAGTTGTTGGTCCCTCGTCCGCGTCGATCGACAAAGTCGGCAATCCGTTCTTGATGCGAATGCCACATTCTGACAGCCAGCGTAGTTTGGCCCAGCCACAAGTGACATCTTAAGCACCGGATAGCTATGACATCCGCCAATAGTCGCGCCTCATTCCAGCGAGGGCTCCAACTGGGGATTATGTCCAGCACATCCTGTCCAAGAAGGACCTCGTATGCTTGTTTGAAAAACTGCAGCGCCGCGTCTGTCTCCTGTCGAAATTCTGCAAATATGGCCGACTTAAAATCGTATCTGAAATTCCAGTCTGGGAGTGAAAGGGTCTGGGATGTCCCGGTCGTAGGTGGCACGGTCGGTTGTGGTGCTATTCCACGCGATCGCTTCTTCCTGGCATGTCGCCCAAGATCCCGGTAGTATTCCACAGCTGAGGTGTAAAGCACACCCAGGACATTATCAACTACCTGTTTCAGGTCGTCCTGCGACTCCTGTGATGGGATGTAAAAGACCGATTTTGGGTCCAACGCTGTCCCTCTCCGTATGTTCTCCAGTCTCTCTTGAATCCCTTCGGCCAACGACAGAGGCGCGCCTTCGCCATCAGCAAGCAGAACGATAGCTAGCCGTGTCTTGTATCCTGAGCGTAATAAGGCACTCTTGAGATTGTTTATATCGGACTTAATATGGTTATCTTGAAGAGTCATAGAATTCGGGTCGTTGGTAAGGTTGTAGAAGCATAGGTACACGCTAGGAACGAGGTCCTGGTGCTTCTTGATCCATTGCGCATCGATGTGACCATCCGGATATAGTGCCGATACTGGACTGAGAGGGGAGAATGGCGAGTGTAGTGTCGGGTGTTCGCTGAGGGGTTCGATACCTTCTGGGAGACGAGCTCGACGAGGTGGTAATAGAAACGACTATCCCGCATGTTAGAACAAGGCTTTGTGTAGCATCCCGCAAAAACCTACTCTTCCTGTAGTCCTAATGCGAAATCTATAGGGTTCATTTCTCTCAAAGGCACTCCATGACTTTGCGCTCGCATCAACATCCTTGAAGTATTCTGCCAAAACCTCTGCTTCTTCGCCTCCGATAGGTGGTAACTCTGATCGGAGGAGGATGCTCTGTTCCTTCAGCTCTGCACTCAATGGTAGCTCGTTCGTCTCGGAATTAAGGCCGGCGGCCACTAGAAGGGGGACATTGTGGTCCAAACTTCCCGTCGGATACCCATCCATGGTGGATATTTTGAGATGTCGAAGGCATGGGTTCGCGACGGCGAAGTTAAATTGAGCTTAGAGCTGATGTCGCCAGACGACGTTAGCCATCCTTGTCCATCGCAAATGCCCCTCGTTAGTAGCGGCCCGCCCACTTACATAGCTCAAAGGCATGGGAGAAACCGCCAAGTGATAACACGCCGCTTGTTGAACGCAGAATAAGTAGGAGCAATGTTCTCGACCTTTTTAGGCGCCTTTTGAATCAAATCGACATCATTTACCTAAAGACTGTCCCAGAAGCGATCATATGAACGGTTGACCGTTAACGGCACCCCTGCAACTCATCAGCAGCTCCTCCGGAACCGGAACAACGCCAACCGCCGAATCTCCAAAACTTCAAGATTCAACCTTGTGAATGCGACGCCAGCGCCAATTGACCTCGGAATTCCCCCATACCCACCGCCTCCAACCGACGAATTATCCAACGATAATAAACCGATCGTCTTTACCTCTAATCTCCCGCCATGAGACCTACACAAGCCCTATCGGTCGGCCGATACCGCCACCTCAGACTCACAACCAAGGATGTTGGAAAAGGCTTCTACAAGGGTAACCGCACTGGTTCCATGGGTCGACACACAAAGTACGGAGGCTACGTTATCGAGTGGAACAAGGTCCGAACATATGCTGTGCCACCGCTGAAGGATTTCAAGGTGAGAATGGACGCATGTTGGTGATTCGAACCGAAGACTAATCGTGGTGGAATAGCTTACACCCTTCGTGAGCCGACAAGTCAAGGCGGAGCCTGGTGACTATAAGGGTCTCGATAAGGGTCCTCAAGATCCTTACTTTTATGTCGAGCAATGGAAACGATTCAACGGTGTGGATTAAACAAGCGAAAAAAAACGGCGGTCATAGAATTGGAAGATTTCTCGACACAAGGCGAATCTGGAATGCCAGTTGGAGACTTGGGAATCTCTGGCAAGGCTGTATATACCCGTGTACATTGTACCACCATGTATGATTATGGACTCGTTCGATCAATAACGAAGGAAAAAAAGTTGAACACTCCTATTTTCTGTGGAATGGTGACTATAGACGCTGATTACAAATGAAACAAAATGATCCTAAAGATGGTGCGCTGACACGGGATATCCTAATTGAACAAAACTGAACAATTGACTGTATCCAGCCTTGCGCCAAAAGAACTCCTATTTATGAATCCTCCTCTTTCTTAACTCGGGGCAGCTCCTCTTGAGCCGTGACAAATGTGTCTAAACCAGGTCGCTCCAAAGGCGTGGCAACCAAGCCTGGTTCGTCGTTTATGCTGTTCTTCTCTTTTCCAACCCCATTCTCTTCGTTCTTCTCACCTGGTTCTGAAATCTGGATATTTGGGCTCATCGGCCTTGAGGCGGGCATAGCGGTAACATTCGACTGCAAGGTCTTCATACTGGCAGTATCTGCCTCCCTTTTAAGGCTGAATGGAACTGCTGTGCCGTCGAGGAACGGTCGCTTGCCTGCAATCTCAATAGTCGGTTCATCTTGAGAAGTAAGCTGAGTTGACTGAGAAGGCTGGGTTGAATCATCATCCTGAAAGCTTGGACTCATAGGTCGTGAGCCTGGAAGTTGCGTGACGGTGGACTGAAGAGTCATCATACTAGCCGTCTCGGCATCCTTGTTAAGGCTAAACGGCAGTGCTATGCCATCGAGAAATGGTCTCTTACCAGCTACACCAGTCTCCGGAGCATAGTCGGGGCTGAGTAGACTGGGTTTCGCAGCTTCTTGTTCCTTTCGCTGCTCTATGAGATGAGCGACTGGCATATCCTCGGTGATGGGCTGGCTACCCGTCTGGTTTTCATCCGTAACGACCTTGGTATGAGATCGGCTTCGTGCTCGGTTCGGTTGTGACCGTGATCTATCCTGTCCTTCAATGTCAGCAAAGGAACGAGCTCCTTCGCCCTCAGCACCAGTGGCAACTCTTGTTTCTGGCTGTCCAGCTGCCTTTTTCTCTCGTTCGACAGTCATCTCGTCGTGTTTAGATCCCCACAGTGACCACATTGCCAGACCCCAACTCTTCTGTTGTTTCTTGCTTCCTTCCACCAGCTTTGAATCAACACGCCGTCGGCCAGCCAATGCAGTCGGTGGAGGGCATTCACCAGGACCATAGTCATGGTAGCCGATGGCCATATCGCTCACCATCTTTTTATGGACCTTGGCCTTATTCGATGCATATCTATGATCCCACTCTGCCTTCTTGGCAAGCCATTTCTTAACTGTTCCCTCCTTTACGACTCCGACCAAAACAGGTTCCATACAACACGATGGCAGGTCAACCTCAGGAGCCAATGGGAGAGTAGCGCCATGACGAGTAACTCTTTGTCGAATCATGTGGTTCTTGAACGGCGGGAGAGGGTCACCAGCCTTTCCAACCTGGCCAGGCTCCGAGTGAAAGTCTGACTTTTCTGTCTCTGGGGTTTTAGGAGGGTTTTCCTTGGATTCGCTCTCTGATCCAGATTCAGAGATGACCGATATATCATCGTCGTCAAGAATCTCTATGCCACGTTTCTGAGCTCTGGCGAGAGCCCATGCGCCGAATTGGGCAACAGACCTGTACATGTATTTCGCGGGACGAGTGAAACTCAGCGTTGGTGCCACATGACAAAGGTCATCCCAAACTTGGAGTTGGACATCAGTGGCTTTGTACTTTTGCAGCAATGCCTTTCCTTCTGGGGTGAGAGATTCTTCTGGGGGCGCATATTTTTCAGGATTGGCACACTTGTGAGCCACGTATATCTGCTCGTCTCGTAAAATTTCCCCTCCTCCTACCATGATCAGAAGTGGAGGGAGTCCTCCTAGTGTAGGTTGCATGACTGGGCTGACAAGAGGATGTGCAAGAAGCTCGTTGGTGGTATACATCTGAGGTTGTCAGTTTCTGGTCAAACTCATCTTCTACAAAACCTACCTGGATCTGGTCTTTTAGCTTGACGAGTTGGCCGTCAATGGTGACAGAGAGGAGCTTCTCGGGATTGATGGGAATTCCACCATTGATCCACTCCGATCTTGATGAAGCATCTGACGGCTCTTTCTTTGCGACCGGGACTTGCTGCTTCTCCTTAAGTTCATGCTTGCCAGGTGTCTTCTTTCCGTCGTTCTTCTTCTTCAATGCCGCTTCTCTCAACATCTCAACGTCGTCCTCGTTCGGCGGTGGCCATGCTTTTGAAGGCTTGTGGTGAAAACCTGCCTGTGGTATATAATCAAAAGGTGCCTCGCCGGCAACGCTGGGGAACGAGTGTGTCAGGTCAACCCATGGACTGATGAGGATGGCACCAGCAGGCAGCGGGAGCCCTTGATCGCGTAGAACACACAAGAGAGACATGACCATTCCACCGCCTGCAGAGTCTCCAGCCAAGACAATTGTGGTTGGATCTTGAACAGTAAGCAGATACAGGTAAGCTGCAAGACAATCGTGAAGACCGCAAGGAAAGGGAAACTGCGGCGACAGGCGATATCGAGGAGCGAAAACGCGTGCTTTGAGCTTCCGGGCATGTCGCTGCATTTGATATCGATGTTCATCAACACTACCAAAGTAATATGCGCCTCCATGAATATACATCATGACGCGCCGCGTCTCTCCTCCTTTTTGCTTTCGCTCGTAGGCGTCCGCGCGCATCTCAATCCATTCCGCGTCAAGAGGAGTCGCAGGTTTCCGCCATTGCCACCACTTTTCGCCGCCGACTTGCTTGATACCGTCTGGGCCAAGTTGCTTCTGAAGAAATTCCGCGGCGCGTGTCAATTGGTCGTCGGCGATGGTGACATCTTCGACTTTGACCCATTGAGGATGCGGAACCCATTGCGCAGTGAATGCTTGGAGTTCTTCGACGGTGTGGTGTGATGCATACTCGAGGAACGATCGGATCAGATGGAGACCTTCATCGTAGGAGAGATGCGCGGTTGGACGTTGTCGCAAAGGCTTCCGGTGGAAATACTAGAGGTTGGAAGTTAGTTTCTTGTAAAAGAAAGCAATCTCGAAGTATCAGACGAATTGGGTTTCATCCCCTCTACTGACTTAGAGGTATCTAGATTACACAGAATGATGAAAGTACGTACATGAGAGAACAAAGTCGAGACGACAGTAGGCGTCACAGCGAATGACACCGAGGTGGTGTTGAGCGAGTTCATGGCTGTCACTCACTCTACTCATCGAGTGCTTGGATACACAACAGAACAATCAGTGGCTTGAGGCTATTAAAGATGCGCCATGTGCCATGGCATGGAAGAGTTCAGTTCAATTCAGCTGGGAGACAGGCACAGCTGAACCCACAACCTAACCAATTGCTAGTAGGGGTCTCATGATGTCATGGACGCATCCAGTTTCTACCCCTGACTCCACGGAACCGGGGATGGCTGATGGATGGCTCGACGGACATAACGATCTTAAACATTTATTCTAAACGGATGAAATACTTGGACAAGCTTAGGATTGCTTGGGGTGATGCTCTAGAATAACCTCAAGAAGCCTATGTTCAGTTTATTCAAGTCCATCGATCAAATTTCCCAAGTTTTGTTGCTTGCATTCCTATAGAAACGGGACGTGTCTGACTTCTGCATGCAGCGACTGAGTCGCTGGATGAAACCTGACTTTCATTTAAAGATGGCCTGTGCTTTTGGTTTGTGGGGAGATTTGCAGCCAAGAATCAAGTTCGAGAGACTGAAGAGCTATACAAAGCACAATATAGAGTTGGAAACTTGGTCGAACCAGAAAACATCGGTGACACCAAGTTAAGCTTCTGATAACGTACATTGTATTCATTACATTTCTTGTTAGACAAAGCACAATGCACTTGATGTTATTACCAGGGACAAGACAAATTAGGTCGCTCCCTGATGATCAAGGGACACGCAGGACTGAAAATGTGGGCCGCTTCTCTCGGCCGCAGCGGGTCTAATCGATAAAACACCAAATTTTTTATGTAGAGCCATCTTCTTCAAGTTGCCCCTCCAAACCCCGCCAAAATCAATTACCACAATCATGGCCTCTACAGAACCCGCACAGCTGCCTCCGGCGGGTGAGCCTAAACCCTGGCTTCAAATATCCGACAGGAGCTAACCTAAGTCTTATAGCTGAACGCCAATCTGAGTTCGAGCAAGCCGTCGCATACGCCCTTCACCTATGGCCTGCCCTTACTCTCTCAGTCCAGAACGGCTGGGGTGGTCCCGACTCTGCCGACAAGCGCGATTGGTTTGCCGGTGCCGTTGCCGACCTCTTCCCAGAGTATACCGATACACCTCCCAAGAATGGAAAGGTCCCCGAGGATCCTGATCTTGAAGAGGTTGAGACCGTCCTACTCCAGATCATGGTTGACGAGTTCGAGGTCAATGTCGACGACGATTCAGGAACAGAAGTTGCTGGAAATATTCTCCGTGCTCGCGCCAGCTGCACTCTCGGAACCTTTGACGAGGTCAAGGCTCTGCGCACACGCTGGTTGAACCGCAAGGGAACAAAGGTCGATGGTCTTTTCAAGAAGGCTGAGGATGCCGATCAGGACACAGACTGGGAGAGCGATGAAGACGACTCAGAGGATGACGAGGGTGGCGCTGATGTCGAGATGGATGAGGCCCCTCCTTTGGTTGCGGTTCCTAAGGAGAAGCCCCAGCCTCAGGTCGACGAGGATGGCTTCACGATGGTTACCAAGAAGAAGAAATAAATGCAACAAAGATATAAAAGCAAAATGTGGAGCAATGGATCATCAAAAAACGAGTTTCTGGCATTGATACCCACAAGTTACAGGCTCTGGTTCTTTCAACATGCCACAATGGTTTCACTAATTCCGAACGCCAAACTGGACAGCGACAATCCTAACCTCTCAAACATATGCTGGAATTTCCAACGTCTATTCCCAGTCCTCATCGCTATCTGAGTCGTCTTCATCACTGTCATCTTCCTCCTCACTGCTCTCCTCCTTCTTCTTGGCATCCTTGGGATCCTTGGGGCTGTTGGGAGTCTGTGTTGTCTTGCCAGATGCTGCACCAACAACATCGTAGCTAGCCTCGCTATCCGCCTGTGACTTCTCGTCGTTTGACTTGCGGGGCTCAGTTGGCTTCAAGAGCGTTTTTGCAGGCTGGGTAGTGGCGGCAGTGGTGGCAGAGGTGGTGGAGGGGGCAGCAGGGGTGGTCTTGGCCTCGTCCTTGGGTTCAACCTTGGCCTCAACCTTGGGCTTGGCCGCAGGTGTACTGGTATCATCGGAGGCGTCAGAGTCATCCTCGTCGGAATCGTCATCACTCCAGGCAACATCATCCTCAGCAGAGGCAGCTGTTGATTGTTAGCAGGTCACCATTGAGAAGCTAATTGACTCACCCTTGAGAAGATCTCGTCGTCTAGCTTCAGCTGTCTCAATACCATGACGAAGGAAATAATAGCGCTTCCAGAAGTCAATGTAGGGAACCTGATCAGGGACCAACCTCTCCATAGTAGCTCGCAAGTCGGGGAATTTCTGTAGATCATCGTTGATTTCAGGTGTTTTCTTATCAGCATCAAAATCCTTTGACCACGCTGCATAATCAGCACTATTGGGGTCTTTTGTGAAGCTCTCCGTCGATGTGTGAATAACGTGAAGTTGAGCATCAAATCTTGATGTATGAATCACACGCTTGCCTTGTGCGTCCTTGCTCTCGAAGAGAACAGTACCACTCTGGTCAGATTCCTGCGGAGGTGCAATACTGACAGCATCACGAAGGAAGTTCCGGACATTGCCGCCAAACTTGATAAGGGCCTCATCAGCGGCATCCTCGGCCTTTTGAAGGTCCTTTAACCTCTTGGCCGCTTCCGCTCTGAGCCGAGCCAGGGTGTTCTCAGACTGTTTGGCCTCTGATGAACCATCCTGTAATGCCCTGGGTGTAGTGGCCTGATCATTCTCACCGTCCCTGGAGCTTTCGCCGCCAACCACTGTATTGAGTGAAAGGTTCCTCGTATGGCTTAAGATTGTTGATCTAAGGCCAGTAAGTCCCTTTGATGCGTCTTCACCTACTTCCGCCAACTCCTTGGAGGCTTGTGTATATACTGATTCGCCCTAAGCATGTTAGACGGGCAGGGTTCAAGAGCTGAGACCTCATACCTGCTTCACAACATTGCCAAAGAAGCCACCGATCCTGGCCCCCCATGGACTGTTCGAAAAGGCCTTATATGCGTCTTGAAGATCCTCATTCAGTGTTGATTGAGGTTGAGGACTCTTTGGCTCCTCCGTCTTCTTAGCGTAGCCATCTTCTGTGATATGATCATAAGCCAGATCCATGGCGGCTCGCTATTGTATCGCTCTTATGCCGATATGAGTTAATACTATGGTTTGAGGCCCCAGTATGAGTCTTCGCGAGTCTTTTAATTCGTTAATCGTTACTTTATTCGATATCTCCTGTCGTCTTGATATCCTTTGGACTTGAGCCTCCTGACCGCACCTGTGGCGGGGTCCAATGGCTGTTGCCCGGGCACGGGCCAATGCTCACGTGAGCTGCCTTTGGCCTGAGTCTCGATTATTCACTACCTCTGTATACTTACCCTATAGAACTTCCTTTATTGTCATTTCCAATAATCTTGATATGTCTTATCGCTGTTATATAGCCTGATTTTTTGGTAAGGTTGATGTTTTCCAGTAGCAACAATGCACTGACTCTTCTTTTGCAAATGATTTACCTTTCATAACGAGGTTGTTGGACTCGTATCTTCTCTGAGTATTATCGTCGTGGACATTAACCTTAACTTAACTCTTCACTTACGACTCCAACTACTTTGTACTGTGTCAATGAGGAATCCATCAACAGCATTAAAACAATGGCCTATTGCCAATGACGACATACGAAAGCTTGTAATTAAAACGGTTCATTGCAAAGCCCCATGAAGTTGTCTCTTCAGGCCTTCCAGGCCAAGAACAAGAGCAGCTGAATCAGAACTTTATTTTGAATAGACCTTGAGGGATACCCCACAAGCAGGAGGGTCTGTTTGCATTTCTTACTTTGCGAATGCTTTTGAGCTGAACTTAAACTTCCATTTCAGCTCACAACACACTCATTTAATCGGTGACTGTCACTGACGTATCTATTGCGCAAGACAAGACTGCAGACCTGGGGAACCCTTGTTTCAGGACCCTCAATCCTCAGAGACAAGATGGTGTTGATACCCTTCGAAAGTCCTCAAGGATGGACCCTTAATCCGTCATATTCCCGAACTTTATCTTATCGAATTTATCACATAGCACCCGCGGTTATCGATGATATTGTTTGTGGCATGTTTATCCTTAGGCAACCGATGGCAATGCCTTGTTTACCAACATTGACGTCGATGTATCTCGATCGCCGGCTTCACACGGGCAGAATTTCTGTCTAAAAAGATCAGTTGACCTCGATCGCGATCTGGGAAAAAGCCTAGAACGAGCCACAGCAAACGCCAAAATGCAGCTCGACGTGTTTGGATTGGCTCCAGTAAAAGGGGCATTGGACTGGCTTTGATCTTGAATTCTCACAAGACGTGCTTTTGACAAAGTGATGCTGTCATTGTGCATGAAGACATGTGGTTTGTAGCCAATCAAATAGCCGTCCCTGAGCCAGGGGATCCATACTGGTAATCCTCTAGCTTGGAGCCGCAAGTTGCCTGCAGTGATCATCAAGCTTCCCGTTCCTCGGTCTATTATCATCCAATGATATCGGGGGAATCACAAGTCAGTCAAGACCACTCCCCGGATCCAAACAATAGTGGGCTTTGCAGCGCTGGGCAACATATCTTGGCTTTTGGTTCCAAAATGAGACTTTCCCATCCTTGCGATGACGTAGTATGCTATGCAGCTTCGCAATCCAGACTGCTCCAACACTGCAGCTGACGTCACACACGATCGCGATCTGAGAGGCAGATGCAGTGCCCCTCCATCACAAGAGTGCATTTTGCTAGAGAAGCCACAGTGATTCGGTGTGGAGAGCTATCAGGAGCTACCTCCGGACCTCTCTCCGGCCTGCTCCTCCTTGCCCACGCGTGCCTGCATCTTCAACATGAATCACGGGCAAGCAACCTTCTCTCCAAACATCTCTCCAAGCACTACTTAAACACCGTCTCCTCCCACCTCAATCTTCTCTTCTTTCATCATCACACACTCTCATCTTCAATCACTACAAACACTCAACCAACAACAACCAACCCAAACCACCAACCACTATCACAATGGAGTCCCTCAAGCAAGCCGGCAACTACGTCGCTGAGACCGTTCAGCAGGCCACCTCTGGTGCTTCCAAGGAGGCCAACAAGGAGGTTGCTAAGGACAGCAATGTCCCCATCTCCACCCGGTAAGCACCTTGTTCCCCATCCAGACTGCCAATGAGGGCATCACGGCCCAACACTACGAGTCCATTTTGACCCTCACTCCATCACACTCAGCACCACTTCCGCTCACTGGAACAACACCTTGCTAACATCTCTCCAGTGCCACCGCTGCCAAGGATGCCCTTGGTGACAAGATCGACGAGACCACTCACGACAAGAAGGCCGACGTAAGTCTTCCCTGAACTACGATCAACTAAATTGTACCATAAAGATACTAACTGAAAGCTATAGGTGCACAAGAACGCCATCTAGGTTTTCTCCACCAGTATTTCGGATCGACATGAGAACAACATGACTCGACATGAATCGGAATGGCGTTGAAAGGGAATAGCGTTGGACCTACATAGGCTGTATTTACCTACACCTAATACAAACAGTCAAACACCAGAACTATGAGCAAGGGCAAAGTGAAGTGAATGTGACTCGATTTGATGTTTGTAAGCTAAGTGCTTTGAACGGTGGAGGGTCCTGTTTGGTTTGTCTTGTGTCAAGACCATCTCGGCATCGAAGCCTGTCTATATGAACACAGTGTGCTGGATGATGGTGTTTTGTAATTCGAATTCTGTGCATTCACCAGTAAAAATGTGGCCGTTCAACTGCGTACCAGAGAGGGACGGGAGAATAAAATAACTCAATGAGTATTCCCTATCACCTTGATTCTTCTCTTAGCAGCTCTACAGTCACAGACATCAGTATTCTCAGCATTTCCATATGATCCTTCGGACCCAACCAGTCGTCAACCTCGATCTCCACCCAGATTTCGAGTGACCTATGCTCTTTGCGGAATAATTGGTTGAGGTGTTCGTTCCTCGCTCGAAGCCAGGACCTAGAATGGCTGTTAACTGCCTGAACATCTGAAAAGTGATGATCAAGTGACTACCAAGACCCTCTCAGACCTGTTAGAGCATAAATATTCAGTTAGAGTATGAAGAGAGCAATGTTTTCCTATGTCCCACGCATCAAAAGAAATAAAGATCTGGCGCCACTTCCACGACAAGCCAACACGCTGAATGAAAGGGAGACCCAACCAATGTAAAGACGAAGAAGAACGTGCTACGTGATTGTTTTGATCGGCCCCCCTATTAATCGTTGCATTTCTGTCTGGATCTCACTGAGCCTGGAACTCCCTCCTTTCAACAAGATGGAGACAAGAATTGGACAGAGCTCAATGTGATAACTTCTATTCCAACAATAATGATTTGCCACAAGAGACTCCTAAAGGTAACGTAATAAATTGTTCCCAATGCCGTACGAAATTCTGCTTTTTATCAAAATCGATAATATCCTAGAGCTACCTCGCTATTTCCATGTAGAGCAACAAAACTAAAATCGCTATAAAAAACACCCTCGTGTTTCCATCATTAGCCCAAATGAAAAGCAAAACAATAGACATCTGTCATCTCACTAAACAACGACCATCTAGAAAGCAAGACGTCTTTCCTCCCTGAGCCCACAGACTTCCAAAAAAGCATTATGCGCCATCACAAGTCACAGCACCTTAGATGTAGTACATGGAGTTGATCAGTCTGGGGTGAACTGCCTTGGCCCTCCCAGCTGATCCAGCAGTTGCGATACTTTCGCCGTCAGTCTCCTCGAAGAACTCGGGTCGATGAGCTCGAGCACGAGTGCAGACAATGTCTGCGTAGTAGGCGGGAGGGCAAATGCTCACAGCCTTGGTGGCACGTCCGAACAGGTAGCAAAGCTCGTGAGTGAACTTCTCAAGTTCGTTAGCTGCCTCATTCTTGAACTTGGCTCGGAAGATTTCGTCGAGCAACACTGTGTAGTGCGCAGGACGAGCAGTACCCTTGATGCTTGCGTGGGCGGTGAGATAGAAGTCCCAGAAGCGAGCCTCCGTAATACCTCGGTCGACGACGGTACCATTCTGAATGTTGTGATTCTTTTCCATGGCATTTTCTTCCGATGTAGGGTAGAAGCGAGTCTGGTGTCGCTTAACGGAAACGATGATGGAGATCTTGGGGGGCTTGTTCTTCGGGTATTTGCCATTGCAGGCAATGCGAATGCGGGGCAATTCAGTCCCAAGGACCTGGGCGAACTGACCAGTGGACACACCGTCGCGGAAGATGACAATGTTCTCTGGCAACTCCTGTCGGTTGTGCTTTTTCCAAAGCTCAAGGCGTGACTTGAATGCCTCAGTCAGGGTCTCATCCAGCATCTCCTGCTTGGATGACTGCTCCCAGGAATAAGCTGGCCATTGTCCCATGTCCCGATCGATAGTTGCCACCAAGCCGACCAAACTGGGTGCAGCATCGCTCTTGTCGGCAGACATGTTGGTGGGATGTGTAACGTCATAGCCGACCACCATGGTCTTGCCCTCTTTGATCAATCCGACCTCATTGTGAAGTTTGTGATTGACACCGCCAGTCTTCAGATTCCATTTGAGAGCAACATTCGCAAAATACTGGGGATTTTCCTTACACAGTTGCCCACCCTGGACGCAAACGGTATGAATACCGTAAGTACAGTCGCCCAAAGTTTTGATCCTACCATAGATTTGCGAATCAGTTGAGTGAAGAATCATAAGAATCATCTCAATTTGGTTTTCCTGAGCCCAAGCGAATACCCGTTCGACCTGAGAGGGGACGACCATCTCATACTTCGGCGCAACAGGGTCGCCGACGGCGATGTTCATGGTCTTCTTCATGAACTGGGAGAACGCAATGACTGACGAAGATCTCACGAGACTAGAACTGGATTTGGGATACTTGACGTTGATGTATGTCCATTTTTTTACGGGTTGGCCTGGCTTGACAACCTTGACATCTCTGAGGTTCCAAGACCCATTGCGCGGGTCGATAGCTTTGGCTCTCCTCTGTTGGTCGAGGTATGCGACTCGCGGCACAGTGAGAACGCGTCCTTGAACCGTGAGGAGCTGTTGACCAACTTCAATGCCGAAACGACCCTATAGGAGTTAGCATTTCCCACTTCCGAATTTTACTAAACTTACCAGTGTCGTCTTATCTTTAAGCCCAAGGGTTTCCAGGGCGTCCGTAGTAATGGACAGAGCGTTGGCATATGGGGTTCGACAAGCAAAATTCACCATGTCAGTTGACTCGGCGCCATTGAGCTTGGCCTTTACTGACTGTCCAGGCTGGATCTCAACGAATTCTGCAGGCACAAAGGTAGGCTTTGCGGCAGTGCCAACATTGAAAAGGGGGTAATTTCCCAGGTTGACGTTGTACTCTAGATCACATGTTAGATCAGTATCGAATGCGAAGGGTGAAACATGCTCTGTTTGTAAAAGTCCGCGACGGTAATGTACCGGCTGTTGCCTTCATCTTCGAGCCAAAAGCTCACATCACTCGGCCCAACCGCAAAATCTGTCGTGTGGCGGAACTTGGGGGGATTCTTATCGCGACATTGTTTTTTAATGTCATGGATCGACACTAGGCCATAGATTGTCTTGGGTCTTCGAACCTCCTTACTCCCGTATTTGGTCTTTATCCAGACGCGGGTCTTGGGAAGAAATTTGCCAAGTAGTTTCAACTTTCTGTCCGTTGCAGGTGTCTGATCCAGCTTTACCTCGAAACCTTGAAAGAACTTGGCACAGGGACCATCAATCTTGAAGACACCATGTGTGACATTGACGTTCAATAGAAGGCGGCCAGTCGCCAGGCGAACGGATTGAAAGTAACCGCGTGCAGCTTTCAAAGCTCTTTCTCTGCCCAGGACAACCTCATTGCGACGGTTATCGCTACCAATGGCAAAAAAGCGCGAGCTTCCCACAGCGCTGATCTTATCTCCCTTATATCTGGGGCCATGGCCGAAAATGACGTTCAAGGCATCAATGACATCAGGGAACTTGGGGTATGTCATGGCCTGAGAAGGATCGCTGCCGTCGTCTGAAGCGCCGGTCTTTGAGTTGACGTATTTGAGCATCTCGTCAACACGAGCCTCTACAGGGCCGTTGAAAACAACTTCAAAGATATCGGTCTTTTCGGAGCCTTCTGAAGTGGACATGTTAAACCGAATGGTGTTGTCTTGCTCAAGGTTGAGCTTGCGCAACGAGATGAGCTGTGACTTGAACTCGGTCGCGAGGAGCAAGTTCTCGTCCTTTTTATAGAGCTCGTCGAGAGCTTGTTTGATGGCATCATGGAGCTTGCGGCCCTTCACCTCGCGAGGGCCAGATTCACGAGGTTTTCCAGGCTTGCCACCCTTGCCCTTAGCCTTGGTGGCCCGCTCCTTTGCCTCATCCTGGCCTTCGGGCACGACCTCCTTTACGGTCATGGTGTACTTGTATAGGATTGGCGCTTGAGTGGTGACTGCAAAGTAGTTCGCCCATAGGGTGACTGGAGTACCTTTACTACCAAAGGCAGGTCGTGGAGGGAACTTTCCGATGTTCTGCTTGTCTTCCATTGACAGGTTGCCCATTTTTGAAGTAATCTGAGCGATAGACGAAACATTGCTTCTCACTACCTCATCTTCGAGCTTTGCAATGGCGCCATCTGGATGGGGAATAGAACCTCCCATTCTGCATGAGTTAGTATGGATCAACGACAACACATTGAGTATTAGATGGAGCATACGTGAAGACAGCAGGTCCTTCGGGCTGACCACCAAAGCCGCCTCGGCCGCCACGACCACCACGACCACCACGACCACCACCTCGTGGTCCTCCGCTTCCACGATCGTTGCCTCCGCGACCGCCTCTAGGGCCGCTGAAGCCGCCTCGGAAGTCACCACGGCCTCCATCACCACGACCTCTTCCCTGAAAGCCATCGCCTCGTCCTCTTCCACCTCGAGAGTCAGAGAAACCAGAAGGGCCGCCACGGCCACCACCACGGCCATCTTGAGGTCCGCCGCGGCCTCCCCGACCTCGCCCACCACGACCACCTCGGTCAGCCATGGGAATTGAGGTTTGGATAGGCAATATCGATAGGGTAGTAAGATGTTAAGGGAAGCGAGTGATGTGTAAAGAATGAATTGTGAATACTGGTTGTTGATAGAAAGAACCAAGCTCCAAAAGACTGTCACTTGATGATGATGATGATGATGAGAATAGAATGAAGGGCTTGATAAGCAGGTATGACAGTGTGTAAGCGTGTGTGAGAGTACAAGTTTAAGAGGAGGAGAAGGAGAAGGAGAAGGAGAAGGAGAAGGAGAAGGAGAAGGAGAAGGAAGAGTTGGGCTGCTTTATGTGAAAGGCCCGGGGCAGGGTCGAGAGGCTGCTCTTTGCCAGCGTGAATCAGAGCCAAACCAGTCAAAACTTTGTTTGCTGTGACTTTGCTGTGACACAGCCTGGTTGAGGTTATCTGAGAAGTGACTGATCGACTGAAGGCAAAAGTGGCCTAATCACTGTTTCTATCCAATTGACAAAGATGCTTCTCGGCAATAGCTGCAGAAGAAGTCAAAGAGGTCGGTCGTGGCGGGAGAACGATCACGGCAGCTAAGGGAGCTCACCCGTTTCTGGTGGAGCAAGCTGAAGCTAACCGACACTAACAATTGCGCGGGGGAATAATTGAGGTGGTTCAAATTCAATTGACAGAGGGCAAACTTGACAAAGCAGGTCATACAAAAGTGAAGAGTTAAGGTAGAGTTCACCTTTTTTCTTCATACGCTAGGCCCTTTTCTTCTTCTTCTTCTTTTTCTTCTGGTAGCCTTAGAATGGTCGGCCTCCCAAGGTTGCCATGACGTTATTCGTCATGTCTTAGTTCGTTGGGCTAACGAGGCTTTCCAGCTACCTATCGTTGGTTAGCCTTCAATGATAACCATTTCCCCTAGAGAAACTCAACCGCGTCCATCTTTTCACTCTCCGTATTGGAAACACAAGTCACTTGCGGGTACCATATGCTCGGATCTTGTGTGAATACAGTGCAGAATCCCTCTTAATCGATTCAATCATGTTACCGAGATACATGGCATGTTTGCTTCTTTGACGTTGACCACCAAGCCACAATATCAAAATCAGCCCTGGCCGCCTGTTTTCAAGAGCAGAGGCCAATAGCACAACGAGCTCTTGCATTCCACTGTCATACGATAGACCCCCAAAAGCACTCAGGGCAATATATCTTTGCGTCTGCGGCTGAAAGC
The DNA here is from genome assembly GCA_013396095.1 of Fusarium sp. NRRL 52700. Taxonomy (NCBI): domain Eukaryota; kingdom Fungi; phylum Ascomycota; class Sordariomycetes; order Hypocreales; family Nectriaceae; genus Fusarium; species Fusarium sp. NRRL 52700. The sequence goes on along the minus strand of JAAQRM010000413.1, from coordinate 535,771 downwards.
AGGTCACCATCATAGCAATCCCTGCCTTACAAGCATACACTCTGATAGGAACCATATTACAGTCGCTGTTGAACAAGATTTCCGCGAGCCGTCCCATGCTCAGCCATACGATCTGTGCTTTCTCTGCTGGATCTTGGTACGCCTGAAATCAGCACTTCATCCACACATTTTGCGATTTGCGAGACCAGCCCTGCGGGCTCGGATAACCAAACATACAACACATGCTAGATGTTTGAGCTTGAGCAATTGCGCCCTCATCACATCGCACAAGGGGATTGGCCCACTGAACCTGATGTATTGCTAGGTTGCCTTACGATGAGCCTCAGCCTATATTGGTCTGCAGCTTGCATAGATCTGCTGTGTAACTTGAACCATATCATGAAACCCAGAGCCGAAATGACCCACCATTGCTCTGTTGAAGACCTCAGAATCTTAGACTTTGGCAACACTGCCATTCTCAGTGAGAACTTATGTATTGATCTCCTTATCCTCGTTCTCCTACACCGATTACAGCTGGAGCAATACTCGGCTCACCGCATAATTCTAAACTCAAAGCAAAACATACCGGAATCTATCATCATGTTCAACCACTGTTTGATCAATGTAAATACTCGTCATGCCGTCCATAATATCAGTGCATGTTTTTTCATACCCTGGAACCGACAGTCGGATAGACACAGACAAACTTCAACAAACGGGCAACCTAGGAACAGCCCCATTAACCACCTCAAGACTCTTCTTATGACCCTAGTACTTAGAGAACAAATCAAGGCACCAGCCATCTCATACCCCAAAAGCCCCAGGAGTGAGAATAACACCCAACAACCTATGAAATACCATGTGCACTGGTCAACGCGGTTACTACATCTGCCCATGCAGACGCACCCACTGCCCCAAGAAAGGGATAGTTCCTCACAGACTTATCACCCAGGGGCATGTATGCAAGATCGAAATAGACACAATTGCCTGGGACATATGCGAATGGTGGATTGCGAACGGACCCCCGGAGCAGGTTCTCAACCGATACCTCAAGCCCAGCTGCCAATATTTCACATGGCACACCCTCCTGGTTCCTACGGCACTCTGCTCTGAGTGCCAAGTCACATGTGTTGAGGTTAGAGAGGAGCATGGAAGTGGTGAAAAGAGATCGCATCGAAGAGGAAGAGACAAGGGTCGGTAGCTATGGCGTAAAATCTTCGTTTTGGTCATTTTGACGCCCAAGTTCAAGTGTATATTAGATATGGAGAGTCAATAGATACGCTACTCTCGAGAACGAACTTGACATGAAGTACAAAGCCTAATATGGCCGTTTTGTCTTTTCAGTATAGCTCTCTTCTCTAAAGTCACATGTTAGTGGTATATAAACCCATCAGACTTGTGTACAATATCACTCACAACTTCTTACACATCACCAAGGTGCACCACGTACATATCACTTGTCACATTCAGATTAGTGAAGAAAATGTCTAAGGACGCAGTAGTAAGCAGTGACCATATGACCCTGTGAGAATCTAGATGCCCAGCTTTACACCCTGGAGGAAATACCCTGAGAAGATTGGACGGCATGGTTTTATTCGACGTTTCGCTCCAGACTTATCAAGAGTATTGAGAGGCCCTGTTTGAAATATTTGTGCTGAACACAGCCGTAACAAAAAGATGTCAACGTTCAGTAGATCGTAGTCTGGTAGTTCAGTGATGTGAAGACATCATCTGTGCTTCTCGTAGCAGCAATATAGTACGTACAGGGACGGAAATGCACACATATGAGGTCAATATCAAAGACAAAAGACGGAAGCATCTTGGTCAACGTTGCACACATGGATCACCGGTGTGCTACGTGGCAACCGCAAGCATACCATGGTACAAGGGGTCTGTTAGCGGAACTCAACGCGAGCCGATCAGCACAGATCAGTACTATTGTAGCCAACATTGAAATGCATGAATGAACTGATGATTAGTGAAATCCAGTCCGGCAAATTTGATAGTTGACCTTCTGGCTTGATGTATCAACTGATATATCACACACAACGCATGCCGGGGAGGACAGCACTTTATCGCAACGTAGCATTTCTCAGCGCTGAATGTTGGCGATAGAACTAAAATGTACATTTCTGAGAACACAGTCGATTAGCTTGAGATGCTACGATGATATAGGGGTGATGCTTGCCATCTAATTCACCTCATCTCAAATCCAACTAAGAAATCTATCCAATATGCCACAATGCCGTCCATTACTCGTCGACACCCATGAAGGAGCAATTTGATCTCACACGAACAACTTAGTTCATGATTTGATATGCCCTGCAGTCGCAACCTTGAGAATCTCATCTTCCAAGCCTGAGACATGGTGGATCTCGATACCGGCATCTTCGAGCGTTTTGCGACCTGTATTCTCCCCAACAAAAGTCTCAGGCTCTTGGACTCCTACATAGACCTGCTTGATCCATGACTTTTGGCGCAAGACTCTTTCAACGCAGGGAAGTTTGCCGCTCAGCCGCTTGAAACAGGGCTCAACAGTGGTGTATAGAGCATGGGGGGTATGGAAGACATCCGATAGCTTCTCTTCTGTAGTTCCATGCTGCTCAGCCAGCTTCAATAGACATGTCTCTTCTGCATGGGTGTTCCCGGGAAGTTCAAGAGTGTATCCTTCGGCAATGATGCTGTTGTCGCTTAGCCGCACAATTAGAGCTCCTACACGGAAGTTGGTGGGCTTGGGAGGGGAATTGGTGGCCAAACCCAAGGCGCGCTCCATTGCGGCCTTGTGGTTCCCAGGCTCTATGGTAGTCATATCGTTCAATGTGAGGCACGCACGGATGAGGTATGACGAGATGTCTAGATGTGGGAGCTTTGCTCCATCTTGAAGGGTCGGCGGTTGTAAACTCCGATGACCGAAAGCACTTTAGCATTGGCCCCACACTTTTCTCGTGAGCGCGTTGCAACGCGTCTCCCACTCCAGCAACGAGCTCGAGCTTAATCCAACCTGCAATCCATTGCACGATCAACCAATATCGACGATGTCGGACCACGAAGATGTGCTGGAGAGCGAACCTCCAACTATTGACCCATATGAGGTTTTGAGCCTCGAAAGGACTGCGACGAGCGATGACATCAAGAAATCTTATCGAAAGGCTGCGCTTAAGAACCACCCTGGTTTGTCAATTCGGTTACAACAAAGATGAGCACTGCTGACCCTACGATTTCTCAGACAAGGTACCACAAGATCAGAAAGATGCTGCGCACGAGAAGTTCCAAGCTATCGCGTTCGCCTACGCCATCCTCTCCGACCCCGCCCGTCGCAAACGGTATGACGAGACGGGCTCGACTTCCGAATCGATTGTAGACTCAGAAGGATTCAACTGGAGCGACTACTACCGAGAGCAATACAAAGAGTCAGTGTCGGGCGATGCGATCGAGAAGTTTTCCAAGAAGTACAAAGGCTCTGATGAAGAGAAGGGAGATGTACTCGATGCGTACGAACAGTGCCAAGGTGATATGGATGCGCTGTACGAGAGAGTCATTCTAAGCGACGTTTTGGAGGACGACGAACGTTTCCGCGAGATCATCGACACGGCTATCAAGAGCAAGAAAGTGCCAAGCTTTCCAGCCTACTCAAAAGAGTCGAAGAAGAAGCGAGAGGGTCGTGTGAAACAAGCCCGGGCTGAGGCTACGGAAGCTGAAGACTACGCAAAGGAGCTAGGTGTGCACGACAAGCTCTTCGGCGGCGACAAGAAGAGCAAAAAGAAGAAGGGCAAAGGAAACTCAGAGGACGACCTGGCAGCACTGATCCAAAAAAGACAGCAAGATCGCTCAGAGAGCTTCCTGGATCATCTCGCTGAAAAGTATGGTGCCAACGAGAGCAAGGGCAAAGGCAAGAAGGGCAAGAAGCGGCCTGTTGAAGATGAGCCGTCAGAAGAGGCCTTTCAGGCAGCTGCTTCTCGTCTGAAGGGCTCGAAGAGGTCGAAACGGTAGACTTGAGGTAGATTGCAGTATCGGGTTGCGGTAATGTGGCTATTGGGTCAAGAATTTTGGTGTTTGGGCGTAGATTAAGGCTAGGATGCACTACTGGACAAGGAAAGAATTTAGAGATTAAGAAGAATTGAACAATTCATATTAAGCTTGCAAGAATTACCACAGAGTGTAGCGTGATCTCCGATGACTTTTCCTTCAATAAGATAATAGTATCAGTCCTCGGTCAATGAAGGGAGTATAAAAGTCATGGATATACTTGTAAGTGAGATAAAACAGACAAGAAGCAGACTTGTTTTCCCAACGAACCACAAGCCTCATATCTTCAAAGAAACTTCTCTGTAAAACTTCTAACCGTTGATACATTCTATAATAATGCTCAGACTTGTTGCAGCAAGTAGCCCCAGCAATTCAACGACTTCACTACCTTAGTAGGGTGCCATGATTCTGTGACGTTGTCACGGGGCAGTCTTTTTTGTCCACTAAGCTATGGTGGGGCTTCTCAAGCCACCGTGAATATCGCCATGTCTCACTTCACTTGTTAAACCTTCTCTTAAACGCGTCGCCACGACAAGATCCGCAAGATCGTGATTCTATATGGCGATGCCTAATGATGGTTTAGCCTTAGTCTGAAGAAGAGTGCTATCATGATGCCATGAGCGAACCTGCCAAGCCCCCGATCTATCCTCGGTATTGCTTTCATCTTGCGCCAACCGTGAATCAATGGTGCCTCTTCCGTGTAACCGATATCCATAGCCTTGGTCAGTACGAAGGGTTTGAAGGTAAGTTTAGGCTGTTAATATTTCACTGTGTTCTAGACTGACGGCTCCCAGGCGAAAACTTCTACTTCTATAGGAATCTACCCATCAAATGGGTGCGCATAGTCGGATTAGTCGTCGCCATTGACGAATTCGCAAGCCGACGCGTGTATACAATCGACGACAGTAGCGGCGCATGCATCGAGTGCATCATTTCCATACCAATCTCCGGTGAAGATGATAGTCGCGCGACAACAGGAGATGCTGCTCTGAAGAAAGCGGATATCGACCCGCCTCAAATCCCAGACCCATTCCCAAATATTGATGTCGGATGCGTTGTCGACGTTAAGGGTGGCCTATCTACTTTCAGAGACGAGCGACAACTCACCATTGAGAAGATGACAAAGGTACGAGGCACTGCGCAGGAGGTTACTCTCTGGGAAAAAAGGGTCAAATTCAAGTCCGATGTTCTTGACAAACCATGGGTTCTACGAAGCAGTGAAATCCGAAGATGTCGAAAAGAAGCTGAACGGAGTGAAGAGGAAGCCGAGAGGAAACAAAAACGCATCAAAGCAATGGCAGAACCTCGAGCATCGAAGCAGACGTCGAAGTCCGTGGGCCATGCTGAACAGCCCATCCGGCAGCAGAAGCCGCTGCACAAAGAAATGCGGCTGGATCTTCGGCAGATTCTTGAGCAGGGTGGAAGAGGCAAATACGATGCGCTAGGATTGTGAACCGAAGTTGTCCTGATCGCTGGCGCACTTACTACGGCATTTTAGCGGGCGTTCATTCTTAGATCCGGACCAGAAAGAAACAATAAAAGAGAGTTACCAAGTAGTGGTTGGCATGACCAAGCGCATTATGCCGTAGTCTGGAATGCGATACGCAATCACCATGATTGATAAAGTATGCTAGAGGTTAGAGACCCATGCTAGGGGAGGAAAGAAAACATAGGACCTTGATCCTAAGTAATAAAAATATTTAGGTAAACCTAGCCTAAGCTTAAGGAACTCTTTATTAAGTTTATTTTGATACCTTCTATTAAGATCTCGTGTTTTCTTGCTCCCCGAGGCCATGGCCTTAGGGTCGTTGAGACACGCCGGAACGGTTGGTCACTGGATCATGTCTCGGTTTCTAACGAACCTCTCCGTCCTGGTGTCTGGGTAAATGTTACCACAAGTCAAGTGTTGTCTCAACGGTCTCCAACGTAACATATGGAGTCAACTGATTGTCTCGGTTCAGAATCGAATTGCCTTTTTCATGAATGTAACATCAACGATGAAGCGGTTGGAGAAGAGAGTTTGGCCACCAGACAGACGACAAATGACTTCGTCTTCATCAGGCGAAGTTATAGTAAGGCTGGTGATGCTTCTGCTGAGAGACAATTTTCCGAAGTCAAGTAATAGCATGAACGACGGGTTATATGCAAAACGATAAAATATTTTAGTTATGAAGCCACCTAGCCATCAACGCTCAAGGCTGAGGCTTGATTCGGGAACGCAAGCCATGAAAATAAATGAAGGACACAAGTGGCGCCCACTCACAAGGTTAAAAGCTCACCCAAACCACTGGAGCTGAACTGTAAAGCAAATTTGAACGTTTGGTTTGCAGGGTGTGGCGAGCTCAGCCGAAGCCATCCCTCAAATAGTCTCGCAGGCTAACTCGTCGCGAATCGATAGTTCCTGGAACTAGGAGTACCCTGCAGCCCATGCCCAAGTGCGGCGTGCGCTAGGCAAGTAACGGGCCCCTTCTACTGCAGGCACATGGGGACGCCACAGATGAGCATCTAGGCGATTTCCCCTTTGAGGTGCATCACAACGCGCCATGGATCACATACCCTGTGTGTGAGACTGAGACTGAGAACATGCGCCGTAGACACTTGATCTGGAATGCGAAAAGGGTCCTCGTCTCGACTGTTCACGATGCTCTTTCCTGGGCTTCAATGATACCCAAGAATCAGAAAGAGCGATGACCCGAGATAGCACATGGCCAAGCTTCTCTGGCATTGGCTTCTTGAGGGGAAAAGATAAAGATGGAATTCCTCCAGCCATTTTCGGCCAACTTCAACTTCAACTTCAACCCCATCATCATCACAACCTCGGAACCCTATCACATTTGCATCCTACGCCATCCTAGAGAATCCAATTTCTGAAATCCTATTACCCATCATCGCTTACGCCATCTTTGCTGGCATCTGCTAGGTCTCGACCACCCGTTGACAACCCTGGCCCGCTAGTTTAACATTTCTTTTGGTGGTCAATTCTAGGCTTGGTCTAGCTTCCAGGTAAGCCACATGCGTTTCTTCGTTTGTGCCGCCAAGACACAGTCCACTTCATTTCATTCTCCGATGTAAGTGCATGCTAGCTCTATCAGTCGTGGTGCCACTGGACTAGTGGTTTTCCGCATTCGATGGCTTCAAGGAAAGGAGCAAGCCCTGGAGTGTAGGGCGGCTATATTATATGAGCTATGGAACCCTTACCCTTCAGCTTGTTCTCCAGCTCCATTCAGCCTCATAAGTCTTATCGAGGTTGTGATCTTCTTGATCAAGACAGCACCACACTCCCTCCTTGCCCATCATGAAGACCCGCACCATCTTGCCCGTATGGCTTCTTTGGCTAACCCAGGGACAAGTCCTAGCCCTGCCCCAAGGTCAAGACGACTCTGCTGATTCCTGGGACGACTCCAACGAAGAGTTCAAACGAGATATCGAAACATCTGCCTTCCAGTATTTGACAACCTACGCCAAGGAGGACATTATTCCCGCCACCGAGAGCGTTAAAGTCAGTACTAGCCAGGTTGGAACTACTGCCACTGCTCAAGTCCTCCCAACTCTTTCAGACGTTGAGCCTCATACCGAAGGTTTCGTTGTAACGGATCTATACAATCCTCTTCTTACAGAACCTGCCGTTATAAGCACTTCGATTCCCAGCCCTACAAGCCTGCTTAAACCAGTTACGTCGACTACAAGCAACGCTGTACCTTCAGGTCTTTCCAAAATGGCTGCCGCTCCCAATATCTTCGCCAACCCTATCGATACGAGTGCTCCTCCATCGATGTTCGCAAGGAAGACTACTCACCCTGTGGCCAAAACGCCCATGGTCAATCAAAACAGCCCTGTTGGCACAAACAAATTTTACTCCAACTTCTATCTTGGTGATCAGAACACACCCGTCTATACTTACCCTTACTCGCTCACATGGGCGAAAGGCACTGGCCCAGCAGCAAGCTGGGGTATGTCTATCTCTCACATTGAGGCGTCACAACGTACATATGGCAATGTGCAATCTAATGGAGCCGTCGAATATTACATCAACCCTGTTGGTATTCAGTCCATGATCATCTCGGCAAAGGAACTCGGCAAGAACACCGTCTTGACTATGGACTCTATTACCGCTCACTATGCCAAAGCCTACCTCAGAAAGGACAGCAAGTCAGCAGCAACAATCACCTTTCCCCTTTACCAAGGTAGCGTCTTCACGACGGCGTACTTCAATGGTGGTACACCTTGGATTCAGACTGGCGTCTACTTCAGAACTATGACACAAGTGACAAAGGATCCCAAGTCCAACGTGCGCAAGTACAACTTCGTCCTTGAAGATGGAACCACCTGGCGCCTGTACGCTTACAAGACCAAGGGTGACCCCCTTACCCTCAAGGTCACCAACAACGGTCTTGCTTCATCGACCAAGCCATTCTACGGCTACATCCAAATTGCGAAGGATCCCAATGTTGGCCAGTCCCAGGCAGTTCTTGACAACGGCTGCGGTATCTATGCCACTGGCATGACAGTAAGCGGCAATACTGTTGGCAAGCAGGGCACTTACAGCTTCACATGGACCAAAGCTGGCCACGCTACCGGAAAGCTTTGGATCTTTGCTCTTCCTCACCACATCAGCTCATTCGATGCTACGACCAAGAAGGAGATGAGGACGTACTCGCTCCAGACACCTACCAAGGGCATTGCCACTGCTGTTGGAGGAACTACCTGGACGATGGTCGAGTCTGCGCTGCCCGTCGATATGGGCTTTGCTCCCTGGGATCCAGCGAAAGGAAGCCGTGGTCTGACTGCTAATGCGAAGAAGATCATTGCACCTATTGCTAAGTCCGAGGTCTCGCAAGACATGGACGCGCAGGCTAACACAGACTCGATGTACTATTCTGGAAAGGTAACTCCCTCGTCAAGATTTGATGAGAAATATACTAACACAGTGTAGGCTCTAGCAAAGTTTGGTTCCATCATCTATGTCATCAATAACATGCTAGGAGATAAGGCTCTGGCACAGGCTGGCTTACTCAAACTTCAACAGGCATTTGCCAGATTCGGTTCGAACAAGCAGAACTATCCTCTTGTCTATGAATGTAAGTCGTTTGCCAAAGCGGGTGTTTACATTGGCTAATTAGGTGAATAGCCGTCTGGTGCGGAGTCGTTTCATCTGCATCCTATAAGACAGGCCAAGCAGGATCCGACTTTGGAAACACCTACTACAATGATCACCATTTCCATTACGGCTACCACGTCCTCGCTGCCGCCTACATTGGCGCTATGGATAGCAAATGGCTTGCTGCCAACAAGGCCTACGTCAACTCGCTCGTTCGTGATTATGCGAACCCGAGCAGCAGCGACAAGTACTTTCCTGTGTGGCGAAGCTTCGATTGGTACCATGGCCACAGTTGGGCTCATGGTCTGACGGCCATGTATGATGGCAAGGACCAAGAATCGAGTTCCGAGGACATGATGGCTGCTTATGCTCTGAAGATGTGGGGTACGGTGATTAAGGACACTAACATGGTCGCGAGGTAAATTGGACAGCCCAGGCAATTTGATCGCAGACAACTGACAGTAGAACAGAGCAAATCTCCAGCTTGCTGTCATGACACGAGCTATGCAAGACTACTACTACTACACCACGTCCAACACCGTGGAGCCTAAGAACTTCATCGGCAACAAGGTCGCGGGTATTCTGTTTGAGAACAAGGTGCACCACACAACATGGTTTAGCGCAGCTATTGAGGCAATTCAGGGCATTCACATGATTCCTATCCTCCCCGTGTCCAACTTGGCCCGAACCGCCACATTCGTTCAGCAAGAATGGGACACTTACTTTAGCAAGGGCCGTGTCGACAAGTTTAACAACCTGTGGAAGGGTATCATCTATGGCAACTATGCAACAGTCCAGCCTAAGACTGCCTGGACTTTCTTCACCCAGTCCAAGTTTGATGCCAACTGGATCGATGGCGGAGCATCAAGGACATGGTATATGGCGTATGCTGCGGGTAAGTCCCCAACGGTAAAACGCAAGAGTACAATGGCTGACAATCATGACACAGCTCTGGGCCAGATTTGATAAGAAGTAGAAAGTGAGATGGCGGCGTTGCGACCAAAACGTCAGCGTCGGTGCCGAGATGAGCACCTTGTACAAATATTGAACATACCTTGCATAGACATGGCGATACCTCGACGGGAACATTTGTTTTGTATAATTGGAATGGGCAGAAGAACAGGCTTTGAATGTGTTAGAAATGGAGGAGGAAAGCAAGAAAGACAGTTAGATATTCCCTGACCTCACCCAGATTAGACAGACGGGAGGCAGATGTTAGACCCTAGAGAGGGCGCATTAGAATTTCATTGGTTACCTTTAAGCCGTGTCGAAAATCGGAAGACTTATCTATATAGAGTCTGAATAACCTGTGACGTGTGTTGATGATACCGGAACTCGGAAGCATGGGATCAATTAAACCCACGTGCGGGCACTGAGGAGGTGACTATCTGGCCTGGCTTGATTGGGGCGCAGCCATACGACCCTTGATCATGGGGCAGTTTGGAGTCTGCATATGCCTGAAACATTGAGTGCGACAGACGTTTCTTTTCAAAATGTTTGTGAGGATTATACGGATAAGCAGACCACTGTTACCTGACTGAGGCAGTCTAGTCTACACACCGAAGAGAGAACGCTACATAAGACAAGACGAAATAAGTTAAGAATCTGTGTAACAGTTCTTCTTGCTTAACTTGGAGTTACATATGACGAGTTGTCCATTGGCGCGAATCACAGCAACACGGCAACGTCGGACAAGAGTGGACTGGACAGGACCGAGCCGTTGCGCAAGGCGAAACAAAAAAAAAGCATGGAATTATGGCTGAGTATGTCATGTCGTAAGCCGATGGACTCCGGCGCAAGTTACATGACGTTTGATCTATAAAGCCACTTATGATGATGTATCTCTTGCATATGCGCAGTTATACGACATCTGTCCGCAAAAAAGAAAACAGGGATCGCAAAGATGCCAAGAAGAAGGAGAATTGCGAGGCGTACAATTATTGATGATTTTGGATCAACTTTTAATGAGATTTACAATGGCAGAGAGACAAAGACGAAGAAACGGAAAAAAGAGCGCGTGCAGATTCAAAGTTTTAAGCTTTTTTTTGCTCAGCCACCAGCTAATCTAACTTGTTTCTTGGGCCGCTGCGTCGATAGCTGGAATCGGCAGTTTCTCGATGGAGCTTAGAGGGTCGCGCCGAATAATTGAGCATCAGTGACAGGACAACCTGGAGCTCTCCTTGGAAAGTGGAGAGCTTGGCAGCTCAGTCAGTGGCTAGAGTGGGTACCTTAGCCTGTAGCTCAGCGGTCGATGGCCAGCTTCTTTTGTCAGTGGCCGGATGGGATTGGTTGATGTAACCCTGTCGATCCGCTTGGGAAACCCATGTCCTACGTCAACTCGCTCGGCTGCTTCTTCCAGGGCCAAGCTAAGCTTTTTCCCTTGCGTAACCAGGCCGTAACCAAGGAAAGGAGGCCTCCTGGGGCAACGCGGGTCTCTGTCTCTTCGTTCCTGCAACACAACCACCACCTCCAACAAGACCATCATCATCAACATCATCATCATCACTTGTCGTCTAACTACTAACCCACCTAATTGTTGGAGATTCACAGGGCTGTGTAGCTTAAGCACGCCCGCTCCTCTTTACCCAACGACGCTATTCTTTCCTTGGCCTGTCCTAACGTACACACTCCGTTGAGCGGGGGTGAAAGAAAGCGCAATTGAAGAGACAGCTTGTCTACCTGCCTCTGTTCAAACGTTATCGTTGGATTGGATCGTCATACGCTTCGCTACCCGTTTCGTTTCGTTCTGTTTCGCTCATTCCAGACCGACTCAAATCAATCCCTCCCGCCGTTGTTCAACATTACAACCGCATACACACGCATCAATCAATCAATCAATTGGCTGTGACAGAGCTCGACGCAGTCATGGTTTGTAAGTAAAATGTCTATCTGCATCTGCATCTGCATTTAGCCTTTTCTTTTTGCTCTCCTCGATCATAAAGCATCACTTAAGCAACCACCGTTTCCTTGAAGTCTATCTTATCTACCTTGACCATGCCTCTGCCACGCACAAAGTAAAACATGCATACACCCAACACCCTGGTATCAGAACCATACATATCCTCATCTACACATCTTTTCCTAAACCTGCTCCATCTCCATCTCCATCTCATTCATCACCGTCACCATCCCTGCATCTGAGCACAGAGTGCCACACACCAGCCAGAACGAGACAAAGTGCAAGATTAGCTCTTTCACACGGGGGTCTCAGAGGCGGCGGCGCCACTCACGATTTTATATCCCTATGTGTATTTGCCCTCTACCATTTCGTGCCCACATCGCTTTATCCTTCTTCCAATCTCACTTCTACGTCAACTTTAATCATCTCGATTCCTACTCCTTTGGACACGGAGACGGATACGGGCCTTGTTACCTCATACAAGATATCGAGTGAAAGAGTGAGTTTATTCGCGACGCAGTATTACCTAACATGGGCCTTACTCTCCCGTCAGCTCGAGTCCCCCCGTTCCTGTGTCTTCCCTCCATCTCCAAGTCTGTCATTATTGTCCCCGTGTCTTGGCAAGCGCCGTCAGTTGGACCTAAGTGCACTGCCGTGATCGCCATCCTATCTACTCGCCAGCTTCAGACATGATCTTCACTCTGCATCTTTGCCTCTGTGCATGCGCATCAAGGATGGCGCAGCAGGGTCCGCTCCTTTCCTTCTCGAGCACAAACAAGCTCAAAGCACCCGCCCCATGGAGACGGGGCCAAGCGATCTAGGCTCTACAGGCCCAGGTCCCATTGTCAGCCTACCATGCAGCCCACCCCAATCTTCTGAGACTTGCCCTGTTGAGAACTTATTTGAATTCCGTCGCTTATTGCTTAACTACCGCCGTCTACTCCGCCCTTTGATGCCTTCCCTCCGTCGTTTATTATATCAAAGACTCATCCGCTGACCATGTCGGTGCCTTGATCACCACCAACAGCTCTTCCATCTTTCAACCTTCAGATCAGACGATCAATGTCTGCCAAAACTCACAATCATACAGCCGACGAGAATAGCCCGCTCCTCAATGGCGGTGCCTCGTCGGCTTCCAATGACACCGGTCACCGCAATGGCAACGGCCATATCGGTCTCAGCCGGGACTCGAGCACCATGACGTTCCTCTTCGACTCGAAGCACACACCCGGTATCGATAATAGCAACATTGCCGTGAGGAGTCTGGCTTACTCCTGGCACATCGCCAAGGTTACCCTCCTCAGCAGTATGTTTGCGCTTCTCCTTGTACAGTCGCATACACGACTGACTCTGTTTCTTAGACTATGTCAACTTTCTCCTGGTCATGGTGCCTCTCGGTATTATTGCTGGTAAGATGGGCTGGGGTTCCACTGCCGTTTTCACCATCAACTTCTTCGCTATTATCCCACTCGCTGCTGTCCTGTCATTTGCGACAGAAGAGTTCTCGATGAAGCTTGGCGAGACGCTTGGTGGACTCCTGAATGCTACCTTTGGAAATGCCGTGGAACTTATTGTATGATGCCCCAAGCTTCACCTCATGTTCGCGACTAACCGTGCTTTTAGGTCAGCATTGTTGCTCTCCAGCGAAACGAAATTGAGCTCGTCCAGGCCTCTATGCTTGGTAGCATTCTTTCTAACCTTCTTCTGGTCATGGGAATGTGCTTCTTGTTCGGTGGTATCTTTCATCGGGGCGAGTCGGGTAATGGCAGAGAACAGTCCTTCTCTTCAGCTACTGCACAGACAACTTGCTCCCTTATGACACTGTCTTCAGCCTCGCTCGTCATTCCCGCTGCTGTATGTCCAAATTAAATCCAGCTCAAAGACTCGACTAACTTCAATAGCTCTATGCAGTTCTTGACCAAAGTGGCTCCAAGGAGAAGGCCCAGAGCATTCTCACACTCTCTCGCGGCACTGCCATCATTCTTCTCTTGCTCTACGTCTTATATCTCGTCTTCCAACTCCGAACACACAGCAACCTTTTCGACGCCGAGAACCAGAACGAGGATGGCGAGGAGGTTGAGCCGGAGGAGCCTTCTATTGGACCCATTGCCGCTATTGCCGTTCTCTGTGTCACTACCATTCTCGTCACTGTATGTGCCGACTATCTCGTTGACAGTATTGATGATCTTGTCAAGACCTCTGGAATTAGCCGAGGATTCATTGGTCTGATCTTGATTCCCATTGTTGGCAACGCTGCTGAGCACGTCACTGCTGTTGTCGTCGCCCTCCGTGATAAGATGGATCTTGCCATGGGCGTTGCGGTTGGTTCTTCTATCCAGATTGCACTCCTGGTCACGCCCTTCCTCGTCATTGTTGGCTGGATCATTGGTGCCCCAATGACTCTTCACTTCGAGACTTGTGAGTTTGAAACCTTCCTTTCCCTGTAATGGTTACTGACAAACTTCCCAGTCCAAACTGTTGCCTTTGGAGTTTCCGTCCTCGTTGTGACGTATATTGTCCAGGATGGCAAATCCAACTACCTGGAGGGTGCTATGCTTATGGGTCTCTATATCATCATCGCCTTGGCTTTCTATGCCACTCCATCCGATGTCTTGGACCCCGGCAACTAAATGCTAGAATTCCCCTGATGCCCTAATCATCATCAATCAACTAATGTTTTAAAACATATCATTGACTACCAACGAGTGACTTGTCTCATCAAGAACCTCGTGTTGGATAGCCAGGAATGCCACCAAAGACTGTGGCTTCAACGATCTGCCAAAAGACAGTCGGATAATCGAGTCAATTTTCATATTTGTATTACTAAGCGGTAGCAGTCCGCTGGACAGGACTGCTTCACATGAGTCCCAGACACTCCATCAAGCTCTGGAACGAAACAGGGAGAGGAATAGGGAGGTTCAGTCGCATTCGCGAAATTTCATTGTGTCAAAAGAAATAAGGGATAGGAAATGGTCTTGCCGGTCTGCGTACTTATTGGATTTTTCTTGCTTATATCATTGGACTGCGAGGTCAGAGATGGAATGGAATTCAGGGACGTAACGGTTGATCGAGTAGTTAATCAATATTTTCGCAGATTGATCTCTCCTTGGACAGCCACTTGTGAAATAGTCGCAAAAGTATTGCCAGTCTCCGAAACACTGTGATCAAGCCATTTCTTTGAGGTTCACATACCAGTGGGAAAACAACAGATAGACGCTAGACCTATGAATGAAGCCGTGAGCTGGATGCTAATCTATGAATGCCAAGTGACGAGAGATGGACAAGGCATGAACTGATTAACAATATCAAGTCTCGTCAAGTGAGATAAGTGGGCGTGGACGAGATGTGTTGCTTATTACATAAATGAGTTGGCGCAATCAATATCCATCGCATATCTATCTGTACAAGATGACAGGAATGTTGCCATGCATCTCACCATCTCAAAAGCTTGACCTCAGACCATCCAATAGTTCTTACAAAGCCAGAATACAAGATATCAGACAGGACACAGCTTCAATAGCAGAGGATATAGATGAAAGATGCTTTTGATTCTCAAAACGCCAGTGTATGTATGTATGTCAGAGTGTATATCGAAGATTCTAAATAGTAGGTTTGGACATGGGCGCAATAATGCCCTGTTTCATGAGCACACGAGGCTTGGTGCTGTCCTGGAAGGTCTCCTTTGTCTGCCACTCTGGTCCAACAGGCAGACGTAGCGAGCGCTCGTACTGTTGGCGGGACTCGAAGGGGTGAGGGAGCTGAGATGCGAGATAGCGGTCGTTCTGAAAGCTGTTAGCATGTTATATACACGAATGAAAGTGATCTTGTTTACCTTCTTGATGCGCTTCTCGTTGATGATGACCTTGTCCAGCTTGGCATCCTTGCGATCTTTCTTCTTGATACCATCGACCTTTGTTAAGAAACGGCCCTGGTGACGCTTCTTCTCCTTGGCACTCACGCCATCGCCAACCCATGATCCCCAACCGGGCAGTGTGTTATCAACGACCTTGTCGTCCTCTTCCTCAGCGATGGCTGTCTTTTCTTCCTCAAAGGCGCCGACCACATCCTCACCGGCAAAGGCACGAGCAACCATTTCTTGATCGCGAATTGCCATAGGTAGATGCAAGTCTGCCTCGGATTCGACGTCTGAAGCATCTTCTGTAATCTGTGTTTTGGACTTGGACTTGGACTTGCTAGGTCTGGAGGCCACGAGGACGTTTGATGTGAGGTCGAGATCACCAATGTTTGTGCTAGACTGGCCCTTCTTCTTGCGGCGTGTCTCGCCGCGGGACCATGCGCCTGTAGTTCCTGAAGAGGCGGGCTCAGAGAGGGATGTAATGTTGGGAATAGCAGGGTTGATGCCAGCACCGTTAGTAGTTATTATGACATCGTCGTCATTATCATCATCAGCATCAGCATCCTCAGACTTGCGCTTCTTAGACACCTTGGCTGACTTCTCGAGAGCAGGCTTGAACGGCTGACCATCTGCAGCACCATATTGGCGTCGTCCAACTTCCTCTAGCTCATCAGCAGAGCCATCAAACTCCTCGCCGTCAAGCTCTCGTCGGATCTGCTTGATGAGAGCATCGTTCGCCTCCTTCTTAGCGGCCTCGGCCTTTTGCATGAATTTCATGCCCATCAGACCCTTCTGGGGTTCATCCTCTTCTTCCTCAAGAGCCGCCAGCTGTCGACGCAGAGAAGCATCGCCTCCGTCAGAGTCACTGTCTGATTCAGACGAATCGTCAGAACCACCAGCGCGACCCTCCTTTCTCCTTCGAAGCTCCTCGTCCTTGCGCGCCATCTCGGTCAGACCGGCGCGGAAATCATCGTCCCATACGGCTCGCTTTGTCTTGGAGCCGATCTTGGCCCACTTGCTCTCCTTGTGTCGCTGGCCAACACGCTCAAGCGCTCGCCGGCGGTCTTGCGCTTCACGCTCTTCCTCGGAGTCAATCTCGCCGGCCTCTTCCATGGCCTCCTTTGTAGCCATTTCATCGCGTTCACGCTGCTTTCTGTGCACGCGGTGGTATGCCTTGCTCTTGATCTTCTTGATGCGCTTGGCTCGCTTAGCCTCTCGAGAGTTGAGTTCACGTTCCATACGCTTGCGTGCAAGAGCTTCCTTGCGTGTGAGCTCATTGCCCTCTTCATCATAGTCCTTCTCCTTTGGCTTTTGTGGCTTTTCCATTGTGAGACCGCTTTGCTCCATGATGGACATGATAGCAGACTCGAGCTCGTTGCTAGGTTTCGACACATTCAGAGGCTGTATCTCGGTAGTATCAAGACCGGCAGTCGCTGAATTCTGAGGCAGAGGAAACATAAGATGCTCAGCTCTTCGGTTTTGCTTAACGGTGTCGTTCCATCGATCCAGGGTTTCATTGGTCTTTTCGTAGGCTGCACTTCGATCAAGTTGGTCCTGTTGTCTCCTTGCCAAAGGCACAGCCAGCTTCTTGGAAGCACCAGGACGCTTCTCCTTCTCCTCTTTGCTCATCAGCTTCATAGATTTCTTGACATTGACATCGTTGATACTCGTCATTCCTAAATCAGCAAGACTGATCTTGGCTTTTGACTTGGGCTTGTCATTCTCGTCGTCCTTTTGACCTCCATATCCCTTGATCATGCCTTGAAGGGCTTCGAGCTTCTCCGGGCTTGCCTCCTCGTCGTCACTATCGTCATCCTCACTGTCGTCGTCGTCTTCTTCTTCCGATTCGTCGGATGCATCGTCATCAGACTCTGACGATCCGGAGTGATCTTTCTGCATGGGTTCATCGTCTGACTCCTCAAATTGGTCCAGCGCTGTTGCTAGATCGATGGCATCTGCGCCCAGTGTTTCGCCCTCGTCGTCTTGAGAATCGTCCTCTGAGTCGTCGTCCTTTTGGGTGTCAGACTAAGATCAGCTGTTCGAGAACAGAACACACTTACCTCACGGTGTGTAGTTTTGCTGCCGCGGAACGTGTAACCCTCGAACTTGTCCGCATCACTGTCGCCAAACGCATCGTCACTCTCAATCTCCGAATCCTCGTCATCATCTCTGAGGCCTCCCAGTCGCCACTCGTTTCCTTCACTATCGCTTCCATCATCTACATCATCGTTTGTTGGCCGGCTAGGCCTCTTGACCTTCTTTCTCTGTGGTTCTTCCTCTTCCTCGTCATCCTCATCCTCTTCTTCGTCGCGACCATGCTTTCTCTCGATCTCAGCGTCTAATTCTCTTGCTCGAGGCGTTCGCTTCTGTCTCGGCGCAAAGTTCTCCTGTGCGATACCGAATGCATCGAGCGCATTCTTCTGTGATCTCGCCTTGGACTTTTTGTTGGCAGCTTTGGCTTTGGGGGCTGCGACAAGGGGTCGCCCGTGAGCCTGTCTTCCGCCCATTATTACTGCCAAGCGATGGTATCCAATTTATCGAGGTATGGGCGTTGCGCGGACCGGCGTGAAACGGTTGAATGGCATCGACACAGCTTCCTCAAAGCGACACTTTTTTCCAACTTTTCTGCCGCGTAAAAAAAGTTTGGCGGTGAGATGACCCTTGGCGGGGCACTATACGTACCTACCTGTGCGTGTAATGGAGTGCAAATGGCGTGTGAGACAGGCCTATCATAGGCCTTGTAAATTGCTGATTCTAGTGGGGTCGATCCCACTGAAGACCACAGGGGCCTTTCCACTACGGACCAGGTCTAGCACCGAATACCGAGTCACATCGGATGTCGAATTTATGGCCAAGGTCTCGTATGATCTATAAGTGAGCCACTTCTTTTTCCTCTTCTTCCTCTTCCAATTCGATATCTCCCAGTCTTCATCGCTCAATCTTTGAACGTTGGTTTCGATCATGGCGTCTTCCTTTGCCCCCGGGCTCCGGAGGTTATTATTACAGGCCACGACCACAGCGTCTGGTCCTTCAAAGTTCTTCGTCTGCAACCAATGCCTTCGAAGTGCTCCCCGGAGCATGCCCTCCCGCGTTCTCAGCGCCGTCCGATCACGATCCTATGCCGATTCCGCAATCAACAAGCCAATTGGAGCTATCGCCGAGCAGGTCTCTGCCCGTGCATCTCCCTCTGTCTCTCAAGCTACCAAGAAAGCATGGCCTGAGTCCAACCCGAAGGGTGTGGGCTACTGGCTCCTCGGCAGTGCTGTTAGTGTTTTTGGTATTGTCGTCTTTGGTGGTCTAACACGTCTGACCGAGTCTGGGTATGCTTCTCTATGCCTGCTGCAGACCAATTGAATAGCCAGCTAACGTCAAGACAGTCTGAGTATCACTGAATGGAGACCTGTCACCGGTTCGCTTCCCCCCATGTCCAAAGAGGATTGGGAGTCCGAGTTCGAAAAGTACCGTGCATCGCCCGAGTTCAAGCTTCTCAACCCTCATATGGACCTGGAAGAATTCAAGAAGATCTACTTTATGGAATGGTTTCACCGTGTCTGGGGTCGCTTCATTGGCCTGACCTTTGTCATTCCTACCGCCTATCTCGTCGCCCGTCGCAAAGTTACACCCAAAATGGCATTGAATCTTGCTGGAATCTCTGCATTGATTGGTTTTCAGGGTATCATCGGCTGGTGGATGGTCAAGTCTGGTCTCAAGGACGACCTGTTTGCTCCTGGCTCTCACCCTCGAGTCTCTCAGTACCGCCTCACAACTCACCTTGCTACCGCCTTCGTCTGCTACTCCTGGATGCTTCTCTCCGGTTTGGCCGTTCTCCGAACCCATCGCTGGCTCGCGAACCCCGAAGTAGCCATGAAACAGATCGGTGCTATGAGCCAGCCCGGTCTCCGCACTATGCGCCGTGTCGTCCTCGCCCTTGCTACTCTGACCTTCATCACTGCCATGTCTGGTGGTCTCGTCGCTGGTCTCGATGCTGGCCTGATCTACAACGAATTCCCTAAGATGGGTCTCGGTCTCTTTCCCCCTAAACAGGAACTCTGGGACAAGTTCTACTCTCGTAAGGAGGACCAGTCTGATCTCTGGTGGCGCAACATGCTCGAGAACCCTAGCACGGTTCAAATGAACCACCGAATTCTTGCTGTGACTACATTCTGCTCCATTCTCTCGCTCTTCGTCTACGCACGCACGAGACGTGTTAAGGCTATCCTCCCCGCCAACATCAAGAAGGGCGCCGATGGCCTCTTCCACGTTGTATCTTTACAGGTCGCCCTCGGCATCAGCACTCTCATCTATATGGTACCAATTTCCCTCGCTGCGGCTCATCAGGCGGGTGCTCTTGGTGTGTTGACCATGGCTTTGGTTTTGGCTCACAGACTACATATTCCCAAACCCACTCTCCGTCTCCTTGAGCAGCGATTGAAGCAGGCTGCCGCCAAATAAACGAGTGGGCGGTGTTGTAAGATGCCAAAGAACAGCATGTATATTATTCTTGTACAATATGGTACCCAATGGCGTCAATAGAATAACGAAACGGAAGGCTGGTAAGCTGGCCGGCCAAACGACACATATAATGAACATCTTGGGCACACTCGACTCTTGGAAGAATTATTTACCTGATTTATAAAAACATTTTATTTTCTTTCTAATTCCATCAGACTGTAAATCTGACCATTCTTATGTCGTTGTCACAGCGTAAAATCATGCATTCCAACTTATCAGTTAATCTAGTAAATCCCTTTTTCCATTTTACTTGTGAGCTACACAAACAAGTCAGTAATTTGTTCTCGGTTTCAGAAGTGGCCAGACTTACCGATGCCCTCCTCAGGCATGGGCTCAATGCCAGCAACCTCGGCGGCAAGCTTCTTCTGCTCCAGCTTATCATCCTTCATGAAGGGGAAAGCGAGAACCTCACGGATGGTGTAGTTGTCGGTCAAGAACATGACCATTCGGTCGATGCCCATACCCCAACCACCAGTAGGAGGCAGGCCATACTCAAGCGAGGTACAGAAGTTCTCGTCAATGAGCTGAGCCTCGTCATCGCCCTGATCCTTCTGGCGAGCCTGCTCCTCAAAACGCAGACGCTGGTCAAAGGGATCGTTCAACTCAGTGTAGGCATTGGCGATCTCCTTCTTGCAAACGAAGGCCTCGAAACGCTCGCACAGACCTGGAATCTCACGGTGGTACTTGGCAAGAGGGCTCATAACTTGAGGGTGACCAGTGATGAAGGAGGGGTTGACACACTTCTCCTCGATAAACTCACCAACCAGCTTGTCAATCATGCGGGCGTTGGTGAGAGGAGGTGTGCACTCCAAATTCATCTTCTTGAGGATCTTCTTGAGGAACTCGTTGGTCTCTTGTGTGTGGAGCTGGTCACCAGGAGGGAACTTCTCTCCGGTAGCCTCCTCCAGGGTGGGAATCATCTCATATCGAGGCCAGGGCTTCTCCCAGTTGACCTCGTACTTCTCGCCGGTCTGGGTGTGGAAGGTGGTCTTGTAGCCACCGGTAAGGTACTTGACGAGGCCAGAAACCATGTCCTCAGTGATGTCCATCAGGTCGTTGACATCGGCGTAGGCCTGATAGAACTCAATGGTAGTGAACTCAGGGTTGTGGGTGAGATCAGCACCCTCGTTTCGGAACTGACGTCCAATCTCGTACACGCGGTTGAGGCCACCAACAACAAGCATCTTGAGGTATAGCTCAGGAGCGACACGCATGAACATCTGCATGTCGTACTCGTTATGGTGGGTAGTGAAGGGCTTAGCGGTGGCACCGCCAGCGATCTGGTTCATCATGGGAGTCTCAACCTCGACGAAGTCACGCTCGTCGAAGTATCGGCGGATCCAAGTGATCATCTTGGATCGAGTAATGAAAACATTACGGGCCTTCTCATTGCAGATAAGATCAAGATATCGCTTGCGGTATCGCTGCTCGAGATCCTTGAAGCCGTAGTGGTCATCAGGGAGGGCATGGAGACAAGGAGTCAGGAGGATGACCTCAGTCGCGAAGATGGACAGTTCACCCTCCTCACCCTTCTCAAGCTTGGTCTTGGGGGCAGTTCTACAGTCAATTAGTATATGTTCTGGTTCTAGGATAGTCAGTGACCTACCGGCCGGGGTAGCCAATAACACCAATGATATCACCTCGACGGAGGTGTTCGTGCTGAGCATCAAAAGCGGGAGCTCCCTCTCGCACCTCTTGTGCTTGGCACATAATCTGGACCTTGACGCCCTCTGTTCGGACATCGTAGAAAAGAAGCTTGGAGCCGGATGCCCGCTTTCCGTGGACACGGGCACCAATCTGGATGATCTTGTCCTTGGCATGCTCGCCAGACTTGAGGTGTCCGAACTCCTTGACAAAGTTTCGCAGGTCGTATGTGACATTGAACTTGTGAGGGTAAGGGTTGGGGCTCTTGGTCTCGCGGAGCTTGTTGATGTTCCTCGATCGAATCTCGAAGTACTGGTTGGGAGTGAGGTCCTTCTCAGCAGCCTCAGCACCACCAGCAGCCTTCTTGGGAGCGGGAACAGGACCGCGCTCAGCAGCCTTCTTCTTCTTTTCCTCCTCCTTCTGGCGGGCCTTCTGGCGCTTCTTCAACTCAGTCTTGGAGACCTTCTCACCAGTTACCTCATCAAGGTGCAGGTTGGAGACCTGCTCGGTCGGGGGGGCAGCAGCGTCAGCCATAATTGCGTCTCGTTTCGCGGTGGGGATAACTGAAGTGGCAGATCTCCAAATCAGGCGGCAGTTCCTGATTTAAGTCTCTGCTGCCGGCAAATTGAGTCAAGCTGTGATGGATGTGGTGAGTCAGTGGAAACAGTCAGGGCATTGGAGGGGCAGAAGAAATCCATTGGTTTGGGCGCCACAATCGCGGGGTAAATTTTCAGTCCGGCATTCCATTTGTTCTTGGGCTAGCTCAGCCACAGATAAAATCATTAGTAGAATTGTCTACCTAGATACGGCAAAAGACCACGAGAACGAAGCAATAGAAGTAGTGAGCTCTCCGAATTTGGTCATATTATTTGAATCATGAGCAGGTTGTATCTAGCTCTGAGTCTTGGTCATTACTTATATACATTTTTTGTTAGCCAATCAGCTATTGTGATTCTTAACTTTAGCCGCCCAACTGAAATCATTGTTTTATTCTAAAAACATGGCATCCCCGCGTACCCCCTGCATTGCCATGGCCATGTCTGCACCATGCATTGCTCCATTCTGCATCGCCATATTCATATTTGGCATCGAACGACTCATGTTGATTGCGTTTCGGTTGATAGGGCTCCCAGTTCCGTTGGGCATCATAAACTGTGCCGCTGCTCGTTGTTGCTGCATGTGTTGTTGCTGTTGTTGTTGTTGTTGTTGTTGTTGGATAGGCCGCGTTCGTGGTACTTCTAGAGTTGCTTGTTGCTGGACAGGTGGTTGGGGTTTGACTGGAGATGCATTTACCATGGCGAAGCTATCATCATCCTCCATCTCTGCATCGGCATCTTGATCACTGGCCTCTGCGATTGATGATGGACCAGTTGTCGAGGCCGAAGTAGTGGCATGCTCGCTCGGAGCACCGTTAATGCTAGTTGTTGACTGACGTTTGGGAAGCTGTGGTCGTTGAGGTTGCTGTTGCTGCTGCTGTGCTTGAAAATGTGGCTGGGATGGCGTCTGGATTTGTGGCGTTGGTTGAGTGCCGTTGACAACAGCGGAGGAGGCTTGATTCTGACTGGCTTGGTCCAACGTCCTCTGAGCGTTCATCCCAGCAGCATTGGCCCTTGAAGAAGCAATGACGCTCTTCCAGCGCTCGATGGATCTTGTCACGAGAGCACCAAGGTCGAGTTGATTGTCTTCGATAGAGAAACCTACAGCCCTTCCGCCCTTGACAGCCTGCTCGTAAGAAAGGGAAAGCAACTCCCTTTCAAGTGGAATCGTGACTGGCGGGGCAAGCCTGAACTCCTTGGGTTGCTGAAGCTTGTTCAATTGCTCAATCTGGGATTTGAGATTGGCATTCTCTTGCTTGAGTCTATGCTGTTTCTCCTTCATTTTCTCAGCCTCCTTGTGTTTTCTTCCCACGCCCCGGGCTAGCTCCAGGATCCAAAGTTCTTGCTGTCGCTGAATTGGAAGAGTCTCCCATACTGCGTATGCTGACTGGAGGTGTTCATCGATTTGCGCCTCAAGTTGTTCGGCCATTTTCTCAGCCTTGCGGATCGACTCGCGAGGGTTTCGGAAATTATTATTTGTCGAAGGGGGATATTTGAACTCGTCCATGACGGCGGTGGTGGCAGAAGCACAGGTCACTTTCCAAGCCTTGAACTCTCCTGCGAAGTAAGTCCGCAGAGCCTCGTATTCGCGGTGACCTGGCGATTGGACTGACCAAGATGTGGAGGTGGGGTGTTGCGTGGACGAAAAAAGAGTCGGTGGAGGTTGTAGGCATTGAAGAGTGAGGGCAGGGAAATCGAGAGATAGGGGATCGAAATCGAATGGCATCGAGTTGCTGTCAAGTTGTACCCTGTCCCTCTTGTTAGCACTACAGAAGCAAAATCATTGTTTAAAAAAACGTGAATGCATACTTGGCAGCTCTCCAAGAGCTAAGGAGCTCCCTTAACGCGAGCTCCGCGGCACGGGCTGTATCCATAGCGTCTGAAAGTTTTTGCTTGACATCAAACTGGGCTTTTTGAATGGCCTGCTTGCTAACAGTTCGTTGCATGCCAGGGCGTTTTGGTGGCTCGGGTGCAGCATCACTCTCCCAGCTGCCCCGTTTCGGGATGTCGTTGATAACGCCTGTCGCCTCCCATGTCGGCTGAAAAGCCGGAGCATATGTCATGGTCGAATCAGCAGAGAGCTGATTGTCCTTGGAGAGAACAGGGGATTGGAAGTCTTCATTCTCGGGAAGGGATGTGTCCTTTACGACATGTGCCCTGGGCGTTCCCACTGGAGTTGAGGCTTCACGCCTCCCGCCAAGGGAACCCCGGGGCTGTCGTCTGGTGATGCCACCACGAAGCTTTCTGATAGCATCGACATCGTGAATTCCATCGGCGGGTTTGGGGTTCTTCTCCTTGATATACAGATCGAGATGGCGACCGAGCGAAGAAGAGGTGAAAGCTTGCCCACAAAAGGGGCAATTCTTGTCCTTGGGGGCACCGGGCTTGGGTGTTCCTGAGTCGGCCGTTTGGGGCGTAGATTCTGGCATTTTGAGGATACGAAGGTATCAGACGGGTCCAATATCGACAATTAGGGGGAGAAGGATACGAAAATACGGTGGCCGTTGGGGAAAGGTCTCGGTGGGCAGTAACTACAAGAGCGTAAAAAGTAGCTGCAGCTCCAATTGGGGAGCGTTACAGGCGTCAATCATAAGTATAGTAGCGAATGAAGACTGAAGAGAAAAGAACGAGCGTATTGGGGCCGAGACCTCCGGGCGTAAGGAAATTCAATGGACGTTCATGCAAAGTTACAGAGCATGAAGATTGTTGAAGGAGTGGAATGAGGCGGTGGGGAGTTTGGTCTGTAGCTGTGTGTGTGTGAGAGAGAGAGAGAGAGCGAGAGTCTAAAAGAGCGGACGGGAAGGGAGAACAAGAAGGAAACGGAGGATGAAAGGAAAAGAAGATAAAGGCTCGAGAGGTTAAGGCAGTAGATGGAAGTTTAGAGGCAGCGGGAGACTAAAGGGGAAGCCAGGTCTCTTAGCATCGCTAGGTTTAATTGTTCTTTGGTTTTTTCCCCCCTCTCCATTTTAAAATAAAGCCTCCTCGCTCCTCTTCTCCTCCGGGCTATTCAGGGGCGGATCCAACCAAGACCCCCAGGCCCCAGATTGGCGCTGTTAGCACCAACGGTACCCCTGACGCTTAGTGGCCGTCCCGCCGTCTGGATGTCTCTCCCGCTGTTCGCTTAGCGCTGATCGGGCTGCTCTAAGAGGTCCGTCCTAGCGCCGCCGGGAGGTGTAACTGTCGCTGATGGATGCTCCAGACGCTGTGGTTCCTGCGAGGGCAGGGCGAGCAGTCTGGTCCCAGGGGGTTGCAACGGCAAGATATTCAGATATAATGTGGTCTGTAGAGCTCAAATTCAATTGTAAGTATCTCTTAAAGAGAATGTTTTCGAGAACGTGTGAACTTGATCAAAGGTCCCATTGTCATCTCAATTTGGGCATCGGCATTGGTGGTGATCGGCTCAGGGTCGCTAAAAGGGAGGAGGATATGCAGCTATAAATATGACAATCTCTCGTTCTAAAATTATGGCCGTCTTAGCTAAAATTCTATTACCTGCCCCGTAACTAACTCTCCATTCCCATGTGACTGAATTACGGTAAACTCAACATGACCGTTGATTATTTCACAAGCTCCACTCGCATTGCTGTCAATCAAAGTTTTAAAAGGCTGATAGCTTGTTAAAACAGTGCGTGGTACGAGCTCCTTTTCGTACGAAAGCGAAAATTACCGATAGGCATTTGTTGGATCAACACACATAACGCCGTAAGATCGGTCTTAATCCCATAGATCGTGGATCTGGCGTCTGCTGCTCCGTGCCTTACATGACATCCCTTACTTCTACCGTCTGTTGCCTTTGTCAATTGGACTTTCAGCCCGCCATTGATGACGCCTCAATCCTGCATATCGTAATAGAGTGGGTTCAGTTGGTTCCCCAAGTGCAGCCCCCTTTATGTAAGCTTAGTGCTAATGTAAAGTCAAAGTAAGCAAGCAAGTGTCGGGTATGTCTCAACCAAAGACAAAAGATAAACTGATACTCCGTACAAGGTTCAAACATCCAAGCAGCCAACGACATCTCGTCCCTGAACCCCGAATAAAGAGACTGAGATGGCCTGGGGAAACAGATTCTGAACCGACTGGACGCTCCCATCGGCAGTCCTTGAGCGCTAGGCGCCCAAACTCACACAAGATTGGCTTTCAAGTAGAAGCATGGGTGGCACCGACCATGGGGTTGCTATTAGGCATAGGATCCATGTCCGAGTCACGACATAGGACCAGCAGACGGTGAGCTTCTGCAACCCCCTTTAACACTGCAGCAGCACTATCTCACATAGAGATCAGTGAGCCACTCAGTCGTCATTTACTTGCAATCTTTAATTACAGTCTGCACCTCCTTACTTCAACTGACGCAACGCAACTTGCTTCTCTGGAGTTGACTTTTCGTCTGGTAATACAACTGTCGGCAATTCTCATCCGCACTTCCATCCGTGTTTTCATGCTGGATCTATCAACCCCAGTTGTCTGTTCAGTCCAATGCCGGGTTTGCGGGTTGACATTCCACGTTTAGAGGCTCAGGACCTCTGGTATAAAGCAGGAAACATCCAGTGCATCGGCGAAGCTTATTGGTGAGCTTCATTCGTTTGACTCTTGTTAGCCCCTGAGTTGAGCCGCAAGCGCGACGCGATGGCAAATAGCTCTACTTAACCTGAGACTACTAAACATGATAACCGCTGGTGCTCCAAGATTACTACTACTGATATTTGTTACTGGTTCCTACCCACCGAAGCTCAAGCTGGCGTTTATTGCCAAGTCATAGCCAGTCGAACAAAAGGAAAGAGGGCTGTCATTAAGTTGTTGGTATACTGATATGTGACAGCATGCCCTCTTTTTGGGAACAAGATGTTGCCTGTACATTCTGCCCACTTTTGCTTTTGTTCGATTCCAGAATTGGCCATCTTCCAATCGCCGGCTTTATCTGCCCTCCACTGACTTTACAGGGGCCGAGATAACTAGAGAAGCTAACAGTGAAAAGTCCAACAATGGAGGTAAAACAAACGGAGTGTAGACGGCAATTTGGCGAGAATTGTGACACGCCGATGAGATAGAGTAGCACGGGACTACTGAAGTTTGGAAAAGAGAAGCATTCCTCATCAGAGGTTGTTCGTCGGGTCACGTGTCCTGTGCCACAACTCGGCCCAAATTACAGCCACAGATGCAACCTCCTCCAACAGCGGGTTATAGCTCTGCAGCGAAGCGCGACTACCTCATCTCTCAGATCGTGATTTCTTCAATCGCGGAATTGAGGTGCCGCCACCATTTGTTTTCTAATATATCATTCACACCGTAAATTTGCAACCATTTATAAAGTATCTCAAGGCGGACTCGCACAAGTCAATTAGTGTTATCCAAAATGCCCCCTGGTATGCCACCATTATTATTTTTGCCTGATTCACCTCCGTCGATGCCTGTCGCGTGCGACGGGCGATGGGCGCATTGCGATCGCGTCTCCGATTCTATTCACAATATAGCCTCTATTTCCAGCGCAATTGGTATCCTGCCATTACTGACTATTCCGCAGCTCTTAGTGACGAGGAATCCTCCGATGCTGGGGAGTTCACTACGCCTCCTCGCGCGAGTAGCCGCAAGAAGTCAACTTCCGCCCCTGCCGCAGATCAGATCGACGACATAAAGCCCGAGCAGCCCTCTGACGAGGAGGATGGCGACGAAGATGAAGACCTAGGCGAGGATGAGTAAGACATCCGCGAACGTGTCGAAAGAGCTAAAGCTCACATGCTACAGATTTGTTGTTGAAGCTATCAAAAAGCACATGGTTTACGACGACGTAGGGATTGATAGCACAATTCTATATCGCGTATTAACCGTGGCCGCAGGGAAGTCTACAATTTCAAGTCAAGTGGGAAGGCTACGAGGCCAAAAAGGATTTGACGTGGGAACCTGAGGAAAATCTTAGGTAGGTGATAGAGTCGCATCACTTGCTCAAGGCCTTGTCTGACGTGTTCTCTTCAGAGAGTCTGCCCAGGAGATCCTCGACGCCTACTTTGAAAAATTCGGCGGCCGCGAGAAATTATTTGAAGAGCATGAGACAGCATCAAAAACGAAGAAGCGCCGCCGTGCCACCACCAATGGTACCCCCAGCACAACGTCTACAGCCAAGCGTTCACGACGTGAGCACCCGGCCAACTCTGCAACTCCAGCGACAGCGAAGAGTTGGAGCCCTCCAGCAGGGTCCTGGGAGGAGGAGATTGAGACCATCGATGCATGCGAGGATGAAGGCAGTGGCAAGCTGATCGTTTATCTTATTTGGAAGAACGGCCGCAAGACCAAGCACGACACCGAAGTTATCTACAAGAAATGCCCACAAAAGGTCGGTGACTTGGAGATTTGACCATGTCGCATTCACTGACGAGAAGTAACACAGATGCTCCGCTTCTACGAGCGCCATGTCAAGATCATTAGAGACGAGAACAAGGCTCTCGTCGATGGCACAGAGAACTAGGGGGATTTGTACAGAAAGGAAAGGGATATTGGGGCGAGAAGGAGCAGCGGCATAAAGTATCCGTTTTGTACTGATGACCGATGCAAATGCAAACGGAACGGCGTTATGGGCGATGGCCATTAAGTCGCGGATGGGTTTCTATTTTTCTTTTTGACTTATCGTGCGTCTGCACGCGGAATGGGAACGGAATACTGGTATTCAGACAGGAAAGACTTCACATCATATCATGGAGAAACACGGCGCACGTAGCATGTGTATTTGAAGTCTGTATTTTTCTGAGGGAGCGTGTTGACAACGCAATCGAGTCACGGCGAATTAATAGCGTGCAAGCATTCATGTGAAGATGTCAAATTCATGCCTTGTATTCCGTGGAAGTGCGGCACACCAGGCAGGGTCTTTTCATGATCCTTGGCTGATAGTCAGTCAGACGCGTCTCGACGCGGCAACGGTCAATTAAAAAAAAGCCCTGATGTGACGTTTTCTGCGAGGCTGGGAACCGACCAAAGACGTTCCAGCGTGTCAGAGGCCCCTGAAGGTCTCCACAGCGGGACCCTTGCAGCGAGCTTAGCTCCCCCCTCAGGTCCCAGCCTTGCCATTTACTGCCTTTGTTGGGCTGTAAGAAAAAGACGGTGGCGGGGCAACGACTTATAATAGAGTGAGTGGTCGTTTGTGAAGTGAGACTGAGACTGCGCATTCCAGTTCCTGATCTTGTTTATCTTTTTTCTAAGAAACGAATCTTACGACTTATTTTCTTGAATAAAGAATTTGAGAGATTATCTGGACACTTACGACTGTAACGACTCTCCATTGTACGACTTTGTGATTGATTGGTTCATCTGGTTGCACTACGTTGACTCTACTCCAACCTCTTGACTCGGACTTCAACTCAACTCTACTCTACCACAACAGAATTCTTGACTGGGTATGTCTACCCCATGCGCCTCAGCATTCTAGTCTAATTGGACCCTCGAACTAACTGTCTCAGATTGAAACACCTCTTGAATCCATTGTTCGCAACAGAGACAATCTCAGCTTATTGCAACACTACGACCCAAAGTCTCACCATACACAACATCAACCCCCACCTTCAACCGCCAACATGAAGAAGAATGACGTTATCGCCATCATCATCATCATTCTCTTCATCATCTTAGCAGCCGTATCCTTCGGTATCTGGAAGCTCGTCTCCATGGCCAAGAACCACATGAGCGTGACAGGCAGCGGCACATCAAGCAGCCACTCCAGCCGCGACATTGCCGACTAGTCCCATCGCCTCTCGCACTTGACACTTATTTTTTCCCCTTGTTTATACTTTTGAGCACAGCGGTTTCGTGGTTATTTAACTGCCACTTGTTTCGGATACAACATAAAATCATGGTGGAATGTGGGCGGGTTGGTAATATCTGGATGGTTGATTTATGAATCACTTTATGTTTGGGTCAAGGCGCAATATCATGGCGACATTGGATGGGTTATGAGTTTTTTGAATATGTTTATGACCTTTCTGGCATATGGGCAATACATTGTGTATGAAAGATAGACTACGGTTATGATTAGGAGGCCTAGTAGTATGGCATGTGAACGAAACAACACATACGTGTATCACTTACACAACAATGATCAGTTGTGCCATTTTTCAAGGCTCAGGGCCTTCAGTCATAAATTACCCTGATTGCCAACGCAAAGTATTGCTCTTTGAATCATCACATACTAACCAATGACACATAGCTCCAAGTACCGTATTTAAAGTGAGGCTCACAACACCCAAGTCCTCCCTTCCTGACCACACAGTCTCGTTAACTCTTCAGATATATCCAACACATCCTTTCAAAGAAGACAGCTACATTCAAATCACTACAATGGCGGACCCCGGTTTCCTGATGCCGGATCTTATCGAGAAGGCCTCTAAGCTTAGTATCGACGAGCTTGACACTAACAAGTGTACTAGCAGCATCTCACGTTACCAGGAATTCCCCTACGCTCACTTTTACTCCGGCGCCTTCAAGCGCATGGGTGGCCCGGATAAGGCAAGCCCTGAGTATCATGAGCGTGTCAGGAAAGCCCTCAAGGCCCTTGAAGGAAAGTACCTTGAGGTTTATCAAGACTACCAGACCTGGAAGAACGAAGTCATTCTTATGATTGAAAGAGACGACCAGCATAGCTGGAACCATTTTATTCTAGATCCTCATGGCCGCATTGAATTCGGCGAAGGAATATTGGAAAACATCGAGGCTTTCGTTCCCTTTTCCAACGACTTCTACCCGTTTCCGAGCTACAAGAGTCATGATACCTTGAATAACAAACTCTTCAATGACCGGATGCGATTGGCTGAAATAAAGGGACTCATCGAGACCGGACGCCGTGAGCTGGCCCGGCTGGAGGGCTCCGACTCATTCGTCCAACTTCGTAATGAGTTCGTCAAGTATCACGAAGACGTGGCAGCTAATTGCCATTTTCACGACGACAGTGATGAGTCGAGTAGTTGCGCATCTTCTGGTTCAGAGCGAACTATTGAATGTTAGGAAGAGACTTGCTGGGGGGCAAGGAGAGTAGCTTCGTCCATGAGACCATCCAAGGGTCAAAATTGTCGTCTCTCGGGCTTTACATCGCGAGCTAAGTGCTCCACAAACAGATTAGCAGAACATCGATCATGGGTTCTGGAGGTTTTACTCGAGATGAATTCAGCTAAGAAAAGAAAGAAAACATAGTATGCATGTGGCTGCAAATCTTTGAAATGGAGCCGATTGGTTCTACGTACGTGATCTGAGTACTTTTAGCATCGAATCTTCCACGGATAAACTGTTCAAAGGTCAGAATCGTGCGTGTTTTTGATTATCGCTGTTCGAGGACGACTCGGGTCTGGCTTGTTCGATGCAGCTTACCCTGTCGATTAGACTCGTATTTCTGATTGGCCTAGGTGTTGTAAGTTCGCTCAATGAGGCAACTCTCACTTTTTATAACCAAAAACGAAATTGTGAATGTCTTTCGGATGTCACTGAAAGCTAATTCGCATTATCATGGATGTGTGTGTTTCTGATCACTTCATTTCAGGTCCAAGGCACAAAAGTTACAGACATACACGACGGCACATAATGAAAACGACTGGTTGACCGCACTCAGGCCGACTTGCGGTATCCTATTTATCTATGAGAAATCTAGCCTAAGCCTCTCATTCCTTTATTTATGTACGATCATATATGTGTATCTGAAAACTTTGTTCGTGAAGTTGTCATCGTGACCCTTACTTACGGGCAACGGGGGTAGGAGTTGGGGCCACGATGGGCTCAGTAGGAGCAGCGGGAGGGGGCTGAGGGACAGCAGGAGGAGTGGAAGCAGAAGGAGGAGGGACAGGGACCATGGGTGGAGGAGTAGGGATAGGTGCGAGAGTAGGAACTGTCAATAGTCAGTATAGTTCGAGTTCACCTATACGATAATCACTTACCACCGGGCTGCTGCCCATTGCCAGGCACAGGCAACCAACTACCAGGTCCTCCATTCTGGCCACCGCCGTAGTGACCGTGGTTTCCAGGCCGAGTGCCATTGATAGAGTGAGGAGGAGGAGGGAAGAAACCTCCAGGGGCGGCCTCTGTATGAACATCAGTATGCTGGTCAGGCATTACGAACAAGATGTATACTCACGAGGGAAAGGAAGAGCCATGGAAAGGGGAGCCACGGCGGCAATGACAATAGCGATGAAACCAGTTTTCATTTTGGCGGTTTGGTCAAGGTAGTGACAGACAAAGTTGCTTGATCTGAGGATGAGAAAGAATGGTAATGACTTGAAGACTTTATAACGAACGAGGCCAGCTCAAACAACAAGGATATAAGATAAAGATAACTTATTAGGTCACAGACCAGGACGATGCTGTCAAGAATAGAGAAGAAAAGATGGGCTGTAATGCTCAAGAACCTGTTTTTGACGAGATTGTAGGCGGTGTTATATATCTGTTGCTACAGCGGACCACTTTCCCCTTTGGTAGCTCTGCACATCTTTACCGTGATGGAGGAATATACCGAGGGACCCTTGAGTGATCAGCCATGAGTTAAGTTAGATCATGGAATGTGAGAAAACGAGAGGCTAGGATGATGCGTGAGTTGACTGACTCTCCACGGTGCTGGTAGCCTTAAGCTGAGCGGACCGGTGTGGCCGATGGAGGACCGGTAGTTGGGGATAGTCTGTATCGTCTTGATGAATCTTACAAGGGTTGATACGGAAGGGTAAAAGCTTGTATCGTCTTGGATGTTTGTCTGTTGAATGCTTTGACAGTATTGATACATGGCAAACTGACACTTTATGTGAATATAGATCTATGATTTTATGCTTAACAACTCTAATTGTTTTTCTAATTATTTGTATCTATACCTATGCCATAGTTCTTAATTTAGATATCTTACAACATTGCCTGCAATACTCTTGATTTCATGATCAACACTGTTACAATAAAAAAAAAAAAAAAAAAAAAAAAAAAAGAGTTATCCGTCTCCATAATTGAACCCACAGCCTTCTAACAAACGACGCGTAACGCAAAGAAACAAGGTGAAACCCCACCTCCACCAGTGAATGCCCTACGGAGAATTCGCCTCCAGTAAAACACATGCCCCACAGCCTATTCCCTCACAGCCAGCACCGTTTGTTTCAAGTCTCAACTCTCCCTATTTTCTCCACCACCAATCATTGTTTAAAATACAGTACGTGCGATAACTGAGGCTCTTTTGTTCTGCAGGTACGTGTGTTGCAGCGCAGATCTCTTCTCCAACGAGGTCCTCTATGCGATATCAAGGAGCTTGACGACGCGGCCTGCCTTTGAAAGGTTGGGCTGGGGTCGAGATCCAGCGGAATTGACTCCTGAGGGATGAGATAAAATTGTGGATTTTTGAGACCGTATCTTTGTCTTTATTCTAGGGTTTGATCGTTCGTTTTGACGAAATCTACCGAGTTGTGCTACGCTAGATACGCAGTGCAACGGTACGACGTTGAGTAAGATTGGAGATTGAGTCGGACAAAGTCCGATTTGTAACCTCAACATCTCCAATCCTTCAGAAACCAAAACAATCCGTCATCGCTGTCTATGCTGTATGCTTTATAACATATCATCTGGCCGGTTTATCTTCATGTAAAAAAAAAGTCGAGCATCGCTGCTTGATGAACCTCCCATCATGTTGAACCGTGGGTATTTTCTTCCTCAATCAACCTTTCTGACCGGAACATCCCATCTCTTTCTTATCGCTTCGCCTCTCACCAACTCATGACGCCTCGGCCGCGATCAAATCCACCTCGTAGCTGACGCTCAGGCTTGACCACTTTACCTCTCAAGACTGTATACCGGATCAAGTTCTCGCAATCTTCAGGCATGACGCGTGCCAACCAGATGCCCTGTGATGCGCCCACACTCTCCTCTGCTGACCCGTTCAAGCCATTGCCGTTCTTTTCAACACCATTTGTGCCGTTCTGCTGTCCAGGAACCGGATCGTCCAGGCCAAATGCATTCGGCCGTCGGTATATCATGACGTTGGCAGAGTACTTGTGTCCTCCTACATGGCTGATGTAGTAGATACCAACCCCGCCAGGCCTCTCATCATGCAAGTCTCGATACAGACCCAACGGCCTTAGCTGGCGCTCAAACTCTTTCCTGAGAATCGGTGCACTCTGTGCACAACGCGCATCGCGTGTTCGATGACTGCACATGAGGATTACAGCGTTGTGAGGGCAGTCCTTCAGAGAGACATCCGGGATCCCGGCGGCGGGGTCAGGGGACGGAAGAGAGGCTGGGAGCGGCGTGGGGTGAAGGGGTGAAGTGCTGGTCGGTGCCCGGTTGATAACTTCGGTAACAATCTGAGGCACACTGCGAGGGTGGACATTGTGAAGGAGCTTGAAGGCTGGCAGTAGCAAAAGAGTTGTGGGCTCAGAATAGTCATCTGTGTCATGAGGAGTTGGCATATTAGATGCCGAAAGCTTGAGTTTCTGTGACTGTTAGCGCCGTAATCGCCAAGTTTGATGAGTGGTGGGTGATGTGATACGAGGCAAAATACTCTCGTCTCATACATCAACTCATATGAGATAAAGACTCACCCCATTCGCAGGCTCGGCCGCCTTGGAAAAAGCCTCCATTACACTCCCCTTTTCATCCGTCACATCCCTTACCCAATCCGTCTTGCCTGTGCCAACCAGGAGATGTGTACTCCAAGGCTCGACAAGTCCATACAGCACATCGTCCTCCTCAATCTTGAAGCCTCGGGGATACCTCACGGAGCAGTTTTCACAGTCGTGCAGACACTCTTCGCCGTCTACTTTTGGATCCGTCTTGGCGAAAAGCTCCGAAGACGAGGGCTTGGTATCCTGTTTTGCAGATCCTCCGCCGAGCACGGAGCCCATGAGGTTCTTTAGTGAGAGGGCCATTCTCTGCTTCGCGGGCTTGTGCTGCGGAAGCCAGGACGGCGTAGCGGCTGTTACGGAGGCTGAAGGTGAGGTAAAGGGAGGGGGGTTGTCGTGTGTGGATGAGGATGATAGGGCCATGTTGTAATAAGAGATCCAATCTTTCGGTAGATTTTAGGGCCGTTGACGTCTCCAGATGCCGCAGGTTCGGCTCGGAATGGCACCGATCCACTTGAATAATTAATTGGTAATGGAATAGACCAGCAAAGCTTTTGAAGATGTTACTGATTGATAATGAGATGATCGATCAGATAATAAATTATACGCTGTAGCCAAATAATTACCTGCCTAGGTACCTAGGTACTGAAATGGATGATGATTTAAAGGGTGAGATTGTTTGTTTTTCTCTGTATTACCAATGTCGAGTCTCCTATGGCTTCAAATAACCAACCATTTCGCTCTATTCCCTCGCTCTTTTGTCTCTCCCGTCTAACTCCGATCACCGAGACTGACTGGCAACATGGGCACGGCATTAGATTGCATCCGCTCCCACAAAAAAAGTGTTATCAGATCCTGTCATTTTCAACTCCAGCATTAATTACAACATTTGTGCAAACGTAAAAAACACTTCTTTAAACTGGCCCGTAGCCCCAGGTTCCTGTCATTCTTGACGTAAGAATAGTTAAGGTTTTAATTAAACTCAAGATTGAGATGTAATGGTCGTGTCAAGATCCGAAAACTATCCTCCGTCAAAAATCTCTGTCCTCATGTTACTCAAAAATCATCATAAGAAACATGCTATACGGTAGCCGATTCAAATAATACAAGATGCTTAGCTATAGCTGCTTGAAGCTTTCTCATCCCTATTGGTCGCTTCTGCCTGTCATCCGCTTTCCAATGCTTACGCGTTCTTCTTTCTAGCCTCATCATAGCCCTCCTCTTCACTGTCGTCATCCTCGTCGTCATCCTCTGTCCTTTCTTGATCTGTCTTATGCCGCCTATTCTTCATCGCCTCTCGAATCTTGCGACTCGCCTCATCAAATCCACCTGAAGAGTCCAACGTGGTGAACCCACTGATAGGGAACCCACCAGATCCGAACCCACCCCCGCTGCTGCTTGATCTTGACCTACTACGGGCTCTGGAAGGCGGCCGTGTAGAGAAGATACCCACGTGGCCGATATTGCTGAAGGAATCGTTGCGCGGGAGGGCTCGGCTAGACTGTGTCGTGCTTCGTCGCGAGAGTGCTGGCGGGGTCTCGGGCTCATAGCCAGTACTGGACTGATCGCTGTCTCTGCGGCGATGTGCCTTGGAGGTCGTGGATGAGCCACCCTCGGCTTTGTAAAGGTCTGGTACAAGTCGTGCCTTTTCGAAGTCGTCAAACATCTCGGGCCCCAGCGTGTTGATGACATCTGTTACCTGAGCGCTCAGCTCGGCTCGTCGTTCACGTAGCTTGTGGATGTTGTAGTTGGAGGTCGGTGTCAAGCAGAGGAGTAGTGGGCGCAGAGACTTGAAGATATCCATACCAACCTCACCAAAACGCAGTGACGCAAAAGTTATGCCAACCATAAAGGGCCACAATGCGAAATAGACAACCAGCAGCGGTACGCCCTCAGGGACATAACCCCAGAGACGGTCTTGCCACACCTTAAAAGTTATGATGGCCGAGTAAATATGATAGAGGGTGGGCGCGAAACCGATTGCCACAAGGATCTTCCAAGTCGCCATGACGTCGCGGCCGCGAATCTTGACTGTTGAGCCCGCCAGGGCTGTCTTGGCTTTCTGTCGACTGATGATCTTTGTCGCTACGAAGACAGGCGAGAAGAGAATCAAACCTGGCAATGTACAAATGAAGAGGAAGAGTAGCTTGATTGACCGGTAGATGAAAAGGAATATGACTTTGATCATGTTCATCTTGGCGTACTGGACTTGGTGGTCTTTTAGGTTGAGATACCGTAATTGAGAGTTGTATTCCTTGACCGCGGCAGACAAGGACGTGATGCGCTCATCATTCTTGTATCGCTCATATCCCATGCATAATCTGCGGTTAAGCTCGATCACTACAGGAAGTGGGAGTTTCTTGCCGGTGGGGTTGTAGAGTCGGCGAGCGGCCTGGATCACCATGAGTGTGTCGTAGTCGGGTGCAGAGACTGTTACAGAATTCAGGGCCTGATAGACTGTATCAAGAACTTGGCCAATGGCTTCACGACGTTGATTGTTGCAGTAGAGCTCGACAAGGTGACGAGGAATCTCAAAGGGAGCACCGAACTCAACAACAGCACGTGAGCGAAACTTGTGGGCATGGAAGTAATTCATTCCCACAGGTACGATTTTGAGGCCGCAATCGGGATCTTGGGCCAGAGTTCCAAGGGCCATGATGGCGACACCAGCCTTGAGAGGTAGAAGTTCGGTGCGATCATGGCTCCCGCCCTCGGGGAAGATACCAACACAGCCGCCATTGCAGAGCCGAGAAAAGACTGCCTCGTAAACTTTGGTTTGATCAATGTGAGGTGCCAACTTGAATTTGGTGCCCTGGTAGTCTGGAGCAGGACCTTTCACGTCCTTGTTGGTGAAGTTCCCATCTTTGTCGATGTCGTCACGACCTGTGAGCTGTTGCAGAGCGATCTTGCCCTTAAAAGGTCGCTTGACACGGATCTCTTCAGGACCGATGATCTGAGAAATGTCGACACTGGCGCCACTAGTGTTCTTGGTTGAGGGGAGGAAGAGCATGCCCTGAACCTCGCCCTCTCCCTCTCCAAATTTTGTACCGATACCTCGAACAAGAGTCGGGTCGTTGATAGGATCGGGGAGGTAGATGGTGCCAGTAGCTGGTTTGGCAGCATCTTGAGCGCGACCGACGGGAACTGAGCCGACTTGTCGTGAGCCCCATCCGATGAAGCCATGAACTGACTTTTGGGCAATGAGGAGGGACGCTCGCCGCTTAGCTTCGTTACGGAGGGTACGTTGAAGGATAATCGCATCGACGAACTATTTCAAGTTAGTAACTGGTCTTGTCTTGTGCAACATAATCCTGGTACGCCCTGTCTTGAACCACGAACTCCCCCAGATTATGCACAACTAACCTGATTGGCATGTGGCGCGGCGACGAACAGAACAGGGCCAGTCTGGGGAACACGCCAGGCACCTCGCGGCACAACTTCTCGGAAGAACATATCGACGATGTTGCCGACGGTATACAGGAACATATCGTACTTCCAGTTCACCATAGGATATAGCTCCTTCTGCGAGGTTGGGTTCGTCGCGGACTGCGGCGCTGCCGCGTCCTTTGTCCCAGCATGTTTAGACATTGCGGGCTTGCGCGGAAGAGCCCAGCGTTATTGAAACAGGTGCGCGAAACGATACTTGGAAGTCGAGTTGTGGATAGATGTTGTATAATAAAAATTTCGACAGAGCTAGGCAAGCGAGTTGTAATCGATGTGAGGGGCAGCGGGCCTCAGTTATGGAGCGAACGCAGGATGGACGGCCAGAGGGAAGTAACTTATGGCGAGAAATAATATACAAGAACTCGGAGTTGTTGGCTCTAGAGAGAGGTCTGCATTCCTGGAACGACAAGGGTGAAGGATATGGAGGAAGATGCAGGATGGAGATGGAAATGGAAATGGAGAAACTGCTGGGGCTGCTGGGGTTGGGAACAGAATGTACTGCACCTTGAGGAGGGGAAGGTACGTGATGGAGGGAGAGGTGTCTGCCCAGTAAGGAAAGGCTGGTTTTAAAGCTGACAAGCTATGATCTTCATAGGATGAGTTAAAAACCACGGCACTTTACATATCTCTTTGGCACGTCACAATCGGTTCCGTTCCTCGAGTCTTTTCTTTGTTGCCTACGAGCTTCCTTTTTAGTTACAATCGCCCGCTTACAGTCCCTTCTGACGACCGAGGATATATACTTCCAAGCCCTATGGACTACCTACTAGACTGTAGTCTGCGGCGCAAACCCCGTACTCGCACTCGGCGCTTCCCCCCTGCAAGCTGATTATCGTCACTCCACTATACATCGGAGATCCGGTGCGGTACGGTACGGGATGGTGCAGGTTGTAAGGAGCACCGGGGTTTTCGCGCAATCAGTATAGCATCAAAGACATTGTTTAACCCGATCATGCCGGTCACAAGCCACAAATAACGGTTCTGCATGAACAGTACAACAATATAGGAGCTTCAATCTCTAGGAGACAGTCATTAAAATGCATCAAGAATACAGATATGTGCCGTCCCATTGCCTCCTTTGCTCTGCCGAGAGATCACAAGCCCGAGTCACCTATCCATCAATCACAAGTTAATTCACACCACTATCGTCACCACCCCAGCCACTGATGGTTTGCTCAACCCCGGAACCATCCGCTCTATCACGCTACAGTGCCTCTGCATATGGGTCCTTTATACCGAATTCTCTTTGCGAATTTCCGAGAAACATCAACAAGGAAGAGGAAAACGCATCCGTGCGCACGTTTTCACGTGTCAATTGTTGACCCTCTCTCTCGAGGAGTCTTCATTACGGTCATAAAATGTCTAGAGATTAAAATATGTTGAAAACAAGTAAAACCTGCTTGGCATAAATATTGTCTATATCGGCCAAGTCCCAACAAAAATGTCAAGTTGAGTGATATCAATGCAGTTGAGACCTCTAATGCATGCACCATCAAAGAGGGGTGTGCACTCTACGGCTTGTGTACCCTCGAGAAGCAAGAAAACACCGGACCTTGATATAGGGTGTTAAAATAAACTTAGCAGAGAGTGCCCTAAACTTAGGCCAAATTTACCTAAATATTTTTATTACTTGGGGTCATTAATCTCCCCTAGGGTAACTACCTAAGGTATAAATTGCCGTGTCCTCCCAGTCCGCAGGACCGTCTGCTCGTCCCGAGGCCGAAAGGATCTTCAGATTTCGATAGAAGAAAATAGACGAGATGCTGGGTTGGGTATTCTAGACCTAGGTATGCACAACCGCACAATGCTACACACCTTTCCCCAAGCCCCTGCTTCAATATGCAACTGTGATGCGTTATGCTGTAATTGCTGTCACTGACTGAGACGTTCATGTTCTAGTCGTAGGCCTAGGGTAGGATGCCATTTTGAATCACCAGTACGGAGTACACCTAACACATCATGGATGGTCATGTGCTGGAAGTTATCGCGATGCCTGAAAGACACTATTGGTATTGTTAGTAAGAAGAACTATAAGTAATTAATCGTCCTCTCACGCCTTGGGAACCCTAATTCATCATAAGCAACGCTGAAAAATATCCAAGTCCAGTCCAATAATCTTGAGCACTTATCGTTTTCCACGTCGCCGGCTCTTCTTCTCTGGCACACTTGCGCTGCCGCCTTCTAGCTCACCCTCCTCAATCTTACCCTCATTTTCCAACTCTTTCAATTTCTCTTGCCCTGATATAAACATGCTTAGATCGCGATTCATTTCTTGGAGGTCAGCATTCTCTCCTTTGAGTTTTTCCAACTCTTGTACTATAGCTTCGTGGTCGCTGTTGAGATGCTCAATCCGCTTCATGAGTCCCTCATTCAAACGTTTTTCCTCTTGGAGAG
The DNA here is from genome assembly GCA_013396095.1 of Fusarium sp. NRRL 52700. Classification (NCBI taxonomy): domain Eukaryota; kingdom Fungi; phylum Ascomycota; class Sordariomycetes; order Hypocreales; family Nectriaceae; genus Fusarium; species Fusarium sp. NRRL 52700. The sequence continues at coordinate 494,778 of JAAQRM010000413.1, read as the reverse complement.
ATTTCCCAAGGTTGCGTGCTAATGTTTCGCTCTTGCTCGCCTTGTTGCGCTCTCGAGCAAGTTGCTTCTCTAGCTCTGGTATCGTTTCCTGGCTGAGGGTTGTGTACTTTTCGTCGAGCACTGTCAGCTTTTCCATAGCCTTTGAGGCTTGTGCTGCAGCTTCCTCGGCTGCAGCAGAAGCTTTCGATGCCTTATCAACGGTCTTGCTGATCAGTTCTTCATAGTATGCCCTTTGAGATTCCAGTTGACTCGTGACCAGATGCGTATACTCTAGACCAATGCTATCCAGCTTGGCTCGAGGAACAACATCCTCTTCCTCCAAATGACCAACTGACCTATTTCTCGAAGGGAGTTCCACAACCTTCCCGTCACCTTTATCTCGTATCAGTCGGTGAACCCACATGTCTCCAGCGTAGTCCCAGACATGCTGTGTTTCCAGCTCCAGAGCAAAACAATGGGCTGTCTCTTTCCAGTGATCCTTTGCATGGCCACCTTTGTATCGGCCACAGCCCACATAGCCGCAGATTAAACAAATCCACAGATCATCTGTGCAATCGCAGATGCTGCAGAGATTCGAGACTCCAGACCCAAATGGCTGTGAATGAGGCCCCGAAGGATCTGATTCTGAGTTGGGTGAGGTGTTTGTGAATCGACAGACAGGACACCCAGCACCTTTCCAATTTTGGAGGCATGTGCAGTGGAACACATGAGAGCACGGTATTGTCATCAACCCATTTGTCTCATCCATGCGTTCCAAGCATACAGGGCAAGTTGGCAATTCCACAAGATTCGGTGTCGGTGGAGGGAACGGTCTGAGGCTGCTTGACATGCCAGCTGGCGAGGATAAAGGGGAAAGAGCCGCGCTTGATTTTCTTCGTGTCGGTGTCTCGAATGTTATACTCTTGACAAAAACTACATGGCAGATTTGAGGCTGTATCATTGTTAGAGATAGGTGTAGAGAAACTGCATGTTTTGGTCACTTACCTCCACAGTATTAAAGACCTTTCCATCGAACTCTCTCCGCCATTGCTTGGCCCGAAAATTGTTTCGGAACTTGAGCAAGACCAGATATCTGTTCATCCGGGATGTCATAACCATACGGCAATGACTGATATCTCCCCTCCATTTTTCCCCAACGAATCCCATGAGGTCACCTGGCGACATATATGCCGGGACTGCTGGTATACAAAGAGTTGTGCAGTCGGTATCCTTTGAGCCACCTGCTTCAGTTTCTTGATGGTTCGTCTCAATGAGCCCGGAAGTCTCGTCTTCTTCTCTGTAAAAGTGTACGACTCCCCAGCCGAGCTCAGTATTCTTTGTCTCTAGAGGAAGAAACTCGGCTTTTGTCGCGGTACCGGCTCCTCCAAATGTTGGCCCCAGTGAAGGAGCCGCAGAAGGGCTACTTCGGGTCGTCTCGCCTGCCATTGCGTGCCCAGTCCTAAGGTCGACTGTCTCGAGGCTAACACGGCCGAATCGCCAGTCTCTAACTGCGTTCTGTGGATGTATCGCGAAACTCGAGTTCGGAGGCGGAAAGCTGTTAGCTCGCTCGAGCCACTGTCGCTCGGTTACAATCTCGATTTTCCGTCCGGAGTCTTTGACCGATGGCCTCGCAGCTGCGCCACAATCTATTATACCGAGATTCGACGAGGCTGAGTTTTGCCCTGCAGGAGTGTGTGGAATTGCGTGGTTCACTGAGTCGTGCTGGGGATCTATAGATCTCGATACTTTATAAGTGGTTTGTCGGTCTGGTCGCGGATGGGATGGAAAGTCGTCGAAGACACTCGCTTGAGCAGATGGAAGCCAAATTTCGTCTTGAGCTTTAGCTGCTGATGTTGCAGCGACCGGATTAGGAGTCGGATAAAGCTCGAATTTGAGATGATAGAAGTAAGACGGCATAGCCTGATATGTCAGTATGCGGTTGAACCGCTCGCTCGAGAAAGATGCACAAAGTCTTGGTCGCAAACTCAGGTTTATATAGGCATACAGTGAAGGGTATCGTTTGTTGCTAAGGAGGCCAAAATAGATGATGGTGAAGGGGTCGATACTTATAAATCATCGTATGCCTGGGTGTGACAGTGACGACGACGAAGAGGAGGCCCGACTTGGTGGGTACACGAGTATTGAAAGAGGAAAGATTTAAACTTGCAACTTGCGGCTCATGAGCTCTATGTCAGCCCCGCCCATTATGATCTGGCTGCACTGTGGATTACCAGGCAGCTGAGGGGCAACTCCACACATAGGTCGTCAATAACACTTACATGGCAACACGTGAACATCACAATCAACGAGTGAGGCAGAAGTGGTGACAAAAAATCAGTCAGACTTGAATAGTCTATTAGCACCTTGTGAGATATTTGCAAGGGCAAAAAACTACATAATAATCATGACAGGCTTAGAACTTGCCTGTTCTCGAATTCAATGCCAGTCCCTAACGCCATCATAAAAGCCATCACCGTTCGTTGGAGTCGCTTACTGGCCACCACGAAGTCGGAGAACGAGGTGAAGAGTTGACTCTTTCTGGATGTTGTAGTCGCTCAAGGTGCGACCATCCTCCAACTGCTTACCAGCGAAGATAAGACGCTGCTGATCAGGGGGGATACCCTCCTTATCCTGAATCTTGCTCTTCACGTTGTCGATAGTGTCACTAGACTCGACCTCAAGGGTGATAGTCTTGCCAGTGAGAGTCTTCACAAAAATCTGCATACCACCACGAAGACGGAGAACCAAGTGGAGAGTAGATTCCTTCTGGATGTTGTAGTCGGAAAGAGTTCGACCATCCTCAAGTTGCTTGCCAGCGAAGATGAGTCGCTGTTGATCGGGAGGAATACCCTCCTTATCTTGGATCTTGCTCTTCACATTATCAATGGTATCGGATGACTCTACTTCCAGAGTAATGGTCTTTCCAGTAAGGGTCTTGACGAAGATTTGCATACCACCACGGAGGCGGAGGACGAGATGGAGGGTAGATTCCTTTTGAATGTTGTAGTCGGCAAGGGTTCGGCCGTCTTCGAGTTGCTTTCCAGCAAAGATCAGGCGCTGTTGGTCAGGAGGGATACCCTCCTTGTCCTGAATCTTCGACTTAACATTGTCGATGGTATCGGACGACTCGACCTCAAGGGTGATGGTTTTGCCAGTGAGGGTCTTGACGACTATGAGGAGTTGTTAGAAGCTGCTTATGTGGCGACTAGGTTGTTAAAACTTACAGATTTGCATGCCACCACGGAGGCGGAGGACAAGATGAAGAGTGGACTCCTTCTGAATATTGTAATCAGAGAGGGTGCGGCCGTCCTCAAGCTGCTTGCCCGCGAAAATCAAGCGTTGTTGGTCGGGGGGGATGCCCTCCTTGTCCTGAATCTTCGACTTGACGTTGTCGATAGTGTCGGAAGACTCAACCTCGAGGGTGATGGTCTTACCGGTCAGGGTCTTGACGAAGATCTGCATGATGGCGGTGATGTGTCGCTAAAGAGATGTGGATAGATGGTAATCGGATGAGAGAAGGTCTTGGTTATCGCTGGTCTTGAGCGAAAGTAAGTCTTGGGGTGAGAGATGTTTTGGGGAAAAAAGAGGACGAAGTTAGAAAGAGGTGAGAGAGGTTTAAGTACTGAGGGGGAAGGTTTGTTTGATAATCAAGCGGGCGGGCGAGAGGGGGCGCAGTGACTGGATTACGCTTGCCAGTGACGAACGGCACTGGCAAGGCAGCGTGGCAGACACTGGAGCCCAGGAGCGCAGCTTCCGGGGGCGGATGATTCATGAGGGCGAATGACGGTTGCGACTACCTACCTAGGGAAGGCTCCAGAATCTGGCCAGGCTGCAGAGCGCTACAATAAGTCCTGAGTACTTTTCTTCTGTATGGTATTCATGCTTGATATAAAGTACTCGGGACCTGTCACTTATCGCCTCGAAGTGGGTCCAAGGTTCGCCAAAGGCTGAAAGTCAGACTGATGTCAGGAGGAGCGGTTATTTGGACGTTCTATCTTTTCATTCATGCTCTAGCATCTTCGAGGAGGATCTCGAAGCACTTAGAAATACAAAAGCATATCGTGGCCTCAAGTTCAATCCAAGTCTTTATCTGGCGTGCTACAACAGAACAACTACTAACTTAACAGACAACTCAAAGCGTGTCCACCATAGGCCGACGCAGTCACTTATCAATTACCGTCTCATTCACCATCTCACCGTGATTCACACATCAGCAGATACCCATGGTCTAGCGCTAGGATGCATGAGAGCGGAGTGGCGGGGCCTGGAGCGGGCATGTCGCCACTTTACCCCGGGAAAGACAAAAAGCGATGCTTGTTTGGATGTCTCGAACAGACGCAATTCGACCATCACAAATTTGTCTAAAAGAACGGCTATTTCTTCAAGCATTCTCTGGGAGATCGCAGGTGATCATTCCCTAAAGCTTCAGTGACCAAGCCTTTGGCTCAGGAACCGATGGCAAACGCTCCGGACCAACACGCCGAGATAACTCAAAGTGGATTTGGCAAGATACGGAGTAGGTCTAGCAGAGACGGGAGACTTGATGTACCTGGACGGACACCTCTCTGGCATCAAGAGCCCAGCACTCAATTTACCTGCAATCTGCGATGCTGAGTTTTCACAACAGAAAATTTGACGACTCCCAGTCCAAGTTCCAGATCAAATGTCCCAGGGGTCACCGACTTCTGCCGCCCGCTGAATCCGGTCTTGTCGGTGCTCGCGACGTCATCAGCCAACGATGCTGGCCCGTGAGGACCCTGTCTCAACGACTACCCTGTTCGCATCAACCTCTTGGACTTGCTGCAACACAACGAGGCTGGTAACGTTTCGAGTTTGGATAAATGGCAATGCCTTGAATTTGAAAATATTCATTTCCAGCCATGGCTATCTCGTTGCTTTCGTCTGCGAACAATCGCCTCACTTTTTCGACACGTTATCAAAGCTAACAAAGAGCTTATCTCAAACAATCATTGCTCAACATGGCGTCTTATCACGACCCCGCCTTTGTGGTGTTGGCAAGGAACCTCGTGAACAACCCAGACCCCCGATTCCGTGATAGCTCGGCAACGCCTGACGGCGTCTAATGCCATCGGTCCGCCCCAATAGCCATAATGTTTCAGTCAATGTCATGGCTGACTGGGCTTTTCGATTTTCCCCTCCAGTCGTTGCAAATATGCGTCTGGATTAGGAAATCTCTGAGTGTCGAGTGGGACATTGTCTCAAAAGCTTATGAACTCGTGACTTAAAATGATTCAAGCAGAACATTATAGGAATGCAGTGGTCTTGTGGTTATCACTTAGGATAAAAGTCCCAGGGTTTCTTACCTCCCCTTAAGCGGCCCCTAACATTACTCATCGAAGCGTGCAGAGACATCATGGCCATGCACTGGTCACTCACTCACAGCTTACGTTCAGTTCAGACTCAAGTTACAAGGGTTTAAAAATTCCATTCGATATGCTTGTGGCAGCTCAGTAGCACTTGCCAAGCATAGAGCCTTTTTTGTAAATATCCCATATCCCTTTGACAAATTGCTAAAATAAAAGACACGATACGCTCTGCTCTTCATCGTCGACTTCGCACTCTGCTTGTCGCGAGTCCAGCCCACTTGAGCTCACCAACGCCCCCCAAAGACACTGTAAATCACACACACCTCCCATATAGGCTCATCAGCCATGCGAATTCAATCATTCCTCAAATGCCAGATCGTCAAACATGATCCCGTAATAACACCACAAAATGGGTGGGGTTCGCTATCGTCTGTATGGTACGGTCGTCCTTCTCTGTCTCCAAGACTTTAAAACAATAAAACAATAAAATATGATAAAAAGAACTAAAACGCTCTGTCTTCTTCAGTCATACAATCATAGAAGAAAGTCATAAGAAGGTCATAACACATTTTCCCGTGTCAGGTAGCTTCGTGTTGTCGGGCGGTGACCAGCCGTGATAGAATGTTAGAGTCATGTTCGTATGCTCAAAAAGGACAAATCTGGGGTCGCTGTTGACCAAGATTGAAAAGGCCTTGTCAACGCTTTCGCTGTGATAAAACAGATGGCAACAAAGGAAAAGAGGGCTCTCATAGGGCCCAATCATATGTTTTGACAGTGTCATAGCATCGTGACTGGAGTAGCAGCATCTTAGTTGGCCCGGATAACAAGCTTCGAGAGGAACTTGTTGGACAGGGAATCGAAGTCATAGCGGTCAAACTTTGACTCCTTGCGGGTACGAAGATAAGCCTCTGTGATGGTCGTTAGTACGAGATATAAGAGCAATACTGCCAGAAAGTGTACATACCGTGCTTGATGACGTGCTGTCTCACTTCAGTCATGGCCTCACAGACCGAGGTGTTGTTGTGGAGGAGGTGGCCATGCTTGCGTGTGTCCCAGTCGGTGAAGGCAGGGAGTTTCTGGGAGATGGCGTGGAAAAGACCCACAATAACACCAACAGGTGTCGTCTCCATATCAGTGCAGAACTTGTTGACAGCAACAGGGTCGGGGACTCGGTAGTGGCAATCGAACTGCATCTCCTCCCAGACGGCAAGGAGGATGGAGGCAATCATGAAGATAGTAGGCCAGTTCTTCATCTTCTCACCACTGTAGACACCAGAGTACAGGGCAGAGAGCTCCTCGAGGATATCCTTCTGCAACTCACGCCACATGTCGGCGAGGGCACACTTGATCTGGAAGTTGATCATGACAGGCGCGACAGTACGGCCGTAGTACTTGGAGTCCTCATCGTCGATCTGACCGTCGAGGTCAACCTCGGATCCCTGGTTCTCAACCATGGTGATGTGCATGGTGAGGTTGTAGGCAAGGACCAGCTTAAGCGACTTTCGGATAACAGGCATCTTCTCCTTGACATAGTAGCGGTGAGCGGTCTTAAGGATCTCGGTGATGAAAGGTGTACCCTCGAAATGGTCGTCAATGAAGTCTTCAAAAGGACCATCAATGTGCTTATCAAGATACTCAGAGAGTGCATTAAGACGAATGCCTTCGGCACCGACGTCGAGCTTCTCAGTGCGGGTCTCAAAGTCAATAGGCTCCTGGTCAGTAAGAGTGGACTCGACCCAGTCAACCGAGAAGCAGCTGTCATCGGCAACAAAGACCTCGCGAACCATAACGGGGAGCGCGAAACCGTAGCCGTGAGTGATCCACATGAGGGTCTCCTTCTGGGCGAAACCCTTGACATTGTAGACTGAGACACCACGGTCCATATGACGCTCGTAATCGGCCTTCCAGTCCTTCATGAAGTAACCAATATCCTTGATATCGATACGAGTGCAAGGAACCTGCCAAAGACGAGCGTGAGAAGGCTGGCAACCAGCACAAGGCTCACCCTTGTCGCAAGTCTTCTTGAGGAACTTGCATCGGAGACAAGCTCGCAATTTTCTGATCTCACTAGCCTGCTTTCTCTGCTCAGGTAGAAGAGGTCCCTTTCTGCGGCCAACCTTCTTCTCAACGGTACCATCCTTTTTGCCATTGGAAATACGTCGAACAACATTCTTAGTGGTGCTCTTAGCAATGGGGCTCTTGCGAGGACCCGAGTTTCGGCGGGTAGTGCTGCTAGAAGACGGGGAGACAGATCCGGCACCGCTGCCGGGGCTGTGACGGCTCGAAGAGGGTTCAGACTTGATGGGGACAGTGGCGACAACGGTGGCAGCGACAGTGTTGGTAGCGACAGGCTCATGGGTATGCGTGTGAGTATGAGCGTGGTTGTGAGCGTGGCCATCGTTGCTGAAGCAGTTACGGTGGTTACCAGCATCGACATAGCCATCAGATTCGGGAGAGAATGGAGAGTAGGGGAAAGGCGCAATCTCCTCGAAGCTTCCAAACTCCATGGAATTAGCGCCATCGGATGAATCGGAATTGGTTCTCAAGTGAAGAGTCTGGGAAGGGTTGAAGATAGCAGCGCCCTGCGCGTGAGCTTGTTGGAACTGATCAAAGTTGGGCTGATTCCAATCCACCATGGCCCAGCCCTCGCCCGAGGATGAGGGAAGGGACAAGACCTCGAGGTATGTGCCGGTAGGTGAGTTGCTTCCGACACTATCAAGACGAGGTAATCCATCCATCTGCAGAGTATTTTGGAATTCCTGCCAATCTCCCATTCCAGCGTTGGGCCATACGGCTTGTGTGTGGTCGTCCATTGGCAGTCCGTTGAATGTCGATTCGAGGAGATTGGCCTGAAGAGCTGCCTGTGTAGTCGCGGGAAGATAATCCAGGGGGTTGGTTGGCTGGAAGTTTGCAGGGAAGGCATTGAAGCTCATGAGGGCAGCATCTTGGATGAACTGTGTCATATCAGCAGCAGCGAGGTGCTGCTGCTGCTGCTGTTGTTGCTGAAGGGCCCAATCCGTCAGGGGGTTCACACTTTGCTGAAAAGGTGATTGCTGTAGCGGCGAGTGCTGGCTATGAGGACTGGCGGATTGAGATGGAGGAGAGGACTGGTGCTCCTCCGGGCTCATCGAGGCATAGCCATGAGAGTTGTTTGAAGACATATCGAGGGGAACAGCCCAGTGTCGGGCGTCCTGGGGCATGATGTTTGAAGCAGCCGAAGGACTCGAATGGGTCGTGGCAGTCGAGTACGTTTGGTAAGCAGCACGATTTCGAGTATCGAAGGTCGTCAAGTCGAGATAGGCATCACCCCCGCCGTTGTTGAAGTCGTAAGTCATTCTGGGTAAAAAACAGAAGGGAAGCGGAGTAGGAAAAGGCGGATGATCGATAATATTGTAGGAACTGAGCGGACGACACCGCTCTTTCGTGAAGTCCCTTGTTGAGGTGAACGGAGGAGGTCTGAGGTTTTGGAGCAGCTGGAGAAGGAGAGGGACTGCTGGAGAAGGCTCAACGGCGGGTAGATCATGGGTTAGTCTCGCTGCTGTGGGCGGTTTGTCGATGGGGAAAGAAGCGGTGAAGCCGTCGGGACATGCAGCCAATGGCCAAGCCACCTGAGATGGAGGCGCCCACCCACTAGATGGCCGCTACATAAGCCTATCCGCTGGCGGCGTCCGCTCCAGTGAAGAGCATACGACCCGCTATGGATCGCAGGGATCCCGCCTAGCACCTCACAGGCTCACACCCCGGGAACCCTTGGGTTACTCGTTACTGTATGTACTGTACTGGCTGTTCTGCTGCTGCAACCCTCCTGCGCCTCTGCCGGGGTGTTGGACATTGACCAATTGTGGAAGTGGGATCGATGGCATGACAGAACCTGGTTCATCTGTTAAGAATTCCTCGTCGGCGCCATGTAGACACAAACAGGTTTACCCCGAGGCGAGTCTAGCCAACCACCTTAGTAGCCGCGGCCGCCGCCATCACTCCAAGGCCATGATCCAAGGTTCCGGTTGCCAGAAAGTCAGTCTGTAATCTGAAGTCAGTAAAAAATCTCTCAGTACAGACCCTTATCTCAGTGATTATGCTGTTGATTACTGCCTGTACCACCCTCAGCTCTACCATATATCGCCCTGCGATTCTGCGATTCTGCGATGAACCACCGTGCATGGCATATCAATTCCCTCATGGTGCAACATGAATTCTGCCTCCTCACTCGACCCCGAACCAGTCGAAACTCGGTGGACTTCCCATGAATCAAGTACTCGGCCTATCGCCAGTGATTAAGGCGCTAGTCAGGACCCAAAGGACCCATAATCCAGCCATTCTCGCCCACCTGGACAGTAGCTTATAGGCCATGCTATACTATCTTTCACCTGGCTGCCCGCTTGCCAGAGAATCACGATACATGGCGGGTCTGTTGTGCCAGCAGATCCATTGTGGCCATAAATCGTGCATGAAATCCAGGTACCCAGTTGTCTATGTTCCTGAGAGGGTGACTGGCCTACGATTCTAGTTGATAGACGTGAATTTTCTAATATCGATAGCACCCGAGCTCTCTGTGATCTCCGTAGTCCAAAGATGAGGCTGTTTAGTCAATGTCGTGATAAGATTCAGATCTGCTTGACTTGCGCCATCTTATTTCTCTAGTCCCAACCTTGTATGAATTGAGGCCACCCCACCGAGGCCCTTCAAGTGTCAAAGAAGGGCCCGGACCGGATATCATACAGTGCATCTGGCACTTCAGTAGCTCTATTCCGACAGACTTGGGCAGGAATACAGTGTGTTCTCAGACTGTCCACAAGCTCGATACTCTGTCATCCTTTGCCTTCGATCCCACCAGCTCACCTTGCAGCAAAGCATCGTTACAGCACAGCATTGGTGGTGGTTGCATTGCTGCACTGCAAGCAAATGGGTTTATCGTGGCAATGACGAGATAAGCACCAGTAGGATTCACATATCACGAAAGGCCCATCTGCCCAATCCCCTTCACTTCTTGTCCTCTGCATATTATTACCTATCCCGTTTGCCTGCACGTCGTGCATCTCGATACTCCACCCGTCTGCTACTATGTGGTGCAGTTGTAGTTCTGTTATAGCCTATGTAGACAACACAACAGAGCTTGCCGCTCGCCCACTCCGAGATCAAGTGAAATCTAAAGACATCGCCGAGGTCTGCAGGTCATCCTCAACCTGTATAGGATGGGCAGTACGGCGGTAAGCCACATGCTGATGGTAACACAACCATGGCGGCATGGCCCTTTCGAAATGTCTCGAGGCTTGGAATGCTGCACCATTATCCTGCACGTGCGATGGTTTGACTTGCTTTGTACCCCCGATACTAAGGTATGAGTTGTACGGTCCGAGCCATGTCACGCATTACACTGTCTGAGTGAGGAGTCTCGGGATTTTGACACAAGAATGAAGAAGAGAGAGCGCTGCCACAGAGCATCGGATGATCATTTGGACGGCAAAACTCCAAGATGGATCATCTTCAGCCATCTCACCAACCATCAAACTTTCAGCAATCTAAGCAATGGACCCGAGAGCCATTGAATGCTTCACAACCCTTGCCATGGACATGGCCTCACTGTTTACAAGAGGACAAGTCCAACGCCACCTTCGCCGAAACACTAACCCTTCAAGACCAAGACCCGCACTCCACCTCAGGGTCTTACAACTTACAAGGGCTGGCTGGTTTAGTTAAGCCGTCGATCCCCTCAAACACCCCATCCGCTTGGCTGTCTGGTGTGCTCGTGATTGCCAGCGAACACGTCCAGGATCAGTGCAGAAACGTCTCCATTCAGCCCATCGCAGCCAATAGATAACCGGTATTTAGCAGAATCTGGTTTGTGATGCTCTCGGAAGCTGCACGATATGTCCCGCGAACCTGAGTTAATGCGGCAAATCGTTCGTCACCTTTTCAGTTCCTATTCAACCTCGTGGTTCGTCGTTTATTTACGGATGGCTGCTGGATGTGTTTGATCCATCATTGTCCATTGATTCTCGGCATGTTGCTTTCCACATGCAATGCATGGCTGGGCTGATGAAGTCGCTGTAATTGAGATGAGAATGTGTAATTGATGTTGGGTACAGCTCCATTGATGTCGATTAGGCTTTCAATAGTCATTGACGCATACAAGGCCACCCCAGGCTTGTATTGGCGAAGGCATAACATCACAATGCTGAAAACAGAGAATCGCCAATCGTCGATTCAGTGGTCAATTGCATTGACGGCAAACAAGATCAGAAGCCTTGCAAGCCTTGGTTCCTATTTAGTGTCTTGACTAGTAATTGCTGCACGGCAAGTATGTAAAGCATCAGGGCGAGCGAAAAGTCCACTTCAGGCTATCAGAGATCTTGATCTAGCCTGGGCATCTCCCGCGTTAGGCGTGCATACACAGATATATCGATCATGGAGGAGACAAGGAACTGCCGGCGATACAATTGTATCAGGGCAGCGCACAGCCTGGTGTTGTGTCTTCTCAGTCACGTAAAGCACGCTGGCCAGCCTCTCCGGAGTAATGATGCAAAGACCATATGGTGTCTCTGTGTGATGTTTCTCAAGCTTAGTAGTTGCACGAGGCTTCAAGACATGGCGCACAGTCTTCTCTGCGACCCGCAGCCAGACCGCAACGCACGTTCATGCTGGGAGGTGGTCAGTGATGTCAGAACCTCCCTGGAGAGAGTGGGATGAGACAATATCCAACACTAACACACTAAGATTCCGAAGCTCATGAACTTGAGGGAATGTAAGCTGACATGCTCCGTATCAACCTCTGACTTCCCCTGATACAGCTTCCTTAGCTGATTCTTGATGTGTTGACCGCGTCTGATGCTACAACCAGGGTTCTCTTCAACACCCTGGCTATTCTCCGTGTGCACGTCTCATATTGTGGTAGTGCCCCCCCTTGGTATCTCTCTATATTGAGTCTAGTCCCAGATGGATCTACGGCCTTATTCACGGAGAATCGATGATGCGTGGTGTAGCGACGGCGTTTGCGATAATTCATGCGGATTAACTAGTTTTGTTTCTCAACAGAATAGCATGAGTCAGGACGTTTGAGAACAAGGCGCGCGCCAACACTTAATCGGCTCATCCAATGACCAAAGCTCATGTTGATTACCTACAGACTCTACAGGCGTCTGGCCAACGTTATGGGTTGACAGAGGTAGCCATAGTTGGTAGTTGTCCGTAGTAGCCGCATCGTATCTCCCGGTAGTTCCACAGTCGATGGATTCGATGCGCCGGCTATTGGCAACTCTGTTGCCATCAGACCATTTTTGACGCAGGGGTAGATTTTGACGCTCATCAGAGCAGGGAACCATCTTCGGCGGTGAAGATTTTGACCAAACACTGAGGAAGAAACGACTCCATTCCTCGATCCGGATTCTAATTAAGGAGGCTTCAATTGATACTACCGCTTATCGTGTTGTCTCTCTTTTTACCTTTGATCTGGCTGGCCGAGAAGATGGAGATCGGTCCCCGACACTCCACTTCACCTCCACAACATCTCCGAGCCGATCACTCCCCGCCATAGGCCGTGGGGACGCAAGGAACCGGAATTCCTAATTAATCCCTCCTCTGTAGCATCTGGTCTCATCTTTCGTGGCCCATACAAGTAGACCATCGTGCATGCGCACTATCAAAATGCCGTGGCCACGTCCATGTGTTGTATAGTTGTAGTAGTTACGGGGGCTGAGTTTGTGCTCACCTGCACCAGCTAAGGATCAATCCGGTGAGGTCTGTATTAGTAGTGGCCATAAACCGGTCACGCAGCTGCGAGAAATGAAACCAAAAAGATGAACTATAACCATCCTTCATTCCTGAGGCTAACAACCGAGATTTGTGCCAAGTAAGGTATCTCACCTCACCGAGGCGGTTTCTCGCACGCAGACTATCAAGTTCGTTCTTAATCTATAACGTTGTACGAGAAACACCGAGTAGTCCAATTCGTACTCTGTACTACTCGATCAATACTATGTCGTCAGATTCTGCAGTTACACTCAAGATCACTAGTTGTCGTGCAAGTATGGCCGTTGGTCACCTCAACTGTTGATTGACAACTCATAACTGCTCCACCTCAAGATAGAACATCTCCTCACTACACTATCAGACTAATCTTCAACATCTTCCTCGTGGTGTTACAATCTGCATAGCATCGGCTCTCATTCATCAAGTTGGATGATATTCTGCAGGTAAACCCAAGGCACCTTGGCTCCTGTCTCATTGCCTTTGGGCAGCTCTGCAGCTGTTCACCTAGGATAATAGGCTGAGACCCACGCATGCATGTGTATGATGGAGAGCCAGATTATGTAGCTAATAATGGTTCTTTGGGGACATATGCATGTATGTGTTGTTACACGCATCTTGGTCTGGAACCTTCTAATCACTTTGTATTTGGCAGAGCTGTTTGCTTGAGACTCCGAAGTCGTCGAAGGACTGTGACTCATTTGGATTGCTCTGAAGTTGTTGCATTCCCTCTGAGAACGTCCTCAACTACATGTCTTTGAGTGGCTTGACTCTCATGGTATGAGGCGCAGTGATGTAACTATTAGGAATCACGCTGATGGCATCCTGTCGAGCTGTACTATTCGCCTGGGCCTCACTACGCCGGAGCAGGGCCCATCGACTTCACGTTTATATCATTGTTCCATCTAATATACACAATACTGCGACTGAGGACAAGTGATTTTGTTGCCAAGTTCCACTGTGTTCGTAATATGTCACTCAAAACATCCTCGAGCTGTGTCACTGTGATGTTTGCTACCAAGTCTTCTTAGAGGGGTTCTACTAACAGAACGCATAGTTTCTGCACAAGTTTCTTCACAATCAAACATTACCCGGAACCACATAGTATGGCAGTCTATATAGTAGCATACACTTCGAAAACAGAGAATGTATTAGACTTATAGCATTGCCAATACACTTCCACATAGCACTCTACTGGGTCAGCAACTCTCATCGAGTATCGGAGGGAATATGTCATTGAGGCGTACAAACCGGTATTTCGAAAGGGCCACAATCATTGAACTTTGCAATTCCTCGCTCTTCCAGACAGCAGAGAGACTTGTTTGCAGACTCCAGGTTGCAACTCACATACTTAAATTATGTTGCTTCACCACAGACCTTTCGGCATCGCAGATTCAAGTTAGATAATACGCAAGTATATGGTCAGTGATCATATAGAAACCCCTGAACTTATTGTTCCAATTTTCTCGATTTATAGGAACCGAAGTATGCAAGTTCTGCATGTATCAACTCTCTTTTACGTTATAAAAGCACCTCTCTTAAAGTCATACAGTATCGAGGTCACCTGCTACCAAGAGTAGGTGTGTGTTCACTGACGAGCTATCCAGAAATACACGTTTGAAATCACGAACTGACTCATTTATCATTAAGATTGACTATGGGGGATATAAACGCAACCTGATAGAAACAACAAACCTGCTGGCTAATCATGAATAGCAGTGAGACTTTTGAGAACCTCCAGCGTGCAAGACCGACGGCTGATTGACATGAGCATATGAGAAACATGTTGGAATAGGGAGAAAATGCTAGCCCTGTGGGGCTTTGAGGATCCTGCAATCATCAGCCTGGACAGATCAAGAAGTGTGTTGACAAATCTCAAAGTAGAGAACCAACTCTCGGTTGAGGTCTTTGTTAAGGTTGCTCTAGCTCTGTCCTTTTGTGAGACTCTTACTGTCCCAAGATTCGGCGCACGCCATAACATTGATGTGCATGTTCCGCGAATCCTTCTGTGGACCACAGACGAGTCAACAGCGCAAGAAGAGGTCGATAAGGTCCAACATCCACAGGCACAAGCTCGGAAAGCGTACTCTGGGGAAGCACACCTTGCATATAGTGGCTATAAGTGACAAGACATCCCTGGCAAAGGACACCTTTGTCAGTGCCGGCATCTGAGAGGGATGGGAAACGGATGGAAGCCATTCCGCCAAAGTCATCCTCTACAACCTCGGCCTTTCTTGGTAGTCTTGAGAGATCACAACCTGGAGGATCCAAAGGAGCCTCATGGAAGTGCCTGAATATTGCAGCATCTTTCATGGACGTTCTCCCGGGACGGTATGTTGGCCTCAGTCTGGCCAGCTTCTCTGCCGAGCCATGTATCTCTAGAGCAAGTTCCTTTGCTTGCTTGATGCTGACAAGACGTTCAGCCTGCTTATGCACGAATTGGAACCTCAAACCAAAGATGCCAGGAACGCTGTACATAACAGGAATACGTTGGAGATCCTGGTCAGTGAGACTAAAGCACTCCTTGGCCATAGCTGGAGACGTCATCCGGAGAGCCTGGTTCTCATAGAGACACTCGAAACAAACCCTCTCACAGGTTGGCAGGAAGAGAAACCCCCCAAATGCGAGACACGAGACACATCTGCTCTGCCGAAGAGCAGAATGAAGCAAGGTAGCAGGATGGTAGCTCAAAAGATGAGTCTGTCCCAAGACAGCCAAGGCCTCAGGAGCATGTTGGACCGTCTCCCAATACACCGGCAGGTCCTCAATCACATCCTTTCCTAGAAGAGAAACCCGCGACAGGCGGGACAGAGACTGGAAGTCGAGGAGATCAAGCACAGACAATAGAAGCTCTGCGGGGAGGCAATCCAATTGGCCTAGAGAAGAAGCCAGAAGTCGTGGCTGGTTGGAGATGGATGTAGTGGATGGGAGCAATCGATTCTGGTTGGGTACATAGCGAATCATGCCCTTGAACTCTGATTCCTCGGTACGGGTGAATTGTTGGAGGACCTTGCAGTGTGTAGCCATGGCGTGTTTATTAAATGATACGTGGGAGTGTAGTCAAGTTATACGACAAGGTTTGAAATCTTTCCGCACAATGACGCAGAGAAGAACAAGAATCATAGAAGGACACTAGCTTAGTAGACGAAAGGACGACACTAGACTTATAGGTTAGGAGAAGAGAAGAGCGGTAAAATAATTGCACGAGTGAGTGCTCTTAGACCTCTCAATAAAGGCCGAGGTTACAGGCCGTGTAGAGACTGACTCAGCAGAGGGAACCGCTTAGATTCCAGGATTTAACACAGAGAAAGCAAACTTGTACGGAGTAGTCTAGGGATAATTATTGCTTGGACTGGACGGATACGCACAGCTGGTGGGTTTTCCCTGCATAAGCATCAACTATAAGCGCGGGGTCCGATGTGGTGTTGGGGGGGCACTAAAATAAGTGAGGCTCTGGGCTTGATGGGATATAAATCCGATTTTCTGGAACCTCTCAGCTATGTACCAAGCTGTTTGTTACAGCTAGCGCTATGTCCCATACCATCGTTCTTCTCTTTTTCCATCTCTGATGCTCAACGCTTCTCTTGATGGTCTTGATAATCAGCCACCATGAGTTGTCTACTCCAAGGTTCTTGTCTCGGCTATGTACCATGGATGATCGTGCATATGCCCCGGACCGGTTTGACAAGCCGGTCTTTGAGTTCCGGTCATGTACCCACCGGGAAGTGTTTAAGCTAAGCTTGCATGGGTGCATATTGGAGCAAGGCGCCATGCCACTGCACGAGAATATCTCGTGGTGTTTTGTTCCCGCGGAATTCCAGCATATTTAGAGGACGGTATCGGCGTATCAAATAAGAGCGCTTGATATGTTTCTTGTTGTAATAGAGTCCACGGTATATGTACTTCCTCGGATCGGCCCTTTGTTATGCTAGAGTGACATGACGTTGGATGTCGGCAATCCGACCGGCTTATACAGTTGGTCCTGCAGACCTGCACAACGCATCCATATTCTGATACATGTTTACAATACAGAATTACTAAACGAGGTAAGGCTATCAACCAGGCTCGAAGGTGAGACTGTCCCAGGATTGTTTTTTGCTTTGCTGTGATGAACGGATTCGACAAGTCACGATAACTTGCCATTATTCTTCACCTACTCAACTCTCGCAACTCCAAGTCTTTTCTATCCCGACTCACAGCCACGCACGTACATGGCAAACATATTTGTTAGACAACTTACCACAACATCAAAATGGTCAATCATATCTCCTTCCATTAATTGATCGATCTTCATTAGCGCCCCCACCAACCAAAGACCATGAGTTGGGGGTTAGCTCGGTTCGGGCCAAGCTTCGGTCGAGAACTCGGATTTTCGAAGGGTATTGCTCGCTCGACTCATTCAACTTCCGCGAGTAGCATTGGACCTTCTCTTTCGTACCGTATGTCTCTCAAATATTTGAGATCTGCGTCGTCCCGTCTTTGTCTCCCCTTTGTTGGGAGAGTTAATCCAGTCAAGTTCTCGTAAATGTGCAAATGATCACATCCCGCTGCAATAGCTACAGTAGTGTGGAACTGAGCCGTCTGAAACCGAACAATTCTTGCACGACTAGCCAGCCAACTAGCGCAACACTTTTTTGTGTTGAATGTGTTATTTCTTCTTTGAGACTTACAGGCCAAGTTACTCATTAATCGGAAACTTACCTCCGCGTTGACGTGCAAGTTACAGTATCCTAGCGTCGGTACTTGAGAACCATGCTGTATACAAAAATTGCTTCTAGAAACCCTGCTAACAAGAATTTTCTGACTGTTTCGGACCGATCCATGTGGCGTACAATGGTTTGACGGTGGCCGATGACAGCATGTCGATGTTCTGGCTAAGAACTGCTGTTTTTGTTCCCTTCTTGCACGTTCAAATGCGGCTGTTGCGTGTTAAAGGCGTTTGGAGTTTGCGTGTCTCATGTTATATATGGTCTCCTCGGCTTATACCCGAGGTCCCTTGCTGACTTAGAAAACACCAAGAGTTGTAGGGTCCTACAGGCTCGGCATCGATTTCACTACTATAGCTGTAGTATAATGTGTATTTATAGTACTTTCCGTTTCTTTTCTCTCTTGAGGATGCTCTGCACAACCACTTGCGCATTTGAAGGGTTCTGTTCAGCGGTATGTGGATAATTTTGCTTTGATTTCGTTGTCAGCTACCACATATCATTCACGGTATTCTTGGGTAGATACCAGTCTTTTCAAAGTTGATTGCTTTAGCTGCTTCTTAAAGTTGGAAAGCCTGTGCTTGGCAGTGTGTCTGTGATTCTTAACTGAATCTCAGAAACTGCAATGGGCCATAAAGACGACGACGACGACGACGGAATATCGCCAAGCTACTCACAGATTCCAAGACAAGAATCATCAGAAATTCTTGAACATTGATCTACGAATTGATCTAAGTACTACTAAGTTTAGAAACATTATAGTTCATAGAGTGCCTCTTCGCCCACACACAAAGTGGAGGGAGGTAATTAAGCGTTCAATTTTATACCCAATGATAGATCTGAATTCATCCGATGACTTTGGAGATACACTGATTTTCCTGGCGTAGTCTCTCTTAGGATATCCAGCTATGTCGAGTGAGAGACTCATATCCTACCTACGTATAAGTGAACAAAAAGAACTGTTGAAGACTACCCGCAACTTTCTACTGAAAGCTATTATAATATAGCCAAGTATATCACCAGGTTTTGAAATACAACCTTAGGGCGATGTTTGTCCCATAGCAGTCTCCTGAAATTGTTCTTCTTGGGATTGGAAAACAGTATCCCAATTACCAGCCTCCTACTTAGCCATATTCAAAGATTGTAGGGTAGGTGAGTATGCATAACCTTCAGTGACCAGGCAATATAGCCATCAGGCAGTTAACTTTCTTGATTTCTTGTACTCAATACTTCTCCTGCTGGTTTTTTGCTTTTCATGTTAGAAAATGTCCAGAGATTTTGGTCGTCTCAAGCTCACACAGTTAGCTGAAAAGACATTCAACAAACTACAGCATCGACGTTTCTTGAAGTCAAACAAGTCACGCGTTACCTCAGGTACTACAGTCCAGCCCATTCTGCGTCGACCGTTATCAGATCCAAGCTCGAAATAACAGGGTTTCCAATGTTGAAACCAACAGAAACTTGAGGGAATCGATCTCATGGCATGACCTGTCGTTGGTACTAAAGCCACCAACAAAGAGAATGCCCCGCCAAACGCATATTCTTATTGGGCACAGGAACGAAATCGTCCACTTGAATCCAGTATGTGGGGGTAAGATGGGATTGTGAGATACCATGGCTTGGAGAACAATATCAGCCCGACTTCTCATTGTTAAAGCGACGCAAATAAGGCGACGGGACATAATATAAGTATTGGTTCATCAACTGAGTGAGTTATGAGAGACCGTTCTCGTCTCACACGCCCTCGACCTCGCGTTTTATTTCCACGCAGCAGCAGCAGTAACAACAACACTGTCACCAGCAATATCAGATCAAACACAAGAATGGCTTCAGCTGCAACAGCGCCACAGCCCGATGTTGAAATCTCTATACCGCCTCTCTTCACTACCGAACCTCTCATCCGCGATAGCCTGCCCACAGAGTCATCGCGTGTCCAGGATGCAACGATAGACGAAGTCCTACCTTTTCTTCAAGGTGAAGAATTCGACTACTGCAACTCCCACGGCCTGCCCCATCTAGACCGTCGCCTCCATGTTAAGTTTTTGCATAAGCAGCTAGGAAAGCTGCCCGCTGCTTTCACCCCCGCTGACCCCAGCCGGCCCTGGTTCTTCTACTGGTGTCTGTCTGCTCTTGTTCTCCTCGGAGAGGATGTCACGGAGTACCGCCAGAGACTTGTCGATACCGTCCGACCTATGCAGAATCAAGATGGAGGCTTCGCTGGCGGATTCGGACATACCTCGCATCTCGCCACCTCCTATGCAACCGTTCTGGCGCTGGCGCTGGTCGGCGGTGAAGACGCCTACGAGGTCATCGACCGTCGAGCAATGTGGAGATGGCTATGCTCACTCAAGCAGCCCGATGGAGGGTTCCAAATGGCCCTCGGCGGCGAAGAGGACGTCAGGTATGTGCATGCTGTACCACTACACCTTGATACTCTTCTCTGCAGCGCGGCGATCAAGGCCCGCAGTTCCCCATCGGTCTCATGCCGTGAACCCCAAGGACGCATCTACGATCACTTCCTTCTAACAAAGTTGCAGGGGGGCTTACTGCGCGGCCGTCATCATCTCGTTACTCAATCTACCTCTTGAGCTATCACAGGACTCTCCTGCACGATCCGCTGGCCACACTGGCCTGTTCACTGGGCTTGCAGACTACGTACACCGATGTAAGTGACGCACCAAACCCCAAAGCAACGATTCCGTCTCTGATCATACACCGTAAAGGCCAAACGCACGAGGGAGGCGTGTCGGCAAAGCCGGGCATCGAAGCACATGGTGCATATGCCTTTTGCGCTCTTGGATGCCTCTCGATTCTTGATTCTCCACATCGTTCCATCCCGAGGTATGCTTCTCCCTCTGTCTAACCACTCATGTTGTGACATGGAAGCGGTGCATCGCATGCTAACCTGGTCTTGATGTTTCTGTTCTGTAGGCATCTCAATGTTCCACTGCTTATCTCTTGGCTGTCTTCGCGACAGTACGCCCCAGAGGGTGGTTTCTCAGGTCGTACCAATAAGCTAGTCGACGGTTGCTACAGTCACTGGGTCGGAGGATGCTGGCCCCTCATCGAGGCTGCACTCAACGGACCCGGGTCCGGCCCTGGAGGGGAAGAGGTCAATTCAGGCGGCCACGCGCTCCCTGCGGCCAAGGGTAGCCTTTTCAGCCGTGACGGCTTGATCCGCTACATCCTTTGTTGCTGCCAAGACCAGTCTAAACGGGGTGGTCTAAGAGACAAACCGAGCAAGTATGCAACTTGGTGGCCCTGCATCTAGAATTTTTGAATGAGCGCTGACTCGAGCCCAACAACAGGTTCTCCGACGCCTACCACACATGTTATGTACTTTCTGGCTTGAGCGCAGCACAGCACAAGTGGAACTTGGATGTTGCTCGACCTCACGAGGCAGATGTGACAGGCGACTCATGGTCTGTATCACCGTATATGGATGGTGAACAGATCTTTGATGAGGAGGATCGAGTTGCTACCTTGCATCCGGTCTACGTTATTCCGCAGCATAAAGTGGAGGACATGCAGAGTTACTTTTCGTCCAAACATGGCTTCTAGATCAAGTAGCACTCGTATAGTGCAGGATAGGGCTTGGGAGCCATGAGAAAAGAGAGACATGCAGCTGAGACATGCCGCTTTTTAATGTACTTCATATGCTGGGACTTTCGGAGGGCGTATACATGAAATACCGAGGATTGATGCATTGCCTGCTTGGGCACACAGATCTACTAACTCTGTGGTGATCTATCCTAGACAGGGATACATATTTTGGTAGCCAAAGCACAACATGGAACCTGCGTCGTCGAGGTTGGACAAACTGGGCTTACCCATCTTGGATCCGAGATACAGCACACGAACAACATGGACCGCAGTGCATGCATGAATCAGAGTCAGAATCAGTGGATTCGCGGGGGGGGGGCATTCAGCTTCTTCACACACAAGCCGACTTTGATGGCGCCATGTCGTGTCGTCAACAGGCATGACAGAGTAACAGTGCAGCTAACATGCATTTCGATCAAATAATCAAGGCTGTCTGTCTAGCTGAGTCATATGCTTCTGGGATCTTGAGTGTTTGAACTTTGCTCCACCCTGACTTGATCCTGTAATACTCAACACAGAAAACCGTATCGAAATGAGACCTGCATGGGAAGTCGAGACCAATTTCTACAAGTCTGCATGAAGAGATGTATTTTGAAAGGATAGAATAGAATAGAATTCAACATGGATTTAAAGATAATCTTCAATGCTAGTTAGTTCCTAACGGAGCCCAATAGTTTATCTGTCTTCTATTGTGAGGAGGTCAATGATGAACTGTGCCTCTTTCTCTAATATGGCTTTCCCACCCGCGACACTCCCTATGGAAACCCGCAGTTAAATCCTTAGAAGACTCTTCTGCGGTGTTATTCAGAACTCTGCTTTGAAATTACGTTTTGTGGAAGCCAAATCGGCACAAACTTACCGCGATATCCAAGATGGCAACATTTCCCAAAAGGGAGCATGTTTATCCACCTTGTCCTCATCAACAGCAATGTAGCCAAGTCATGCGAGTAGGACTAAAGCGTGAATGGGGTTTGTTTGCTTGCTTTTGTCTGTTTGCGCATCCTTCCTCTGTCTGGTGAAATGTTGAAGCTGATATAGAGGACTCATATTCTCACTTAGGGTCCAGTCTTTACTAGTAACTACTTAAGAGGGCCAAAAAGCCTCCGATCGTGTCTTCAAAATGCTATTGGCCATCCTACCATCCGTCAATGCCATATCATAAGTTCCTGGCTCAGTTCTAGAACCAAGTGTCCATCCCCAATGTGAATACAAGCACTTTTACCAAGAGTTGGGACTTGAAGCAGGTCAAACACATACATTACAAATGAGCAATTCTCTCATGATGTAACATGGTACAGGAAGCATCATATCAATGGTACTGAAGCTGCGGGAGCCGTCCACGCTGAGCAATCTGGACTCCATGTGTCAAAGACGACCAAGAGTCGTTGGCTTCCAGCTGATGGCGATAAGAAACGTCAGACAAACTAAAACTTCTGCATTACCTTGAAATCAAGTTAAGACCTCCCATTGCATCGAAGTCATCTTACAATCATGGCTGAGCCAGTGCCACTACATTCTCGGTATGAAGATCGTCATCTACCACATGAAACAAAACCGACCAGTGCCAGACTTTTAGATCTCACCATCAGATGTCGTGAAATTGAAGTGAGTTCTCTTACGTCTGTCAGCCTGGTGATAAAAGTGGCAACTGGGATCTGGAAGCAGACAAAAACAGAAAACGCAACATCTGGCTTCGTCTTGAGACGAGCTCAGAGCGTAATATTGCATCACGTTGTAAACCGACATTGTGCACTATTCCTTGTCATAAACGAGACAGACAGACATTATGGTATCAGACCACTAACCTTCATGATGTATCGGAGTTAAACTGGAACTGACAGCGCTCTTCCTCAGTCCAAACCACCCTACGGAGGTCATCTCGACTGTGACATGCTGCTTAAACTGAGAACAAGTCAATCTAGCCCGTCTCGAACACGAGGGGCGTTTAAATGAGTTGTCTCGGATAGGGCAGTAGCAAATACACGATTGGATGGTTACAGTATTGCAGGTCGTGTCATCCTTCGAGACCAGAGTCCTAGGTATCGTCAAATCGAAGAGGCCCAAGCACCTTGATCGGCCGGCAAGACATAACCGAGCTGGACCCTGCTGAAAACCACAAAGTGTACTACCGATACGTAATAAGTTGTCTTGTCATCTTACCTGTGGATTAAAGGCCATGAAGAAGGCCCAGGCCGTCCCGGCTACATGGTGACAGTGGCCACGGAAGCTGAAACTAGCTCTGTATTTTGCGTGAACCTTTTGTAATTCTTGTCATTGTTGTTACTATCAATTCGCACCCTCGTTCCCTATCAAGTGGGCCTTGACGAGGATGAAGAAGATAAGTGAACTTCCAAAAGACTTTTGAGAGACACCACTGTTCAATGTCTCTACTATGAAGAACTGAGATCTTGGTTGGTTAATATGGCCTTGATAGACCAGGCGCCTAACCGTCATGAATAGCCTCAAGTTGCTCATGTTTATCCGACCTCAAAAGAGTCCCATGGCTTTACAGGTCGCTCTTACGGTTGGTTCACTAGCACTAGGTTGACAGGTGTCACGGAGCTCGAAAAGCTTAACAAGTGAGCACATGTAGAATGACCATGGCGCACTGTTTATTAATGCTCTTCTTTCTACCGTCATCGTCCATCATGTCAGCAATTCCGAAGTAGGTACCCCGCCTCTCTCCAATGCTCTTTGTCAGGAAACATGAGGCTGAGGTCTACAAAAAGGGCATCAATGATATACGTGGGGCACCCACAACCGTAGCCACATGGGACCAGCAAACCCTCAATAGTTTTTCTGACGTGGAGATCTCACGATCCAGTCCTAGTAAGCATCCCACGTTGTTAGGGTTGCTACCGGAGTAACAAAGCCATGCTAAGCTACCTTGGTTCGATTTGGGAGGATGGTCTTAGTCTCTTGCCCGTTACTGCTCCCGACCAAATAGGCGCCGCCGCATGTATCACAATTGGCGATACGCTGGAGGTGACAAAGCTCGCAAAAGTGCAATGGATCAAGTCCTTTTCGTCGCTGGCGGTTATCAAAGTTTCGGATTTGATTTGCTTGTCCAAGAAGTTTGGACCCAAACCCAAAACACTCGAATCTCCATCTAGTTTGGTGGGCAGCATCTTGGGACGTGTCGACATGTCATGGGGTTGCCTGAGACGGCTGGACGGTCACGTCAGAGCTAACTAGCGGCACCCAAGATAGAAATTCTGGAAGAGTTCGAATTGTCGAATCGTTGTTCGACGTTGAAAAGCTCCAACCAAGCTCGCTCCGTCATGGCTCGAGTTTGCATGGGGCTCCCTTGTCCCTCCACAAAGCCCACATAATCTTTCGAGGGACGAATTTTAGCAACATCCCTGCCACGTCCTGCAGCTTGAAATCAGTCCTGCAGATGCTTGGCAGGTGGTTTGTTTACCGTCGAATATGCTTTTGTCGCTAGTTCGGCCCTAGTAAGCAAAGTAACTAAGAAACTGGGCAATGCAGTTGTTGTTGGACCAGATATCCGATACCTGACATGGTGAAACCGCTGGTTCGCCGCATGTGATTGATAACTTGTTTGAAAACGGATGCACTCGCGACGTTGCTGGCTGGGATTTGATATCGGCGCAGATGGAGTGAGAAACATGGCCACCCCCGGGCATGAGCAGGGTGAGATGTCCGAAAGGTACAACGGTACTCTTTATCGACTAGCTTGTGCAGAGAAAAGATGCCGCTATTGGAAGTTGCCTCGAGGTTCCAGTGCAGGACAGTACCTAGGTAGGTAGGTATGTAATGTTGTTTTTATCAACAGAACGGCATTGCCAACACATCTATGCATGAGGTTAGTAGGGGCTGACCCCAAACTTGTCTGCACCTGCCTTACCTTGCCTTAGTCTTTGCCTCAACTTTCTTTCTATTGGGGTTCTTCCTGCCATTCATTTCCATACGTTACCCCTCCTGGCGTAGCTAATAAGGCAAGTATGGCGTTCGGACGGTCCATGGGCTGCCCTTTCCCCTCTTCGACACGTTGGCTCTTTTCTGCACAGGCCGCGCTCTTCTCTCCTGCTTCAGTACCAAATGAGTATAGACTTTGGATCGCACTAGAGAAATTGGCTTGTCCAAGGTAAAGCACGGAGGGGAGAAAAAAAAAAGTCCCCTTATCATCCAGTTCTATGTATAGGTAGTCTCCAAGTACATGGAAATCAACCAATCCCTCGTTACATTCATCTTAAAGCCCCGTCTGTATCCCTAAGACCTTCGAGCGCAGGCTGCTGCGCATTATCCAACCAGTCTTGACGCTTTCACCGTTCTTGTCATGTTCGAGCCACAGTTGTTAAGAGCTCTGTTGCTTTTTCCTGCGTGCTGCTTGCTGGGAGCAGCCCTAACGGCGCCCACACCCACGCCTGTGGATGCATGGCGCAGAGCATGGTCGGCAGGGGTGGAAGGGTCTGAGGGAGCAGTGTCGTTGAATATCTGGGCCAGCCACTGACTGTACTGTTCATGCACGTCGTCGCGCTGCTTGCTTCACCGACCCTTTCTCCAGGCCCTGGGGAGTGGGATGCGGAAAGCATCAAGGTGGACTGTCCTCGCCTGCTTCGGGTGGTGTCACTGTTGAATTTGTTCCTACCCTTTACTTGCATTTGTCAAAGAATGACAGAACTGATAGTGGGAGTCGTATTCGAGAGATTATTGGCGCCGCTGTCACAACTTTCATGATGCTATTCCGAACTGAAGATTAGACGCCCTTGTCACATCCGATGGCCAAAATTGGAAGCGCCCATCGCTAGATACAAAGACAAGCCCTATAGGTCCCTGAGCTGGGCAATATGAGAAGCTCGCACTCTTCCTGACGTCCTTTCCCCGAGTGCGGATCGGCCATAATCTTAACCGCCACATGAAGTTGAAAGAGAACGTGGTTCGCTCCCACTGAGTCGTTGTTGTTCGGCTCCAACGCGACACTCTAGCCATCAGACTAGGCCGCACAACACGGCCGACCATTTCGCGCGCGACTGGCGAGGACCAGAATATGATCCCAGCCTATGTCAATCCCGACCCTGATAATTTTCGCTTCCAATTATTAGTTGCGGTTACAATGGACAGACAGCTCGAATTGGTCCTGCAGCAACTCCGGCCACCGGGGCTCTCGGGGCTCAAGAGGAGGGGTTCAAGGTGGATTGCCCCTCACTGCAGCTCATCGTCCTTCTTTGGACACAAAGTGCTACGTACTCATACCTTCCCTAGACAGCACGGTACTGATACAGTACTCCAAAGGTCTCACTTCTGTGCATTAGTGGCCGCCGAAACAGAGATCTCAGACGTCAAGATATCGATGGTGGTCAGAGTCAGGTACATGCTGTTGGTGACTCTGGCTGTCTGGTTTAGAATTGCAGTACAGTACTAGGTAAAGTAGGTAGGTATAAACTGCTTCTCCGGCGGCAAAGAGACTACTACTACCGATTTTGCCCCTCTCAACCTAGGGTACCGGGCTATTCGAACGTCCGGCCTGGCAACAGAAACGAATTACCCGCCTAGGACCACTACGGTGATCTCCTCTTCGCCACTTGACTTGAAGCTAAAGCAAGTTGAAATTACTGCTATGTCGCAGTGCATCTTCAATCGCATGTCTGCATGAGCTTCGCAAACGGGGCCCTTACTGGCCCCATCGCCCCCCATTCCAGGCCATGCTCTTATGTTCTCATGTACTCGGCCGGATACAAAACCGTGACCATGTTTACATTTGTGCTGTAGATAACCATCACAAAGAGAAATGGGCAAGCGATCACAGCAATATAAAGTTTGAACAAGGGCCAAATAAGGCCGCCAAAGAAGAATGACAGCACAGGAAAATAAAACATTGACCCGCGAGAAAGGGTTCAGGTAGCTGCAGAGCAAGGACTGAGACGGAAAATAGGAACCTACTAAGTTCTTTCGAGGTACGCCAGTGGCCGAAGGCGTTAACTTTGAGACTTATCAGAGAGATCGCCTGCTTGCTGCATCCTCCATGTGTTGCGGTGGAGTGGCCTAGTCGCCAGCGGTTTTGATCAACTGGCAACCAGGTAGGCCAGCACAGCAAGATGGGTCACACTCTTTTGAGAGCCGCATCGTTGCTTGCATCTACCTCCATTCGCGCGTCGTCCTTTGTCTCCAGACACCCCCAGTCCCACGCTAAAAAGCTGTCTGGAATAAAGGCACACACGTCTCGCCGTTCCATCGGCTCAACTCGACTGCAGCAGATGGATGTACATACACTCAGTACCAAGTATTACTCAAGACGGTTATTTCAACACAGCTAAGGTTATCCTTGTGTATTTTCCCACATTGCTCGTCCTTTCAATTTCGTCCTTTCCTGTTTCAAAAACCCTCCAGCTCCTTCAATCTCTCCATCCCTCTTAATTCATCTTTCACGCCAGCCGTTGGAGCTTCTTTTAACTCTGGGCACAACGAATCGAGTAATCTTGACAGGACCCTCCTCCACCCTCACCAGCCGCTCAAGACTTGCAAGGCCTGTTTCAGTTGTTGCAATTCGGTTCCTGACATCCCTTACAACCTCCACATCCTCTCTACCCGCTGTAACGCTCGATCCTGGAGTTCGTCCTCGGAGCTAAACCCTGTCTTCGGCGTCAGTCGTCTATTTTGATCTAGACAAGCGTTTATTTTGTTCGCGTTTCCTCCATTGATATTCTTTGGTCATAAAAACATCCCCTCTCATGCTCTGCATTCTCTCCACCGTCCTTGCCGCCTTGCAATAAGCTCTTATATGCTTGAATTCCCGCCTTTTTGAACCTTCAGACATAACAGCAGCTGCAACATTACACATCGTTCGACCTCGGCACTCGTCACATTTAGTAAGAGCCAACAACAGCAGCATCACAATGGGCGGTTTCTACATGCAATATCTTGAGAGTAAGTCAATGGCTGTGAAGTCTATCTCTTTTTTTAATGACAGTCGTGTCTATGGCACCAGCAACTTGTCAGAGACACCAATTGGTTGAAGGGGCCAAAAAAAGTTCGCGTGCAGGGTAAATCTTCCCTGCATGTGGTGACAGACAACTATTGTTCTACCCTTGTTGTGTTGTGTGACACAAGTTGAGCAATAATTTGATGTCCAACACGACTGAGAGCACATGGAAAACCTTGAACTAAATGCCGGGTTTGGCATCTTGACCTACATTGTTCAATATGTGGACGGATATTATGAACACCAGTTCGTTTGGATGTGTTTTAGGCGTTACCAGTTTAGAGACATGAACCCGTTGCTAACAAGGTGCGAAACAGGTCTTTGCCGACGCCGAGGATGGACAGACCCTATGTACGAGTGCTACCGGGACCATAGCGGCTACACTTGCCTTGTTCTTGTCAATGGACGCGAATACCAAACAGACCTCGCTTACGAATCTGATGTTCTAGCCCAAGAGAACGCAGCTATGCGTGCCTTCATGGTCTGTCGTAACTTTTCTGTCAACGGGGGCATGCTGGCCCGCAATGGTATCGTTCAAGGACTTCCTGCACAGGAACCATCTCGCCGCCGCAAGAGCCGTCACACGTCTTCTCGAGACAGCGACCGCCACAGTAGGCGATCTGGTCACCATTCCAGCAGTAGCTCTACTGCCTCATTCGACTAAAAAGCACCAGGAGGCAGCCATTGGCGGGCGATGAGTCCAGCTTGGCAATACTCTGATGAGTTTCGATCAGCGCTGTGGCCAGCTCGCTTGGGAGCATGTTCAAGAAACACGAGGGGAAGGAATCACACACAAGACGACTTACAAGCGGTTGAAATGCTTCACAGCAATCCCAAGGATATACCCACACCAACCTCCCTCCTTGGCAATCTCTCTCATGAAGAGTTATCAGCTACCCCCTTTTTTTGCTGCCACCACTACGTTTCGGCTTCTATCTTCTTTTTCCTTTTTACTGTTTTACCGCATTGTTCTTCACTTTCCACTAGGGAGCAGCGATATATATCTTGATATATCCTATCTGCTGCCAACGAATCATGACGACACGACACGATTTAGATGCTATCTTACATTTCTACGGGCGGCATTTTCTTTTGCAGGTCATCGTTCGGTGTACTTCTTCTCCGCGAGGGACGATGTTGCGACACATTCGACTTGCTCTGATTTTCTTCCTCTGACCTTTCCCTTTGACCTTTCCCGGTGGTCTGTTGGATGCTGTCACACGTTGCATGGGTCTCGATATGACAGTTGGCCTGGGAAAACACCACCACGCAGGCAAGGAGCCATCAACCCACCATTCAGGTTGATATCATATGCTCGAGAATAGTGACACAGCGTAGAACGGGAGACGGAGAGCTCAAAAACATATGCATTTGGTTAAAAGTTGAATTGGTTAGTGGCATTGTTGCTCACTTACCGCACAAAGCTGGGTTTGAACCGTTGGACGACAATTTGACGAACTATGACAAAGAGAAAAAGCACACTGTTTCGGGGGTTTATTGAACAATCGACGATCAGCGAGGAGTAGCACTTTACTCAGATCTCCAGATGGCGGACTCTGATAAGAAGATATGTATTCTGCTTTGACGGATGGAAAAGCACAAGCATGGTTGGAGCCAGCGTTGAATTTCACAATCACGATACGATATGAGAAAATGTGGAGGACTATGAGATTGGGATGAATTATGAGAACTGCCATGGAATATGGAGCCATTTGATGGTAATGCGCCAGTAACGACGATAATGATTATGACCTTTTTTTTTATCACTGTTACTAAAATCTCGCTTGCTGGTAGCTTCTCGTGTCTCGCCTTGTGTTTCCTGATTTTGATGCATTCCTAATTGCTCATGTGATACTTGTACCACCTCTGCCATCACTTAATAGATGTGGTCCTTGATGCTTGAAAAGAGAAAGATTTGCAAATAATTGGAGGGAAGACCATTGGGAAACGAGTAGACCATATAGCCGCAAGTCAAGCTGTCAATGACTTACAGGATGCGTCCTGAGGCCTGCTTGAATAAGTGGCCCAAAGGCTCAAAGACATTGAGGTCAGGACCAAGCGACCGATGATCAGTCAGATGTAGCCACGGACTGCGGTGTCACACACAATAAGCTGGGGTATTTCCAGTGCAACTCAGATGGCTGATCCTGTGCACCAACAGTTGTTTGAGGTTGGCGCATGAAGTCAGCTCAAACTCAATTCTAACAATATCCAAGCTTCAGAAAGCCACAATGTTTGCGCATGCTACCAATAAGGCAAGTTAGGTTGAAAACGGCAATCAATAAGGAAACGACAAGTCAGACTAACCAACGAGTTTGTCGGGATCTTGGTAACGCGAGCAACTGTCAGCTGTTAAAGAGGTGGGAACACAACACCACCAACCTCAAACTCTATTGCTGGCTCTGATAACTTTCAGCGAGGATCGTCAGCTTAGCGTCAAGTTGTTACAGATTTCAACCTCTATTGTGACGTCGAACAAGCTGGTAAGACGGAGAGACTATGGGGTGAATAATCGAACGAGAGTTACATCAAACGCTTGATACATGCTGATCGTGATTTGGCTGAACTGGATCCCATACACAGGCACAGGCACAGGCACAGGCACAGGCACAGGTTCAAGGATGAGGGGAGGTTGACAGAGTTTGTAAGATTATTACACATGAGGGTCACGAGGTGGTTATTGACAGCTCAATCAGAATAGAGAAGAGCAAAGGGAGGGGCTCACGCTAAACTAAGCAGACGTGTCAGATGGAGACACGGGAGAGGCTGAGAGACGGAAACGCCTTCGACGATGAAGTCATATGGGGTGAGGTGGAACGTCTTTCTTTGTGTTACGAACAGTTGTCTCTATTCACGACGTGACAAAGACTCTGGATAAAGTCACGGGGTTATGTGCGTGCTATACTCGGAAGGTCATCGCAGTTGAAAAAGTCAATATAGAAATCGCCATTAACACGAGAAACTCTCGTAAATGAGCTGCAGGGACCTTTTCAGGGGTTATAAGAATGAACGTCAGCTTATGAGTGGTTGTGTGGCGACCTCATGTGCTCCTTTAACGAAGGCAATGCATTGAGGAAGAGAAGATGGTGCCACTGGCTAGGACCTCGATCAGCTAACAACCTGATAGAAATGAGAAGGTAAAGTGTGGAATAGGAGTCGGGGCCATCAATTGAGCCTTGAACTGTTGGTAATTATTGAGAATCACAGTCTGGCATAGAGTGATGCAGTGGAGGGGATTAAGAGGTCTAATCATTAATGGACTTTGATATTGATCCTCAGACTTTCTCTGGCAGAGGAACGCAACAGGTCTCAGATAATTAATGATTTGTTCTCAAATTCAATAAAAACCATGTCAGATATTAATCAATTCTAGAATAACCATACGCTGAACAGGGGGTTTAATATAATTTTGCCAGGGAGCGGACAAGGTGTAGAGCCACAAATGACCCGCAAGACCTGTTTGATTGGAGAGAGAAGAGCACGCAGCCCCCTTTCTATTAGAGGACCTCGTGTCGCGGATCGTTTGTCTGTGTGGCCCGGATGGGAGATGGCAATAGTCTGAGAGGCGTAGACTAACTGACGATTGGATGCGAAGGAGTTTGAGAGTCCAGATGCATTCCTTGTGATGTTCTGGTCTGGAGTCCAAGGGATCGGGAACAATGGTGGCGGTAATAGCCATTGTGAGAGTCACTGCAGAAACATACTCTGAGGTCAATAATGGATGACGTGAATGAGATACAAGCATCAGACTTCCTCTCGCTACTGGCAGATTGGATAACTCGAGTATCGTGAAACAATTTTCAAGTGACTGAGTTGCGTTTCTACAGAGATCTTGATCGCCGCTGGAAGTCAAATCTTGAAGCCGCTGAAAACTAATGGAACATTCCTAACCTGAGTTAGACCCTGAGCTATGGCACTGGCAGCCCGTGTCGTCCCCTGTAATCTAGGCCCGGTTCCCCACTCTCAGCCTGCCTAGGTCGTCTCTCTGGCTGCATTTAACCCACGTTGGCCTTTTTAGAACATCCCCACTTCCCTCTGCTCGTGGTCTCTCTCCTGAGTTCAAAGTTGAGCTTCTTCTTCTTCTCCTCTCCTCCTGATCTTCCCCTTTCTCTCTGACCTTGACTTTCACTCTGATCCAGATACTCAATATCTCGAGATACCCGATACCCTTTAAACATTTTATTCTTCCTTAATCTAATCCTGTCGAGGTTGCTTCCTTCTTTTCAGGACCTCGCTGCTGTCGCTCTCTGTTCTTTACTTTCTCTGTCACTGTTGACTTACGTTGCTCCAACGCATTCCACCACGTAACAGCTTCTCAATACCGCAATCATGAAGGGTACGCTTTATCTGGCCACTCTCAACCATTCCAGCAGCTAAAACAATGCTTAGGACTTATTCTTGTCGGCGGCTTTGGCACTCGTCTTCGCCCTCTCGTACGGTATCCCTCAGGCGCACGAAACTCCTGCGCACCCCCCCAATATTTGTTTTGTGTGTGACTGACATGCTGTGGCGCTTTACAGACCCTCACTCTCCCCAAGCCTCTTGTCGAGTTCGCCAACAAGCCCATGATTGTGCACCAGATTGAGGCGCTGGTCGCAGCGGGTGTCACTGATATCGTCCTGGCTGTCAACTACAGACCTGAGATTATGGAGAAGTTCTTGGCTGAGGTAAGAACTTGGAGCCTTTATATTCGCATTGAAAGCCATATAATTGACCTTTTCTGCAGTACGAGGAAAAGTACAACATCAACATTGAATTTTCCGTCGAGACTGAGCCCCTCGATACCGCTGGACCCCTGAAGCTTGCTGAGAGCATTCTCGCTAAGGACGACTCTCCCTTCTTCGTCCTCAACTCCGATGTCATCTGCGACTACCCCTTCCAGGACCTCCTGGCTTTCCACAAGAACCACGGCAATGAGGGTACCATTGTCGTCACCAAGGTTGAGGAGCCCTCCAAGTATGGTGTTGTTGTCCACCAGCCCGGTCACCGCTCTCTGATCGACCGATTTGTCGAGAAGCCCGTCGAGTTCGTCGGCAACCGTATCAACGCCGGCATGTACATCTTCAACACTTCCATCCTCGACCGCATCGAGCTCCGCCCGACTTCTATCGAGAAGGAGACCTTCCCCGCTATGGTCAAGGATAACCAGCTTCATTCTTTCGACCTTGAGGGCTTCTGGATGGACGTTGGACAGCCCAAGGACTTCCTCAGCGGCACATGCCTGTACCTCTCTTCCCTCACAAAGAAGGGCAGCAAGGAGCTCACTCCTCCCACTGAGCCCTACGTTCACGGTGGAAATGTCATGATCCACCCCTCTGCCAAGATTGGCAAGAACTGCAGGATCGGACCCAATGTCACAATTGGACCTGATGTCGTTATTGGTGACGGTGTCCGCCTGCAACGATGTGTGTTGCTCCGTGGCTCCAAGGTCAAGGACCACGCCTGGGTGAAGTCCACCATTGTCGGTTGGAACAGCACCGTTGGCCGATGGGCTCGCCTCGAGAACGTAACAGTTCTCGGTGACGATGTCACAATTGGCGATGAGATCTACGTCAACGGTGGCAGCGTCCTCCCCCACAAATCTATCAAGGCTAACGTCGACATTCCTGCCATTATCATGTAAGGAGCGATCCAACGAACAATCGCCTTATTCGAAACTCGCTGGAGGACACACCAGTGAGACTTCTCATCTATGTTCTAATCTCAAACGACAACGACGAAGAAGAATTCAAGAAGCAAAATTCACCACTCTGGGGATATGTGCTGGCCACCATTCTATACCATGGAGGCGGGGCGGGAGGAAATCAAGAGCCTGCCGCTCTCTCTATCTTAATACTTTTGTGCAATTGTCTAATGCCCCTTTATGCGTGTTTATCTGGCGTCTAGGTCGATATTTACAGAGGGAGGGCAGGCAGGCAAGCCATGGAAGGACAAAAACAAGGCAGTTGGGCAGGCAGGGTTCATGGCAGCTCTCCGAGGCAGCCATGTTAAACGTCTATGTTACAGTTAGTTGTATTAAAGAAGGTGGCTCAATACCATTTTGGAACTTTACGGCTTTTCCCTTCCCTTGTGAGATGTGTTAAGATTGCTCAGCACGACAAGTCATGTGTAGCTGGGGCTTTGGTGACGTTTCTGAGACAATCCCGTACATCTACTGCGTGGCTTACACTGTTGGTTTTGATTCACATTCAGTGTAGAGCAACTCAAGACCAGCGCAAGGAGCCCAGACGATTGATGTTCAGCTGACATGGCCTCAAGGAGCCGGAAAACGTAAGACTTGAATAAGAATAAACTGAGTAAAGAGTCCCCTAAGTTTAGATTCAATTACCTAGATCTTTCATCACTTACGATCGAGGTCCTACGCTTTCTTGCATCCTCAGTGTAGACAATATGTGATTCTATAGGTGACCTCTTACGTGGGCACATAAATCTGCTCGAGATTCTTCTGGCCTTTTTATCATCAATTATAACAGAGATTCATCAGTGATAGACAATTGAAGCCCAAACCTCGAATACTGTATGAAGTTTGAACAACGTAAGCGAGTGGATTTCTGATTGGTCGCAGACCTGATCGACAGGCCAGGGTTCCCAAATACAGATGCGCCAAGCGGTAGGGAATGCGGCCCGGCGAGGATAGCCATAGTCTAAGACCACGAGACAGTGGTGGCTCTATTACATCCATTCTCACGAAGACGTCTATGGAATTCGAGAAAACCATCCAAAGTTATGAACTTCAGCTTCGGTATTCAACCGCAGTAATAGTTCAGCGGTTGCTATCATTCCGTCACTCAGGGCTCAGAGTTTCAAGCAGTGAGTGACCTGAGAATTTGTTGTCAAAAACAGAAGATTCACACTGAAGTGTAATTCACCGTTCGGGCCTATCAACGTTATGCATGGTGTTACCAAAAGAGTGATGGCTTCTATGGAATTCTTGATATGTAAGGAAGACTATCGAGTTAGCAAGGAATTCGTAGGAGGGCCTAGAGGGCTTACTACTGTGGATGCGAAAATGGCTCAAAGCTTTCTTAGTTAAGGTACCTACCTACCTAGGTTTACCTTACGCATGAAGAGCGGTGTCGTGGAATGGGGGCGCCTTTCTACTATCTCTTATATTTCGCCGGGTTTGTACTTTATTAGTCCTTGAAAAATAAAGAAGACGGAAAAGACTGAGCACGAGTCTTTGAACTTCCACTGTCACAGAACTGGCAACTAGGTACATTACCAAGCCACGTCCCAGGCCTAAAACGTGAAGATATTTACCACCTGCCCTTTTGTTCAAAATATCTCGTTATATCCACACCACAAGACACAGATCACCATTTTGTTCTCGAACGATTGCGATATTTCGAGGATAAACCCCGGCACGGAAGAGACGGGGCATGTTGTATTGTTCCTGACATTGTGAATGCCAGTGTATCATTGTCCTTGATGCTCAAGCCACGAAACGCTGTGCCGGGTCCAGCCCACCACTTACATTACACCAATCCGACTTCTGCATCACCCAACAGGAGACTCAGCAGATCAAGCACCGAAGTCCCCCCATTAAATCTCGCATGATAAGCCGGGGCGGCTCATTGACGTGGAAGTTGGCGGTTTCTTCTTCCGCACCTGGTGTCCCTGATACGGAGGAGACGGGCCGTTTAAAGCAACGACCACAACAACGGAGATCTAG
Organism: Fusarium sp. NRRL 52700; assembly: GCA_013396095.1. NCBI lineage: Eukaryota > Fungi > Ascomycota > Sordariomycetes > Hypocreales > Nectriaceae > Fusarium > Fusarium sp. NRRL 52700. The sequence continues at coordinate 458,805 of JAAQRM010000413.1, read as the reverse complement.
ACTTTGTTTAGAACTCTCCGACTGTTTGTCACCTCATGGCAGACCCTCTTACGATCCAGAGGTCATTGGTACTGCGAAATTTATTGAGAAGAAAACCTTGGACGGGCACGCGACCAAAGCTGGCTAGAGAATCCCTTCTTGAAGTTCACCACGAGAGTGCACCGGGGCCCTGGCTTCGAAGTGCTGGTCAATTAGACAATGGAGGCACAGCAGGTGCAGATTGGACATGGACATGGACATGGACATGAGATCAAGACGAAGAAGCGCCCTTGGCCTCGGTTCCTCGTCTCATGTGTAGCTCTCATGCTGATTCTAGTGGTAAGTTGGCACTTCAACACGGTATTCTTTTTTCCCTGTGCTTGATATTTTCTGGGGCCATCATATCTTTTTGCAGTATCATTCCTACCCCGTCATCCCGCCTTTCACCCACACGTCCATTTGTCTCCCCGTTGCCCCATCCATGGTTCTCCAACCCAGAAATCACCCGTCCGTACCGCAAGACTGGGACTGGGTTGAGCTCGGCTCATGAAGATGATGCATGGCATGACCTGACCGAAATCTTACTAGTGAGGGTGCATACAGTTGAGGGACTTGACGATAGCATCATGTTCACACGGCTGGGGATGACTGGCAACTCTTATTTTTTTTTATTGGGGCCAAGTTGGCTTATGACGGCATCTCAGTGGATAGGCACGCGGGACATGAGCCTGAAAAAAACAACTATGATGGTTTATTAGAGACCAAGCACCCTAAAAAACAAGACGTGGGAAGCAAGACGCGGCCAAGTTCGGCGTATTAGCGGAGCCTCTATGAGCTTTCTCCCCCGCACCCCGAGCACCACCGACCACACCTCCACCATCTCTCCACTTGAACGGCCTCTCCACGGCCGCCCGGCGACACTTCGATTGGGTTGGGTGCTTCAGAACCATGGGGATGGCGCCTCAATCAGGAGAAGGAAGCAACTGGAGTGAGGCTCGTGGTATTAAAAAATCCACTGTAATTCGGGCCCATTCGGCGGCGCTCAATGGCAATTCCCAGTCCTAGAAACTTCGGCCCTTGTCATCACTCACGTAACGCTCCATGATCCCCAGGCCCCAGAAAAACCCCCCATTTCCAGCCGTCATTGGTAGTTGATCAGCCACTGACACAGGTTCCGTCAGCAGCTCTCCCAGCTCGTCCTCAGTAACGGTGACGCCAAGCTTCAGCAGCAGCCAGAGCTCAAATTCCCAAGAAACCTTTTGACCTCGTTGTCGTCCGCCAACGCCTCAATTTTGGTTTCCTTCTCCTCTCTCCTCCAATTATTTTCTCTGCGAACTCTTCACCTTTTATTCCCTCAATTCTCTCTCTCGTCCCCACCACCAATCCCCTCAGCGTCCGAAGCTGTCTGCTATATTCCCCCTCTCTTCACGACCACGCCGCCTACCTCACCAGCTATCACCATGGCTCTCGCTGACGAGTCCAACCGTATCGTCCAAGAGTTCGACTTCTCCGACGAGGAACTTAACAATCATGTGAAGGAGTTCTTGAGGCAAATGGGTATGCTCACCCCTCGCGCCACGTAGAATCTGCGCCGCGGTGCTACTGTAGCTCGTTGTCATGATGCGCATTTTCTCCCATTTTGGCTTTAAACCCTCAACAAAACCCAAACTCACAATTTCCTAGATGAGGGCCTTCACAAAGAGGGTACCAGCCTCCAACAAATCCCTACCTACGTCACCGGCGTTCCCAATGGCACAGAAAAGGTAATTTTTATCCGCATTTGACTCGTGGAGCTGCTCAGGCTGATTCTCCCTCACTAGGGTCTGTATTTGGCTGTTGATTTGGGAGGCACAAACTTTCGAGTTTGCTCCATCATGCTCAATGGTGACACCACCTTTAACCTCACTTACAACAAGGTTGCCATTCCGAAGGAGCTTATGGTCGCAAAGACCTCCTCACAGCTCTTTTCTTTCCTCGCCAAGCAGATCGAGATCTTCCTCAAGGAGCACCATGCCGACCACTTCAACTCCCACCTGCGTCGTCGCAACACTGCCAGTACTCCCTCGGGCTATCGCGATGAACATATTTTCCGCCTGGGTTTCACCTTCAGCTTCCCCGTCAAGCAGTTAGCTATTAACAAGGGTCTGCTGATTCGATGGACCAAGGGCTTTGACATTCCTGATGCCATCGGCAAGGACGTCTGCGCTCTGCTTCAGACCGAGATTGACAAGCTCCACCTCCCCGTCAAGGTTGCGGCGCTCGTAAACGACACTGTCGGCACTCTCATGGCTCGATCCTACACTTCAACCAGCAAGAGCCGATCTGTGCTCGGTGCCATCTTTGGAACTGGTACAAACGGCGCCTACATGGAAAAATTGAGCAACATTAAGAAGCCTATCTCTGGGGAATATGATCAATCAACAGGAGAGATGGTCGTCAACACAGAGTGGGGTTCTTTCGACAACCAGCTTAATGTTTTGCCATCAACACCGTGGGATAAGGCTCTTGACGCCGAAAGTGTAAACCCTGGCCTTCAAATGTTCGAGAAGCGGGTGTCTGGTATGTTCTTGGGCGAGATCGTCCGACTTGCCATGGCCGATATGATCAACAATGAGAGTTCGTCTCTGTTCAAGGATCTTAACTCGAGCACGAACGACTGGGGCACCACCACAAACATCGCGCCATCCTCTGGATTCCTTAAGCCTTGGGGTCTCGACAGCTCCATCATGTCCGTAGCGGCTGCCGACAATACCCCTGAGCTGTCTACACTTCGCCAGGAACTCGAGAACCTACTCAGTGTTTATACTCCCTCACTCGAGGACGCCCAGGCTTTCAAGTCTGTTTCCAATGCTGTTGGTCGTCGCGCTGCCCGATTGTCAGCTGTCGCCATCGGTGCCATCGCGCTCAACTCTGGCAAGCTCAATGATCTCAATGAAGAGGTTATTGATATCGGCGTCGATGGCAGTCTTGTCGAGCACTACCCTTTCTTCCGCGATATGATCTACGAGGCCCTTCGTGCCATTGACGGCATTGGACCACAGGGTGCCGAGAAGATCCGAATTGGTATCGCTAAGGATGGTAGCGGTGTCGGCGCCGCGCTGATTGCCTTGGTGGCTGCTGGCAGGGAGAAGCCTGAAGATTATTTGACTGACTTGAGATCTGAGTCCAACCGCGCTCGCAAGTCTTCTGATGCGATCCGTACGTTCTACCCTTCATCCCAAGCCATTCAAACTTCGGCTTCTGCCTAAGCGACATTTGCTAACAATTTAATAGTCGATTCAGCACCAATTCCTAACCAGGCACTCCTCATTGGCGGTGCTGTCGGTCTACTTGCGCTAGCAGCTATATGGTATAACAAGCGTCGATGAGCAACTCCATGTTTTGGTGTTACGTTTTCTGAGTTGATAACTCGTGTCAAGATTTATGTACATATGCGCATGTGACGGGATGTGGTCATGCTCGTTTTTGGGCCCTAGGCGTTTTCTTAAATGTTTTCATCCCCTTGTTTTTTTATGTTCAAAAGTTGTATAATTATGACGCAACTAGTTTTATGACGAGATAATCTGATGATTCCTTTTCAGTTTCCCGAGGAGCAACTGGATTTATTATTGGGTTATTATTGTGGTAAGTCTAATATTGTGTCTTTTCCTGAAGCGCGTCTAGCCCATCCGAACCGTTGAATTCGTATACCATCGTAAAGCAATCCATCCTTCTTTAGTAACAGCTTAAATCAACTACATCCTCCACGTCTGTGCCTTAATTCCCAAAAGCAGCCGCGGGGTAAGACCTATCCCTCTTCTTTCGCGCCGCGGAGCTGCTTCTAGAGCTTGCACCAGAACCAGTGCTTCCTACCCGGGGCGGTGGTGCGAGACGGCTGTTTGCCATATCCTCAGGGAGATCATTCCACTCTGTCTCAGGGCGTTGGTTTTGATAGGATTTCCCAGATTGAGGCATGGGAGGTCTTGAGGTACCATTTCTGGGAGGTCCTGACGCTGCGTCCAGGTTGGCAACGTCCGTAGTTGCGCTCGCAGGCACACTATGTTGAGGCACAGAAGAGGAAGAAGGTAGCAATTTCCGGACAGAAGCGCCAGTGGGACGGCTGACCAGCCAAGCTGAATTGGGACGCAGCTTGAGATAGTAGCCTTCAATGGGTTGGTTCTCGCGCTTGAAGCCACGACCTTCATACCATTTCAGACCCTCCTCATTCTCAGTCCAAACATGGGCCGTAACAGTAGTCACATTCAAGTTGGGGTCCGATACAGCGCCTGCAATGATATTGTCCACTGCAGCGTTCACGAGACCCAGCGATCGATAGGGCGAGAGCAGGCATAGCGACTGAATGTATAGGTTCTGGGGCATGACTCCCTGACTGTTGGAATCGAGCATGGGTTCAACGCGGCAAACGACACCGCCAACGACCTTGGCTTCAGAACCATCGTGAGCCCAGGTGATGACTCGGGAAAATCGACCAGAAGTCGGATCAACTGCACGCTGGTAGAAGTTGTCGGGATAGCTAACGGGAAGAAGAAGGGCGTTGATGCGACGTAGAGCGTTGACGTCGTCGTTCGAGACCAGCCGGATCGTAGCTTCTTGAGGGAGAGATGTCGGCAGAGGCGGGATTTGAAATGAGGCTATCGTGGAGTCTGGCGCCTTCGAGGTTGGTGGAGGGGCGGTAGCAGCAGGCGACGGGGGAGGCCGTGAGAGTTCTATGGAAGCCCCCTGAGAGGGCGGAGGAGCATATTTGGGTGTTTTTGCTGAGAAGAAGGATCGGATAGAGGTTTGGGCGGGTTTCGTGGACGGAAGTGACATATTGACGTGGAGGTTGATCGAGACAAGTAGATAGAGGTTGTAGACTATGCTGTTGAGAGAGGACGGGACGGAGGTTGTTTATGAGACAGATCAGATATCGACAAAGTGTAAACAAGGGAAAAGAAAACAAAAGGTTGGGGAAAAGTGAGACAAACAAACACCCAGCCGAAACCCTAAACTATGCACTCTTTGAGTCTAATAAGTGTCAATCCGGAGCAATGAGGATTATGCTTTCGTGGAGGTATGGAATTATTCAAAAGGTCGAGTCCAGAGGGGGGATGAGGCTCTTGGATAGCCACTAGCGCGGATCGCCCAATGAATGGCATTCGAGATGAAGGGATAGCCAACCCCACGTGAGAGATCTAGATTGAAGTCGATCGCCATTCGTTAAAGGGAGCCCCTTGATGGGAATTAGATAAATTTAGCAGCAGCCGAAATTCTGAAGGGTACCCGCCCCTGAAAGTCGATTGACAGGTGTCGTTTGCGAGTTACTGCAGGACGTGTAAGTGGTTTGGTCTTTACGGAGTAGTGTCGTGTAGTAACTTATTGGATCCGTGATGAAAGATGGTATGGGCAACTCAAGGGATGAGTACGTATAAGGAAAATGGATATATTCCGATGTGACTGCTCCTCATAATAGACACTTTCATGTCGAGTTTACTTGAGTCTCTGGGCAATCTTTGGCATCAAAGCCGTTCACTATGAGATGCATTAGTGACATTCAAGTTAAAGGTGATGGATCTCCCCTTGCATCTGTCATGGTTATCAATTAAACTTCACATAAGCGAAACTGCTGGATCTTGATCAGTCGATCCTGATAACTATCTACTGGGTAGTTATCTACCTCTCGTGTGGCGTCCTTATGATAGAGGCAGTACCTGGACAATAACATTACCGGGCTGTAGCAAGATAAAAAGACCAACCCCTAATCTTGTCAGATGGGGGAGATGACTCCATGTCCCTCTCCGTCCCTAATTTCAGTGGCTGATACCGACCGAGGTGAGCACTGGGCGCTGGGGCACACTGACTGACTCCCACTGAGGCTCAGGCTCAGTCTCGGGTGGCTTCTGCTAACGTTGACTTTTATTTTTTTGCTTAAAATCTTCCCCTTGACTTTGAACCATCAGAATCAACCGTCTCGTCATTGGTTCATCGCTGGCATCAAAAGTTTTGTCGCTGCATTCGGGTTTTTTTTTGTTCTTTTCCTTTTGAATTACTCGCTTCAATAAGCGGGCCATCTATTTCGTCACTTTGGCCGTTCGTCAATATCGATCCATCTCAAATTTCTCCCCGGTTACCGAACGCAAACGCTGAACTTGTAGCGGACTGCGCTGAAAACCTCCTACAAACGAAGACTGGAGAATAGAAACTCTTCAATTGTTATCTTATTCATCTCACCACTTCCCATTGTCAACTCATTTGGTTTACTCATTGTTTCATCTGGACCAGAGTGACAATTACTCGTCATTCTTACTTATACCGATTAATTATTCCTCCTCTTCCACGATTATTTCTCTCACCTACAACTTTCGATATTTTCTCCCCCAAACTTTTTTCCTCTTATCGCAATCACCAGCGCCCCTACTACTCCGTATTCACCTCAGTAACACTACTGTACCCCAGCTGCAATTCCGTGCACACCCCCCCCTCCGCCCGGTAGCTGCCGTTTCGCTCCTCGGCATCATCACACGATTTCAGTTACACACCCTCCGCTTGACAGTATTGTTCCTTACAAACTTGTCGGCCCTGGCTCGGACTCAGGATCTCCGGCGACATCATGAATGCTGGCACGGGCAGGGCGGGCGTCATAAGCGCCCCAGATGATGCTGCTCCGATGGATAAGTTGGTAAGTATTCGGTCTCTATCTCCCTGCGATGCGAAACCAGTCGCCGTCCGCGAGCGCCTTCATGTCCTCTGTGGTGATTGCTCATCTCTGCGCCCCCTATCGCAGCACCATTGCATCGGAATTGTTATTCGCCATCCATCGGCAATGTCTTTTCTAATAAATCGCTAATACGAACCTCTCTCAGGCACATGCTGTACTAGATGATGTGCTTTACAACGTTCTGAGCGATCTATTGATGAAGACGCACCGCGAAGAGAAGACAGCGAGAGCTACCACCGCTGCCATTCGCATCGAGAAGCTGGCATCCGACGCGTCCGACAGCTCAACGCCAGACTCAAAACCGGACGTACGCATTGAGACCGACGCCGCTATATACGAGGATGGAAAAGTATTGCTGAAGGGCAATCCTCTCAAGACGACCGCCGAGATTCTGTGCCCCCGATGCCATCTCCCCCGACTCCTATACCCGACGGACGGAAAAGGCGCCCAGAAACCCGATCCCGGTGTCATCTACTGCAAGAAACATCCTTATATTGATAAGCCTGGGTGCGACATATATGGCCAGAGCTGGGTTCCTCAAGGTCCTGGTCGAGGCAAGAAGAAGAAGGACATGGAAAAAAACAATACCGATTCTCCCAGTACCGAACAGCGACCACCCAATGTTCTTTCTTTCCCCTCAGCTACTTGCAGCAAATGCAAGCGTTGCATTCTCGTCACTCGACTGAATAACCACATGGGCTCGTGCATTGGGAACAGTGGTCGCAATGCTAGTCGAGCTGCAGCGCAGAAGTTGAGTAATGGCGGATCTCAGAATGACACAACGCCACCTTCATCACAAAAGGCAACTCCTGCGCCAGGCTCCCGCGCCGCCAGCCCGAAGAAGCGCGATGCCAGCGAAGAAGAGGAAGATTCCGAGAACAGCCACAAGAAAAAGAAGCTCAAGCCTACTTCCTCGGTCACCAAGAAGGTGATTCTCAAGACGAAGCCGAGCCTCAAAAAGGACAAACTCAAGGGTCTGTCGTCCTTAAGCCAGGAGCAAAAGGCCGACTACAGCAACAGTGAATCGGTTGAGGTGGCACCCAAGAAAGTTGTGTCCAAGGGTATCAGCCCTGTTAAGAAGCTTAAGATGAACAAACCTCCGCTGGGATCTCCCAAGCCCAAGCCTGGCCTCATGCGCGAGGCAACTGGAGAGTCAGAATCTTCAGACACTCTCTCATCCCCTCCTCAGTAGACCTCGCTTGGATGCAGCATCATGGGCGATAAATTATCGATCTGATGGCGTGTCAGGCTGTCCTCTTGGCGTCAGCCTGGCCTACAGACATCAGCATGAATGGCATGGTTGGATACGATAGAAGCAGGCAGTACGTCACGCGACAAAGGACATCATTTGCTTATCGCTTGCTTCTCAAGAACATTTACTCTAATTGTATTATCATCAATACATCATTGCATTGGAATGGCGAGCTGGTTGGCTAAGGTTACCGGGACCGGATATGTACAGCATCCATGGAAAAGGGACCGGGGCGTTTTCGGCGTAATGAGTACAACAACAATGGATATTTGCAGAAATATGATCTTGATCGTGACCATGACTTGTAACTTTTGATCCTGAACGCCAATGCTAGAGATGTCTAATCCACTCCGCGAATACTCTCTATCTAGACCTCGTCCTCCCCCTCTACAATGCGAGCCTTGACAATTTTGATGTCCTCGTTAGGCCTGTCCTCAGACCCAGTCTTGACCATACCCATTCTCTTCACAGTGCTCATGCCGGATTTGACCCTTCCAAAGATAGTGTGCTTGCCATCAAGCCAAGGTGTAGGCGCAAGCGTGATAAAAAACTGCGATCCGTTTGTGTTGGGGCCTGCGTTGGCCATGCTCAAGATACCAGCGCCTGTGTGCTTGAGACCCGGGTCGATCTCGTCCTCGAACTTGTCGCCGTAGATGGAGCTTCCGCCGCGACCGGTTCCTGTTGGGTCGCCGCCCTGGATCATGAAATTGGGGATGATGCGGTGGAAGATGGTGTTGTCGTAGTAGCCGCGACGGACGAGGGTGGTGAAGTTATTGCAGGTCTTGGGGGCGTGGGTGGTGTAGAGCTCAACGGTGAGCGAGCCCTGTGGCTTGTCAGTACCTAGCTGTAGTCAAAGACGAGGGTTTGTGACTTACCATTGTGGTCTCGAGTGTTATGTTCGTTGTCATGATTGCGATGCTGTTGGCTGTAAGTTTGTTTATGATGGAGGGGAAATTTATGATCTGCCAAAGTCATCACCAGCTTTAGTCTACCAGCATGGAGCAGTGAGGTCACTGGTGCTTGGGCTATGAGATCAAGGCAAACACTTCACATAATATGCCGTAGTGTCAATACTGCCAAGATAGCTTGTTTCCTTATTCCTGCTGTCAACGTTTATTAGGTTTTTCATAACAAAACAAAGTCGGCATCTCTATCTCTAGTTACCTTGTATTTAACATGATGGTAAGTCACTTGCATGCACATGCAACTTAACCTAATTTCTGGAGATTTTAGCACTGCGAGCTGCATGATTGGCCAAGCAACTCTGTAACAAAACCCAGGCCACTATATTTCAGCCCCATAAAGCTCTGTTTCCGTTCAGCTCCTCAATGAGCTCAGACACTTTCAAGATACCTTACTACATGTCAGGACTTTGTTCTTTTTCTGTCCTTTTTCTGACCTTTTTTTTTTAACTTTGATGCACCAAAATAATTCTTTTGTTTAAACTATCTATACTGCAGTTCTTCTGCAGAAAAAAGAGAGTCAACCTGCTGGAAATTCCCCGCGCAATGTCATGACTGTGACCCTTTTACTCTCACTCTACACAACTTGTTCAGGCTTAGAACACGTTGCTTTCTCTCCATCTTCGTCAACATTAGCAACGGCTTCTAGGTAAACCATGGCAGAAAACGCTACAGTTCCAGCCTCTTTCGATGCTCTAAACTCGACTCTCGCCAGTGGGCAAAGTTGGCTCTCATCTTTTGCCCATATCAAAGATCTGAGTTTTGTTATGCTTGAAGTCAGGCTCGTCCTCAGCGCTATTGGCATCATCTATCTTGGTGCCCACGCTGCTCTTCGGCGACCCCCATCTGCCCAGCCTGCCAAGAAAAAGAAACCCGGCTCCAAAGGTGATGATGAGGAGAGCTTTGCCCAGGGACTAGAGCCCTCCGATGCCATTGTTTTCCCGCTTATGGCTGGTGCTGTCCTCATCGGCCTGTACTACCTGATTCAGTGGCTTAAGGACCCTGACATTCTGAACAAAATTCTGCGCTGGTACATGTCTACCATGTCGGTCGCTAGTCTGGTGTCAATCTATTCTCATGGTATTGAGGTAGTGACCAGCCTAGCGTTTCCGCGATACTGGCGCGGCCGTGATGGGCGACTCAGGCAAGCGGATCAGAAGACAAGGTCAGTACAGGTCTGCGATGATGGGGGAAACCCTGACGCAGCGATCCCCAAAACCCAAAATCCCTTTCCTGGACCATTTGCTTGTTTGGCGTTCTCGGAGAAGATCCGCAAGTCTGGCTGGGAGCTTCGAGGCCTCCTTAAGCGGCATTGGGCCATCAAGCTCTTCATCCACGGAATGGGCAAGGAGGAAGGCCGGATCAAGTTTGCTCATGTTGTGTCCTTGGTTATGGCACTAGCCACGGCGCTCATTTATTCATCAACTACCTCCCCCTTGTTGAGCAATATGCTTGGCTACGCCATGTGCTATGGCTCCCTTCAACTCATCTCACCCACAGATTTCTTGACCAGTACTCTGATCCTAGTTGGTCTGTTCTTTTACGATATCGTAATGGTATTTTATACGTAAGTTCTCGAAGTTGTCTTGATATTAACTCTAAAGCTAAGCATTTTCAGCCCCTATATGGTTACAGTAGCAACCAAATTGGACGTCCCAATCAAGCTCACTTTCGAGGCTGCAGAGCGTAAGAGCATCCTTGGACTGGGTGATATTGTCATTCCAGGCATGGTCATGGCCCTAGCCCTTCGGTTTGACCTCTGGCTCCATTATGATCAAAAGATCAAGTATGAGAGCACTGACCTGAAGCTCATTGAGAAGGACCCAGCCTCTGGCGCTCTCATCACCCGGAGCGAGACTAAACACAAGGAGGTCAAGGCCAAGTACGTCAACGTTAAAGGCAAATGGGGAGATGGCCTTTGGACGCGTGGGGCATTCTTCATCTTTGGGCCGCAGCAACTGCCCCCTGACTTGGCGGCTGCACACTTTCGCAAGACCTACTTTCATGCCTCCGTCATCGGGTATCTCCTCGGCATGCTGGTGACCTTGGCCATGCTCTTGATTTTCAAGCGTGGCCAGCCTGCATTGTTGTATCTCGTTCCTGGCGTTCTGGGATCTCTCTGGCTGACGGGACTGGTGCGTGGAGAAATCAAGCAGATGTGGAAATACACCGAAGATGGAAGCCTAGACAAGATTGATGTGGTTGTGGACTTGGATGGCGAGGGCAACGCGATCAAGACACTCGGCAAACTAGAAGATGGCGTCGTGGATACAACCAAGAAGGACGGAGAGGACAAGCCCAAGGATAAAGAAGATGGAAAAGCAAAGGAAGGGGACAAGAGCGAAAGCAAGGAAGACCGCCATGTATTCTTACTCTCGGTTGATGCTGAGTCAGAGACAGAATAAGCCGAGGTTTCGCGGACGTGGTTTTGATTACGGGGTCTGAGTACAATAGCAAAACCTCAGCGGAAGTCCATAGACACCAAACACATCAGCGTCACAAAGTGGTCTTGAGTGGTTCAAAATCTTCGTCTATCGGCCAACTCTTTGTTTATACACATCAAGTAGACAACTTGTCCCACGTAAGCAATTGTCACTTCTAGGCACGAGAAAATGGCTTTTTATCATTATCATTAACATTAATATTAATATTAAATCTGGACTGCTTCAAAATAAAACAAGAATCATTATCTCGGTGTCTCCGTATCCATCGACATCATACGCGTAATACCCCTTATCTCTTGAATAAAGACATAATTTCGAGTCTGTATTAGTAGACATCGGCCACCACCAACGTCCTTAATCCCCTGCACCGCGTAAAGGTTCAGACTCTTCGCAGGGGTCGTTCCATCCACTCAGATCCAGCGCAGCAATTGCTTTGCTTTGCTTTGCTTTGCTTTGGACTGGGCTTCCTCTGGAAGTTTTGTTGTGCCCAACACTCGGCGTTAAGATGGGCGGGTGAATAGTGAAAAGTCGAGCGTGTTGCATGCTGAGAGTGCATCTTGTGTTGCCTTGACTGAAGCTTTTAAACAGTCCTTATTGTTTCGTTTTGTGATAGGAACTGGCTTCGGTAGATAGATACACTGATCGGCCCAGCACAACTCGATTGGCTTAAGCCAGCAAATGGTAAAAGTAGAAGAGTCTGCTATGCTGGGAAGAGAAGGGACTCAGCTCGAGCAGAAAAAGAAGTGATACAATATAAGAATGGAAGTCTCCTCTCGGACATAATGAGCCGTGGTGGCTTTAATGGCTGATCATGGTTGTGGTTGTCAAGGAGAGAAAAAAGTGCAGGATTCTCGTACAAGACTCGACTGCATAATTAGGTCTCAAGAATGAAGAAAGGAATGAGAGCCTGTAGAGCACATTCATTCAGAGTTCTCCTCATGGCCTCTTCTTATACTTCTAGTTATTAAGAATACCTATATGAAAGAGAAATAAGCCCTTTCGGCCGGCCCGTAATCAAGACCCCACCTCCGACAGGCCCGGTTTCGTCTTTTCGGCTTCCGAGTCTCACCTGTCTTGTCAGAGTCTCGTCTCAACTCCATCACCTAGTTACTTCAGATGGTTCTCTCACTGGAAGCCTGAAACACTAGCTCTCCAGCATCAAGGCAATAGTTGTAGCAACAATGAGTAGGTCCCAAGTCTCACCTACGGTCATCCAATGGGTGATCGACACTCGTCCACTTTGGCCCTCCGCTCTCGAGACCAAAGACCTCACATCCGCTGTAAGTGCTCTAGCAATCCACTGTGACCTGATACTCATATCATACCTTAGGCTTCACGTGCACTCTCACTTCTCACCGAGGAGGAACAATCTGCTGTCTTGAGATACTACCACGTCCGCGATGCTAAACTCGCTCTCGCTTCGGCTCTTCTTAAGCGCTACGCAATCTCTCGCTTCTGTCACGTCCCCTGGTTCCAGGCTAAGACTACGCGAGACGCTCGAACAAAGCCCGTATTTGTTTTGCCAAGCGGTGATGAGCCGCTGATCTTCAACGTCTCGCATCAGGCCGGTCTCGCGGTTCTTCTAGCCGTTCATGATCCGCCAAAGGGCCTTGCCGTGGGAGTCGATGTTGTCTGTCCGTCAGAACGGCGGGATCGAGATATGAGTAGTTTGAGAGAAGATGGGTGGGCTAGTTTCGTCGACATTCATGCCGATGTCTTTGGAGCGGGAGAAGTCTCAGCGCTTAAGAGCATGAACCCTGTTCCTACCGTTCAAGCCCGAGATCGTGCATTGCGCTACTTTTATGCACTATGGTGTCTCCGCGAAGCCTATGTCAAGATGACAGGGGACGCTCTTCTGGCAAGCTGGTTGAAAGCCCTCGAGATGCACAACTTTGCCCCGCCAGAAGACATGAAGGAAGCCCAAGAGGTTCGGCTGAGAGGCAACAAGGTTGAAGGCGTGGACCTGAGACTAATGCCGCTACTCGGGGATTACATGATCTCCACAGCTATAAGAGACGGTGATAATGGGGAGAGGGTCGAGCTCGGAGAGTTTCAAAGTCTGGATATGGAGGAAGTACTGGCCTTTGGTGAAAAGACATCCGGATCATGATTGTGGAACGTTTTATGAATAGTGAGAAATACAAGCGCAACTGTCTAACAACAGAGTTTTCTATCTTCTTTGGTCATTTCTCATAGGCTAGTTACATCGCATCGCATCTCTCGATAGATAGGCATCGCATTTTCATCTTTAGAAGTTCTTACCAAAGAACTCAAGGACTGTCTTGTAGCCCCTCTCATACTCCTCCTTGACACGGTTGTCACTGAGATCGGCACGAGCGGCCATCCATCCGTGAATCTGGTCCTTGAAGGTCTCTACGTGCTTGGCCACTTTGAGGTTGTCCTCAAACTTCTTCACTTCGTCATCAGGCTCCTCCTTGGATGCAAGAAGCATGGTAGGGACTGAAAGGCCCTCGGCATCAGAAGCGTCTACCATGGCGGGATGGATCTGGGCAGCAATGGAGAAGGGGTTCGAGTCTGCCTTAACGCTGAGAGCAACAACCTTGCCACCCCAGCAATACTAGTTAAACTTGTCAGTACCTAAGCATAGCTGCAACCAGATAGCACTTACTCCAATGATTCCGAACTTCTCGATGGAAGAGTCCTGATCCTTGACAGCCTTTACATAGTCAGGAACTTGGCCGGCAACCTTGGGAGGAGGGTAGGTGCCGAAGAAGTCTCCAAGCTGCTTCTTCTTGTCGTCGTTGTCGGGGGGGTAGCTGGTATCGGATTAGAGGTCAGTGAGGGCTCTACAAACAGAAGAGGACGGGAGCTCTTACATCTCAATGGGGCAGGGACTGCCCTTGAACCAGTCAGGGATGAAGACCTTGTACTTCTGGTGAGCATCACTGAAGGCGAGGATGTCAGCTCCCTGAAGAGTCTGATCGAAGTATCCAAAGATATCGTAGATGACGACAATGGCCTTCTTGGCGTCGACGGGACCAGTAACATCTGCTCAAGTTAATTGTTGTCTCTTCACGTGTGCTAGAAGTTCGTCTTACAAGTCTTGTAGCCTCCGATCTCCTTGTAAGTTCCCTTTGCCTCATATCCCTTAGAGACCACAGGAGGTATGTTGCAGCAGGCCTCGTTGTGGCCGTGAGATGCGGGCATAGTCGTCATGATGGATGGATTAGAATGGCAATCGCTGGGGGTGCGCCTAGAGGATGAGGTTTCTGTTTAGCTGAGTCTTGGGGTCGACATCGATTGAGTTTTATTAACCGGTAAGAGGAGATCAACGACTTACAGTACAGGGCTTGTTTCGTAGCAAGTAAGGAAGAAAATTGTCGACCATGTGATTATAGAAGGTGACGGAATTAAAATAGTCGGACTGATTCCTCGATTGCGGGGAGGTACGGGAGGAGAGGAGAGGACCAATGATGTCACGATGCACTCAGGTAGAACCTACCTACCTACCTACCTACCTAGTCTCTTGTCCCTATTCGCACAGTCACTTCTGTTCCATCTCCTAATGCATTTCCATGTATCTCAAGTCCAGTCCAAGGCCTCATGCCCAATTGAATTGTCCTTCATTCACCTCCCCAAGAACAGTATGTAGGTACCGGCCAGCGGCGGCCCCATCCGGCCCGTGTGGGGGAACATCATCGTCATCATCAACAGACGCGGCAGATAGCAATCAATATTCATCCCATCATCATAATCTCGCAGCAACACCACCACCACCAAAAATTACTCTCTTTTTGTTTTACTTTGAATCCAAGACTAGAAAATTGCTAATCGCTTTGCTCTGAAATTTCATTCATCAGATTTCCGTTCCCTAAAAGGTGAGGTGGTCATTGCCCATTCAACGCTGTCCCATGCCATGATATACGATATATCCTCAAGCCAAAGTCCAAAACTCCTTTGTGCCTATGCAATTATGTACCTGAACTCCTTCTTATGCCATCTTTTTGTTTACCCGCCATGTTTCAGTTGGTAATTCCACCAGTCTCGGCCTGTTCCAGACAGTTTGAGATCAACTACATGATGCTCCCGTCTCTATTCCCCATGTAGCCCCTGACCTTGGCCAACGCCAAGATTCGCGAAAAAGAAATATAATTCCACCTGGGCTGTAGCTGTTTTCCAGCCCTCTAAATGATGCCAATCATCTCACTGGGGAGTTCGGGCTGAGTCCTCCCATCCGTCGTACAACCACTTGCATCTTCTCAATGAGCTCGGGTATCCTGTATGGCTTTACCATAACGTCGTCACACCCAGCTTGCTTGGCTTCCATGACCTGTTCCGGCCGTGCGTTGGCAGTAACAGCAATGATGGGAATGCGGCCTCCAGACGCACAGAAAATTTCCCCCTCCGCTTCTAGTTCGCGAATGATTCGCGTACACGTCAACCCGTCCTGAATCGGCATCTCGATATCCATAAGAACGAGATTGATAGCTATAGGCAGCGGGTTCATGTTACTCCTCCCGGAGCGGCTACTGCCTGCCTTGAGGCCAAGTCCCGGGGCACCGCCTTGCCGGCGTTTCAGCTTGTCGAGGGCTTCAATTCCATGATTAGCAACATCTACCATGTAGCCTCGGTCCGTCAACCCGCGCCTCGTGATTTGCTGGTTGATCAGATTGTCTTCGACAACCAAAATCCCATCAAGCCGAACATTTCCTCCTGGGTTTTGATGCTTCTGCAAGCGAATATCTCGACAGGGTCGTTTGCCATCAGCTTCCGAATCGTCAGCACCAGTAATCAACCTGGCTGCAGCTGCGGCAGCGAGCGCTTCGTTCCGGGAGGCTTCACTTGGCACAAATGCTTCAATGTAGAACGCAAACGTTGATCCCACGCCAGGTTTACTGGAGACGCCAATCGCACCATTCTGGAGTTCTGTCAAGCGTCTGGAAATGAACAACCCAAGTCCTGATCCTCCGTATTTGGTGTGTGTCTTGGCGCTCGCTTGAACGAACTTATTGAAGAGGCTGCCCATCTCTTCCACCGTTAAACCCTGGCCCGTATCCTTGACCTCGAACAAGAGGTACACAGGACGAGTACGTGCCTGAAGCGCGGGTTGGTCGTATTCCTCTGAAACATCGCAGAATCGAGGAATAAACTGAACCACTGTCATGTCCTCTCCTGGTGGTTCCAGAGACCCTTTCACCCCGACAGTGACATGCCGGCTGGTGCCAGTCTTGGTAAACTTCAGCGCGTTCGTGAGCAGGTTGATCAGGACTTGCTGAACTCTGCTTGGATCCAAGTCCAGATAGTCATATGCGAGATCCTTGTACGACTTGTCGACATAAGAAGTTAGCTCAATATCCACACGGCGAGCCTCCACTTCAAACATCTTGAGAGCGCCGTTCACAATCTGGATCGGATCTACCGTGCAGGGCGTTACGGCCAATAACTTGGAGTCAAGTTTAGACATTGTGAGAATGTCATCAACAATGCGTTTCTGGTGTTGAGCGCACGTCACAATAGTCTCAGCATTTTCGATGCTGTCCTCCAAGAGCTTCTTCTCCTCAACGGATCTTTCGCCAACACTTCTCCCATCGCCTTGAGAGCCGCTTTGTGTTGGTGTCAGAGGTGCAGAGTTGTCGCTGATATCTTGCACTCTTGCAAGAGAGGCAATAATTGCGTCGGTACAATGAAGGATAGCACTTAATGGATTCCGCATCTCGTGTGAGGTCATGTCAATAAAGTTTTCTTGCTGACGCTTCGACTCGATCGCCTCTTCCTTGCGAAGCTTCTCTTGCTCCAATTGCCATTTCTGTATCGAAACGTCGCTCAGACAGCCGGTAAAGGATTGAATCACGCCGTCAGAGCTTCTGACTGGCATGAACGTAGCAAGAACCCATCGCGGGGCCACAGCTGAATTCCCGTTGCTGTCCTCTGTCACTAAGCCGTTGCGGAGTCGAAACTCGGCCGTTTCAGTTCGTCCTGATACAACTAGCTTATCGAGGCTTTCCTGTAGGATATGCAAATCTTCCTTTACGACACATTCTGGCCAAGGCCTCACATCGGTCTTTGTGAGATCAACCTTTTCCAAGTCTGTCAGTTCCCAGAAAAGATTGTTCGCGCTAAGCAGTCTCCCATCCATGCTGACGTCGTACATTCCAACCGTGGCAAACTCGGCGAGGCGCTTTAGGTTCTCTGCTTCTTGTGCCCTGCGGACCGCCTCCTCAGCCGTGTCTTTTTGTACTGTTACGTCAGTCAGGCAAGTGAGGATTCGAATGACACTGCCATCTGAAGCTCTCTCGGCCTTTGTAGAAGCCAGGATATGACGCAAAACTCTTTCATCGTTTGAAGATAAAGAAACTGTAGAAGACTTGAAGCTCTTCGAGCCCGCCGTGTTCTCGTTTCGGGCGATGCGGTATTCGAAAGTAACAGTGTCGACTTTCTGGACGTCTTTGTATGCTTGTATAACTTTTTGTTTGTCTTCCTCGAGCACCGACTCGAGAAGTGCGCTTTGCACGATTGGTCCTCTCGGACATCCGGTGATACGATGCCAAGCATCATTGGCAAAGGTGATATTACCTTCGATATCCACAAAGCACATACCCACGGGGATAAAGTCTGCAACCGCGGTAAACGTTTGCATAGATCTCTCTGTCTGCTTGGTTTGGTACTCTAGTCGCTGCGTAAGCATAGCATTATCGTAGGCAGCCTGCTCGGTAATGTTGCGCCGCCGCCGGGCCTCCTCTTCCAAGAGAACTGTGGAAGCAAGAGAGCTCGTAAGTTTCTGGTTCAGCAATGATATGAACTGCCGATAATCGTTATCGTATGGGCGTCGAGGATTCAAGCCTAAGAACAGAATACCCATAGCGTTTTCTTCTTTAGTTGGACGAATAGGCAACACGATAGCAGCCTGGCAAGGGTCGCCGAAGCCGCGCCATGCTAAACCGTGCAACAGGCTTTTTGGCAATGTGTCGTCCTTTGTTCGCAAAAGCATTGGCTGGCGGTGATCCAATGACTTCCTCATGACAGAAGCCATTCCCTCATCTGTTTCCCTGAGGCTGAGAACCTGAGGAGCAATCGCATGTCCCTCTGGCACACCCAATGAGCCCTCAAGATGGCATATCTTGGAGCAATCATATTTTGAAAGGGTAGTGTCGGATTCGTCATCGGCCACAGAGTACAAAAAGGCCAATGGGACATCGTAGGCAGGGCTCCAGCGTTCCAATTCCTCAATCGTCCTGGACCAGTACGACTTGGCATCCTTCGTAGAGACCAGGGCCTCACCGAGATCAATAAGCATTCTCATCCTTCGTTCCCAAAGTCGCCTTGAGGTCATTTCAAGTACCGAGTGCTGGATTCCGAGGCATTTCTTGTCGTAGACAATGGGGACCATAGAAGATCTTACATATGTCTCTTCGTGTGAGCCGTCTGTTAAGGGGACGAAAAATTTGGACTCATCCTCAGCATTCGAATAGTTCTTCGATGGCGAAGCCATCATCTCATCGAGTCTATTCTTGAGATGAGGCCAGGCTTCAGGCGCTGGTCGTCCTAAAAGGCCAGGATGTCGAGCGCCGCAATATTTAGAAAAGGCTTCATTGTAGATCGTGACATACTCGGGACCCCAATAGAGCGCCACTGGTCGCGAATCTGAGACGAGTTGATTGAAAGTATGCTGAAGTTGAGCGGGCCAATCTGGCATGGGTCCCAGAGATGTCGACTCCCAATCCACATTTTGAACTACGTCAAGAAATGGCTCTGCTTCGGAGTCAGAGACAGGAATCATGAGCCCAGGGTTTGATTCATCGCGATAGTGCAGTGGAGTTTTGCTCTCCGACTTTTTTCGGGACGGCAAACGCGCATTGTCCAGTGGCGATTTTTGGGGATATCTTCTAGTTGCCTCGCCCTCCTTTCCCTCTATTCGAACTTTGCGCGGGGGCTCTGACGAAGGAGGTGTTTCATTTCCACTCATCACCACCCATTGACCCAGAACTATGCTTCGTGTCCAGTAAACACCAAGATATGGGAGCGAGTGTTGCGTATTTGTTGGTGCAGGGCCTGTGGCATCTGTGTGAGACGTTGGCGCAGAGGGCGGGCTGGTGACCCAATTCCAGAACGGCGAGTGGGAAACATCTTGAGGGATAGAGGCTATGGAGTGGTCGAGGGTATAAGAGTTCTGTAATGCAGGGTTTCGGTACAGGATGTCGGCCGAGTAATGGGATATTTTGGAGGACGTCTGCTCGGGTAGTGCAACGACGAATGTTGGTCGAGGGTCAGAAGCGACGAGGTCGATAAGACCGAGGTGTTGAAGAGCTGGAGGCGGCATTGAGTAGTATGATTATGCCGAAGCCCAAACTATGAGACTATGAGGGCTGGCAGAAATCGAAACGGCTCAGCAACTACCGAGGAAGTGGACGACGAGCGCCCTAAGCTTGAGAGAGAGGTGAGGTGTGTTTCGTATTTTGTGTCGTCATTGCAGTCGCAAACTGGAGGGGCCTCGAGGTAGGATCTCGGTGATGATCGAGGTCGTCAAAGAAGTCGCACGCGATCAGTGACGTGCAATTGGAAGTGAAAAGAAAGGGTCGGGTCCGTTCAGCCCAGAGAGAAACATGAAGCCATCGTCTTGTCTTGGTTGGGAAGAAATTGAATGGGTATGGGCGTGTTATGCTGGTCTTGGTTGTTACGGGACGGGAAGTTCTGAATCGCCAGCGCCAGGGCAGGTGCTAGGATTGGGGATCTACTGTAAGCCTATAATGTGCCCTGGTGGGGTACCTTATGCCTTGCGCCCTGCTGCAGAAGAAGCCTGAGTGGATGGGCAGGTTTATTAGCGGGTGATGAATGATGAATGACAAAACTTAGTGGCTTTTTCCACCAAAAGAGGAACGGTCATTCTAGTGGCTGTCTCCACTACAGTACCTGCTTCTTCGTTCTTGGCTGCCGGCGAATTCCTGGATTGCAGGTTCTAAATCAAGCTTCGATTTCTTCTTACTCATATGACACTGAATAAGAGCCGCTCTATGCGACACTCCCCATGATGAAACTCTAGGTCATTCAAACACATCAGTCTGATTCTCCAAAAAGATCAGGAAGACCTCACCGTAGTTCTTCGGACTCGCCTGGAATAAACCCCTTACAGACCACACACGCTAAAAGGCGCCATGCACTATACTGGAGATCAAGTACAGATGGGGGCTGGGGGTTGAGAGGCTAGAGGGGCTAAGTGATAATTGCTCCGGTGGCCTATGAAAGCCAGCATCATTGAAAGAGGCGCCATGGGCAAAAACAGAAGGTGAAAGAGAGGCCATCCCGGAAATGGAACCTCCATGATATCTGGGATACATTATTGGGATGGCAATGTCGGGGAGATGGTGTCGAAAGTGACCGAAAATGAAACTTCCCGGAACCATGACTCGAGATGTTTCAACTGAGCGAATTTTCTAAGAGAAATTCGATGAAACAAAAACCCCATGGAGAGGGATCCTGGACTAAAGCAGTTTTAAGGATTCAACCAAGCGCATTAATGTCATGTGAATGCGTGAATCAAAACACTCGCAACTTGAACTCCCGCCGTTGCAACAAAGACGATGTTGATTGTCTGACTACCTAGGTAGGTATCAAATAGGCATCAGAAGAAGCAACATGCATTGCAATTGCAATTGGAAGATGGACAAAGCCAACTTGAGCGTGAGGATAGCCTAAAAGCATGCAACTGCACCTCGCTAATTGCGATATCTGATTCGCTGCATCGACACTAGGTATGTGTTTTTTTTTGTAGCGCAACACCACGGCATGCAGCTTACGGAGGCGAAAACTACTTACCTAGACTGTCACTCAGCCGTCCTTACAACAGCGCTAAAAGCATACAGCCGTGAGCTGGCTGTCTGTGTTGGAAGTCATCCTCGTATCGGCGAATTTGAGATCGGGAATATTACCTCAGAGGCACGTTGTGATATGCGCAGCCGACGCCTTGGCATGCCTGCACCCACCGATCTCGGAATTTGTCTCACATGGCGTGGGCATCAAATCGATCGATCAATGATGATGGATGGTGAGTAAGTTTACTAGCTTTTCGGGTGACAACTGTCATCCTCGTGCACATTGCTCATCCTACCTGTTTGAGTTTGGCTTGCACTCGGGTGCTTGCGCATCTCCCGAACTCACCAAGCTCTCGGTACCGTGCTAGTCAACAAGCTTCGAGTTCCAGTCCCAAGTTGGACTTGGCCGCTGCTAAGAAACGCTGGTATCTCAAGTAGTTAGCGGAACTCCGCGGTGGCCTGGCACACCACAGACGCAAAGGTTCATGGATGGATTCTACGTATTCTAGTTCACGTACAGCCTGGGGCAGAGATGTAAACTCGGTACGAGTAGCGATCTCTTCCAATCCTTGGCAAGTCAGCGAACTACCTAGGTAGGTAGCATAACACATTCAGTAGTCGACGCCAAAACGCTTGGCCAGATCTCTTGATAGTCCTAATCAGATCCCGCTTTTCAGTTTAATGGCTGGCAAATGCCTCCCTGCCTTGGCAGCTATCTCCTGATCGATGAAGGCGCTTTATCTGATGTACCTAGACTCCACGATGGCTTCTGCGTGGCGCGTTTAGAGCAGGTACGGGCAGTATCAAGAGGTGCTTGGCCCAACAACCTGGCTCCTGGGCTTTTATTAATTGTCCGATGGGCGTCACTGGTTCCTGCTTGATACTACAGATAGATCCTTCCAAGCCTGAAGTGCTTTGGTGGATATCACATCCATCTGCTGAACCGACAGAATAGGTAAACCTTCTTGCCTTACGCCCTGCATGTATCTAAGGGGGGGTCTATGCTCTTGGGCCTATAGCATACCTAGGTAGTAGGTAGGTTAGTGGTTTTTTTCTTTCTTTTTGTGACAAACAATCAATTCCATTAAGAAGTATCTCAGAGTCTTTCCATTTGGAGACAAGCACTCATTCACAGAAATCTCTTTCAATCATCGTCTTTCACTCTCATTCTATCACAATGTGCAAGTGCTTCTTCATCACCGCCGACACCAACACTGATGATGTCTTTGAGCGCCATCCGTTGTCTCACAATGGTCTTTTCATTGGGCGACAGGCATAGTACTTCTGCCCAGTCCACGAATGTCATCATGCCATATGGACAACTCGACCTGTTGTTCAGCCTTTCTGCGGAGATTGTGCTGCCATTTTCTTCCACAGGCATTCTTATGCCTTTTGGATCTACCCACAAGACCTCAAGGCTTCCGTGATCGACCTTCCCTCAATAGCACATGGGAGCGTTGCATCACCTACGAATACAAATAGCGATACTCTCGGTCGGGTTGTCGATAACCAGGACTCTAACATGTTTCTGGACATACCCGACCATCATGCGCTACCTTATACCCATATTACATATCGTGGGTTGTCAAATATTCTGATCGAACATCCTCGCATACCGACTATGTTTCTTTTGGGGTTCACGACATTCGATGGCCTTCATACTTACCAGCCATGCTGCGAGAACATTGATCACCTTGACATCCTGAGATCATTGCGCACTATTGAACCCGATGGCGATCCGATTTTCGAGGCAGCTCGCGAATGGTCATGCATCATCCAAGCCCGCCAAGACTTACCCAAGGATATCAGATAGGTACTGGCACTCATCTACAACTTTTCCTGCGTAATGTTACAGCCCGGACAAACCGAAGATTACCTCTAGAAGATGCGGTCCTGGCTTATGCATTGGTATCAAGTTGCCGACAATCTCTTCACAAAGTTTAATGTCTCTGCCGCGGCACCAGAACCAGATTGGTTCATGAGACCTCGTGTGCGCCCCAGGTCGCCGCCGAGACCAGCCAAGCAGATTGAAAGCACGGCAGAACACCCGCCGTCACCCATTTCCAATCTCTTAGTGAACTCGGAAGTAGACGATATAAACCGTCTGGCCGCATCAATACCCTCGAGTGTACAAGCAATTGGGGTCAATGCCGATGGTCAAGCAGCTACATTCGATCCAACACCAGGCGGCCGAGTATTCAATTCCCAGAGACGTTTTGGCAGTGCAAGCCCCAATAGGTCACGGCTTCGTTACGATCATACTGGTGGCGAGGCATCACCTCTCGGTGTTACAGACACAACCTCTCCTCTGGAGGACTCTTATGAAGAAGATATGTTCGAAATTATCAGCGACATCTCCTGCTCAGTTTGTGGATCGCTATTTGATTGAGAAGTCGAGAGTGTACCATCAGAAGCACATTCTGACTCTTGGGAATCGGCATGGCTTCGGGAAGTTCTGTCGGTGAGTAGTTTGAGGTATTTGAAGGCTTGAGGTTGGGAATTTTGATATGCAAGCGTAAAGAATGAAGAGCGAACAAATATGCAACAAGTTTTATTCAGGTTTCAAGGCCACGTATATGCTCATGTTCTGCTGCCTCCGTTTAGACAAAAATTACCCACCAAGGATTTCTCGGTATCCCGTGAATACTCGACTGAGCTGTTGTCTGTCTGGCTATATGCTTCCGCTCTGCCAGAGTCTATTGCTAAAGCCTACATGCATCGCTCTGGTTTACTGGGCAGCAACTAGACTCATATAAATTCCCCACACAACACCAGCCAACGCACCTACGAGGTTGCGTCCCTCAACGGTTTTGACCGCAGCAAAGTTGACAATGCTGACAGCAGGCCAAAGTTTCCATCCAGCAAATACAAGGGGAGCAAAATCGACCTTGGAAGCCTCCCAAACGGCTGTCCAGTTAACACGTCCAAAGTCCAGAGTGCCTGCCGAAGTCCAATACGTGATAGCCTTGGTGAGACTGGTGATAACGGGGGCGGGCTGCATAGCTGAACGTAGGGCATGGGTGTACATGCTAAAGAGCAGGGTGTTCACCGCAGCACCGACGGTCTGGTCAAGAAAGAACTTGATAAGTGTGTTCCGTATAGAAAGCTTGGGTTGAGTCTTTTTAGCATCCTTGGAGTCCTTAGCTTTAGGGGCATCATCAGGATGAGCGGGAAATGTTGATTCAAGAAAATCTTGCCTGGGACGTGTCAGTCTGAAGGTTTCAGAGGCAAGAAGAAGCATACCAGTAGAAGTTGGGCGGTGTACAGATAACGTTGAAGAGTATGAACTGGAGCACTGGGATCCAATCTATCACAATATCGTTCTAAGATGAAAATAGTCAACCAGCATTCGAACATGTCAAGGCGTATGCAAATACCAGATTTACCCCAGCTCTGTACGCCGAGATACCTTGAGCCAAGATATTGGCAATGCCGCCCAAAGCAGCACTCTGAATGGTGGCCATAACCACGGGATGGTAGTCCATTTTTGTTATTATTGTTCGAAAACTCGGAGGTTTATGTGAATGGAAGAGAAGAAGGTATTGAAGAGTTGATAAGAATAGAGACGTGTTAAGTTGAGACAGTGAGATCGGCGCTAAGATACGCGAGCCAAGATTTCTGAGGACACTCTATCCAGGTACTGAGAGTGCTGGGTTGTTTTCGGTTACCCAAGTTGGATTGTAGGGTTAACAAAAGCAGCCCGTGAAAGCGGTGTGTTTTGTCAAGGAAACAAGAGACAGGGACATGAATGAATCATTAAAGAGATGTGTGGAGAGAAACGTAGTTTGAGATAACCTACGTCTAATTGGTTAATATCAACTACACTCTACAGTACATTCACTAGACACGCATCTGCTGCAGGTGAGTAGTCATGTAATGACTCTAGGCAAATATCATTGAAATCTATAGCTCATGGTTGAATAAATTAAATCATTGACGTTTTTTGTGCTTCGTCGCTCAGATCAAGCTGCTATCATACATCCCCAGTCATCCCTCATTACCGTCTTCGCCCCATAGTTGTTGACCAATGTTCATATCTCCCAGATGTCTCTGAACCCTGTTGAGTGCAATGCAGATCTCCTAGACACAACAAATGAATCACTTGTGAGCTATCACTCATTATGCCCGGGTGAGAAGCCACATGAAGAAGAGCTGCACAAAGTAGGAGTAGATGAAAAGAAACTTTGTGCGTTGGCTGCGTTTCGCCCGTGAGTCCGTCTGCATTGGCCCACTGGAACCGGCAGATGTTTCAGGCAGGAGGACGTACTTGAGTGATCGCATCTAAGCAGATAGTTAGCATGTGTATGTCTTCATCGCCAACTAATCATGCAACTTACCAAGAAGAGCGAGTTTGCAAGGTAGGTGTAGACAAACACCAACCAGCCAACCCAGCCACCGGTACCCGTGCCGCCGTTAAGGATCTCGGCAACGACAATGGTGACAATAATTCCGACAAACTTGTACCCGGAATAGGCAATCAAGTCAAGGAGTTGGGATTGGCTAGAGATGCTTAGGAGATAGCATCCCAGCTTCAGGAAGAAGATCTCAACGATGACGACAATCAGACTAACTGTAGCTGTCTTTCCAAGAAGCTCTGGTTGGAACTGGTTGTTAAGACCAGCGATCAGCGTCGAGAGCAGAATGTATGTCACAAGTGCCATAACTGTACTACAATTAGCCAACTCGTCCAACTCTGACGGTCTCCAACCTTGCATCACGCACCTGGAATATACATATCGGGGCTGTTGATGTCTTCTCGCGGGGGTAGATACCAGCCCTCTTGTCCATTCTGCCCGACAGCCTGCTTGCGAGACCAAGGCTTGTGCCTCCAGGGGAAGAGGACGAGGAAGAGTTTATTGACGACGTAGGAGTTGGAGACATTGAAGTAATGCTTGAGGGCAGAGACATTGACGTATCGGCCAAACTATCGCGGCAGTTAGTACCATGTGCCACAACGACCACCCACCGTGCGTGCTGCTGGTAGGACTCACGTTCTGCTCCATATACTCCTGTCCATGCTTAAAGGCCGTCTGTCCAAACTGCGCCGCCACCTGCGCTGTAGGGTCGTTCATGAAGTTGCCATACTGGCCAAAGACGTTGCCGCTGGTGCCTCCCTGCTGCTGATATGGATTTCCTCCCGCGTTGGCAGCGTAGCCTTGCTGTGATTGCGCGGAGCCTGGAGGAGGAGGCGGCGATCTTAATTGAGGGACGGTGGACACATGCTGAGGAACTGGATGGTGAAGGGGAGGCGACTGCGCGTATGTCGCTCGCTGCATGACGGAGGAGAGTGCGTGTTCTTTGTGCGCTGGGTATTATTCTGCTTTTCTCCGCAGTTTCGAGGTCTCGATTTGAGTCGAGGAGAGTTGGTGATGGCTGATGACGAGGCTAAACGGAAAGCTGGTGTTTGTTCAGTTCTTGGTAGGGCAAGTTCAGGAAATGTGTCGATTTCATCTGATTGGGCGCTAGCATCATGGAGAGCTCCAGCCAGGCAACCTCCACTGCCACAGTGAGGGAGCTCAACGTCCGCCCCTGTTTCTCTAGGTAAGTTAGAAGGGCCACGTGATTGTTTCAATATCGAATCCAACAAAGAGGCAGAGACGCCTAAGTTTATTCAGGCGACATTTATGATTACCTAGTCAGTGAATCCAAAATATTCTCAGCTGACCAATCTCTCAATTGATCGGAGCATGACTTCTCCACGGGAGGCCTAGGCCCAAACGGCGTGTCCGGGTCGAGTCCCTGTCCTTTCTTTTTGATGTGCAGCAGTTTTATCTTATCTTTAACTACTAACCTAGGTACCTAGTCTGGGCTCCCACTCTGTGCTTTACAGTAGCCACATCTACCAACGAATATTCGCCTCCACGTTGGCTTGCACCTTAATTCTCCCACCAGCATCATCCTTCCTCTTGTCTAACGTTCAAGAGACATACTCGCAAAATGTTAGACTCCTTCGAAATATTAACCACCTCGGGCGTGGTCGTTTGGTCACGCACTTATACTCCCATAAACCCTTCCATCATCAACAACTTCATCGCAGACACTTTTATCGAGGAGAAGAGCGGCGCTATTGCCCTCAGCGACTCAAGGTCCGCGGCTGTTAACACTCCCTACAAGAGCGATCAACATACTCTCAAATGGACTCTGGTTAAGGAATTGGGCGTTATCTTTGTCGTGAGCCCTCAACCTTACTTGTCATGATGGCTTCTCCCCCGATTCTCGGCGCTGACGTTTCCACTCCCTCTTTAGGCCGTCTACAGATCTCTCCTCCACCTCTCATGGGTCGACAAGCTCGTTGATAACATCAAGACCATCTTCGTCAACCTCTACGGCGAACAATTGACCAAGCCTCATACTACCCTCGTTGAATGCCACGCCTTTGATGAATACTTCGACGTACAACTCGAGGAGCTCGACCAGACTAGTACTAAGGTTCCCTCCACTACCATCACGGCTGGCGCAGTCCCGTTAGAAGAAGAAATCATTGCAGGAAATACTGGCGACAGCCCTCCCGTTGCGCCAGGTCTAACTTACCGAGGGCGCCACCTCAATGGGCCTCAGGATGCCCTTTCAGCCGACGAGTCAACCCCCGCTTTGACGCCGAACGGATCACGACCCGGGACACCCAACAACCATCTACTTGTCGCAAAGGGTGGTCCTATCGCAAAGATTTCTCGCCGAGCGCGCAAAGCGAAAAACCAGACTTCCGCTCCGGTGTCTTCCGGTGACGAAGCGCCGCGAAAGAAGAAGGCAGTCGCCAAGAAGGGACGCAAATGGGACGCAGATGGCTTCGCCGATGAGGAAGACGATATCCAGCTTGACTATTCCGCAAAGGCGCATGCTACCAGTGACTCTGAGGTTGAGGCAATGGGGCGATCAACAGCTGTGGATGAGATCGACTCCAACACATGGGGCTCAACATCAAAGGGCAAATTCGTGCTCAAGGATCTTGGTGATGAGGTGCATGAGATCTTGGCTTCAGAAGCAGAGAAAGCAGCGGGAGCAAAGACACAAACCAGGTCTGGCCTCTTGGGGTCGGGCGTTAGCGCTATTAGCGGTCTCTTCCGCAACGTTGTTGGAGGCAAGACATTGACTAAAGAAGATCTCGACAAGGCTATGAAGGGTATGGAGGAACACTTGCTTCAGAAGAACGTGGCACGAGAGGCTGCTGTCCGGCTATGCGAAGGTGTTGAGAAGGAATTGCTTGGTGTCAAAACTGGCAGTTTCGAGAGTACGTTCAGTGATCGTTAACCTAACCCCCGTTGACTCCATTCTGACCAGTTTCGCAGGTATCAATGCCAGAATTCAAGCCGCCATGGAAGCCTCACTCACAAAGATGCTTACCCCAACATCATCCCTCGACCTTCTTCGCGAGATAGACGCTATCACGGCTCCCCCGGTGACATCTCTCCGCAAGGCTCGTCCCTATGTTATGTCAATTGTGGGCGTAAACGGTGTAGGAAAGTCCACCAACCTCTCCAAGATTTGCTTCTTCCTTCTCCAGAACAAGTACAAGGTTCTGATCGCCGCTGGTGACACTTTCCGCTCCGGCGCTGTTGAGCAACTTGCGGTTCACGTCCGCAACCTCAAGGAGTTGACGGCTCGTGAAGGTGGTCGTGTTGAGCTCTACCAGAAAGGCTATGGCAAGGATGCTGCTACGGTTGCAAAGGATGCCGTGACCCATGCCGCTCACGAAGGCTACGATGTCGTTCTCATTGACACAGCTGGCAGAAGACATAACGATCAACGTCTTATGTCTTCCCTTGAGAAATTTGCCAAGTTTGCTCAACCGGACAAGATCCTCATGGTTGGCGAGGTATGCCATCAGCTCTTCAAGCCCCATTTTGACATTAACTAATTTCAATCTCAGGCTCTTGTAGGTACCGACTCGGTCGCTCAAGCACGCAACTTCAACGCTGCTTTTGGTGCTGTTCGCACACTCGATGGTTTTATCATCTCCAAGTGTGACACTGTTGGTGACATGGTCGGCACTCTTGTTAGTCTTGTTCACGCGACAAACGTCCCTGTACTTTTTGTTGGTGTTGGCCAGCACTATTCAGACCTGCGGAACTTCTCCGTAAAATGGGCGGTAGAGAAGCTTCTCAGTAACCACTGAAAAAGAAAATAACTGTAGTCTTGGACATCGTGGGGGTTGTTTGTTGATTTTAACCTTAAGCTATGTCCTATAATTATAACAAGAGAAGGATTCCCACTACACAGCTATCTGGTGGCTGTAGTCTGGTTCATAACAAGTGTGCCGACATCCTCATAACGGGCAGTGACTCATTCCAATTTGTTGCATCTGTTTAACAATTCATTTGAGTGTAGATTATGATTATGTACAACGAGCAATCGTCTTCGGTGCCGTACCGCGCCAAATTGACGTCCGTCACACCGCTATGCAAACGACAGTGAGTAGAATAACTTGAATAACAAAACTTGTTGGTTCACTATCATGTTTCAGCCGTTGTTTTTTAGTCCTTTTTCTTGTATAGGTTTGGCCGCCTTCTTCATTAACCAGTCCTCCAAAACACGAGCTTCATCATGAAGTTAAACAATGCGAGACAAAGGAAAGACTCCATGGAAATAAATAACAAATAATCCCAATCTGTGTAGCATAAACATCAATCCAAAAGGGGGTATCTTTCTAGGTTCGCAGTCTTGGTGAAACTAGTGTAATAATGTGAACCGCATATGCATCGGCCGTAGTTGATGATTTTGACAAAGGAAATAATTAATATAAATAATCATGACAGAGTATCCCCTGCTTCGGCCGACACGTCTTCGAATCTGCTCAGTCTTCAAAGAAATCGTTATCGTCAAAGTCTCCAGGTTGGGCGTCCGAATCGTAGCCACTAGTTCGCATCATTGTGGGAGTCATGAGCTCATCTTCTGATTCCCTAGGAGGTGGCGTCACAACAGTCGGCTCTGCTCGATGTGAGGTGTTTGAAGCCCCGCGTGCTCGTGCAGAACCATAGCTTTGTGATGGAAATCGGCGCCCGGTGCTGGCAAATGCGGTAGGCTGAGGCTTATTGTCTTCTGGAGGTGTTTGGCGAAGGCTAGAAGCGGGGGGGGTCATGAGGCCACCCAGCGAGTTATTCTGGGAGGTAGAGTTGCTACGCGATGGCGTGGCGTTTCGACGAGGAGCTGGTGAACTGAGGACGCCAGACAGGCTACTGAGGGATGGTTGACTGCGGTTCCCCTTTCGCCAGTTGCCCCAAGCAGCCGCGAGGGGGCCGATGGTTTGTGCCACGCGCGGCGTAGCGTTCTGAATCGTCTGAGCGATATTTGGTAGGTTGATGGCAGAACCACCGTTCATGGCTCTCTCACGTTCCTGTTCCTCCATTTGGAGGTTGGCCTTGAGTCTAATCGCCGCATCTTTCACTGCGTCACGGTCGAAACGGTCACTCTGCAAGGCGGCAATAATGTCCTGCAGGTTCTCATGTCTGACCGCGAGAAGCTCGCGCAACCAAGTAATTTCATCATCGCGTTTAGTAATCTTTGTGGAGGCATCAGGGTCCGTCTTGGATAAGGAGTGTTCAAGTTCCTCAATGCGTTGCTCACGGGCCTGGAGTTGCTCCTGGAGAACCATAATAGATTCACGAAGAGCCTGGGGAGAAATTCTCTCAGGGGGCTCAAGAACCCGTGATGCCTGTCTAGGCTGGGGAACAGTGATATTGACATCAGCTCCGGCGGATTTGGCAGCTTGGGCCGCGGCAGCGGCAGCCTGCTTGGCAATCTCTAGCTTGTCTTCGAGGTGTAAGATGCGATCCTGAAGATGCTCGGTCTTGGAGGTAGACAGGCTAAGTCGCTCCAAAAGGTGTTGTTCGGCTTTGTGAGCATCTTCCTGAGCGTTGTGGACCCGGCGCTCGTATCGTGTCTGGAGATCCTCAATTTCATTCTGGTGCTTTCGCGTGAGCTCTTCAATCTCAGCTGTCTTGCTGTTCTCGGCCTCTTCAAGAAGCATCTCATTCTGAGCCTTGGCTGTATCCACTTCGAGTCTAACGTTATCAAGCTCAGCGCGAAGCTTAGAATTATGCTCCTCAAGCTCATCGCGGATGTAGTTGACTTGATTATTAGCGGCGTCGATCTCGGTCTGCAACGCCATACGAGTCCGCTTAACTTCACTCAAGCCAGACTCGCGAGCTTCTTCAAACTCGCGCTGGTAACGCATAGCCTTCTGCTCGAGTTTGTGGTTTTCTGTCTTCAATTCGCCAATGATGCCTTCAAGACGAGCACACTCATTGGTGGCACGCATGCCAGCTCGCTCGTTCGACTGCAGACGCTCCATCTCAATCTCCAAGCGCTCTCGGGTCTTAGCCTCAGCCTGTAGACGAGCATCCAAGACCTCCTGTCTAGCAAGCATGGCCTGATCTTTCTTGATACGGCGGGCGTTCTCTTCTGCAATCTCCCGAGCTGCCCGTCCCATATCTTCTTGAAGAGAAACAAACTTGCCGCGCCACATTTCCCGAACACGTTCATTCTCCTCAAGTTGTGTCGTCAGAGTAGTCAAAGATTTCTGCATATGCTGGTTGTCGTCAAGAGCACGGATTAACTCGGCGCCCTTCTGTCGGGCAGACTCGTCATATCGCTCGGCCTCTGCACGCCAGTGGTGGTTGTCTTGTCGAACATCCTTTAGCTCAACTTCCATGCCTTTGCACTTGGCAACAGCCTCGTGCTGAGCCTGGGTGGCGTTATTCTGAGCAGCCTCCAGCAGGGCAATGCGCATAGCAGTCTTGCTGTTTGCCTGCTCGAGTGAACGCAGCTTATGATCTCTTTGCTCGACTAGCTCGCGCAGACGGACCACCTCTTCGCCAGCGATCTCACGCTGAACACGAGCTTCAGTAAGTTTATCCTCAGCAGCACGGCGAGCAACAACTGATTCCTCGCTGAGTTCTTCAGCTCCCCTAAGTCTCTCCTCCAAGTCGGCTACACGCTGATCGAAAACGCTGCGGTTGATGATCTCAACCTCAATACGGGTCTCGGCAGTTTGAAGCTTGCGCATGAGTTCAGACGCCAAGTCCTCGGCCGCTCGACGTTCAGAGACCTCGTTCTCAACCTTGGTCTGCTCAAAGTATAGACGCTGCTCGAGATCGATGATCTTGTCCTGAAGCTCAGTGAGTTTAGCGTTCTCTACCTCCTCGGACTTGGGGGCAGGAGGTATGCGTGCCTCGATGGCTTCTTGGATCATCTTCTTTAGACCATTATCACGGTTTGCATTGTTTGTGACCTCCTGCTTTAGTCCTTCGAGGGACTCAAGGATAGCAGTAGCCGGTGCTTCGGAAATAGCTAGTGCAGAAAGGGGGGCAGGTGAGGCCTCAAGCTTACTACGTTGCTGAGCTTGAAGACCCTCCATAACAGCAATCCGAATCTGGTCCAGACGTCTGTCCCGTCGAGGACTCATCGAACGCCGAGCAACGGGTTCTTCATCCTCGTCATCGGCATCGCTCTGCTGAAGCTCAGCAGAGACGCTACGCATGTCGCGTCGGGAAGAGGGTGTACGTCGAGCTCGGGTCGCCAAGACTTGCTGGATAGAGAAAAGAGTCTTCTCCAAGGGCTCCAGGCGCGAGGCCAATAGATTTCCAACAACTTCATTGACACGTCCATCGAAGAACTGTGCTCGGCTCTCCAATTTATCATGCTCGTCTTCGGTAAAGGCGGCTTCCCAGTCACTAGCGGGCAGGCTCTCGCCGTCAACAGCATTAGCACCATCGGCAGTGATCAATGTTCCAGGCGGATCCAGGAATGGGTCCTCTAACTCAGTGCTTGGTACCGGCTGAGCAGAAGCGTCGGAGAGCGGGTGGTATTCCCGAGGCGTCAAGCTGGCTTCATCGCGGTTATACTGATCGGCAGCAGGTTCCAATTTATAGGGAGACGAGGTGGCCATAGACGCAAGCGTGCGAACTGGGCTAGATTGCTGCCACTGTGGATTTTCGACAGTCTTGTTGACACCCATCGTAGGATCATCCAAGAATTGAACCATAACAGCGTCAATCTCCTCAAATGTAGGCTCATTGTTGCCACGACCAGCGGGATGCGTTACAGTAGCAGATAGCTCAGGCTTGGGCTCTTCCTCCACTGATTCAACGACATCGTCTTCAACGGGTGGAGGAGGAAGAGGCTTCTCGCCGGGAGTCGGGCTGACAGCGAATCGGGATGCAGCGAGACCCTTAGTAGGCTTAGGAGGATCAGCAAACCGTGAAGCACCAAGTCCCTTAGAAACAGTCCTCGGCGGAGGCTGGCTGGCATTGAGACGAGAAGTACTGAGCCCAGAAGGAGCACGGGCTGGCATAGGGCTGGCCACGGGAGAGGCGTCCGATTCTTCCTCGTTTTCAGTTTGGGTGGTTTCTCCGTAAGAATTCGCACCAGGTTGAAAGGGTTCGGCGGCGGCAGAGAGAGTCTTCTTGTGCTCGTGCTTGAAGTCACCTTCACCAAATGGTCGGGCATCGTTAAAGTTCTGAATATCCTGGTTGGAATCAAACTCAAATGGTTTCCAGTTATTTTTCTCGTTTGTGGATGTAACTGAAGGCGCCGCAGACGGAGCGGCTGTAGTGGCCTTGGTGTCGATCTGGTCAGAGGTGACAATAGACGACATTGACGTGTCAGCAGGGAGAATATGGTAATCTTGTGTGGCTTCCTGAGTTTCTTCGGCTGACCCATCGGTCTGGGTAGGTTGTTCAGCGAACAATGGCACGTCATCACCGCCAGGGGCAGAGCTACGTGCTCGCTTGACTCTGTTCTCATCAGCCACAGGTCGACCGTCAACATCAAACTGCTCCTCTGCTTCATCGGACTTAACAGATGATTGACTGGACGGTCTCCTGATGGGGATAGCTTTCGACTTCTTGTTCGATTGCAGGTCACTTGAAGAAAGGTCAATACTTCCAAAGATGCTGCCATGGCCCTGGCTGGTTGGACTTGTAAAGGCATTAGAGTGAGGAGTGAACGTAGGCGCAGCAACGTTGAATTTGGGGCCCGATGTTGAAAAGCTAAAGGAACTTTCGCCTGGAGAGAAAGCCGGCGCATTGACGTTGATTCTGGCTGGTGTAACATGTGTAGGCTGTTTCGCAGGAGGTGACGTAAACATGTTCGTATCAGAAATGTGAGTGTTCGCCTGGAATACTGAGGGTTGGAATCCAGATGCCTCAAAACTAGCACCCTGGAATTTGCCAGGTTCAAAGGTGCTCGCCGTAGGCTGGAAGGTGCTGGCAGTTGGTTGAAAGCTACTAGCACCAGGTCTAAAGGCATTCACGCCAGGTTGAAAGCTAGTCACGCCGGTTTGATAACTTCCTGTGGCAGGCTGGAATGTACTAGCAGCCGGTTCAAAGCTACTGGCGCCAGGTTGGAAGGTATTGATCTTGCTGCCAAAGTCAAACTGACCAGGAGTGAAGGAACTCGTGGGGTTAAACTTGAACTCAGGTGCCTGCACATTAAGCTTGGACAGCGAGTGTTTGCTGGCATGGCTGGAGCGTCGATCCATCTTGTTCCCGCTATCAACTGAGCCAGCATCATTCCATGGGTTGCTAGCTGTTGAGAAGTTCTTCTGGTGACCGAATCCGGGGAAATCGAATTCTTGGACAGGTGTGCCCAAATTACTGGGATTGGTCTCAATCTCATACACATCTTCAGGTTTGTGGGACTCTGGGATTTCATTCAGGCTGCTGAACTTGGTGAGATTGCTCTCGTCAGCAGTAACACTGTTCTCGTTGTGGTCACGGAAGTAACCCTGTGATAGAGAATGGCCCCGACTGTGAGGTCGAGGATGATGCAAAACCAGAGGTTTAGACTGTTCACTGGCAAATCGCTCCTGGACAGTGAATTGACCAGATGTTTGATCACCATGAGCCGGCACAAATGGATCTGGGAGGGTAGCAGGTTGCTCGTTTTGAGGTTGGGGGTTGTAGTCCTCGTGCTCCAGTTCGTTGCGAAGCTGCTCTTCCAAGTGGTACTCCGCATCATCAATCTCAGCCTGGAGGGTATCCGTGTTCTGTTGCTGAGGAGGTTCGGGTGTCCTTGATGGGCTCTTGCTTGCAGGCTCTTCCTCATCTTCGCGGACCTCTTGCAGGCGAGGTGAGTTTCGAGTAGGCTGCAAATATGAGAATTGCTGGTGAGGCAGCATGGGATATTGTAGCGATTGGTGACGCTGGTGCAAGTTCATAGCAGCAGGACTCTCTGCTCCAAAGGGGGACTGGGGAGACATCATGCCCATGAGAGAAGGTGAATCATGACGGTTAAGCCCCGGCCAACCCGATGGAGATTGTTGTTGGAAGCCAAAGGGCGAGCTGTTGGCAGGGAACGAAATGGATTGCCGCGGGTTAAATTTACCAGGCATGCCAGCAAAAGAAAGTGGCGAGGCACCATGGGAAAGACCTGGACTGTGCGTCGAAGGCCGTGCGAAATGGCCTGGTTGAAATCCCGGCATACCATGGTTACTTGAGGCCGACGAGGTGGGTAGAGGAGGAGAAAATGGAAGCGGAGGATACTGAGCCGAGGGTTGACGACTGAGGTCTGTGGTTGCAGGAGAGACAGAAGGTTGCTCGGGCTCATCATCACCAAAAGATACACCAAGCGCTCGCAGCTTCGCTTCCTGAAGCTCATTCATATAATCTTTCCAAGCATTCAAATCGGGAAGGGTAACCTTGAAGCTGCGCTCTTCCCTCTCTTTAACCACCTCATCAAAATCTGGCCAGGAATCTCGGGTTTGGGAATCCGCTGTGCCTTCCACCTGATAGCCCTCGACTTCCAAGTCAAAGCCTGAAATGTCATATCCAAGCTCTTCCCATGATGAAAACATCCTCTCAATCTCATCTTGACGCAAGGGCATGGGCGCCTGGCCAGGTTGGCCTCGCTCAGTGTCTCGCGGTATGAGAACCATGATGTTCTTGCCTCGCCATGGAACCTTCTTTTTTAGTCGAGGTGTTGGTGCGGGTTCTTTAGGAAGAGGCTTTTGAGTGCCCTTCATCGGCGTTGTAGGCAGCGCTGGCTCCCCATTGGCGGTAGCACTGGGGACACGCTTCTTTGGATTTTCTGCGAC
This sequence comes from Fusarium sp. NRRL 52700, assembly GCA_013396095.1. Lineage (NCBI taxonomy): Eukaryota > Fungi > Ascomycota > Sordariomycetes > Hypocreales > Nectriaceae > Fusarium > Fusarium sp. NRRL 52700. Next base: position 422,676 of record JAAQRM010000413.1, on the reverse strand, counting down.
AGGTACATCCGGGGTGGAGGCGGCCTGAGACCTGTCGCTCGCCGCATCGTGCGTTACTGGCGCGGCTTCGGAGGTCGCCATACTGCTGTTCTGTCCCGTTTTGGGACTGAGAGAATCTCCTGGTCGGAGAGTCTCGATGCTAGATCTGGCCCGCGGATGGTGTCCAGATCCTTCTCGAGACAGATCCCTTGTTCTCTGGATGGGACGGGGAGTGCGCGTTTCGCCCTCTTCCAACCAGGCAGGTTCAGAGCCGCTCACCGAAGAGTGCTCGCTCCCACTTCCGTCACTGAACCAGTGTCGACTCTCTTCGTTTGGGTCGTCAGTGGTGTGCGTACGTATCCAATCCTCAGTAAGACCACGAGTCTGCCGTCGAGCGCGATTCGCGAGGACGGCGGCGGCAGCACTCAGGGAAGAGCTTGGCGGGTCAGACTGTGAGCGTAGCAGATCAGGAATTGGGCGTAGGAAAGGGGTCTCAATATCCAGGTGGTGAATTGGAGAGTCGTCCGAAGCTTCACTCCCGGAGCTCTGACGACGAAGGTTACGATCTGACTGAGGATAGGGAGAGCCCCAGCTCGCAGTACCGAATTGGGTTTCGTCGGGAGGTGGTGTCCTCAAAAATTGAAGAGCTCTTTCCGGGAGTCGAGGAGCTTGAAGCGAAGGAAGAACTGGCGAAGACTCGATCTCCTCTTCGCCGTCAACAGTTGACGTATTCGAAAGTGTAGGAGAAGCCGGTGAGGCAGGGCGGGATCGAGAGTATGAGGCTCCGTGACCGTCCTGTGCGGATGCACCAGGAGGAGCAGCCGACAACGTTGTAGAAGACGTCTTTACAGCGGCCTGTTTGTTTGATGGCGGAGCCGGTCAGCAACTGTGAGTTATGCAGTGGCGTCTGGAGATGAATGTGTGTTCTGCCAGCTCATACATGTCCAAGACCAAATAAGGAAAATGTGTTTAGGTTTACTCACCCAGGGAGATCAGTGCAGACTAAGAGTATGTCTGCAGCTGAGTCTCAAATAGAGCCAGTCCTTTCTCTCAGTGTCGGTCGCTCAGTTGAAAAGCCGATCTCGAAGGCCTGGGGAGGGGACACAGGTGTGCGAAACCGTAATCGTGGCCGGTATTTCCTAACGGTCGAGAAATATTTGAATGCTACGCGACGCGTTGTCCAACTTTAAGGGGGCGGACGGAATGATGGTTTGCCTCGAGAGCTATTTAGGTGGGAAATTTCCGGGGTGTGGAAACTGGCTTCCAGGGGTGTTGCGCGAAACACTGTAATAGAAAAAAAATGTGTCTATCGAGAACCTAAGAAAAGAGCTTCATGAGAAAAAAAGAGTGGCCAGAAGACAGCAAAGATGAGAAAAGGACGATGCCGGCCGGACACATCGGGGTTTTGGGAATGTTGTCAGTTGCGAAGTTGGGCGGCCAGTATTAACGGGCAGAAGGAGGAAAAGGACGAGATGGGGAAGCTGCGTGAGAGAGGAACAGTAGAGCAAATTGAATATGTCTCTCATTCGAGGGGCGCGATATGAGATTAGATGAGCCCTCGAGAGCTTTGTTTGATAACGAGTGGACAAGGCAGCTCAAAACTTCATGCTAGCTTGGGCTAGGTAGAGTCAAGAGAGGGTCGAGTACCATCTGTCTTTACCTGCACATGCAGTTAGTTGCCTCTGCAGGTACTCTGTAGTGTCAGTGGTTTTCTCCTCGCACCTGCGCTGGTTCGGCGGCCACTTCCAAGTTTAGGCGTGTGTGCTGGCCCAGCTTTTCCTTCTCGGTGACGCTGTAGAGCACAAGGATTGACAGCAAATCATCCAATTCAGACACTGAACAGTTGGCCACTTAGGAGAATCGAGGTAGTCTCGTCCACAGGCAAGGAGATATTCTGTAATGAGACCCGCTCTCGTCGGTATCCGCACTGGCCACGACGTAATTTCGCCAAGGGCCCCTGGCATCTTGGAAGAATTTCGAAGCGAAGAACTCGACAGACGATAGGTTGGTAGGGAATACCTTTGTCTCCATTGCGAACTGCGCTTTGATGATGTATCATTCATCATTTTCATAGGTACCTAGGTAGTAGCTAGCAATTCCAATCCAACACGACCCGTCCTCAGCATTCTGGGTAGAGCACGACAACTAGTCGAGCGCTGGCGGCTGCTTCGTTGTCACTAAGGCTTCTCTTCATTTGCTAGTGATTTATTTATTACCTTCAAATCGGAGCAGCAGGTATTGCATTACTAGCCGCCAGCGCCTTTATCCGAACGCGACCTCACTGTTGGGCCCCGGTTACGATATTCTTCCATTTCTTCTTCCATGGATCAAGGATGAACATGCCTGCACAGTCCCGTCCATCTTGGGATAAGTCAATGAACAAGTGGACTCGCATTGAAATAGTCCAGGTCAATCATTTCCCCGGAGTTTAGGTCTGGTCCAGTTTGACAACTCATACTACTACCTTCCCAGCCAACCTTACCTCGGAACTAGGTACATAGTACCTTACTAATCATCGTGGTATTCTACCAACGGAATGAGAGGTTAGAATCAATCATGCGCATCTAACTCCAAAACTTTCCTTTCTCGTGCTGAGATCTTATGAATCGAAAGTCAATTTTTTGCCCCTTTCTTTTTTTCCATACCTCTCCACTAGGACCCTTAAAAAGGTCGGGGCCGCCCGTACCTTGAGCTAGCTTGGGCCTCCACCGTCGTTAACATTTGAAATGCCAGTTCAGGAACCCGGACTGTCGGCTTTTCCGCTTCGGGCCTACAAGGGCTACTATGCTAGGCTCAATGTGAACTGAGTCTGGTGCAGCCCAGATTTGGTGCCTCTACCCTATATCAAATACATTTGCTGTTTGGCATCAATACGTATTGATGGCCTATCATATTGAAAGCACCCCCCGAGCCCTTTCGATGTGCATGGCGAAAAATGCGTGATGTATATGATTTGGCCTTGACTATTGAAAGGAAGAGATGTCCTCGTTGTTAGTGTGAAGCATGGTGCTTTGCACCATCATCAGGTCCTCGAAGCAATCCACACGAACTCCACGACGTCAGATCGAGCAGTACGGAAGAGCAAGGGTTTTACTGTGGTGATTATCATCAGACAAAGCCTTCACGATGCAGGAGAAAGCCCGTACTACTGACCTCAACGATGATATTAAAACACTATCAAACCAACAATAACGACCTCATCGTATGTTCGCTGGAACCCATAGAGATCCACATCACTCATGCTCGATTTTAAGAACACATTATACAAGCCAAGCTTGAAATATTATTAATTGAGTTTCTATATACAACCATCCCGTTGTGCAGCGGATGATTGGCTTGGTTGCGGGAGGAAGTACATGTTATATACAGTATATCCAAGCCTAGACGACTCAAAAACGGGAACCATGAACCAGATCATGCATGCTGCATGCAAATGATTCGCCCCAAATACTGCAAAGTTCTGGAACCCAGGGATATATGCTGCTTCAGCCGATTGCAGCCGTGACTTTCGTTATCAAATTCGTACAGCACTCTCTATATGACCCTGCTGTGAAAAAATATTCGTGTCCGAAACGCCCATCACCCCGATGACCTCCATCGAAACGGATGGTGGCAATGTGAAAAATAAAGGAAAAGAGAATGCTTTTTATCAATGATGCAAGGAAATATGAGACTCCGTCGTTAAAAGTTGGACGAGGCGTTCACAGGTGTTGGCTGGTGATAAGTGTCCAGCGTGGATTGGAATGGGCTGCGTTGAGGCCCCGAGCTCCCGACACTCCCGTACTCAGTCTTCTCAACGCTGTGGTAAGGGCCGTTACTGCTAGGACGGCTATTGTTCTCGTTGAAGTCCATGAGACCATCAGCTTCTTCTTGGTGCTTCTTGCGGCCCCAGATTCGCCATGCGACAAGGCCAAGAGCACCAACGACAATTGCACCACCAATACCGACAACAACTCCAATTACCGTGTTGCGGGTTTTGGCCGACATGCCTGAAGAGCTTCCGTCATCATCACCGTCGCTCAGACCAGGTGTTGACGTAGACACACTCGTAGTGGTCATGGTCTCGAGGTTACCGTCGCTGTTTGTCCTTGTGACGACAGCGACATGCGTAGAGGTAACAGGCCTAGCGGTAGTTCGGGTGTTCGTGTCGGCGGCAGTGCTGGAAGCCTGATCGTTGTTATCGCTAGCGGTGCTGCTGGCGTCATCACTGTTCTGGTTGTTGCTGGAGGTGCTGGTGGCAGCTGGGGAGTTGGCTGTTGACTGAGCAGCAGTCTTAGCGTCAGTGGCAGAAGCCGATGACTCGACGTTGTCGGTAGCCTCAGATTGTGTGGCAGCGGCTGTCTCTGAGGGCTTGCTATCAGCAGCACTAGACTTCTCGGCGGGCTTACTGGTGGGAGAAGCGTCTGTGGGGGAGGGCTCAGCAGCGGTCGTCTTCGCAGAATCGTTGTTGGTAGGCTCAGCATCAGTAGCAGATGGTTTTGTTTGTTCGTTAGTAGCCTGAGTAGCCTCAGCGTCGGTTTTGGCGGAGTCATCCGAGGTAGGGTCAGCTGCATCAGTAGGAGCAGGATCGGATGCTGGGTCTGCTTGAGTAGCTGAAGGCTTGCTGTCAGGTGCAGTTGCGCTTGGTTGAGAGTCGTCGGACTGGCTTGGGCTTGCTCTGCGGACGAGTCGACGCTCCCGCAAGTGAATCTTGTTGAGATCAATCCATGATGCCTGAGCGACGCAGACAACAGCAAGAGCTACCATTAGCAGCTTCACAAGGCGTGTCATGTACATGGCGACTGAGGTTGAGGAGTGTTTCGCGAGAAGAAAGGTTGACCAAGTAAGGTAGATAGGCAGGCAGGATACCTATGCCAGCTGAGATACGTAGAGGTTGTTGTCCTGGCTCAAAACTCCCAAGGGGTGAAGGCGTGATGGCGCTTAAAATTGGTCGGTGACCCGAATTTCCAGAGCGATGCACAGCCAAGTGAGGAATCCGGATTTCCGTGATCAAGAGTTGTGTCAAATCGTCGTTTGTGACTGACTAACTGAACGAATAGGCGTGAGACGAAGAATTAACGAAGCTTTTTCTGTATCTGTAGTAGACGAGGTCGTTGATGCCAAATGAGTTGCGTGAGCGAGAGTGAGATCGACGAGCCAAGGCTGGATCTGGGATACGATGTTAAATTAAACGATAGAGGAAATAACAAAGACAGAAAAGCGAGAGTGAGAAATACGGAGGTGAATGGAGTCACGAGAGTAAAGATTGTGTGACGGCACCGACGGGAGGTGAGACTTATAAAGGGACAAGGGCAGGCAGACAAAGAAAAAATATGGGTAGCCTGATGGATGGATGGAATGGAAAGATGGGTCAGAGACTTACTTGTGAGGTCTTCTCGTATTTGCCTGCATGGATCCGGTGTGGTACTGGATGGAGGCTGTGCTTGCCCTAGCAGACTGGACAGAGGTCGGTAGGTCGGCTGGGTTTGGGCGACATGCGCCAAATCTTCACCTAAAGAGCCGCCTAAGACCACCTCACCTAACTAACCGAAACAAACAACCTGTTGGTGGCGGACGCGTCTAGACCATGCTAGAAGCTGAGTTAGGTTTACCAGCGGAGGACTTTCGTTTTTCTTTCTTTAAGGTTGCCCATGCCGATATGAAACTTCAGTCAGAAAGCCACATAATCTATAGAGCCAGCGTTTCGTCTCGGTAGATGTCACTAACCGATTCGACTACGAGCCTGTCCATGGCTCTATGCCAGTTTTTGGGACGATCTATTGTTTCTGTTTCTGCACGGTCCCCTGAATGAATAGGTACATAAGAATTGTTTTTATATGCAAGTGCGCTGTTGTTCCTGACAGGGAGACACTACCTAGTTATGTAGGTAGGTATTTACTAATGATAGGTATGGTGAACGAGACATTCCCGACTCTTGTAAATTGGTAGCTTGACGTCCTTTTTGTCCCATTTCCTCCATAAAGCGCTGTGTTCTTCACTATAACCTACTCAGTTATACTCCGTATAGGTAGTCTACTTCATAGCTTTCAAATCAAATGGGCTATAACCATCCATCTCGAATGGGTCCCACCCCTGTCAACCAACCCTCTAGGAGTCGTCGTCATCACCCTTCTGCACTCAAATGCTCACATGGATCCTAGACACCATTGACAAACGGCTCCCTCCAGGCTCCGGGCCATTATTATGACATAGATTATCCATCCTCAGGGTCTTGTCAGCGAAATTAATATCCCCATCAAGTGATTATCCACTCTATCATTGTCTGGGGGATCAAAGACGAAGCACGGGAGGCTGGCGTCGTCCGATGGGGAAACGGGCATCACGCATGGATGCATGCATGTCCCCTAAAAAGATACGTATCCATTCAAAAATAGCATCGACCCACCAAAGAACCTGATGCCCCCCGGAACGCCATGCCAAAAACTCCCCGTCTTCCCGGATCGCCAATCATACCTGGAGGAGGATATCTACCTAGGTAGGTATTCTAGCTAATCTTTCGTTCTTGGCCTTTGATTATCTCTCCATTGTCGTCATGCTATTGCTCCCCAGAAGATCTTATAGTCATGAGAAATCCACCTTCCACGACATGTTGCCAAGGTTGTCTCTTGTTCTTAATTTACAGCATCATGTTGCTCCCCCCGTACTAAAACGACAACTGTCTGAGAAGCGTGGTAGTGTACCTAAGGCCTCTGCCCCTGTGGCCCTTCATGGTTCCATGTGGAGGTGTGACCTATCACCAAATTCCTCCTTGCTTATGGTGGGTGGTGTGAAGGATTCTTACTATGTAGTCACGCTTTCTTGATGGCCAGGTAGGTACGGCAGCCCGGCCAGCGCAAATACTGTATCGCCAACCTCGCAATGTTCATCAACCACTCGGATCCTTTCTCGTGGTCTCGTCTGTTGATTTGTTTCATATCGAAAGTCGGGCAGTAACGTGTCTTTGATGTTACGTCACTCTAGCTGGATCCTTTTGTCGATCTGTGTGAGACTGCGTCGGGAATCATGGGGATGCTTAATATCACCCCAACAATCCCTTTCTTCTACCCCTATCTCGTAACCGTAGCCTTCCAGGTCATACCCACAAGAAGCAGGGCTAAGCAAGTACTAGATGGGCACGCGCAGCAAGAGCCAAACTTCCCAGTCTGTCGTCTGTCCTGAGGTTACCCGGACTAGTTCATACGCACAAGAGTCAAATGGTTTCAACCGAGAAGCAGAGACACAAAGTCATTAAATAGTATTGAACTATGAGAACCGCATTCCCTGTCGACACCTCTCCCTGTACAAGTTGACAATGCGCTGCGACATAGCAAAGCCAGCATATTGAATCATACATCGCCTAAAGAGACCATGCTTTTTAACAACAAACTACCAAGATTAACACAAGCTCCAGCCCTGGAGAATGTAGCTGTCAAGTCTGAAAACACTTTCCACGTGGTCGTTAAAATGTACATGCAATTTCTTAGATTGAAAGACAGCGTATGACCGATTGAATGAATGAACGAAGGAATGCGTGTGGACGCTGTGGGCCAATTCCAGTACTCCAAGGAAAGGCTGCCTGTACCCGAAAACGCCGAGCAGTAAAGGAGTCAATGAAATTGTAAACCATTTTTATTGTATATGGTATGTCGATGAAATCAAAGGACTAGGCGAGCCAACTGTTGAGGCTCGGGGCTACTGGCTCCATATAGGGACGTTTCGATATGCTGGGGAGTTGTAGCTGTGGAGGACTCGAAAAGGGGGATCTTGAACGTACATCCCACCCTGGGAACCCTGTCTACCAGGAACAGGATGATTTGGGACTGGGCTAGTAACGTAGATGTTTGGGTATTGTTGAACCATGTTTGGTGCACCATAGACGAGAGCTTGATTCTGCATCATGTAGTTCTGCTGCAGTTGCTGATTGAGGTTGTGCATATCCATCGGGGCCCATGATTGGACAGATGTTCGAGGTCGTCGTTGTTGGTGTTGCTGTAGCATCTGCTGCTGATGCATCTGCTGCTGCTGTATCTGTAAAAGTGTGTTGCTGCTCCGAGAGCGTGGCATGTTGGCAATTTGGTGCGGCTGCGCAGGTGCTGATACTCGCCGGTGATGCTTGGCTTGTTGGGCAGCAGGACCACTCCGTTGCGTACCGTTACTCGAGTATGACAGTACTCTGGAGTGTTGAACAGCATTGACTTGCTGGGAGCTTAAACCCGCGGTAGGACTCATGGCCATGCCTCGACTGGAACTGCGTGACTCAGTACGGCCATGCGAGATCTGACGGCTGTGTGGTGTCATTCGACCATAATCTTGGGGTAACGAGAGTCGACGACTAGCGCTCGGACGGGAGTTAATGGGGAAAGAAGGCGTCATAGCTCGGTTTTGCGCCTGTGACTTTGCTCTGGGAGGCTTACTGCCTCGATTCTGCATACTCACTGGCGGCGAAGTCTTTGTTCGCAGCATCTGATCCATCTCAAGCGAAGATGGACTTAGGGATGATGATCGATGTTTCGCTGACAAGTTAGGTGCAGAAACATTCGTGCGAAGATGGGCTAGCTCTGGCTTGTCGCGGCTCTCCTGTACGTTCGACTTGTTCACCATCTTCCGGGTCTCTAGAGCTAAGCCACTAGAGCTACTGGCAGCCTTTCTTGGTGCTGGACGAGCTCGAGGGCTGGGGGCTGCATTAAAAGAACGAGAGGTAAGCTCCATAGCAGTTGATGGGCGCCTTGGTGTGGGCTCAGGCTCAGGTATCGAGCTCAAGGCAGGGCCAGCTTCCGCGCTTCGAGAACCAAATAGCTGAGCTATGGATTGGCGCCACGATTGACGTCGAGACATCTTCTTGCCAATGGTCTTCTTGACCCCTCGCGCTACGTCCTCCTCGCGTCTTGTACTCCCAATCGCATCCTGGCTCCCAACACTCATAATAGTATGCAGAGTGTCCTTACTCGGCTCCTTTCGAAGCGAAGGTCGGTTAGGTTTAGGTATGGAGCTTGTCTTTTGTCCTAGAGGATCGGTAGTGACGTCCTGTTCGATCGTAGTCACTTCCCCTTTCTTTAGGGATCCCTTCCTGCGGGAGCCATTCAGGAATCTGTATATCTTACTGCCGCCACGACTAACGTCTGCGGTTGGCGAAGGTAGCTGTTCCTGAAAGTCTCCATTAGAAAGGACGATTGGCGCTGTCGCAGCGTTCGACACCCGTGGCTCGAAACTTTTGTTTGATTTCAACGAAGAGAGGCGCATGCGGCTATCACGACTAAATGGCGAGAATGGACGACTAGCAGGACTCGAGGGGCTTGTCGGACAAGTCGAAGAGGTATCATCATCTGTCGACGACAACGGGACCTCGAGGTGGATAGGCAGCCGGTTACGTGTCTGAGAAGGTACTAAGGAAGAAGTACGAGTCGAATTAGAATCCGAGGGCGAACACATCCCGGACACGTCCATGTCAAGCTTTTCGGAGGCTATTGTGTTCTTGTCCGTGACACCGGATCTCAGGCTGGGCAATGATCGGAGAGAGACATTGGAACTGTAACCACTGTCGACTCGAGACGCAGAGCGATTGGTTTTCTCCGACGAAGGACTTGGAATGAAGCCACTATCAGATCTTGAAATTCCTTTAAGCATTTTGTTTTCGAGTCCAAGTTGCATTTTCTTGGGGTTGGGCTTTGCATTTGGATCATCCCTTAAGTCCAGAACCTCAGCAACCGGAAATGAGACAGCATTCCCGTTCCTAGACATTCCGCCATCGCCTGTTCTGGATTTTTCTGCATCGCTCGAACACTCGGTAACACAGCTTGTGACTCGAGAAGTAAGTGATTTCTCACCCGCCATTAGCTCATTGGCCTCTGTCATGGCGGAGCCCTGATTCATCAATCTGAGTGGGCTCTTTGCTTGCTCATGAAAGTATTCCGCACGAGGGATTGCTAGTGCCGACTCAGAAGCTCCTTGCTGCTTGACGTCATCCTCAGACATTGGAGAAGTCCCCGGGGCCCCGTTTGTGATGCGTAGGGATCCAAACTTCATACCACCTAGCTGTTTATAGTCAGCTTCGACCGGCGTGACGGCTCGGTCCGGGGATTGTGCCTGGGAAGGGATTGTCGTAGGCATTGACATGCGTCTCCCCAGGCCAGATTCCATCGAATTGTGCCTGGACTGAGAGGGCGTAGCTGGGAGACTCTTGCGGAAACTTGACTTGGTTGAGACTGGTGGGTTGGAATGATGAGCCCTGGTTGCTATGCCTGGAGTTTGAACAACCGAGCGGCGGCGCATTGGCATGTAAAGAGAGACGTCTGAATTTGTTCTGCTAATGGACGAACCTGCAGATTGGGTGGCGTTCTTGGTATCAACCGTCACATCCTGACTTGTCTCATCAGAATGCTTATTGGACTTGGAGATGATGGGTTCGCTTGGAAGCTTGTCCTTTGCACTGAGAAGCTTTTTGGCCTCAGCAGCTCTCGTATCGTAGCTTGGGGAGCCACGCCGTACTGTAACAGGCATGCTATTTCCAGGCAGTTAGCTCTATTTATCGATATGGAGAAATGTTACACCAACCTATCAGCGCGCGTCAGTGTGCGGTAGCTGCTATCCTGAGCAATAGAGCTGGTCCTGGAGCTGTTGACGAAAGCTGGCAGTATAGGGGACTGCTCTGACTGGATAGACCGCGTACGCGATTTCAAATCCTGCATGGGGTCTCTACATGTAGATGATTGTATAGGACTGGATGCGTTGCCAGCTGGGACGGCTATACCGAGCCCAGGCGCCACTCTTCTCGTTGTAGAAGCCTTATTGGGAGCAGGCGGCAGCGATCCGACCAGATACGAGTTGGAGAAGTGCTCACGATGGGGTGTCACAGCAGTAGCAGTGTATGGCAGACCAGCTGCAGATGCCTGGCTGCAGTGAGGTGGCTTGGATAGTTTCCGATGCCCGCGAGGGGATTCGGCGGATTGTTCATTGCCCATTGGGCCAAACTGGTTCAACTCCTTGCTCGTGAGATGATATCGGAAGTAGAGGAGGTTGGTTGCTCGTAAGGGAGCTTGTGAGATGCCTCAACAAGCAGAAACGACCGTTCACTGGTACATAAATGCCTCCATGCCGTCAAACACGAATTATCCCGTCTTTCTATTCAGCCGCGAGGAAGGATGAAATTGAAGCTGAAGCTTCGCGATGTACAGGATGGAGGATTATATATTCGTAAAATTGGTTGATTGCTTAGTCTATCATCTAGAAAGAGAACAGTCAACAGGAAAGAAGCTCGGTGATATGAGAATAGAAGAGAATAAGAGGGAGCGAGGGAGAGAGGGGAGGTTGGACGAGGTGGAGTCGAGTTTAAAGATCCATGGCATTTTTGGCGGAGTTGATTTGAAAGTCGGCGTCGCATGAGGGAAACTCCCGGACAAGGACAAGGAGATCCTGGTTGTTAAGGTGAGGTATGAGATCCATGGGAGGGGTGAGACCATAACCAAACCATACCAAACTGGACAGGGAGCGGACGAGGCGAGACGAGACGCTCGCATCAAACAGCACAAGCGACTACAGCCTTGAAGGGAGCAGAGAAGAGAATAGCGCTGATGCGATGTGATAAAAAGAGTAACTTGCTGAGGGGACACATGCAAGAAAAGAGGACCTGCGCGTCCATGTCACTCCCGGATTAGACGAACTCTGAAGTTTCCATGTTGGAGAGGAACTAGGTAAGCTAGAGAAGCTATGATATGACGGGAAGAGAGTGGAGCTTGGAGAGCTTGGAGGTTAGAGCAGTCTTAGCAGAACACTTAATGGTCACCAAAAGGTCACCCACCGAGGAGCTAAGGCAGGTAGGTAGCACTAGCCAAGGCACCTCCATCGATACTTCCGATCCTAATACGATTGGACTGGATTGCACGTTTCGGCAACCGCCCAGCAGCCAATCAACTGGTTGGGAGGGCAATTGACTTCGGAAAAATGTCATAGATCCAGAGGCGCCAAGGTTTCAATGCATCTCTGAAGCCTGGAGATAACAACAAGTCATCTTAGAAACTATGCGTTGGAGGCTGATTTTAGCGAGTCTTATCCAGCGCTCATCCGAGGTTATCTCCCTAGGTACCTACCTAAATACCTTAGTAGGTATAATTGAGTTTCCGTCATGAGGTGGGCTTCGAACCGTCACTACCCTTCCCAACAACCACATCTATCTGGAGTGAGTACGAGAATTGAGTTACTACAATCAATCATGTACGCAGCCTGGCAGCCTCAGCATGGAACAAGCGAAGTGAACATGGACGTCGTGTCATCTAGGGATTGTAGGCCGATCAAGTCTTGGATTTTCACACACTACGATGATCCGCGAAATTATGCTTGTGTAAATCATCATCTTGGACGACTTCCGCCAGCTCGTTTATTTTATCCGTCTCGTAGAATCCATAGCATCCCATTTCGATGTTGGCCAATAAAGTCCACTATAGAACAGGCAGTACCGCTTTTTCTTATTACAGTACAAGTCGGCGGGCTGTTTGCAAAGTTGCGGAGAGCATTCACTCACACCCCCTGTCGGCCTCTCTCTCGGAACCTCAAGCCTCTTTTCTGAACCTGTTTCCTTTGTCTCGTCTTGCTCAAATCAAACTCCATATCGGTCGAAGCCACCCAACCAAGAGCTAACATGATGCTGTCCAACTGGAGGCTGAGCTGCAGCGTTACAGATCGAGTGCCGTGGATATATCCTATTGACTCGACCCGCAATTGTCATTGTCAGCTCCAGGACTCACATAAAACGAAACACGCAAGCCGTCCGAGCGCCCTCCTCGTGGATACGATGCGATGCCGATGCTGTATCATCGGAGTCGGCGTGTTGTAGAATGGAGACCGACGCGCACCATGACTTACACCCAACACGATACGATGCGATACGATATGGCTGCATCATGATTTCCCCATGCCGTCATCTCATCATGTTGAATAGCAATGCTCCACCAAGACCGAAAGCAGCCCGCACAACACAACATAACTCAACGCACCTACCACCTCTACGGAGCGTTTCAAATGGGATCCATCACTCAACGTACGATATCCATAGATAGGTACCTAGGTATGTATCTACCTCAGGCTAGCTCAGGTAACCTAAAAGGTTAGCAGGCAACTTTGGTACTACTTTGGAGAGAGCCAAAGCTCCAAACCCGCAAGGGAAGCCATATAAACCGACTAGACCAAAGTCAGACCGACACCGTCCGCTTCCTATAGGTACCCAGTTTATTCTATTCATACAATGGCAGTATTATATCACTCAAATCAAGGCATTCTGATAATTGTTAAATTCAAGTTCAAAACCTGGTCACGGTTAATATGTCACCAAACTCTGTTGTTTATCCACGCGTACAGCCACACACGCGCTCGCCCTGCCCACTACGCCTTGCAGCCAAGCTCCCGCATAAGCCAAATAGTCTTTGAGTCTCCCCTCTTGTTGAGCGCGCTAGTCAACTTATATTGCCAGCAAACATGAACAAAGACCAACAGACTTTCATGGCTGACATATGCCGCCGAGAGTTTAGAAACCCTGACGTGCATTGCATGCATTACGAGGTCTCTTTCCAACCCCTCACAAATTGGCATGCAAGGTGAGGTCTACCAGATATTCAACGTCTTTGGACACCTTGCCATGAGCCTTCTCCAGATAAGACTGACCGCCATCGAAGGGAAATTTAGACCTAGTTACTATAACTGCCTGGTTTCGCCTTTTCAATAGTGGCTGTCTAATTAACAAGAGCTAGTCTCATTCCCGACCTGTTCCGTATGACGCCCGACATCTTGACTTCGAATCTTCAATACAGCAATATGCTCCGGATGATGTTATACGAAATGAGACTCTTGAGTGTGGGGAAATGTTACGGCTCACGGTCAAGCCTAAAGGATCACATCCATGATCCATCCATCGGCCGACAGGTCAAGCAGAGATAGACAGGGTCCCATCCTGGGCATTCGACAAGGGTTCATTTAACATCCAAGATGACAAGCGAACTTGTCTGATCATGGCCTTTTGCTTTCGACCCGTGTTGACCGTTCCATCTGTTGCTCAGCTAACTCCCTCAACTGCGTTCTCACATCAGGGCTCTCAGACACTGATGGTATGCTGACAGATGGGGTTAACACAAGACGCAATTATCGCATCATCAAACCAAGTCATAGACTCCTAGTGCATGATGTTTGCAGGATAAACCCATACGGGAATCGCGAACTCGTACCATCGAATTCTCCGGGATCGACAAGAGAGTTCATCCACCCATTCGCACGCGATGTGCCTGCCATTGGCCGGCCCTTTCAGATTATATCCAACACCCCACGATGTGACATTCGTGTCAGCAAACTCTCAATTGCTCTTCACATGCACACCCAACCTCTTCACTTCTTGACGTTCCCCGCAGCGATTGTCAAGACAGAACCAGAGCAGTACTTTCTTCGGCTCGTACTAACCAATTCACATGCTTTCAATATATGTAACCTGTACCGGATATACTCAACTGACGCCAAACGTTCTCCAATCTATGGAGTATGAACAGAACATTACAGTATGCGCTCTGCCAAGCGCGAATATTACATTCTTCGAAGCCGCGACTCAAGAAGTCCGGGCGAATGGTTTAGTGGTATAATACTCCCTTAGCATGGCTTCGTTGCTCGTCAACCCATCATCTGGGAGTGGTCCAGGGTTCGATTCCCTGTTCGTCCAACCATGGTAGTCATGTTCTGTTCTCTCACTCTTTTTGCTGCTCAAATCCTCGAAATACTTCCAGAGCTCTCAGCACATGAAGTATCAAGACTATATACTTCGCCATGTTATTTCATAACGTGTATGTGATTTGAACGAGTGCAAGATGCTTGTTGAGTCTTAGACTTTGGCATATACAATGCGTATTATGTGAAGGCATAGCCACCCTAAGCCATGAACTCAGTGACCTTGTGGCCGAAATCAAGTCTGAGAACTCAACGCAGAAGCGAAACTGTTCACCCTTTTACTCATTCACCTATCACCATGGTGCAGCCACTTCCACCAACCTGGACCTCATGAACCCTTCCTGCATCGACGTCAATACGTGATCCTACGCCATATACCTGCTTCTGGCTGTCCTTTTCTTGCGGATACCAAAGAGTTATAGAGCCCTCGATGATCAGATGAGTCGTAAGAGCGGCGTGTGAATGTGGTGGATAGTGAGTGTTTCTATAACAGTGTGTCAGAAAGCATATGTGAAGTACAGAGGCTGCAAGAATCATCGTCTGTAAGGACAGCCGGACTAGCAAAGAAGACATACGGCGAATCGCTCCAAGTGAAAACGCGCTCGAAACCCCACGCTCGAACTTGCTCCTCGTATTCGTTGCCGAAGCCCATGATGCTGAAGATGCACTATCGGTCGGTGTATATGAACTTGAGTCTCACCAGTTTGATCAAGAGCGCTTGGTCTCGGTGCAGCTTTGCAGAGTATGCTACGTTTGACTTAGGAGATATACACGAAATCCCACTAATCTTTGTAGATGACCTCTGAAATCGCTACGTCTTCGAGTAAGGAAAGCCTTGGGAAGTGAATTACGCCGTCATTCATTGAATGTGGCCAGGGTATGACCTCACTGCTGACCTTACCTTAGTGAACAATGCTCCAATTTAATGATTGGATTCAAGTTCGGAATGCTTTAAGGCCTCTGGAGAATAGCAAAGCCCGTCATTGATACAATACGGCACATGGTAACACACGGCAGCGCAGCACAGCACAACATGGCATGGCACAGCCCCCATTCCGTCAGGCCGCTGCTATCGTTTTCACGCAGTCATCCTCATTCTTTGAGGTCACAGCAGCCGTGGCCATGATGCTGCTTGGTCGCCCTGCTTCCTCTAGACAGTCGACTACGGTCTCTCCAATCATCTTTTCGCCCCCAAGCCTCCACGGTCCAATCTTTTCTAGCCCTGGGACTCGGTATCCATTCTTCTTTCAGCCCGTCCCCTGCTCGACCCATCTCCCTAGGGCTGTGCTGCAGCACGCTAGCGAGACCTGGACTCGGCTGCTAGCTTGGCTACTGAACCGGGGAGACCGTCGTAATTTATCGCCTATCAGACAAGCGTGCTGACATCCAATCCATCCATTTTGTCGTCTTTCTTCTCCTTCTTTCAAACACATCTTTCTTGCCAACGCTCAATCCAAGGACCTCTGCTCTTAAGACCCGATTCAAGGACCCGATCCCCAATTGCGAAGAAAAAAAAGTCCCGGGCTTGCAATTTTCTCGTGCTTGGTAGACTAATGGGGATGCCCTTCGCTCCAATGGTTTCTGCCATATAACCGTCGCTGACATCGCCAGCTTCAAACCCCAATTCGCCCCTGGGAACCATAGCTCGTCACCATGTCGCTCTTCTGTGGCCTGATAGTGAGCCATATCAGCATCTCGAATAGCTTGATCGTACCCACTGACATTACACTCCAGCGGCGCCGTAGCGCAAAGGACGACAAACCTCGCCGCGCCCGTACTATGTCCATCTTTGGTAACTCCAACTTCCAAGCCATAGGCGCTCTCAAGGGCATGGTTCGTTTCACCACCGCCGCGTCCCCAGCTCCCATGTATGGCTGGGAACAGCCTGCAGCACAGAAACAGCCGCCGATTGACGAATGCTCCACCCGGAGTTCTGACCGGCAAGCGCCAATTCCCGATATACCGGACATTCATATTACTACCGAGATGCATGAGGCCCTCGACCGCACATACCATGACCTGCGAGGTTCGGAACCGCGACTATCCAAAGCCAAGTTTGCTGAGTTCTTGCGAACTGTCCAGGGCGAGAGCGAGAGCGCCATCAGCGAACTTGCTAAGGAGGATTATTCCTTGGGAGATTTTAAATACACTTGGGTTACCGACTTCTCATGGGAGGCCACCGCGCCCTTGCCGGAAAAAGATCTGTCAAAACCTCTCACAAATTATTTTATTAGCAGTAGTCACAATACCTATCTGGTCGGGAATCAACTGGCTTCACTGAGCAGAAGCTCCCCTGAAGCATACAGAACAGTACGTTTATCCGATGAAATCCTACAAGCACTTTTGAGGATTCCTTAGCTGACATTGGTTGCCAATAGGTTCTTCTTCGAGGATGCCGCTGTATTGAGATTGACGTGTGGAATGGGGATACAATCATTCCCACAACGAGAGGTCGAGCCACCAAGACCAAGAGTGACCACAAGCGTGGACTCTCAGGAGAGTCGTTTCCTAATGTCGCTACCACGGTCATCGACAAATTCGAAGGCTATCTTGGTGAAAAAACCGCCAATCGCTCCCGCAGTACCAGCTTAGGAAGCCGAAACTCCTCTCCACGATCGAGTTTGAATCAAATTTCGCTCGAGACACGAGAATCTGGAGACCGTCTCGACGTTGCTAAGCCTCTTTCACCACGCACAAGGCAGTCGTTCCCCAAAGACGAGCCAATTGTGACCCATGGATGGACTCTGACTGCGCCGTGTGGGTTTCGAGAGGTGTGCAGAGCCGTTGGCGAGTCTGCATTCGTTGACAACGATCTTCCAATTATAGTCAGCCTAGAGGTGCACGCTGATGAGGGCCAGCAAGAGGTCATGGTCAAAATCATGAAAGAGGAATGGGGTGAGATGCTTGTGGATAAGGCATTCGATGATACTGGCCCTAGATTGCAACTCCCGAAGTTGGGCGAGCTGCGAAAGAGAATTCTTGTAAAGGTCAAGAAGGCTCCTGCAAAGATCGTGGTACCGCCCAGCACTATGGATCTACCTGCTATCTACGCACACGACGAGGATGCATCAGGGTCTGAGGATGAGCATCCCTCGCAGTCCACAGGACCATCCCTGACAGGTTCTAACAGTACGTTTCCTTCACACGAAAAGAACACCAGCTCCAAGGTCCGGATCTGTGAGAACCTCGGCAAGCTTGCTGTGTACACACGTAGCCAGCACTTCAAGGGTCTCGCAACTAAGGAAGCCAAAATCCCTGCCCATATCTTTTCTATCAGCGAGAATCGCATCCTAGAACTTCACCAGAAGCAGCATCGCGACATGTTTACCCATAACAAGGGATATTTCATGCGCGCTTTCCCCGCAGGTCGAAGGTTCGATAGCTCAAATCCAGACCCAAGTCTCTTTTGGCGTGGCGGTGTTCAGATGGTCGCCATGAATTGGCAGTATCTGGATGAAGGCATGATGCTCAACGAAGGCATGTTTGCAGATGAGAAGGGTTGGGTCCTGAAACCGGAGGGTTATCAAAGTTCAAACAAGTCTGCAGAGACTCAGGGCGAAGCCACACCAGGCCGTACCATGAATTTGAGGATTAGAGTTTTTGCTGGACAACACATTCCGATCCAAGCTGGCGACGCAGCAGACGCCGGTCGTTCAGCCAGCACCCTTAGGCCGTTGATAAAGGCAGAGCTGCACGTCGACAAGCCAACTGACGCTGAACGTGACGCATATATGCAGGAGCAGAAGTACAAAGATAAAACAGATGTTGGTAAGACGGACCATCCCGATTTCGGCCCCCACGGCTCGACCCTCCAGTTCTTGAACATTCCCAAGGTGGTCGAAGAGCTCAGTTTCATCAGGTTAGTGGACAACTTTTTCCCTTTTGTCATGTATCGGTATCCCACCCTCCCCTCCCACCCCTGCTCTCGGACCGTCTCCTGTGTCTTGCCAATCATAGGTGTGTCGTGGAAACATTGCAGTAAGTCTTTTTGCGGTCAAAGAGCTTGTACTATGACGGTGACCTCCTTTCTGTCCTGTGGTAATGGCTATAACCCATTGGCTTCCTTGAGTATCAAGGACCAGCTGCTTTCCAAGACACGCTTTGCCCCAGGACACAGACCTCCAGTTCGGTCTGAGCGAGGTGCAGATCACAAATCCAAATACGGCTAATGATGTTTGATCATCGGGTTGCCATTTGCCGTTTCCCACACTATCTAGACTGGTATGGTCATATCTGGTCACTCGTGTCATACACATCGCCATCCTTGAGGTCCGCCAGCTAGCGGGGCGGGGCGGGACGCAAAGCTTGCTGGTCGGTAACTCTTGCTTTACATCGTACTAATTCGATAAATTCCCTAGATTCAAGGTCGAGGACGATTCAGCCAAGCTTGGCAGCTCGCCACTGCTTGCCTGGGCTTGTATCCGCCTAGACCGTCTGCGACCCGGCTATCGATTCATCCGACTCATGGACTCGAAGCCCCGCGTTGTACCAGGGGGGAAGCTGCTGGTTAAAATTGAGAAGACCTTGGTTTAATCGATAGTATAGTTCATCCTTGCAAATGATGCTGTACATCAGTTGCCAAGCACATTACTCATGTACTGTGGCAACCTCATGCTGTACAGCACTATGACAGACGTCTACGGCGATCCGCGTCACACACTGACTGACGACGATAGGTCTTTGACTGCCAGCATATTTCTCTTCTCGTCATCCTGAGGTTTAGCTCCGTCAAGTCTATTAGACACTCAGCCTTCCTGAAAAGGTGTCAAATCACGGTCAGATCGCATACGCGGATAAGCTCCCATCTTGGAGGGGACTGAGTAACTGGCACCAGTTTTGTTTTCTGTGGTGGCGTTTCATGGAACTGATAATGGTATAGCTGGGATTTTGGTTAGATTTAGACAGGAGTTTTGGGATACCCAGGAACAATGAATATTCTGTGCCATTTCTCTTTGCCCTCAAGCCTTTCGCCGTTTGTCGTAGCCAGTGCTGAGTCGGATTGACATTGCTCTCTGGCTGTTCGTCAGTCGAGGAACGTCTTTGTTCATCCGTATGATAGTGCTCAGACGAGGTCCAAGCTGTCTGCATAGCTCTTCTCACCCGCTGCAGCCTCGAGTGACATTGCATGCATGAAGGACCTAGAGAACGCACAACACTTGATTAGGAGCTTGGTGTGCCAGCCTAGCGGCACTTATCATGCGTTACAAGTAAACTACTGTATACGTGTTGCGAGGACACTACCGGCCAGCATACCGGGCATTGACTGGTATTTACTCTATTTTTGAAACGTGCTCGTTCAGCTGTCCAGAAGAGAGCAGTTTCACAGTTCGCTGTTGTGCAAGTCAAAATCTCGCTGGGATCTTTCTGACATTGTCAACTCACCACTCTTTGTTTCCTATGTTTCCTGTGTTTCCTAGGTACTCTGGCCTCACAAGGCAAGAAGCATGGCCGAGTCCTTGATTGACCAGTATCGAAGCGTTGGGGTGATCGGCCGCCAAAACCAAAAGTATACGGTAGTAAAAGTAGTAACGATACTGCTCATCTCAACAAGCGCCCGATATTAACCATGCGCCCCTAGCGCAGTGGGAGGGTCCTCACTGATCGTTCATCAGGTGGGATGCAGTATGTTTTGTATATAGTACTAAGCCTGACTGGTGTGGTGGTCGCTATGCTGCGAAGGATGGCCAGTCTTTAATGAGTTCCAAACATTATTCACCTTGAAAATCTCGAGGCTATTGTATTGACCATGGTGATGGTGGCAGTTCTAAGAGCTGGACGCTCGCATTTTCACTGCATATGTAGGTCAGGTCTGGGTTTATGGTAGTGAGAGATTGTGCAATATTGCCGTGTGGTCAATCATTCAACTTGCATATCTTCCAATCTAGTTAATGTCCTGAAAGGGCTTAAGACGCCGGATATTCCAATCGGGCACAAGCGGTACTAGTTTAGTCCATCTGAAGGCGAGTTGAGCACAGGTGCAGTAGAGATAGCCATATGCAGGCCCAGGGGGACAAGATCGATAGTCGCCGCGGCTACTCCGTACATGCGACCAGTCTGCAAGGTGATTGTTGGTGGCAGAGAGGCACGATGGGGCTGGTGCACAAGGTTTGTTACGGTACCGTAGATTCTATGCATCTCGTTGCGCCGTGGACCGATCCGTCCATCGCAAACTAGGCTTGACTTGGAATACACATCACTTCTTCTCAGCTGTAGAGCGGGATATGCTCGCAGTAACAGAAGTTGAAGTTCGGACATGATAGCCTCAGTCGACTGACCAAAAAGGATAGAGCCTGGACCTATCGCATTCCGAGTTGTTTCACTGTTGATTAATAAAGTCATCGACCCGTCATTGAACAGCTAGATGCAGTTGGTCATGTTGTCCATGTGCTATTGCGGATCCCTCAGAATGTCGGACATTGTCCTCCTATTTGCAATCACGATCAATTGTCAGTGCGTATTTCGTTGTATCCTTCGTCCAGCGCTGTACATATAGTTCTGTACTTTGTCATCACCAGAGGCTTTAGGCCAACACGTTCCACATTGAACCCTTCAGGAGAGCTTGTTGGTACACGCATCATCGTATCAAATGCTTGAACTTACCATATCGTGGCCAAGGCCCCTCCCTTTCCACAATACAGCACACGCTACAGTACATCTCATGCGAGGTTCAACGGGCTTGTCTCACCAAGGGAAGGGCTTTATGGGTCTAGCTGTGGCATTCTAGGGAGCTAAGTTAGTCTTTGATACTGATTTGCGGCTGCAGTCTCAACGGTCCCGTGATAAGGCCTACCTGTGGCACTGTGGTGTGGAGTCGTTCCGAGGCCTAGACCGAAAATGACGAATTTGCCCAGGTTAGGTCTATCATGTTGGCTAAATCTAACTTGACTGACGCACCTAAGCCTTGCTTTGGAGTGGGTCAACGACCGGAAGAAGCGCAGGGTAACTTAGGAGCCACTTCTGTGTGCTACGAAAACATGAGACTGAAGCTTGATAAATAGGTGGATTTCGGTGTAAGACAGTTTCATGTGCACCCCTGCCCCCTAGGCGTATTACTAAAAACTTACAGCAAGCATCGTGTCTGATTTATTATATTTTATGATATTGTACCACTCCGGGTTGTATGGTGGATGGTTGGTTGTAAGTGCCAGTCAACTTGACCTAGAACACTTGCAGAATGCCGCGGTAGCAAAATTTGCTCAGGCTCGACTCAAGGGATTCGTAAAGGAGAATCTGCCACGATACGGCTGACTAGGCACACCTGTCGGAAACGATGTCCCTCCATTACGGACTGGTCATTTTCGCACTGACTGGCGAAGGACCGACGTGTATGTGGGCACGGGGAGTGGAGCACGAAAAAAGCAACATGAAGCTGAAAGCTAAGTAAGGTAGCTGGGTAGTAGGTAAGGAGGCAGGAGAAATATTATACAATTTATTAGCTATACGCGTCAAGACCATCCATGCTAAAACAAAAGTAAAGTATGATTCGGCTGTTATACGCTATCCGCGCGAAAAGTCCTCACTACCTACTAACCCAGTAGAGGGCCGGACATCCATAGGACCCCATTAGCCAATCTTTGGTACTTTTCAGCTGGGTCAGAGATCAGCTCCTCAATCTGTCAAGTCTCTAGCGGTAAGACGTTTGGGAAAATACCCAGCGTGGAAACGGTTTATAACACCAAGTCAGGTGTTTCTGGCATTTAAACTATGGCTCGACCATCGCCTTGTTGATGACCCCAGAACCAGAAGTGGCACATGCAGCTGCGTGTGCCTGTCGATTTTATTTCGAGTACTGCATTATCTGGTCTCTCGTGGTCAACGTTATGAGAAGATAATCCATGCTAGTAAGTCGTTCTGAAGTCAAGACGCCCCAGCCACTAAAGAATTTACAGAAATAACAGATAAACAGAGCCATGGCGGAAAGGACAGTTTGGGATGAATACTGAAAAGAAGAAACGAAGGAAACTGATGAATTTCACAACCAAAGCCAATACCTTCCATCCCACCCCCCCCTGGAAGCAGATCGATCGTGGCTTACCTGGGGATGCCACGGCGATCGCAGCCAACGAGATGGGTTTTGATAGACACCTCACATACCTTACCTTGGGTATCTTGGTCGAGGTCGTTGTTATCCGTATTTTAGGTAATACCGCTGGCGCATTATAGCGGAATGGGGATATTCTTACTCTGTACATAGTCCATGTCAACGTTAATGGCGTGAGCGCCGAGACCGTCTGTAAAAAAGCAATTAATTCCCCGTTAGAACTGTCGCTCGAGCACAACTCGGGAATTGGTGGATAGATTTATTAGCGTCGAGGGTGCCATCAGCTCAATTAATGAGGGCAATATCTCTCACAGTTACGAAAATCGGCACTTGTGCATTGCCAACGGAAATAGCCAAATCAGCACAGGGTCAGGGAATGGAGAAGAAAGATCTCATACTTAAATTGAGTTTGAGTTCAAGATTAGAGAAGCCGAGATGAGATCGATTCTCAATCGAGGTCGATTGAAGGAGGGGTTAATGTGAAGACGAGGGGCTAGTTACAGCAAGCAGGGGAGATGCATCTCTGGTCTGACTGCGCAGTTTTCAAGGGCACCCCTGCCATAGCATCCCGCCTATAGGCAGATGCTGAGCACCTTGCACAAACCCAACACTTCATGGGTACCCAGGTTCCTTTAGCAATACCTCGGTAGGTTGAAGAACATCCTTTCAAGGAAGCCTCGCTCATTTACGAGTCGGGGAAACCCCAAACTGTGTGCTTAGAGCCATCGTTCGAGTCAATGCATTGAATTCCAGGGCTAGCCCAACTAATAATGGCTGTGTGTAGTGGGGGACCGCTCACACCAACGATGGCAGGATCACGATATTGGTATGTCACTGAAAGGGTTCTAGAGCTTCTCAAGAACAACACGACCTGAAAGCCACGGTCCACGGGTGAGCTTTCCCGTGAACACCACCTCATGGAGAGAAGCCAAGGGTTTCTTGACTTGGAACATTTCTCGCATTTTTGCTATTTTCATACAAGTCATGAGACTAGCGCTGGACGACCGCACTCACTTATATATAAGGTAGTCAGCATATGAGCCTTCCTTGGAAACAAGGGACATCTTCGACTGGAAGGACTTGTTGCAGCATGATATGTTCGAGGCATGTTCTATTCGAAAAGTTGATAGATCAGTGAGATAGACCAGTGAAACTACAGCGTTACCCTTCAGAAACCATAAAAAGACTCCCGCCGAATATGCACAGATATCTTCAGCTTCAAACGAGGTATGATGAGGTACCTACCAAACTTACAGCCGAGATAAGTACTATAGCTTCCATCTGCACTGCAACCAGATCTACCTGTGGCCGGCTAGGCAGTAAGGTACTGTACAATAGGCAAGCAGCGGCACTTGACGGGTCAGATGCCGATCAGATCCAGCCTGACAGTATGCAATGCAGGACAAGGCAGGGCAAGACCAAGCCTGGTAGGCAGCTAACCAATCGCAAAACCAGCCTTCCCATCCATCTCGACTTCAGGAGAGGGAGAAACCACTCACTTCGACAGCGACCTCCCCAACGAGCATCAAGGATGATCGATTGGTAAGGTATGCTGAAGCGTCGAATCCTACACTGGGTTCCGTTGCTTCCTGGAAGACTGAGCCTGAGACTAATCAAGGGACCTGAACCTGGACCTGGATTATCCGCAGGTTCGTGAACCCCACTGCCCCCATCACTCTTCACTCCATCTCAGGCCGGTCTGTCAGTTTGTTAGGACCCCAACTAATGGTCCGCCCTCCATTAGGCTGGGTTTGTCTACACCGAGACTATGACGTGAGATTTATATGGCTCGCATGGGAACGAACAACTCGTATGGTTGAGGACCAAAACCTCCTTACCAAGACGCTCCTCAACCTGGCACTTGAGGTAACAAACAATACGTAGTCTAGGAAAACTTTCAAAAAGCTTTCTCTAGCACCAGGCGTGCCTACGAACCCGATGATTTTCGGCTTGGGGTCCCTCAAGCAAAAAGATTCTCTCACAGGAAGAGGCAAGTGGAGCACAAAGCAATACCTTGAAAGAATCCGAGTGGAACCCCTCTACAATTTTACGCCAGCTCCAGCTGGTCGGTGAGATAGCTTGACGCACCGGCGATCGTTCCAGCTTTCAAAGGGAGGGGGGGGCGTTGACAACTTGAGCCGGCCCTGGCGCGGCATCTGATGGATGGGTGCGTCTGTTTTGAGCTTGAACTTACAAAATGAAGAGTGATGAGGATCCGTCATTCCAGAGACCTGGTGCCCGCCAAGTCCTGGGGTTGGTCCGTGGTCCGTGGTCCGTGGTGGTGGATTGATGGTGGGTGCGCGCGACTGGGGGCTTAGATCGTCTTCTTAGGGGAATTTCTCATGGGATCTTCAGATTTACCACCTTTGCATGGCGCACAGACTGTGCGAATCTTGCCATGTTGTTCGTCCACTCGGCCCAGCTTAACAGGCCATTCAGCATGCCCCAGGGTGTCTCTACCTGAGAGCCAAGCCAAGCGGCTCGAGCAAATCTCCTGGTCTTGATCATAATTCAAGTTAGCAAGTCAGTACCCTGGGCTCCTTATTATCGTGACCCTCTTGAAGACGAGCAGTCACAACTTTGCTTTTCTCTGTTAACGCCAGTCCATCACACCCCTCAAATCCTGGCCAATTAGATGCTCAACCGCTGGCCCGGTCTATATCTCCTAAAAAAAAAAAAAAAAAAAAAAAAAAAAAAAAAAAAAAGAGCACGTCTCTCACATTGTCAGTTGAATTCGGTTTTCAACCGGTCGAAAAATCACTTTTACGAACGTTCGTGAACAAGAACAGATACCGTGCTACACAATTAGCGGAAGAAGAACACAATCTTTGACTTGTTTGTTCTACTGTGTCTTCTTTTGTTCCTGACCGAATGTAGGACGACATATTTGATCACCGTGACAAGCAGCAACTTGGAGGTTCAAGAACAGACCAAAAGAGAGATCCAAACAAAGAAGACCCCGCCTCCATGAATATGGCCCACAGTCCTGCTCAAGGGCGGCGCCACGCACCACCCTGGCAAGCAATGACAGCTTGAAGACTCGCAGGTAGTCGATATGACAGGTCTGATGCTACCACCGCCGCTGGGCCCCGGCACGCCCACCGAGACTACGGTAGGTTGTGCACGCTACCGATCATCGAGTGAATGGGAGCATCATCCTGGTGTCAGGGTATTGCGTACCTGTCTTGTCTTTGAGCAATACCCATACGTTGTTCTTTGACCCCTTGATTTGACCCTTACTGGGCCTCGTCAGTCCATTTACACACTATTACTAGTTAGTCCTCGAAAACCATAAATCCCTTCCTACCCCCACGACTTCTACAACTCGTGCCTTTCCAAGCTTTATAATACATTGCTCGTGACTTTACTTTTTATTACATATATATTGTCTGCCCACAGAGTCATTCTTCCATTACACCAAGCCATCGTCCCACGAAACGACCTCCATCATGGCTCTCCATCAAGACATTCTACCTATCCCCTCGCCCCCCATGCTGTACCATGGAGATCAAGCCCAAGAAACAGCCTCCTTGTTGCAGCCGGAACTAGAATGTCAGGCTGTGACTGAAACCCTCAACTCTGCTGGACCTCGGATCTTGTGCAGTGCCTTCAGAGCTCAGAAAGTTCCTGGCACTCGATGTCCCACCTGTGCCTTAGCTGGCAAAGAAGTTTGGGTAATTCCTGGTCGCTGCTGCGGATACTGCGGTACTCCTTGTGTCGACTAGATCTATCCCAGGGTCGAGGTGAGTTTACCAGAACCTCGAATGAACATGTAACTAATCAACGCAGTTTTGACTGCTTCTACCCTGGTCCAAAGCTTGCCCCAAAACACAATGCCAAGATGTTGTTGAGCACTCTCGCCGCTGAGAACCATAGGATTGTGGATCTTAAATGTCAGCTGAACATGACATGAGATATCCCCAAGTGCCCTTTTTCGTTAGCATGGATGGACAAGAAAGTTTATTCCGACTAGAGGGATCTGCGACAAGTCAAGAGTGGCACTTGCTACAGCACTTCAGTCAGCTCACGTCGTGAATGGAAAGCTCCACGACCTCTGATTGGCACAGCGGCACTCGGATATATTATTGCGTCGTCGTCAAGCATGTCTTAGAATGCCAGGGCCCAGGGGTATGATTCCGGTCTTGACAGCGATTTTCTACCACTCCCCACTGACTCAACGGGCGCCTTCAAACCGTGCTCGTGCGCGTTGGTTGATCACGAATCACGGCAATCTCCGAGTCATGCTTAAAGTTGATATATGATAGAAGGGGGGGGGAAAAGCTCATGGGTCGAAGCCAAAGCATTGCCATAGGCCAATGCAGCCCAACCAGGATGTCGGGAGTGACTCGGATCAGCCACCATGTCACTTCGCTGAATCTCAGTGGGCAGCCACATGCGGTGCATCAGATAATCGAGGATAATTTACCGATGCTTCCTGGGGTCCAGGATTAGTTGCATAGCCCAACCAATTCCTGGATACGCGAAGGATATGACACGGCACGGGAGTAAGAGCTAGACGCAACAAATCGTCATTTTTTTGTAATCAGTATATCTTCATAATATTCTAGCTTTTTTATGTTAACTCAAAGATAAAACCAAAGATTGATATGCGACTCCTCACTTCGGCATCCCTGACTATGGCTGGCTGGTACACTGTGGTAGTGACCCAAACGCAATTTTAAGACAACGGAAAACACATCTCGCTATTGTCTGATCGCCTTTGTCACTAACCAATCTCAGCCAAACCTAGTCTTGGCATTGAAGTGAGAATTACACTGAGACATACTAGGGTTCTGGACTTTCTTCCTTGCGCTGAAAGAGAGAAATCTTCATCAGGGCTTGAGTGACGCAACGAGGGGTGCTGAGACATGACCTTTGACAAGTACAGTATGTACTGACCTACCCGGGCCGTTGGCACGGGCTTGCCTTATAAGCGAGATGCCAGCGGCTGCTCTTAGTTACCTACATAACGAAGGGAGTGACTCAGCTGTCAAAGTTCGAGGGCGACGCGAGGGGTACCTAGCTAAGAAAACTCCCCTGATCAACCACCCCATGTTCATCGAGCCAACATGGAGGAATGCATTCATCCCATGTGTAAAGCTCAGTGCTGTGTTATTCTGAGCTTCGGTTATACGATAATTCGCGCTCACCAGGACATTGTGATTAATACGTGGTGTGGTTTCCGACACTGCGGACCTAGGTAGCTTCGATATGGCCGGCCGTTGAATTGGCCCGGCTCCGGAAAGTGGGACTCGACATTCTCAGCTCCTGATGGTGAAATTGAATTGTCGTCACTCGCTGGACAGCCGCGAACCCCACCAGAATCAATTAACGCTTGCCGCCCCCCGCCCCCTCTCTTCCGAACTACAGTACAACGGCATTGGATTGTCTCGCGATCCCCTCAACAGTCAGTCAGCAATCCCTGCTGCCTTGGCTCAAGCGGCTGGTTGTTTCTCTCAGTCCACGTCCGGTTAGCCAATTCTCCCGCGGCCAGAACGGCACAGTCCGGCTTGGCCTGGTTTTGTCTGAGGCGACGGCTTCGAATCCAATGGCGGCCACGGAGCAGAATGGCATCGACATTCTGTGCGATGCCGCCGGCTCAGACATGCTCCTTTCGTCCCTGTTCTCCCTCGCAGCGCCTGTGTCCGTAGCCGATTCGAACCAACGGGCCCAACCACCTTTGCAGCAGGAACAGCATGAGTTGCAGCATGAGTTGCAGCATTCACTGCCTCCCGCGTCGCCCTCGAAGCATCAGATCTTTCAGCAGCAGCTAGATCCCGCACTGCAACAACACCAAGGGGAAACACTCCAGAGAATTGCCTCTACATTGCCTGCCAAGAGAAAACTTTCTGATGCGTCCGCCTCATCACCGTCTCACGTCTGCCATATCTGCCGTCGTGTCTATGAGCGAGCCGATCACCTGACCAGACATCTCAGGTCGCACGAGAATGCCCGACCGTACCAATGCACCCGATGTCCCAAGCGTTTTAATCGCGCGGACCTCTTGACACGGCACGAGACCACCCACGATCGAGATGGGGCCGCAAAAGACCGCCCGTTCATTAGGAGAAGCGACCGAGCCGCCGAGGCATGTCTCAATTGCGCTGCTTCCAAGGCAAAATGCGAAGATCAGAAACCGTGCAGCCGCTGCCGTAGTAAGAGCTTGACATGTCAGATGCCAGTGAGACGCGGGAACCAATACCGCACGTCTGAGTCGCAGGCTGGTATGTCACCCTCGGACAGTTCAATGGTTGCCTCCACGACAGGCAACGACAGCCAGGTATTTACGGCCGGTGAAGCTACTTATGCTTTGCCCCAATCGGTCATTGCTCATCAAGGTCACGCCGTTGATGCTACCGTCGATTACAGCGTCAACTCCTTTCTCGGCGCGCCCAGACTTGAGGAATCACCTGAGGAATCTTTGTTTTTCGCCCCGACGCAAAGCATCTTTCCGGAGATTGAGTTTTCTTGGGACGTGGACTTTGGCTTGTACAAGACTCCAGGCTTAGGTGTGACTGGACGAAATCCTCAGTCTGGTAATGTAGGGAAACGCACATCACGCCAAGGCCGTAAAGATACTGTCTCGGTGGACGCATCCCTTCAGCGTTCAGTATGGTTGTATGAGCCCGAGGCCAATGGTCAAGCAGGGAGCTCAGTGTCTCGCTCCAGTATCGTTTCATCCTACTTACGCGACAGCATGTTCGCCATGGTTCTCGCCAACAATCCGACACCACATCGAGTACCAACATTTCCATCAGCTGAGTTACTGGGCTATATGATTGAGACGTACTTCAAAAGCGAAGACCCCAAGAGTGAGGCTTTCATTCACAGATCGTCATTCGATCCCTCGGCAACTAGCCAAGAGCTTTTCTCTGCTGTTGTCTCAAGTGGGGCTTCATGTATATCCACTCCGGCTATATGGCAATTCGGCCTGGCTCTTGATGAGATTACGGCAAGTGTCATTGGAAAACGAGTAAGCATGGACCATGGTGTAGCGGTGGTGAGCCAAAGATATTGGCAAAAGGTAAACAACATGCTGACTACCAAACAGCTTGAATCTTCATGCCTGGCCGTGCGAGATATCACACTTCTTCAAGCGTCTGTCCTCCACCTTGAAATTGGTCAATGGAGTGGCTTCAATCGTCAGACCGAGGTGGCAGAAAGCTTTTCGCCTCAGCTTTTGACTGTAAGTCTACTGTGATTATGAGTCTGGCTAGCAGGCTAATATCAAATAGGTGCTTCGAAAAGCAGGGAGGTTGAGCTTCACGTCAGACTTGACTACACATACGCCCAACGCGGGCGACTCTCCTGAGACACTTGAGTCAAAATGGCAAACATTCACGACAATTGAATCTCACAAAAGGTTGCTTATATTACCATGCCGAAGTCGCTAGCATACTGACTAGCGTATAGGTTAGCCATCCGTGCTTTTCTTCACGATATGCAAACATCGATTGTGTCGTGGAAAGGACCCACGTTAGCATACAGCCAGCTCGACTTTGCACTTCCGGCAGCCCGTGATCTCTGGAAAGCTAGTAATTCACAGATATGGTGGGACTTGAACTTGGCCAAAGGGTCTTTCCCTCCTACCGGGTTCCCTCGCCTTTCCGATGTGAGAGACTGTCAATTTGTCATGACTGAACAGAACACATGGGTGGACACGGAATCTTGCTGCAAAGCTGCTCTTCATGGGCTGTGGGGACAAATCTGGACGTACCGTAACGCCATCGCTCAATGCCATCACGCAGCTCCAGACCGGCCGGGATCTGATGTTCCTGAATGGGCCCGCTGCCTTTACCAGGAGCTCTACGAGGGCCTTCGTAAGCTGTCAACCCAGCTCAAATCTGCACAGACCCCAAAACCTGAGCTATCGCTTCTTTCAGACTTTTTCATGATGATCATACATGTCTCGTTGGATGACGTGCAGCGCCTAGCGGGTAGGAAGGGCGATGAGGAATCGCGCAGAGCAATGCAGCTATTAGAGAGCACTTGGCTACCTGGGCCAGAGTCCCGGTATGCTGCCTGGCATGCTGGACAGGTCCTCCGACAGGCACAGGAGTGTATACCAACAACACTACGAGGATTCAACGCTATGGCCGTTTACCTTGCTAGTCTGACGCTGTGGGCGTATGGCCTGCTTTCGCAGAGAGCAGCGAACGGCGATCAAGAGATGGGGCAAGAAGTTTTATCACTTAACGAACCAGAGACGAGGGAAACGACGACGTTCCTCGAGCTCGGTCAGGGTATCCCATCACTTTCGTCTCCAGAAGGGTTGCGTCTTCAGTTAGAGCCTGTGTCGAACTATGTGGCAGTTTTGTCGCTGGCAAGGCTCATCTTTCGACAAAACTACCCTGTAGCAAGTGAGGCAATGCCTCCGCTTGTTGAAAGCTTGTGTCGACAACTTGGTGATCTCCAAGGTGGATTGGAGGGGTACGTGGTAACGAAAACGTTATAGACAGCGCCTTCTTTTTTTACAATTTTTTTTTTAGAAACGATATTATGATTCACTGCGGTAATTCTAACAAAAGTGGTTTTCATTGTTTTCATATATAGCAAACTAGCGAGGGAGTTAGGAGGAAAGCAAAAAGGGAACATAAAACGGCAAAGGTCTAGGATTAGGTGAAAAAGATCTATGGTGATGGTGATTCGTCAATATGGAAGGGACAGAAACGAAGTATAGGGTTGATTGACTGCGTGATCGGCAGCTTGGTTATCATGTTTGAATCTGGCTCTGGACGTGCTAGTTACGAAAGGACAGAGAGAAGAAAGCAACGGTAGCAGGCCCGTATCCAACCATGACAGTACAAACAGCTCAGTCAAGGCTAGCAATAATGAGATTGGCTGCCAAGCCCACAAGTCTAGGGAATTGCCAATGTGGATTTTGTTCTCCTGACCAAAGTCAAAGGTTGGTGTTGTTGGACTGGAGTACATTTTCGCTTACTAGACACCCAGACGCAGTATAGCCTGATTAGGTAGCATTCATGCACTATGCATAGCGCAGGATCTAGAACAGTTCTGTGCCTGGAATAGAAGGAGGAAGGTGACAAAGCTGGCACTCCTTTCGTCCATGTCATGTTCATTACAGTGATAAGGTTAAATCGCCGACCACTCAGAGTCAGAGCTGGGTGAATCTGGGGTAATCCCTGAGCCGACTGATCTACCGTGCACCGAGGTTTCAGCTCCATTGGACGACATGTATGGAAAATAATTGTCCCGCCAATATCGCCTCACAGATTACCAGCCCTTTCTCATGCCTGAAGTTGGAGATTCATTTGACAGCCCGGCTCGTGGGGGCGGGGTAGGTTCTGGAGTGAACGAGATATCGCCAAGTACAAGATATCGACCCTCAATCAAGAATGAGCGAGCCTTGGAGGAAGAGGAGCTCGAGCAATTCTCTGCCAGCTTCAGAAGCACATCGTGCCTAAGCAGAGGAACTCGTCAAAGACCATCAGAGAATTCCGTTTTTGCGGCATAAATAACGGAATGTCTCGGGCTCCGGTGCGGAAACGAAACTCCATGATCACAAGTACTTGTTTGTAAGAAATCATGAAAGGTGATTGGCTGGTATCTATTAGAAAGCAACTTCCAACATGGGGTCCATCGTCTATGTGGGCAGGGATAAGCTCCTGAGCCGTCCCCGTGTTTGGCCCGCATGAAACCGCCTCGCGCATTGTCTTCGTTAAATACTACTCAACTATCCAATTCGGGCATTGCTTACCTTGGAACTGCCCTCATCGTGGTTCTCCGAGCTATCACAAGATCATATATGAACTCGAGGCTTTTCTGTCGAGCCCTCACCTTTTCTTCCAGCCTTACCCCCACAAACCCCGCACGAGTCTCGCAACATCATATCAAGAGCATATCCAGACCCTTTACTCAGATCACTACCGTCAAGATGGCCAACCGCGTGCACCGAATCACCATGTTCAAGCTGCCTAGCAAGGACGAGCAGGCCAAGCTTCTGGACCAGTACCACAAGCTCAATGCCTCTCAGCAAAAGGTGAGTCGCCCCAAGTCGTATCTCTATATGTACATACCTGATCATCTATATGTTCAAGGACGGCAAGCCCTATATCCTCTCCATGGTTGTTGGTGCCGCCGATGAGGATGCTCGGTCTCAGGGATATACCTTTGTCTCCAAGACCGAGTTCGCTAGCATGGAGGACATGAAGTATTATGACGAGGGTTGCCAGGCTCACCAAGCGCTCAAGGACTTTGTCAAGGGCTCGCTTAACCCTCAGGGGGTGATGACCGTCTACTTCAAACCCCAGGCTGTCGGTGGTGCCGATCACAATTCCTGAACAGGGAATCACGAAATAAATCGAACAGCTAATTCACCTCCATACATCGATACCCTGAAGAGTCCCGCAAAGTGGCATATTTATGTCCCTAACTTTTTCAACCGTGAACCGAACTGTGAGCGTGCTGATATGAAAAAGTGCAGAATAAAGCCATGCCAGACCACCAACATAGTTGGCAATTTTACATATTTCAAAGGTTCGGGTCGTTTCTTATGAGTACTTGAAAGAAAAATGCAGGGAGCCTTTGGTTTCCAGACTCCGGTCGCTCGCCATGAAAGGTACATCAACAAAGGTAGGTCACGATAATGGCCCCTCAGTCACGAGATGTTAGCCATCAAACACTGTGTAGGAAGTGCTACCTTCATATTTCGAACACCAGCCAACGCCCCGTTTGTCTTGACTCTCGAAACATACACCATTTGCGGCACCAAACCGTCTCAAAGGCGGCTCTTGCGTAATCACGACGTCTCTCAAAGAAACACCGCTTGTGGACTTTTGTGCATGACCGACTGGCCGAGGAGAAACACCAAGTTTGTAGTACAGTAGTAACGGCGGTCGGCGCCTCTACAACCAGTTGATTCAGCGTTGTGTTCTATGCGAGGTCGGGCATCAGACTAGTACAAGGGAGCTATTTGCTTAAGAGTCATCATGAGTAACCAAGACTTGTCTTGGGATGCCTTTGTCTTCAGATATGGGAACCACCCATTTCGTAGTCCTTTTAATAGCACACTATGCAACAGGACTCGCCTTTTTTGCAGTCAAGCAGGTGAGTTCAAAGTTAAACATCAGCTACCGAGCCATTGAATTGTTTCATTGCTATTGTATTTTACGAATACCACCATCTGAAGACCTATGCTAACAGAGCCCGTACATATGCTACCGTACGCCGCGACAATCAGAATATTTCAACAGCTATATGCGAAAAATCACACAAGCCTGTTATCAACGCCAAATATGCCACCGAAACTAACTTGTTCGCACCAGGAACGATCTGTTTGGGATATGATGCTGTAGTGCGCAATAAAATAAAGGAATGACATGAATTAGTCTCGAACAGAGCGGCGTATACTGGAAATATCCGTCATCTCTGTCGCAGATTCACTGCCTCTTCTGGAAGAAAACTGATCCTTATGAAAAGCCGTCAACCTTTCCAGGGGCGCTGGATTTCTTTCCAGCGAGAAAAGAGACAAAGCTACCATGACGGCACACACGAGCATCATGACTTTGATTTCTTCTGCAAATGCACCAGCATAAACATCCCTAACTAAGTCTCGTAGCTGTCCCGGTAGTTGTAGACTTGTTAGCGGTGATCGGTGGAGACTGTCAAGTTGAGCGGATGTCAAATGGTCCTGGAGATATTCATTGACGTGAGAGTTGAAAATGACAGTGCAAACCGCAAGACCAATACAGCCGCCCAAGACACGGGCTTGTGCTACAGCGCCTTGTGCAGAGGCGAGCTCACTCCGTTCAGCGGCGAGTATACTGGTCATGATAGTTGCGGCAGAAAAAGAGAGACCGACGCCAAGCCCGAAGATTGCTTGGAAGGCATACTGGGCCTTACTATGTGAGTCTGGCCCAGTCAACATTGACATCAGACCGACTCCAAGGAGCTGTAGACACGATGCCCCCAGAAGAGTCAGGGACGTGTTGTTTCTCCGGCTTGAAATGGCACCACCGAGAAACGAGCCAACGGCACAAGCGCCAAGCATAGGGAGGATATGCAATCCTGCAGTTAGAACTTCTTCACGGCTGACAATTTGAAATCTTTCCGGAATGACAATGGAAAGTGAGATGTAAGGAAACCCGGTGAATAAAGTAACACTAACTGGTGTCAGTTGGGAAAGGACAAACCTTTGTTTTCCAACTTACAGTAATCCGGCAGAGTATACTCTTCGAAGCATCAATCGGATCGGAAAAATTGGCTCGATGTTGCGCAATGGCCTTGTCTCCAAGTGCACCTCCCACCACACGAACACGAGCCAACTTACACCCGAAATGACCAAAGCAGAGATGATCTCTGGGCTCCCCCAAGCGAATGTCTCTGAGCCAGCTTGCTGGACAGCGAACACCAGAAAGCCAGAACTGGTAAGAAGGGTTGCGCTTCCGAGGAAATCGATGCTGGTGAAAGCCTTCCATGAGAAGAAGGGTGCCACTTCTTCGTGTGGCCAGAGATTTGTAATTGTGAGGATCGCAACCAAGCCGAAAGGGATGCTGACGTCGTCAGTATTTCTTCAAGTATGTACCAGAATGCTTACTTCATGTTGAACAACCACCTCCAGTCTGAAAGCTGAGCAACTGCACCGCCGACTATGGGACCCAGTACAAAGGCGACGGCGAGGGTAACACCAATCATAGCCCCTATCAGACTGGGACTGTGAGAAGGCCCAACCTCTACTAGGCCGATCTGTGTTAAGCTGTACAGACCAGATGCACCCATTCCTTGAAAAGCGCGGCATACAATCCTAAAAGGGGTCAGCTTGAGAATAGAGTACAGAGGAGGCGGCATACAAAGCTGTCATACTAGTTGCCGATCCACAGCCCTGTGAGAAACCAACGAAAATGACCCATGATACCACGAGTACGTTGCGCCGTCCATAGATGTCACTCAATTTGGACACACAGACAGCGAATCCTGTTGCATCCTGTCAAAGGTTGTTCTCTTGGTTCACGATCTTGCAGGAGACTCACCCATGTATGTGAGGAGGTACGCTAGAACTATCCAAGGCGCGTTTGTGAAGTCGTCAAGGTCGTGCGAGATGGTGACGAGCGAAGTCGAGACGATGGAAGTGTCGAGGCTCGAAAAGAGAAGCCCAGCCAACAGCCTGAATATGTCAATTAGCAAGTGTTCCATTTGCCAACGCAATAACTCTCTTACGAGATGACAAGAACTACTCGTCGAGGCCCAGTGATTGAATGTTTGCGCAATCCGATAACATCCGTTGCCATTGGAGCATTCTCTTCCAGGTCATTCTCTGTCACTGCTATTTGGCCCAGGGATGGGTTTGGATAGGAGAGAGACATTCGATATTCGTTGGGCATCTTTGCTATCGGTCTCTTCCCACACTTCAAGTGTTTTGATGAAAGTTCTTGGAAGCGCTTAAGGGATTGAAGATAGATTGGGCTCCGATGTCGAAGTTGAAGAGTCAAGATTGGTAGTGAAGATAAGTGATGGTGCAGCTAAAGGCCTGGAGAGTTTCCTCAAGTGAAAGCGCGGCCTCCGGTCTTGACAAAGCACGAATCCTTCAATTTTGGTAAGTTCCCTGGAAACAGAAGACCCCCGTACCCCTATGGATTTAAGGCAATCTGTAGGTAAGGTAGTAGTTACTGATTAAAAGATCTTCAGCTGTATCCGGTTGGAAATGTTTGGAGCTTTTCATATCGAGTCGATCTGCAGAGAATCTGGATGTGAAGAGACTACACATCTGACTTGGAACATAATACTCTTGAAACATTCATACCACTTGGTGACTATCTTGCCGGAGAAGGCGAAGGACCGAATTAATATTTGAGACATGGTTCTCAAACGTTACACGACGACAAGCGAAGAGGTCACAAGAGGCCGCAAGAGGCCAGTCAACACCGTCGCCAACCTCAAACATCTGCACCGAAGAAAACACCCCAAAAGCTTTTGCAACTGTGAAGGACATGAGATCTTTTCTGACAGTGACACGGTTCTAGGAGTAGTGGCTATGACGGGTGCTGTGATACCTAGGGTATTGCTCTCATGTAAAACATGGTTGTCTATGGCCCACTGATTGGTGTCACTGGTAAGAAGAAGCTCTGAGAGTAAGAGTCTGATATGAACGAAAGGAAAAAGGCGAAGGAGTTCAAAGATGTCTCGTGTGAGTCCTGTCTGCGTGACTGGCACATTAGGTGAGTTGATACGAAGCAAACCGAAGGCCATTTTCCACAGCCTTGTTTGCTCTATCCATAACGGGAAATCCTCTAGCCGCCGTTTGATAATCCAAACGAATAAACCTCGGTAAAACTGTAGGATCCCGCTTGTGTGGTGGTTGCACATGGCACGGCTCTCTGCTCGTGGCTGGGCCAGAGTTTTGGCTACCTAGGCGAAGAGTTGTCGGTTCTCACCTCGCTAGTGTTATTTTGATTGCACACTACAATGATTAAAACCTCAGTCAATAATAGAATTGGGGGATGACTAGCTGCTAATCATAAATCTACCGCTCATATGTGAGAGTGCCAGCGTTGTGTTCATGAATTTAGTTTGCTCGGTCCCAGCTGAGCCCGTCTCACTTGCACAAGATCCTCAGGCAAGACGTTTCTTGCGAGCAAATCTGGATATCAGAGAAGAACCTCAGCTAGAGGAAAACATCGGCGATGGTTGGGTATGCCAAGCGTCTTGACTGATGGGTAGCTACGTCGTACGGTTGAGTCTTTAGGTAGCTGGTCAGCCAAACAACGCTCGCCTGGCGCTACCTGTGTGACTTTGTTCCACACTCTTGCCAGATAATCGGATGATTCAGGAACACAATGACTTGAAGGCGAGAAATATGTTCAAGACACTGTGTTCGGCTGATGGCTCTGGGACGGATAACCCGTCTTGAAATTGACGTTCCACGTGATGATACTGAAGTATGGTAGTCTCCCGCAACTTAAACTCTACTCGGAAATTATGACAAAAGTTATGACTCTAACCTATCATCTTCTTGTTTCCGTTATGGGCACGCGTCCATCTGACGTAGTGCGGCCCCTGCTTCGGGAGGCTACCAACGGCTATTCCCCAGTCGGTCTTCCGTGCATGGCATGCCTCTTGTAGCCGTTGCGGAACAGTAAGCTTCCCGTATGTAATAATGGGACACCCAATCGATCTCAGTCGGTCTGTTGATTGATCTTGCTAGTCTGTTTCCGGTCTATGTTGGCCTTAGCACGTATGTCAGCTTAGTCCATCCGAAGTGGTTCAGAGCCATGCTGTCAGATATGCAGCTGCATCTCTTGCGAACTACCTTCGTGAGAGATCATGTTCTCACCGCTGAAGCTATGAAGAAGAAATGACTATTTGAGTTATGCTTGCAGTGGACTCTCCTCTTGGAACGATGGAACAGAGCGTGGCCTGATATCATCCTCCAGTACCATTACTTTGTCATTAAAAAGCTAGTAAGTATTAGTTTACACTCCCCGTAATAATCTTATGGTAGATTGTCTGCCAAGATCATCGTAGAAGTCGCCCTTACGACATCTCCTGTTCTCATGTGTGAACTTCGAAACCCAATGAACATTAGGCTGTTTCCAAATGTTCATAGATTTCAGGTGTCGCACTACCCTCTTATAGGTAAAAGTAATGCATGATTAGCTTCTTTGTCTTGAACATTCTATTTGGAGCAATTCTTGACCATGCATCTGATCCGCCCCTTTCTCGTATGCTGCTCTAGATATACCCTGTTCAGCATCAGAACAAAGCTTGACAGGCAAGGTGGTACATCAAATAAGTAGAACTTTACAGAAAGGTGTATAAAGCTCAACTGAAAGGGCGGTAAGTCTTCTAGACCGATTGAAAGAAGTACGATGCCTTCTAGACTTGACGGGATATTGCAGTAAGCCTCCATCCAGAGCAAGCTGCCGCCGACAAGGAACATAACAATCAGTTTTCCCACTATCAAAAGATCCTACACAAAGAACATTGAGATGGTTAGCTTTGATCTAAGTCTTCCTGCAGTTCTTGGCATCCAGAAGATGCTTTCAAATCGTTCACACCGACTATAACACGGGCGGACCTAAGAGGCCACGGGGCGTAGAGCGTCAATGACGGCATCGGCCCTATTTGCTTCTTGAAACATAGTTCAACAAGGCGATTATATAGGCCCGGTTGCTGCAGTTTGGTCAATAGAAAGAGTCAAATATGGACTCGCGCCCCCTTTCTTTCATTCTGGCCACAAACACAAGGATAGATAAGATAATGTCTACCTCGTTGTTATCACTGGAAAAACATTTGAATCTGCTAATTACCAGGTTCTTCTTTCTGTTATTGCTTCATTATCATCCAAGTGAAATTTGATAAGACCTCAGCATCTGTCCGCCAGTGTTAAGTGCCTACCTACCTTACCCACCTCGACTTCTCACGCCAACTCTAAACTTTTTTTTTTACCGATTCTTGGCATTGCATACACTGGCAAGATACTAAGGTATCCTCTGCCACTGACAGATCGGAATCAGTGATTCACTACTACCTAGGGTACCTACCTATCCAGTTATTCTCATACCTTCCATGAGGTAGTCTTGAAATCCCAGATCGACCTGCTGGAATTATCTTTCCCTCCTTCCCTTCCCTTTCCTCTTCTTTGCAAGAGCCACTTTTGCTACCAACAAAACCCTTACCGCTGCGTCCTATCTTGGTTCATCCTGGATACCTTTCTTGGGAAAAGAGAGGATCAAGTAATATTTTGCTAGCCACTTCTTTTGCATTGTTTTTTGGGGGTGTGCATTGGGCGTCATGGAGGACGACATTGCCATCGTAGGCATTGGTCTGCGATTCCCTGGTGATGCCTCTTCCCCAGAAGAACTTTGGAAAGTTCTGGAGCGTGGAGAGTCTCAGTGGTCTGAATTCCCCAAGGACCGTCTCAACATCGATGGGTACTATCATCCTAGCGGTGATCGACAGGGTAGTGTAAGTCAACAGCAACATACTTCTCTGTGATAACATGGCTGAGACGATGTGACTTGAACAGATTTCTTTCCGAGGAGCTCATTTCATCAAGGGCAATTATGCTTCTTTTGATGCTTCCGTAAGTTTTGGTTTTTGGTTCTGTGGCCTGTGGCCCGTAGTTGCTATAGTTACTCGGTTAACGTTGTTCTTTCATCTATCTAGTTCTTCTCAATTTCGTCGGAAGATGCCAAAGCAATCGATCCCCAACAACGAATCCTCCTTGAGGCTTCATATGAAGCACTTGAAAATGGTGAGTCTGCCAAGATAGGTACCTGCGCTGGTCGAAACTGACTTTGGAACTTTAGCGGGAATCCGCAAAGAAGATATTGATGGCAGTGATGCGGCTGTGTATGTCGGTTCTTTTGTCAAAGGTAAGTATATCCAATATTTGCTGAAAATTCTTGTTGACTCTCTTAGACTACGAGCAAGTCTGTCTCCGAGACCCAGATTGGCAGCCTCAGTACGCTGCTACTGGAAACGGCATTGCCATAATGGCAAATCGAATCTCGCACTTCTTCAACCTGCATGGCCCCAGCATGACTATTGATACGGGCTGCAGTGGTAGTCTTGTGTCTGTTCACCTTGCATCACAGAGCCTTCGGTCAAAAGAGACTTCACTTGTAGGTGTCTTATCCACTATTTCAATCCGCGCATGAATGCTGACGAGTTTGTAGGCGATTGCCGCTGGGGCTGGTATGATTCTCACGCCCAATACCATGATGCCTATGACAGCTCTCAATTTCCTCAGCCCTGATGGTAAATGTTTCACTTTCGACTCTCGAGCCAATGGCTATGGTAGAGGCGAGGGCATCGGTGTTGTTGTCATGAAGCGTTTATCAGATGCGATTCGCGATAATGATACAATTCGTGCAGTTATTCGAGCAACAAAAGTCAACCAGGACGGTCATACAACAGGTAGGGTGGTCAATATTTGCGTTGTAGTAACAATGCTAACAGTCACAGGCATTACCCTTCCGAGCAAGGAGGCTCAAGTCGCAAACATCAACTCTGTTTACGAGTCTGCCGGCCTTGACTTCAGTCAAACAGGTTATGTTGAGTGCCACGGCACGGGAACTAAAGCCGGAGACTGGCGTGAACTAAAAGCCATTTCAGAGTCACTTTGCACTGTTCGCGATATCGATAATCCCATTGTCGTCGGCTCGATCAAGCCCAATATTGGCCATCTCGAAGGTGCCGCTGGTATAGCAGGCCTCATCAAGGGCGTTCTGACTCTAGAACATGCCAAAATCCCACCCAATATCAACTTCGCGAAGCCCAATCCTGACATTGACTTCAAAGAGTGGAAGGTCAAGGTTTGTAGCAGCATCTTACTGCACTTAACTATCGCTGACAGTCATAGGTACCAACCGAACTGCTCGACTGGCCTGTCTCTGGCTTACGCCGTGTCAGTGTCAACTGCTTCGGTTTCGGAGGCACAAACGCACATGTTATCATGGACGAGGCCCCTCGTTATCTGTCAGCGCGTGGACTTAGGGGAAACCACAACTCCTTTGAGGCGATCACTTCTCCCCGCACAACATCCAATACCAAGGCAGTGTTCGAACCTCAGCTTTTTGTCTTCTCGTCCCACGACAAATTGGGTGTGCGGCGAATTATGGAATCACACATCCCTTACTTGGAGTCACAGGGGAAAGAAGACACAGCCTTTTTGCACAACTATGCCTACACACTTGGCTCTCGCCGATCCAACCTTGAATGGAAGC
The DNA here is from genome assembly GCA_013396095.1 of Fusarium sp. NRRL 52700. NCBI lineage: Eukaryota > Fungi > Ascomycota > Sordariomycetes > Hypocreales > Nectriaceae > Fusarium > Fusarium sp. NRRL 52700. The sequence continues at coordinate 381,297 of JAAQRM010000413.1, read as the reverse complement.
ATGGCGTGGTCGCGAAGTCTCGAGAGGAACTGATCGCCAAACTTCAGAACATTGACGAATCTTCATTCAAAAGAACATCAAAGAACAAGCAGCCCAATATATGCTTTCTTTTTTGTGGCCAGGGTGCCCAATTTGCGCAAATGGGTAAAGACCTTCTCCCCTTTGAGCCGTTCCGCGATGCGTTGGAGGCCGGTTCTCGATACATGAAGGACAAACTCGCCAGTGAATTCGACCTCTTCGAGGAAATTCTCAAAGACGAGGCCGAGACTCGAATGTCTGACTCCCGGATCTCGCAACCCGCGACCACAGCTATTCAGATGGCCCTCGTAGACCTCTTGGATTCATTCCATATCACTCCCAATTATGTCATTGGGCACTCCTCTGGAGAAATCGCAGCAGCCTACGCATCGGGTGCCCTCACCAAGGAAGAAGCTTGGGAGGTTGCTTATTATCGTGGACTCGTTGCTTCATCCCTTACCATTGAACACACTCGCACACAGGGCTCCATGATGGTGGTTGGCCTCTCTGTTCTTGATCTTGACGAAAGTTATGACGAAAAGAAGTACCCTTGCGAACTTGCTTGCGTGAATGGCCCTCGGTCCGTGACATTATCGGGCAGGAAGGAAAATATCGATGGTGCTTTCAAGGAACTTTCTGCGAAAGGTATCTTCTGCCGCATTCTTCCCGTCAAGGTCGCCTATCATTCCTCCGACATGCTCAAAATTGAGAAAGAGTACAAGTCTGCCTTGAGATTGATCAATCCACGTCAACACCGGCGATCGGTTACGATGTTCTCTTCCGTCACTGGAGAGAAAATTGACGGGCACGAGCTTGAAAACAAGTACTGGACTTTGAACCTAGTGTCCCCTGTCGTATTCATGTCAGCTATAAGCACTATGCTGCAGCTTCCGTCAGGCAAGTCCCCGGATATCATTGTTGAGCTAAGTCCCAGTTCAACTCTGCGCTCGCCAGTTCTCGATACAATAACAGTCTTTGGCTTTCCGAATCCTCCCAGATATAGTGCTATTCTTGACCGAAAGACCCATGGCGCAATGTCGCTCCTAGGAACTATGGCCGAGCTATGGGCATGTGGATGTAAATTCAACATGGAAAAGGTTGTCACTCGAGGTTCTTATCAGATACCCCTTCAGCCTCTAGCTGATCTACCACCTTATCCGTGGAATCACACTAGATCTTATTGGCACGAGTCTCATCTTGGTGAAGCAACACGATTCAGAGAGTTTCCTCGTCAAGATCTGATCGGTGCTCCCACAGCTGATGCTATCTCCTTCGAACCTCGTTGGCGGGGTTTTCTCCGCATTGCTGAGAACCCCTGGATCCAAGATCATCAAATACAAAAGACGACCATCTACCCTGCTTCTGGCATGATCACCATGGCTCTCCAAGGCGCCTGCCAGGCCACCAAGGGTCAAGAGGACGTCCTTGGGTATGAAATCATCAACATGCGCATCGAAAGAGCTATGATTGTCCCAACCACAGCACATGGACTGGAAATGGCCATGAACTTCAAGAGTGTATCTCGCACGTCTGTTCATAGTTCGCAAGATACTGCTTTTGAATTTTGCATCTATTCGAAGCAATTGGACTCATCTTGGGAACAAAACGCTACAGGCCGCCTCGAGGTGCGATATAAGCGTGGGGATTGGAACAATGCCTTTCAGAAACATCGCGGAGAGTATGAGTTGCTCAAAGAGTCCTGCCTGGACTCAGTTGTACCTCGACAGCTCTATGAGCTTCTTGACATCGTGGGTATGAATTATGGTTCTCTTTTCCAAAATATCATCCACATACGCAAGAACAAGGGTGCGTGCGTCGCCAAAATACGCATTCCTGACACGCGGTCCAAGATGCCTGTAAAGTTCGAGTACGATCATCTGATTCATCCTGCAACTCTAGATTCCATGTTTCAAACACCTTTCGCTATCGAGAGCGAACCCATGGTCCCATCTTTCATTGAGAGTATTTTTGTCTCGGCAAAGGTTTCCAGTGACATCAATAAGGAATTTGATGGTTACTCTACCGCCTCTCGAGTCGGTCTTCGCGACGCAAGCGCAGATATCGCCATGGCTCAATCTAGCTGGGAACAACCATCAGTAATAGTCCGAGGTCTCCATTTCACAGGCATCTCTGGATCTTCCCGAGAAGGGGTCGGGTTCCTTCCAAATAACCGCACTCTATGCACTCAGGTCTCGTGGATGGAAGACATCACTTTTTCAAAGACAGAAAATGTCGAGGATTTTGCCAAAAGGCTCGCACATAAGCTGCCAGGACTTTCTATTCTCCAAGTTGGCGGCACATCTGATACCGCACAGAAGATTGTCAGTGCTTTGACCAGCCCCGAAGACCAGAGACCTTGGCTTTCTCGTTACACTTTAGCTGAGGCCAGCCCTGACGGCAGAACCTCTGACATTGCGTCCGTTTTTGCAGGAACTGCCGCCGAGTCTTTCATCGAGAAACGGCCTGTAGATGGTTCAGAGCCTCTCCCTGACTACGACCTGATTCTTGTTTGTTCTCGAAGTGAAATCGACATTGCCAAGCTCAGTTCTCATCTGAAACGTCCTGGCTATATCATGGAAAACTGCCCGCATGGAAATCCAGAGCTCGATGAGACCATCTCACATGATTACAACGAAATTGATGGTGAGAAAGTAGAGATCAAATTTAGGGTGAATCGCAAGAGCCTAGCTGAAGATTGGCTATCTGTCCCCGATGTTGTTGTCCTTCTGCCCGACAATCCTCCCTCAGAGACGCAATGGCTTGCGGGAAAGCTCATCAAGGAGCGCCAGGCTAGCGTGCAAATGCTTGCCATGCAACTCAACGAAGTCTTAAGCAATCCCTCGAGACTGAAGAACAAGATCATCATCTCTCTTCTCGATTTTTCAGCAGGATCCAATGCGGGTGCATTCATCTACAACTGGACCGAGACAGAGTTCAACGCTTTCCATAGTGTTCATCAGATGGTGAAGGGAATTCTCTGGATCTCTCGCAGTGCCCACATGGATCCAATGAATCCGAAAGGAGCCCCTGTGATCGCTCTTGCGCGCACACTCATGTCAGAAGAGCCCCTGAAAACATTTGTGACATTTGACCTGAGTGTGGACACACCTCTGAATTCATCATCAGTTGTCCAGAATGTCAACAAGATATTCCTTCAAGCATTCGTAGCAGATCAAGGTTCTGGTCCACGTGAACTGGAGTATGCTGAGAAAAACGGCGTGATTTGCATCCCTCGGCTCGTCCCTATTGGGCCGCTGAATGATGTTGTTGAGAACGGTATTTCTAGCGAGATCACCAAGGTATCATTCCATGGTTACCCACGTCATCTGAAGCTTCATGTCTCAAACCCCGACCTCACAGATGATGGCTTGGTATTTACTGCTGGAACAAGATATGCTCCTCAGCCTGGGGAAGTTGAAGTCATATTCGAAAGCGCCCCTCTCGACTTCATCGACTTGGAGACCGCCATGGGTAAAACCTTGGACTCCGAGATTGGATCTGCAATATGTGGCCGTATCGGCCGAATTGGCTGCAATGTTTCTGGATTCATGACGGGTGATCTTGTGAGCGGTCTTGTGACTAGTGGCTCCGTTCAAAGTAATGTGAACATAGACAGTCGCTTTGTGTCAAAGTGGTCATCTGGTCTTTCCTTCAGCCATTTCGTTGGAGCCTTTCATTGTTTTGATAAGGTTGGAAGGCTTGGTAGAGGAAAGTCAGTTCTTATTCATGCTGGAGCCAGCGGGGTCGGAATGGCTGCTATTAAAGTAGCCTTTGCACTCTCTGCCGAGGTCTTTACAACCGTTATGGGACCAAACTCAGAAAAACAACGAACGTTTCTGGAAGAGGCTGGCGTAAAGAAGGCAAACATCGTCAACGCCGACTCGGATCTCTTTACTACAGTTGTCCGTAATCGTTCAGGACACGGAGTTGATCTCGTCTATAACGCTACACAGAGGCATATCGAACACAATTTCAAGTGTGTTCGCCGAGGTATGTTCAGCTCCTCTCCTATAACTGCATATTCACTGACTTCTTACAGGGGGTATCGTCGTGCAGTTTTCCTGCAGATTGCCAAGTCCTCCACCTGTTCACGTTGTGTCTTCTAATGTTTCGCTCGTCAATTTTGACTTGCAAAATATGTTGAAGTATGATGCAGACTACGTGGGGGAGCTGGTCAAGGAGCTCAGTAGACGGGTTGAGAGTGGCTCTGATGATCTGGGGAATGACTTGCCACTTCCTACTATCATCAGCATTGATATCAACAGAATCAAGGAAGCATTCGGACTCATCGAGAAGGATCCCTTCTTTGGGCTCGTTTCTATCACCGGAAGCCCTAATGCCACGCCTCAGGTTGACATGGCTATCAAGAAGACTATCAAGCCCTTGCATCAAGCCTTGTCGGGTACTGGTACCTACCTGCTTGCAGGCGGTTTGGGCGGCCTTGGTCGTAGTATCTGCGAATTATTGGTTAAAAATGGTGCTCGGCACATTGCTTTTCTGTCACGGAACGGTACCTCTTCTGAAGCGTCTCAGCAGTTTTTCAAAGATCTCTGCGATAAAGATATCGACGCCCGGGTATACAAGGTTGATCTCTGCGATGCCCAAACTCTCACGAAGGTAATCAAGGAAGAGATATGTCAAGAAATGCCACCTATCAAGGGAGTCTTTCAGTGTGCCGCGACTATCAAAGATTCGATTTTCTCAAACATGACATACTCTGACTGGACCGAGGCAATCAAACCAAAAACAATTGGTTCAGATAACCTAGTTCAAGCGATCTCGGCGATCTCAGATGACCCCTTCTTCATCTTCCTTGCCAGCTCTGCGGGGGTTATTGGTAATCGTGGCCAAGCCAACTACGCTGCGGGTAACTGTTTTGAAAATGCCCTCGCCCTCAACCTCCGCCTCAAAGGAAAGCATGCCGTGTCCATCGATCTCGGGCCTGTTCTCGGTGCAGGAATGCTTGCAGATGATGAGGAGATTCTCGATATGCTTCGAGCCAGTGGGTTCTATGGTATCCGTCACGAAGATTTTCTGACTATGATCACGCACGCGATCACTACTGAAATCTTCCCTGGAATTCCCATGCCTGGTCGGGTTATTATGGGCATTGGCTCTGGTGGTCTTATTAGACAGAATCAACCAGCTGACCCATACTGGTCTCGAACTGCTCTCTATAGCTATCTCAACCTGGTAGATACCCCAAACCCTGACCTGAAAGCGGTTGATGCTTCAAATGACTTTGATTTGAAGTCCCTTCTATCCTGCTGCTCTAGCACAGATGCAGCTGCGGAAATAGTCACCACGGGCCTTTCTCTCATGCTTGCCAAAGCCATGAACATGCTTCCTGAGGAAATTGACACTGGGAAGCCTCCCAATGTCTACGGTGTTGACTCTCTCGTTGCCGTTGGTGTCCGAAACTGGGCTGTCACCAACTGCGGTGTCGAGGTCTCGGTTTTTGAGGTTTTGAGTGACAGAACAGTGGCCGAGCTAGCCAGAGAAATCGCCAGACGAGGCGGTTTTGGAAACGAGGACAAATGAGCAATGATAACGGAGGCGCGGGGATTTTGAGTTTATATATGCTGGAGTCAAGAAAGCTCCAGATTTCCTCTACCTGATTTGGGAATGGGAAGCAGCAGACAGGGAACTGGTTTTTGAGGTTTTAGACACAAAGTTAAGGGCTTTACAGTCTGTGTTATAGCTGTATAATAAGCAAAGCTCTAGAAATCTCTATTTGATTAGTTGTGGCTTTTGCTATTGTTATACAGGGCAAGAAAGTCAGTAGACTAGACCTATAATAATAAGCAATGGTTTAACTGGCTCTGAGATACATTTAGGCGCCGTGACTCTACTTCACATTAGAACTTGTAATTAACTCTTTCTAGCACGCTGAGAGAGGTTTGTAACGGGTCTTTTTACTCTGGCTGGAGGCAAGTATAGCCAACCTCTGACCCTCCGACCTGAGAAGTGATTGACTCGACACCACCACAGGCAGATCACTCCAAGCAAAACGGACATGGCCAAAAGAACAAAAATCATTTCAGAGACAAAAAGTGCCTGAGAAAAATGCAAAAGTAATGAATGCGTAATCAGGGAATCGAACCCTGGCTCCCCGACGCTGCTCGAATGGCAACGGAGAATTTTACCACTAAACCAATTACGCTTTATTATACTTAGTAGTTCTTATTTGGGCACATGAACGCTGTTGTAGAATCAATGCTGCCCAAATTCCTCAAGTCCATCTATTCAGTCCCAAACATTCGGGTATCCAAGCAGTCCCTCTTCACAGTTCTTGGACTATATCACTCCTGTACACTGATTTCTTTATTTCCATATCCTTGGTCGAAAATCGTTGCCTTCTCAAACACGTCGTTCCCATTCAAGGTTGCCAAACTGCCTCGATAATGCTCATCCTACATCCCTCAGGTCTGCGTACACCCTGTAGAAGACATATCAGTATACACGGCAGTCAGAGGCGAAGCGGTTCTGTGACTTACTTTGAAAACGAAGCGCTCATCGGCAGCCCTAAAGAGTTCTTCAAACTCCCTTTCTGTCCGTTCTTGCGCATTCAACAAGGTCAACATCAACAGGTCCATACTCCGCATGACTTTTTCATCCCAATGGTTTTCAGCCCCCGGCTCGCGGAGGCAATGATCGTTGATGATGACACGCGCACCCGGTTTAAGAGCTGGGACCAAGTTTTTGAGGATCTTGACGGCATATGGGGTTGAGTAGTTATGAAGTATCCAGCGGAAGTAGTACACTTGGTTGTGTCAGTAGGGGGGGAAACTCGAGGAGTAAACTCTGTCAATCTTACCATCGGCGTCCTCGACTGGCTGCTCAGTAAAGAAATCATGGACCTGAAGAGATATGCGCTGAGCTACCTCCTCATCTTCGCATATCGGCTCTGGGGCGCTGCTGATTGTCTTTGCTAAATCTTGTACCACAAATTTCATTTTATCCCATTTCTTAGCAAGGTCGACGCACACGAAGCCATGGCTACCACCGACATCCACCAATGTGCCTTTGTTGTTGTTGATTTCGGAAAAGTCGTAGTTGTCGACCAGGTATCGAACTTCATAGCCCTCGCCGCCTGTCAGGCTTGCCATGGCCTCTGCAAATCGCTTTCCTCTGGGAGGGTCTTTGCCGAATGTTGCAAACATTGGCTCTTTATCCACCGTCCCCCATGCATAGTTGAAGCCGGTGCGTGTGAGTGAGGTCGCTTCTGGGTCGGCACGAAGAGCTTCCATGGTATGGGCCCCAGCTGGTAGGAAATCCTCTCCATTCAATCCTACCCAGGCTTGGAGACTGGCGTCCCGAGCAAGCATCTTTGACGCGGCAGTGTGTGCTATGAACCCTGGTGTCGGCTCCTGGAAGATCTTATTTGTCATAGCATGACGAAGAGCGCGAGCCAGATTTATTCGGTCTAGTCCAGTCTTGCTTTGGAGTTCCGGCAAAGCAATAGATCCCTCCAGAGGTACGAGATTGGCTATGCAGGGTTAGACATGAAGACAAAATCAGAATTGGTGGGCTCACGAATTCCATAGCTGTTCAGTATTTGGAGGCTCAAGGTGTCAAGATACTTTTTGTGTCAGTACTGAGGCCAATGCACAGGCGGCAGGCTTACACTCCATATGCCCCATCTGACAGTTTCTCTGGGTCCCCGGACAAGAAGTTCGAGCTGTTTGGTTGCAGAGGAGATCTCGATGCGACTTCTCTGTACATCATTCGGCAAGTCGGGGAGATCTCCAGGGGCATCGACATCGAAACCCAAGTCCTGAAGACCATTCGCCTTGAAATACCCATCAAGCTTTTCCGTCTCTTCAGTAATCTTCCTGGCTAGCTGCACCATGAGAGATGTGTCCAGGCTTTGCGGGCTCAGCGACTGTGATGAAATATGTGATTCAGCCATGTTGAACAAGTGAAATGGTCGTGTTCCCTAGTCCTTGTTGCAAAGCGATGGGGCGATGCGCGGTTTTATACATTATTGTTGTCCATCATGGTCCCAAATTGACTCTAGACCTCAGACTACCATCATGACCGACCAATGCGGGTACAAACAAGGTAGCGAGGATACATGAGCTGTTCTGCTCAAGACATGGGCGGCATGAACAAAGTCTACCCACCCGCACCACCATCATTCCTCATAACGCCAGTGGAACCTGTGGCGAGAGTGCGTAAAGCCTGAATTCCGCGCTGACTCCAAAGTCGTCATGATTGGTGTGTGTCCTGCAAGCTGTGCTTTTAATCCCTGAAGGTCGTGTCGAGACATGACCTGAGGGCTCTTACAGTACATTAACTGCTGGGGTGCGTAGTTACGATAACACAGGTTTGGTTAGATTAAAAATATGTTCCTAGTTTCTCCACAGGCTAGCACGGAAGCTAAGAGGTATGTATTGGTACCAGCGGCACGAAGCTTGGCTGCATAAGTGAATATACTACGAGCCTTCATCCTCCTTCAAAAACACCAGGCGTCTTTCGCGGAGCTTTTTGGTCGTCCAGTTTTGTCCGCTAATAATCGCACGCCTGAAACGGAAATGCTTGCTCATGTGTATCGTGCGTCAACAGTAGCTGAGGACCCATGACCGGCATGGTTCATGTAGAACCCTGGACGAAAACCAAGAAATCACGTGCATTCTCATGTTGTTCACTGAGCTTCTGTGTCCGGAATATCTGTCCGACAAACTGCATTTGCTGTGTGTGATCAGTTTTTTCGGCCTCAATCGTCGTGCAGGCTGATGTGTCCGTATGATGGCAAAGGTTGGTTAATCAGATGTCGGGGCCAAATACCCAGTGCTAGCTCTCTTTTCCCGGAGAGGCTTGGCCATAGACAGCCAAGACCATGACCGGTTCTATCGGATAGATAGCATAGCGTCCGCCTCCATTCCATCTTGCATCTTTAGCGGCCAGACCATACCTTGCGACCCGTGGTAGCATCATAATAGGGCTGTCGTCTTGATACGTCTTTGTAGTTTCTTTGAACACGAAGCGACTTTGATTCGTTTGTGTACTCTGATTCTGTTGGACGATTTAGTATGGCTTTTGCCCATAGACAATGTGCATAGGCATATACAAAAGGGACGTATGGTCGCTATACGCCCTTCGCACCTCGACAAGAAAGACCTCAATCTGCTCGCGGCTCCAGCCCATGCCCCTTGACATGGGGCCCAATGCGATTGCTTGTAAGCCATCCGTCAGTATGGTGCGCCAGTACAGTCCGACAGTCTTGAGCACTTGATTCTTGGGCCAAGTTCCAAGAGGCACATGGAATACCCGTTCCGTGACGTTCACGAAGCCAGCTGCCTGCATTTTCGTAGCCAGTTTACCTCCTGCTGCCGCAGGAAAGTCTACCCCAAGCTGTGCTAACCCCTCATTGATGTATGTCCAATACTGTGCGACTGGGTGCTCGTGTGGCGGGACAGCGTCTCCTGTTCTTGCGTGGTGAGGGTAATGATGAATTTCTTGCAGTTCCATCCAGCCTCCAGGCTTGATGTGCCTGAGATCGGGTAAGTACAATACAATGATCTGGCTCTGATAGAGTTGATACTTACTGGAGAGCATTACTAAAAAGTTGAGGCCAGTCTTTGATCCCTTGAACCGTGTGCCGAGAGTGCACATAGTCAAAATGATTCTGAGGATGAAGCCAAGGAGACTCGACATCATCGACCATGAAGTGAACATTGGGCGGCAACCACGTGGGCTGTATGGGTGATAAATCGATGCCTAGAACATGGGCACTGGGGTATTGTTCTCCCACTATTGTACTATTAGTTGTTAGGACGAAAATGAAGCAGAATTGTTCTTACTTTCGATTGCCCAGATTCCTGTGCCAGTTCCAATATCAAGTATGTTTTGCGGATTTTCGTCTATTGGCGCAAAATGTAATTTCTGGCCCGAGAGAAGTCTCACCATTGCATGCTTCATGTCCTCCCTCTCTTGTTCTATGTCATCATTGGGGAAGTTGTAGGCACCGGCCCGGAAGCTATGGTAGCGACGACCATTCTCAAACATGTAGTCCCGAACAGACGACCCGATGGAAGTACTTGCAGTGCTCATACTGTCGCTCCCATACCCGGCATCGGATCCAGCATCGCCTATGGAACTGTATTCGTCACTATCGGCAACAATGTTGTCTTCGGCCTGAGCAAAAGCTTGTCGAGAAATGGCTTCCTGCTCCGTAACTGATAGGTCTGGAAACATAGAGATACCATTGGGGTGAGTAAGTGGAGACGTGATGGGTCGATGCTGGCTCTCTGTATCTGAACTTGGGGAGCCTGGTGTACGACTAACTCCATACACGTCTTTGAAGATGTCGAAGTGTTTTTCTGGTTGCGATGGGAGCTCAACGCTGCCGCCAGGAATTCTCTGTTCGGCAATACCGGCTCCAGATGGAACTGATACGTTTACTTTGGCATTCGCTTGATCGCTGGCCTCTGATTGTTCGGCATCAATTGGCTTACCATCGTGCTTCGTAGTGTCTCCTCGGGCAGAAGGCGGGAATGCCTGCGTCTGGCTGTGTGGTTCTGGGTCCATCTTATTCCAGAACGAACAAGAGCCGGGAGGAAGACGGATATAACCAAAGAGCAATGGGTTGTTTGGTGTTGTTTGTGATTGCGGAAGCACAACTTCCAAGTGAAGTGAACTGCACGCTATGACAATTGCAACACAGGGGGTGTTTTATGACGTTTCTCTCTGAATTTTGCCAAGAGGGGAGCAAATAGAGACGCGGTCGAAGTTGTTGGAGTCTTGCGATGACGAAGCAAGGTTGTTTTAGGGTCGGCCAAGGCAAGATTGGTACGGAGCAGGGGAACTGGAAATTTGAATACAATAATTGAACCTGGCGGGGGTTTTGCTTTCGAAGCCACATCGACAAGATGAGCGAAGATAGATCCAAGGCGATGGATTCAAGCACAGTAGCATCTGTAGATGGAGAAGGGAGACTTTACGAGGCACCTCCTGCAATGAATACAGGCAGTCGGTTGACTTACATTGAGCTTGTGGGGCTCCAGGTGGCAGACCCAAGCGCCAGTGAAGTTTTCCACGCCCGAGGGCGATCCATGTAGGTATGTAGCACGCTAAAACATCAAGGCGCGGCAGAGATCGTGCCAAGAGGTCGGGTGGCGGATTACCGCCATGCCGATTAGAAATATAATATAAAGCGAGAGACTGTTCCAGCCAGGCGCCGCCTTAGCACGGAACTCCTTCGTTTGGCTCTGTACTACCAGTGAACTAGGCTGGCGATAGAAGTTCTAGCCAGCACAAACAAGCAGAAGGCACTTGAGTAAATTCGGAGAAATCAGAACAAAGAACATGATTTGGTAGTTTTCGAGGGGGGTTCCAAGTACATTCATTGTCTCAGCCATGGATCCATTACCAACTTTGGGGGGGGGGGGAAGAAAACTCAGGACCTTGATCCTAAGTGATAAAAAGACTTAGGTAAGTTAGCATAAGTTTAGTATGGACTTAGGCTACCCTTTACCGAGTTTATTCTAACACCCTATATCAAGGTCAGATGTTTTCTTGCTCCACGAGGAGCGAGGTAGGTAATAAAAGCAAGCAATCCAACGGAATCCAACCAACGACAGCCCGACGCCGCACCTACTATACTATGCCCGGGGACAACAAACGTAGTGCGACAAATGAGCGAAAGCGCTCATAAATGATACGTCAGAACGAACTTCTGTTCGGGGTCGGGCTGCAGGACTGCTCCGTAACAAATGGTCCGAGGGGATATCATCGCGATAATAACTTATGGCCTTCCAGCTGATAAAATGGAAATAATATTTGATACAGCGTTGTAGATATTCAATTGTATTGTGTGCCAGTGCCGCCAGGATAGGCTTGGCATGGTGCTAATTTGTGTCCACCTTGGGAGAGGCTTCACACAACTCAATTAGTACAACGTCATCCGTGTCGAACCGAGGCACTTATTGTGAGTGCTCTCTCGGTTGGTTGCCATTATTCATCCTCAAGATGCCCCAGTCCAGGTTCGTTCATTGTGTTGGAAGCCCATCTTTCAACCCAGATGAACTCATTGAGGACGTCGACCGTCAGAGAGAGGCTTTGAACCACCTATTGAAGAATGATCTCTTAAACGCCAGTCGAGTACTTTTCCAACTCCCTGATCCGGATCCCTATACATACCATGCCGTGGCAAGTGTGAAACTTGCCCAAGTCCAGTCAGTAATCAATATTGGGGGTGCCAATGGTTTACACGCGTGGTATCGCAATGAAGATGGCTCACCTGTAAGAACTTACCTATGGGCAACGTCCGCGGAGTAAGAGTTTGTGAAACTAACAAACATGCAGAGAGAACCACCTCCTCAAGCTGATATTGAGGCATACACCTCCATCTTCAGGCCATCAACAGCTACTGCTGCATCTCTCAAGAATCTAGGAACAAATGCTAAGAAAGATTCCATAAGGCGTGAAGTCGCAGCCAATCTTGAGAGCAAGCGGTATCTGCACCCTGGGCTTGTAACGAAGCTCACCATCCCCAAGAGCAAAAAAACACCCAGCGCAAATCCCTATCTCGATTTCTGGATGTGGTCGTGTCACTCTCTCGAATGGTGCGGCCCTTGCCTAGCATCAGAACGTGTCCCAATGTCCCATCATGTTCTTCCAATTTTCATGCATCACTTTGGCTGCGCAACACCAACTCACGAGAGCCTGGCTATCCTGAAAATCCTGTCTGACGGGCGCCCGGTTGTCGACATCGGTTCTGGCAATGGTTATTGGTCCTATATGCTCCGACGCTACGGCCTCACAGTGTATGCGGTGGATAACATGCAGAGCGAATGGAGAGTCAACTGGGTCAACGACACAGTCATATCGGACGGCGTGAACTGGCTGCGCAAGAACTCGAACGGTGAAGGCATGGTTCTCTTGCTTGTGTATCCTGTTGTTGGTGGAGGTGTTGGTGGCGGTACGGAGGGGGGATTTACGCGGAAACTGGTTTCTGCCTTTGGCGGCGACACTATCGCAGTTGTGGGCACACAGAATCGGAACGGTTACACAGGATTCAAGGGGGTCACCATGGACGAGTTTATGGTAAAGGAGCATGAGGACTGGACTGTGGTAGTGAAGATAGCGTTGCCATCCTTTCCTGGGAAGGATGAGGCACTCTATGTCTTCCAGCGAGGCGAACGAGTGCCACAAGAATAGATACAGATAATCTCAGATAAGTTGGGGCCATGATAGTAAGTTTCTCAAGACAAGTACCTCTACTCAGCAGGTATTCGGCCCATGATTCTGGCTTATTACCCATCGGCCAAGCACGGGCAGTAGGATGTGGGCTACCATCAAACATAAATCATCTCATCGTACCTGAGGTAGGTATGCAAAGAACACAACGTCATAGGTCGTAGTTCAACTTTCTTACTCTGCCTCGCAATGGTCAACTGAATAGGTAATAAATAAAACGTACCTAGGTACCTATATTTGATTCCTCCAACCTAATCCAGTCACATCATGTCTCTTCCTCATTCTCACCCGCATCTGCCCCGCAAGGATGGGACAATACCTTGTTCTCAGCCTCTGTAACAGCCACCACCAAACCCCAGTAAGCGGGACGGTGAACACTCTTAGCGCTCGGGGTCCCCCGACCTCCCTCCGTTGAGAGCCCCTCAACAGCTGTTTAACTGGTCTGCCCTGTGGGCATTTCCTTCGCTTCCCTGTGTGACCCATGTCCTTCTGGCCCTATGACGATCCTCTCTGGCTCTTTTCGTCCACTAATAAGACAATATTCCAAGAGCTCCAGGTCTAGGAGTATGGTAGCTGCGCATAAACGTATGTATGTTGCTGCAGGTCAAGTCTCATTCAGCCCCTCCATTCTTTCGGTCCGCCCGCCATTGACGCACAAGGCGGCGTGTGACCATTTAATAAATGTTGAGTTTACTGCGCAGTTGGTCATCTTCTCTCGAACTTGTCCATTTCTTCATAACAAGTACCTTGCCTCATCCTCAAACTCTTGCTATTCAGTTTGCCTCGCTACTGAAAACCTCTCTCAGTTAGCGCCCCTCTTGGCCCGAGACTTGGACCCCGCTTCTATCACAACAACTGAGCTCTTTGCTTCTCCAGAACAAAAACATAACACAACGAAACTGAGACCATGTCTCTCCAGCCTGATGACCGAGCCCGCAAGGATCGCTCTCGATCTCGCTCTCGCGACCGCCGTTCAAGGAGTGATGTCGCACCTGAGCGCCCTTCCTACAGCGATAATCGCGAACCAAGTTACATCTATCCAGAGGATGATCTCCATTATCGCTATAGTCGCCCAGGCGCACCGCAAGCAAGCGGCGCTCTACCGTATCCCGAGGAGGGAGGAATCTATCCTGTGATTCCCGGGAACTCATCTCAATACAGCTACGACCCTCAGCCGCCCACCTATCGAACCGCTTCTCCGCCGAGAGACTCGCCATATCGTTCCTCACACGAAAGGATCGACAACGGCCTTCCAGGAGCCTTCCCAGATGACCGCCGCCGCGAGAAAGATAGAGACCCATACATCCAAAATGCAGAGCCTCGTGCTAAGGAAGACGAAGACAAATTTAGCTTCCTGCCACAGAAGTACATGCGCAAGCTCACTGGGTCTTCAGGCAACGACAAGGAGAGGGACAAGGATGACGATGGCTTGGCCTACGGAAAGCCTCCCGTGCCTGTGCGACCTAAAGACTCTTCGGACTTGGCTTATGGAAAGGCCACCGGAGCTCCATCAACTGCCAGCCAAATTATGACAGCATATAACCCTCCCCCAGGTTCTGAAGACCCGCACTATGCGCAACAGCCACCCTACGGATATTCTCATCGAGAAACTGCAAGTCCGTCCGTTGATCAGTATGGTTCACGCAAGACAAGGGAAGAAACACGATACGACGACACCTACGGCTCGGGTGCCAACGTCATGACCGTTGAGCCTCTAGGCCGCGACGATGAGAAACACCATGACCGACGCAGGGACAGATCTTCCGGTCCTCGAGGTAGCTCAGACCGCTTGACTGTCGACTCAAGCAGTCGAAAGCGCGAGAAGTCTCGCGACAGATCACGATCCCGCCAGAGAGATAAGTCGCCTTCACGAGATACTCTAGGAGTGGATAAGCACCAGAGGCATAGATCACGATCAAGGGACGGTCACAGATCGCGGTCTAGGGATAAGCACCGTAGCCGAAAAGACAAGTCCCCTCAGCCCCCCAGTGAGAGAATGTCAGGTCTCAGCATCAACACTGGGCTGACTGTGGGAGGCTTGACCGCCGGCGGACTGGCTGGTGCATCTCTAGCCAATGCGCCTCCGTCGCCCATGCTCGAGTCATACTATGGTACTTATCAGGACTGTTCGCCCATGCCGTCTCCTCTGCTGCTCGCCTCAAAGCATCCAAGTGATGACAATAAAGCTCTTGAAGCGCTCTCTCCATTGGGTTCTGATAATGAGGGTGATAGCAGACGCCGGAGCCGACGTGCCCGCTTCCATGACTCCGAAGACATCACCACTCAACTTGCACAGGCCCTCAAGGGGAGCCGCCGTCCCGATACCGAGCCACTCATTGAAATCCTACCAAGTTTGACGCACGACCAAGTGATGAAGCTTCGTGCGGACTACAAGGCACTTGTCAAGACTGGTTCTGAGCGCAAAGGCGTCAACATCGCCAAGCATATTCGTGCTCGTCTCAAAGACGAAGATCCTCTGTTGATGAAGGCCTGCTACTCTGTTGCTCTCGGCATGTGGGAGAGCGAGGCATATTGGGCCAATTTCTGGTACCAGGGTGACAAAACTCGTAGGGAGCTTCTCATTGAGTCTCTTATGGGACGCACCAACGGCGAAATACGTTACATCAAGGATGCATTCACGGACAAGAAATATGGCAACAGCCTCGTCAAGTGTATGAAGGAAGAACTCAAGGAAGACAAGTTCAAAAAAGCTGTTCTCCTTGTTTTAGAAGAGCGACGCATGGAGGAATACGACCATTATGGTCGACTTGTCCCAATTGACTATGCTCTTGTTGACCAGGACGTCGCCGACTTGCGCCGATCTGTGAGGTCTGAAAAGGGTGGCGAGACGGCGATGATCAACATCATCATACTTCGAAGCGACTCTCATCTACGCGCCATTCTGCAGGAATATGAGCGACAGCATCGTTCCAACTTTGCTCGCGACGCTCTCAAGAAGAGTGGAAATCTTGTGGTAAGGCCTAGTCTTTTCCCACTTGAAATTGATGAATTAATACTGACATTGTCCAGGGTGAACTCTTAGCCCACATCCTCAATGGCGTTATCAATCGTCCTGTTCGTGACGCCCTCCTCATCCATCACGCCACCTCGGCGTCTCGTAAAGATGGCCTTCGCCGTGAGCTACTCATCTCGCGTCTCGTTCGATACCACTGGGATCCACACCACATGCGCGCTGTGAAGCAAGCCTTCCGGGAGCGCTACGGCAGAGGCATGAGAGACGCTGTTCGTGATGCTACGAGCGGTGAATGGGGGGAATTCTGTGGTGAATTGTGCATTGCACGCATGCCTGACGACGTTAGAAAATTTGACAAAGTCAGCTATAGCGTGAGATGAGCAGATTATGATTTTATGATTACATGAATAATATAAGGAAGTAGGTGTGGCATGGAAGAGCTGCCCATCTTTTGCAGCACTTGAATATTATGGCGATACGTTACGGGGTTTTCTAGAAATAGCACTCTAAATGTTCAACTCATTTCTTCAACTTGATGCTAACATCAAAGTCTGTTCTACTTACTTATGACCTCTTTGATCCTTTGCCTCCTCTTCCGCCCTTCCCCTTTCCGCCCGCACCCTTCTTGCTACCGCCTCCGCCTCCAGCAGCATTTCCGCCAGTACCCCCCGCCATCATAACCCTCACTTTCCCGACAGGTACGACGTTGAATGTCTCCTCAGGCTTGAGCGCCTTGATAAGCTCAACTTCACGCGGCCACATCCTTTCAGTATCATGAGCAGTTTCGTCAACAACACCCTTCTTAGTAGAAGCTGCCTTCCAACGATCGAGAACCTCTTTAACTGCCTTGCCCTTCTTGGTCGCGCCGGGCTGCAACTTCGCTTTGTATTTGTAGCGTCCGAGAGCGCTCCAAGGGGCACAGACAGGGATGATCTCAAGGATCTCATCTCCGGGAAGAGGCGTACCAACAATGGAGTCAAGCAAAGTCATCTGGCTGGCTTCGTCCTCATCAAGAATATCAACACCTTCCTCCATCATAACACGCCGAATCTCCTCGTGTTCGGCTGTCTCTTTCTGCTCTCGTTGGTGCTGCGCACGACGTCGCTCTTTAGCAGCAGCGAGCTCGAGCTCACGGTCCGCCTTAGCTTTTGCCTCGGCTTCAGCCTTCTTTTGTCCAACTGTTGCTCCGATCAATGCTTCTGCAGCAGCTCGATCTTCCTCATCTTGATGCTTGTACTTTGAAGCGATCTTCTTCGCCTTGCCCTTCTGGCCTCGCTTGGGGGGGCCTTTCTTCGAAGAGCTGGGGCCGTTATTCGTCGGTCTTGTGTCAACTGGCTTCCCAGCTGTCTCGTCATCCGGTCTAACTGGCTCATCATCTTCGCCCTCTTCTCCTTCTGCTCCCACTGCTTCATTTTCATCTAGTTCCGCCACCTCTTGGCTATGAGCCTCATTGGGTGTGTTATCCGCGACCTTTAGATCAGACAAGCCTTCTTCGGCCTGCTCAACCTCGTCGTTGCGGGCTTCATCCTTGCCAAAAGCCTGAAGGGGGTTGTCACGTGACTCTTCGTCTCGTTGTTCGTCTTCTGATTCATCGTCAGAAGGTTCGGCTGATTGTTCTCCTCCAAGCTCATTCAGATCGCCTGCCCTGTCTTCTGGTTGTGGCGGCGCTAGTGTCGAAGCTTCATCGCCGCCGGGAGAGTTGGCATCGTGCAGACGATGCTTGACATGCTTGGCTTTGCTCTCCTCGCTAATCTTAAATGCAACACCTAGACCTAGTAGAAGTTGAGCTGGAGGCAGAAAATTCTTCTTGCCTCGGACCATGAAACTTCCTGCCGGTAGAAATTCGCCTGTTGGTGCAGATTTGGAAACTTGATCAGCGTTTACCCACCATGCAGACATGCCCGCTTTCGAGTCCCAAGCATTCGACGAGCACACAGCGAGTGATCCGGCCTGAGACAGTGTCGCGGGGGGGACGGGCGCATCAGGGGTTTTTGGATTGTTCTTGATAATAACGCTCGATGCTCCATGCAGATCTGCGTGGCAGTATACATCGCCTTTCCGGAGATATTTCTTATAGATCGTCTCATTTTGCTGGGCATCCTTGCCTCCGATCACAAGATATCCATCGGATGAGATAAACCAAACGAATTTCTCAAACCACATTGGCTTGCGAATTGGTTGAAGCAGTGCCTTTTCTTGTTTCAGCCCCTTTTTGAGATCCTCAGTGATTTTTTGCTCTGCATTCTTCAGGGCTCTTGAGGCCTGTTGCTGGGTCTTTTCTTCCTTCACGGCGGCCGTCTTCCGCTGGTCAAAATACTCTCGAGCATTGCTCCAAGGGCTAAGTCCAAGGTTGATTTCCACACTTAGGGCTTTATTGGCTTGTCTTGCCTTTGCTGTCGATGTACCTTCATCGTCGCCAAGGGCGCTGTCGTCGTCCGTTTCGTAGGGGTCGTCTTCCTCTGGCTCAAATTCTTCCTCGGCCAGCTCAAGCGTAATGAGATTTTCGGCGAGGTTTAGAGGCAGTTTGATAATCTCAGCAACGGGGTTGTGCCGTTTTTTCTCGCGTTCCACCAATTTGCCAACATCTACCCAGTCCATTCCTTGGCTGAGTAATCCATTAACAGCATCCATAGCTTCTTGAACTCGTTCAGCATTGGCTTCAATGGCGGCGGCTTTACGAAAGTTGAGAGCCTGCGCCTCTTGAAGCCCTTCGATTCGTTTGCTCTGTTCATTTCTTGCGGCCTCCAGCTTGCGCTTCGCAGCCGCTTCTCGCTCGCTTAGTCGGGACTCCAGTCTCTGTCCCTCTAAAGATGAGAAAAATTCGTCAACTGTCTCATTGTATCCTGCGAATTCGAGTACCTCAATGGTGGGATCCTTTTTGAGTTTGTGGGGGACAAACGGATGAAAATCTTCGTATAAAAGATTGTCACGCTGAGTCTTGGACTCGTCACGAGCCTCTGCTCCCTCAGATCTTTCCCTACGTTTCGCGAATATGTAGCCAGTGCATGCTTCTGAGCTGGTGAGCTCTTCCACACTTTGTCTGGCCTCTTGAAGTGACTTAACCAAATCAGCCAGCAGCGTTTCATTGGCCAGAATTTCATTGGGCTTGGTAGTGGTGTCGAAATTATTTGTGTGCAGGCAGTGGTCCACAAGTACTGGAGGCAACTCTGTAATTGATACAGCCAAACTCTTTCTCAGGTCACCACCAGGCTTGCCCTTCTGCTTTTTTGATGATGCAGTAGCGGCAGCTGATTTTTCCACGGCAGTCTTCAGGGCATCTTGTACCCTTTCTCTTGTCAAAGGAGGTATTCCGCCAAAGTTCTGCCTGTTCTCCAGAGAATATTGTAGGCCAACTCGCTGAGGTTCTTGGCCTTCACCTTCTGAAACGGTTCTTGCGAGGGCAAGTATCTTCAAGTCGGTATCCGTGAGAATAATGTTACCACTCTAAGACATAAAGGTCAGTGTCTTTTGTGGAACGTTTGGTAGATGACGTACAGCAAAAAACTCCAAGAACAATCTGTATTGGCCATCACTGAACTCAAATTCGAGGACTCGATCAGTGCCCACTTGTCTAACTGACGTCAACCGTCTGGTCTTGAGAAACTTTCTTAAACGTGCAACAAAAGCGGAGGGGGCCGCAGCAGTTGTACGAGCGAATTTCGTCAAGTGGCAGCGGAAGCCCGTGTCGATGACAAGCTGCTTTTTATTGTCTGGTTTCGCAAACTTGAGCAGGAGAATCTTGGACGAAAGATCGTATACGTTGGAGAGTCGAAGAGTCACCAGCCGTTCCTGGAGCTCATGCGCAATGATCTAGGTTCAAAAATTAGGATACAGTACAACGTAGTAGCTTTGGCAAAAGACCTACCTTAACATCCAGAGAAGAGAATCTTTGCTTCATTTTCAAGTGCGTCACTCAAAACAGTGTCGTACAATCATGAAAATTTCCAGCTACCTATGCTAGCGACATCGTCATCGCGAGCAACTTGGTGGTGGAGGGGTAGTTGGAGGGGCACGATGCTGACATCATCCAGGTGCCACGTGACCGGATTTCCATCATGCCTCCATTGTCTAAATCACTGAGGCACTCGACAAGGATCTTGCCATTGAAGCTTGATCTCCCCAAACAGTGACGAATCTATTAGTCTAGGTCAAACAAATCGCGCTCCTCGTCCCGAATGGCTTCCACTCCTCAGATGCTTCAGGTACCTTGGATCAGAGTTGATCTTGATAAGGTCGGTGCTTCCACACGTGTCTCATAAGGACATACAAAACACGAAGATCGGTTGTTGTCTGTATGAGAATCTCATCTAATCCACAGAATAGACGTACCGGACTGTCTTTCTGAATCAATAATATCGTGTTATCCAGAAGTCAAGGTAACATTCATACACATTGAAACAGACGGTTGGGGAATTACTAGTTCTCGGAGGTACTGTTGGAAACCCTGGGAAATCTATGGGATAACTATGCGGAGGGCAGAATCTGAAAATGCGCATCAGACTTGCATTAGCACCGTCATCGGGGTCCTGATAACACGCGTAACGCATCGTGTAATGCCCGCCCGAGATGTCACGTAGTGTAATTACGGCTTACCCCAGATTTGTCTCAGAAAACGGCACTGGCACAACACAAGCCTCCACGAACTCAGCCGCGGATTTTAACGGAAGATCACACGTGAGAAATCAAGCAGCTGCCGTTGGGCCGAGGAACTCTATTTACCCGGTTTGTTGACGCTTTCACTGTGAAAGGTAAACTTCAAATCAATCCATCCATCCATCCAATGCAACATCAAAGCCGCTCGCGAATCGCGTTTCGTACAGGTACAAATCTCGAACCGCGGCTGGGACACTGGGACCTGAAGGCTGACGCCAGAGGCTAGTGGTGGCCTGAGATTATAAGACCCAGGTCGCAAATTAACAACTCAAATAAGGGCCCGTAAGGTAAGATACCTAGGTAGTGAGCAAATTGCTATACCACTGCTTTCCAGTTGTCACAGCAACCAAAAAGGCGAGACCACACCAAGGCTTGGCGTATTTCAATGGCAGTGCTTCTGGGCACTACCGGAGACTAGTTTGTTGATCTATTGATTGTGAGAATCCATCCGTACGGAGTACTTACCATGAAATAATAGACTGTGTTTTGTTGGCCAAAAAAAAAAAAAAAAACATGTATGGGTACGCCGTAATGGAAGAGAAGAGCATGCTGAATTGGATGGGGTCAGACGTCAATGGCTACAGTTACAATGCATTGTATGCAGTAAGAGCAGAGCTTCCTGCAGGCAACGAACGACGTGATGAGCCGGCAGGGTTTCAAACACGGGCTAAGTAGCTCTGCCTCTGAAACTGACGAAAGCAAGGAGGCCAGCTTCACACCCAACGCCAGTTTCTGAGGCCAAAACGTTACCGAGGCAAAGTCAGGAACACTGACTTTACAGTACAGTACCTAAGGTAGTTCGTATCATGACTATTTGGGGAACGACCACTGAACAGAACCTGCACTAATTAATGCATTTGCATAAAACGATGCTTCAAGGGCCAATGGTTGGCTTACACGATGGCAACGGCAGGCTCATTACGACTGATTTCATGCCTGATCAGCCGCTTCCGCTGCAGCTGAGGAAAGCTGGTGTGCGCCGGTTTGAACCATTCGAAAGTTACTTTAAATTGGGGAGGTTGGGATTTCACATGGCAGCCAATGGGATAGAGGTTACAACTTGCATGAGCCCCTCAAACAGCCATCGCGCCGTTGGCCAACTGGGCAGGTATCTATCTATCACTGAGGTCTGAAGACTTGATTCCGTTTCCGCGCTTGTCACCCTTTCTCCGACCAATCTTGATCGATTGCAGGAAATGCGTGGTGCAGTTCGGCACTTTCAGAATGGGCAGTCCTTATCATCTCTTGACTTCCGTCAATCAGACAGACAGCCATGTGGTGAAGTGATAAAACGAGTGGTTGGGGATGCTGTGTGGTAGCGCTGAAAGTACCTGGATGCCGGCCCCGCCCCCTGATTAAACATGGTGCTTATGTGGTGGCGTTCAAGAGGAATTGTCACTGGACAGTTTTTGTTTTGTTGTTTTGCTAATAACGAGAAAGGCTCTTCCAATCGCCAGGAACGGAGCACTGGTGCGGGTAGACAGACGGAGAGCTTTAGATGAAAGTGAAGGCAGGGGGAGATCGTGGACCCCAGGCTTTTGAAATGACGGGATGCCGCTCGTCACAGTCACTCAGACTCAATGGATGCGGAGCGGTGACGGATGCAATGTCCCATCTCTCGTATGGGGTTGTGTTCCACTTTCTATTATTATTACATATTGCTGCTGTAATGCTGTTGATGTTGGGAGTCATCAGAGCATGGGCCCTTCGGATACGTCCAAGAAAGAGAGAAGATCGGAGCTGGAAGGGGAATTGCGTGGAACAGGATGGGCGGATAGCTGTGCAACCTGTGCTGACGACGCGGACAAGCTAGGTAGCTGGCCTCTTCGTGACTGGCTGAAGCTAAGGTCAGGCTAGGTCAGATAAGGCAAAGAGCTTCGAGAGCTTCGATGGCTGGCTGAATGTCTCTGGCTGAGACGCAGGAGGAAGGGATAAAAGTGGCTCTCCGAGGCCAAGACGGGGCTGTAATAATCATAGTGGGTGGGGGAGCGCTACCACATAAGGGGTCTAGGTCTTGGGCTTATGCTCGAATCGGTAAGAGGTAAATAGAACGACATGCTAACCCCCTGACAAGTAAACAAGACGAGTGGTAAACAAGCAATCGGTGACAACAACCCACAGGCAATCGACACGCCCCATGGGGGTGAGAGAGTGTGAGAGAGAGAGGTAAACCGATGGAGAGGGCAAAGTGCGTGAGAGGAGGGCTGGGTCGCTGGGACAGAACAGGACAGAACGGATCAACAGGACACAGCGCTGCCGAGGGAGCAACACAACGCTCAGTTTGGCTCAAGTCGTCCAATCCTGCCCCCGTCTTCAAAAGCCCAGTTTCGTTCTGCGTCCTGTTCGGTCCCTCTTCTCCTCCTACTCCCTCCAATTATCGCCATCCACATCAACATCGTCAAAACAAAACCTCACCCAGACAAGAAGAAAAGAACGACTGAAGGCCCTCGCTCGCCATCTACCGATTCTTTTCCATTCTCTTCGACTTTTGTTTCTAGGAACAAGAGCCAGAGAACTTCTTGTCTTCCTTTCGAGTTTCGGAAGGTTGTATGAGAAGCTTCTCTCGCGCCATCAAAAGTCGCAAATCTGGACTTTGAGGCTCGCGTCCCCGTTCCCTTCAGCATCTTCCCATCGACATATCGGGAATCCGAATCCCATACCCAGACCGTTACCGAAACAAAAACCCACGAAGAGGTTGAGATCAAACCCCAACAGCCCCAAGCCGGACGGGAAGGTCAATACTCTTCTGTCTCTGTCACCGCCGAACAGGTTCCTCCTCGCGGAGAGCAACGCTTTAGCGAAGAAGAGGTCCGTATTACGCGTGAAGAAGAACGTTACCGCCGTCCCGGTGTCCAAAAATTCGAGCACGAAGAAGAGCACTTTACTATCCGTGAAGACTCGCGACGGTATGTCCCATTTTACAACTTCCTTAGTCCTCTGGTTTTGTTTGGTATTACTCGTTTTCTACCTGTGTGCCGACTGTATGAGACAAGTACGCAATGGCATGCGAAATCGTGGCTCTCCAGGTCAGGGCACTTCTCTCTCACCCAAGTTGATCAGATGGAACATGTCAAAGCATGTCTTCTATCACTTATGACGGTAGCAATTGTCCTTCCCCTGAGCATTTCCTCCGCCGTCCGATTTTCACTTTCGCTTTACTCAGTTCGGCTCGCCACAACCCACTCATCACAGGCCCTTCGGCCCCTTGAGTTCCCCCCCAGCCATCTCAATTCATCACATCACATCTCACCACACACCGTCTCACATCACACCCCTACCCATGTACGCTACCGCGCCAACCACCTCAGCTTGGCTGGGTACCCAATTTGCTTTTGCTTCACATCCCCGGTCCACTAGTGCGCTTAAGCCTTCTGGCCTGAGCAAGGCGGTGGAGTTACCTCAGGGGCCACCCGCCTCCCGTTGCCATATGATACGCAAGCGAGATACTATAGACATCCATCAGCTAACCCAGACAAATCCAGACCTGAACCTCCCTCTCAATACCAACCCTCTCAGTACCAACCACCCTCCCAATACCAAACTTCTCACACTCACGTAGAGGTCGACACCCACCGTCATCCCTACTACTCCACCCCCATCGATCTCGCTGAACGTGAATACCGCCAGCGTTACCGCCCTGCCCAAGCCTTTTCCACTGAAGACCCTACTTCCCACTCTCACTCTCACTCTCACTACCAAACTCAAGACAACTTCCAAGCCAACAACTACACCGTTGAAGGCCGACCCGCTCCCCAATTCTATTCCTCCGAGAAGACTGAAATCAACAACTACACCGTTGACGGACGCTCATCTCGCCCTCAGTACAACCAGACCGAGAAGACCGAGTTCAACAACTTCACTGTTGACGGACGCTCTTCCCAACCTCAGTACACTTCTGAGAAGACCAAGTTCAACGAGTTCACTGTTGACGGCCGTTCTTCCCGACCTCAATACACTTCTGAGAAGACTGAAATCAACAAATTCACTGTTGACGGCCGCTCTTCCCAGCCCCAGTTCCGCGATACCAAGACAACTCAGGTCAACAACTTCACTGTTGACACACCCGTTGCTCGTCCATCTAACAAGAAGGACGTGAGATTCACTGAAGAAACCGTCGAAACTACCAAGTTCGATAACAACAAGTCCAAGATGGGTTACTACGACGACGACGGTGAGTGAATACCAAATCTTGCTGTAATAACTCGCGAACAGTCCAAGCTAACTTGCCAGAAGGTCAATACAACTCTTTCCGCGCCGGTGCTCACAAGCTCGGTGAGCGCAAGGTTGAGATTGACATCCACGAGGGTCCTCGTCCCTCTGCTGACTGCCTTCTCAACACTGTCAGCATTCCCTGCCACCACATCCGCCTGGGTGACTTCTTGATGCTTCAGGGCCGCCCCTGCCAGGTCATCCGCATCTCTACCTCCTCTGCCACTGGTCAGTACCGCTACCTTGGTGTCGATCTCTTCACCAAGCAGCTCCACGAGGAGTCCTCTTTCATCTCCAACCCTGCCCCCAGCGTTGTTGTTCAGTCCATGCTCGGCCCTGTCTTCAAGCAGTACCGTGTCCTCGACATGCAGGAGGGTCAGATCGTTGCCATGACCGAGACTGGTGATGTCAAGCAGGGTCTCCCCGTCATTGACCAGTCCAACCTCTACTCCCGCCTTCACAGCGCTTTCGAGTCCGGCCGTGGCTCCGTCCGTGTCCTTGTCCTCAACGACGGTTCTCGTGAGCTCGCCGTTGACATGAAGGTCATCCACGGCTCTCGCCTGTAAGCGTGTTTACTGTTTTCTGAAGACGGGCAGCCGCTTGTAACGCGACTATTTCCCAACACCATAATGAGTTGATGAACAGCACTACTGGGCTTAACCTGGCTCATGAGGAGTAGGTCCAGGTTGTTCTGAGAGTCACCTGTACAATGTCAAGTTTTCTGGGGATCTGTTGTATCTATCAAGATGGTTCAAGTTTGTTTGTGGTCGAGATTGGATAAATCATCATGGCTAGCTGGAAATATTGGAGTCTTTTGCGTAGATGGGAAAGTTCTGTACATGGACTGTAGTAATTGTCAATTGATTCCGCATCTACATAAAGCTAAACGCCCACCCGTATGTCCACATTCCGCCGTCTTACTATCTGACTGGACTGTACTGTCAAGGTTCAGGGGTGGCAAGTGAGCTCTCAGGGTTCCTTGAACTAACCATGTATGGAAGCATGCTTCCTCCGTGTTGTTTGATACGCGGCCCAGACGTGCCGACACTTCCAAGTCTATCGCTACCCTACATTTCAACTGCCGGCTTGTTCAGTGAAATATCGACCTTGTTCATTATTCTCCTGGTGAGGTTCTCTTTTGTTAAATACCTAGATATATAATAATATTTATTCGTGCAAGACCTGAGTGTTAACAGTTCAACATCATCTTCATTGTGGTCATGATAGATTAGTAGTTGAAGCGTCTTGCGTGCGTGTTCAGAGCTCTTATCATCAAGGTGTTTCCCCGCGCGAGGCTAACGCAATACAGAGCTCAGATGGAAGGGTACAGTACACAGCCTGATAATCAATCACGCAAGCTTCCCTGTGCTTGATGAGACAGCGCGTGACGAAACTCTGTCACAAGTTCTCCTTAAACCTTGATAGCGCACGATTTCTTCTCCTACATACTTACTTCTCTTCAAATCATCCATCATCGCCCTCCGCAATCTCGTGTATGAAAGTGACCATGGGTGCTCAGCCGTCAAAGCCAACACTTCACGAGAAGGCTGTCATGGAGCGCCTCCGTAGTCTCCAACTCCAAGACGATGACGAATACGTCGAAATTAGCAGCGACGCTGAGAAGGGTACAGTCGGACCCTTGATTCGCGAGGCTCAAGGTCTATCTGTCCATGTCCTCGAGTCCTGGCAGTCTGCTGCCCTCAAAGATCCCAAGAACAAGTGAAGTTTCCCGCTGTCAGGGTGCTCCTGTCGATGCTAACATTCACTGAGACTCGCACTCACGGCACTAAGCTCAGCAAACCCGAGACAGGTGCTCACTTCATTACCGGTCGAAATCGCGGATCAGCAGATCTATAATGTCAAAATCCCATTCGAGGGAGATCCGATTACGAACCAGCGCTCAAGCGGCCGCTGCTGGTTGTTTGCCTCCACAAACGTGTTCCGAGTTGCCATCATGAAGCGATATAATCTCGAGAGCTTTGAGCTCTCACAGCAGTATCTCTTCTTCTGGGATAAGCTTGAAAAGGCGAACTGGTTCCTGGAACAGATCATCGATACCGCAGGAGAGGATCTCGAAGGACGTCTTGTTCAAACCCTACTGGGCGACATCGTTTCTGATGGTGGTCAGTGGGACATGGTCTATAACCTTGTCGAGAAGTATGGTCTAGTACCACAGACCCTCTACCCTGATTCATGGAATGCCCAGAGCTCCGGCATTCTTAATAGTGTTATCAAGACCAAGCTTCGTGAATTCGCACTCAAGCTACGGGGCCTGATTAACTCCAAGAACGGTGTAACAGCTACCACACTCTCGTCGGCAAAAGACAAAATGCTTCGTGAGATCTCGCTCATCATGACTCTTCTCCTTGGGCCACCACCAAGCTCCGAGGAAACCTTCACTTGGCAGTACAACGACAAGAATGGCAAGTCACACCAGCTCAAGACTACACCTAAAGAGTTCGCCAAGAACATCTATAGTTCCGATTTTCGCATCACTTCTAGCACCATCAAGAGTATGATCTCACTTGTGGACGATCCTCGGCACGAGCCGCTCTCTCTCCTCTCTGTTTCGCGACTTGGTAACATCGTGGGTGGACGTGGAGTGAGTTACGTGAACGTTGATATCGATACCCTCAAGGAAACATGCATCAAGATGCTCAAGGCTGGTCTGCCTATCTTCTTCGGTAGCGATGTGGGCAAGTTCTCCGACTCCAAGTCGGGCATTATGGACCTCGACCTCATCGACTACGAACTTGGCTTCAACACTAGCCTGCTCGGCATGAGCAAAGCACAGCGATTGACAACACAGGAGAGTCAGATGACCCACGCTATGGTGTTGACTGCAGTTCATCTGGACGAGGATACGGGCAAGCCTGTCCGCTGGAGAGTGCAGAACAGTTGGGGCACTGCGGCTGGTGACAAAGGATGGTTTGTTATGAGTGATGCTTGGCTCGACGAGTTTGTTTATCAGGCTGTTGTAGACCCTCGCTTCTGTAGCAAGGAGGTTCGTGATGTGCTCAAGAAGGAAGCAATTGTTCTCCCGCCATGGGATCCTATGGGCGCCCTGGCCTGAGTGAGCGTTCTTGTTACGGATGCGAAGGTATTGCTGTGAGACGACATGAAGACTCCTTTTTGTATCAGATCGATGCTTGCCGAGAGAATGAACATAGTTAACCATCCCCACAACGATCGTAGGACAAACGTGCTATGTGAAGCCTGTCGCGGAATTATTCGTGGACAGGTTACCTGGTCCTGAAGTGATGGTATACCCAGGGAGAAACCAGCTATATTACCTGGCACGATGGCATTGGAAGTATCAGAGAAAATAATCCGATGGTGCTTCTCTTGTGATCCAGTGCCGGCATCATTTTTCTGCCACCTTGATCTCAGCAATTGGACCGTGACGACTGAGATCAGGACTCATGCTTGCTTGTGGTCGCTTCACAAGAACACGGCCGGTCGTGTCACGCGCAACTCGACTTGTCTCGGATATTCTGCAATAGCTTCACAAGTCGTATCTCTTCAAAACCAGTCTCCATTTGTGGTTGACTGCATTTCGTTACGAGAAGCCTCATTTCAAATCGGCCTGACAGGCATTGGAAAATCCATAGGACTGGGGAAACTAATAATCTCTGGAGAGTTCTGGGATTGAGAAGGTACTTTAGTAGTTTCAGGAAAGGTTTTCTTCTCAAAGCTCGTGGGTTACACAAACGTCTTCCTCCTCCAAGACGTTTTTTTTTTTTTAAACATGTCCACCTTTCATAGACCCTTTCCTCTCATACAGCCTTGTGGTTTTAGTTAAGTGCTTGTTCTAAGCAGTATTCGAGTTCCAAGAATTGTCTGTGCTCAGGTGACCCCTGATGTGTCTATCCGATTGAAGAAACTATCGCAGGTAACTCCTTTGAACCTCGGGCTGCCGATTTCACTGTACTATGAACTTGAACGGCTGTCATTAGATGTGTTGTGAGAGTGGCAGGACTCCTCTACCGTTGCAACATTGGGAATGAAGAAAACCCATCGGCCATAGTAAAACTCCGAGGTCCTGGGTTGGAAAGGCAGGTCGAGTTTCTGAGCAGTGCAAACATTGATCACATAGTTCTCGATTACTTATACCCGAAGGAACAATACTCTGAGCATAGCTGTTAACAAGCTATCGCTCCTGGATACTCGTACTCTCAAAAAAGAGAATAATAGAAAGATGCACCGAGTAAATAACTTTGATGTCGATAGGAGGTACATCAAGATTTTCTTAAGGTATGAAAGGCTCCCCGACCTAACAACTCATAACTCTCCCAAGTACTAGCGCTAGAGAGGATATCTTCCATGGCAGCACTAGGTACTGGTTAAATGATTAATATGTTTAAGAGCATGTGCCTACGGAAATTAACGGGATTTCATAAAGATTGACCACCTTGATGCGGTACCGGTACTGATATCGGTAGGGCTGTGTGACGATGAGTCAGCCAAATAGAATTTTTCGTTTTTTCTTTTTTAGTTATACATTGCACGCTTCGCCTAGATGCTTGCAAGGTCCCTTGTCCCTCTGCCAGTATAACCAGACTTACAATTATCGCGCCT
This sequence comes from Fusarium sp. NRRL 52700, assembly GCA_013396095.1. NCBI lineage: Eukaryota > Fungi > Ascomycota > Sordariomycetes > Hypocreales > Nectriaceae > Fusarium > Fusarium sp. NRRL 52700. The sequence goes on along the minus strand of JAAQRM010000413.1, from coordinate 351,662 downwards.
GAAGATTTGGCCAGAAATTTATTCTAAAAATGAGCGAAACACTCGACGCGGCGCCGCCGCATGCTACCTTCGACGTAAGGACTGAGAATTCTCAAATCTCGATGTAGTACTGACCATTGTTGTCAAGACCGTCCTCGTCTTGGATCTAGGATCCCAGACCAGTCATGTTTGTTCTCTACCCCTGCTATGTAGGTGATAAGAACTAATTAAGCAAAGCTCATCTTGAGACGGCTGCGATCTATTGGAGTTTACTCTGAGATGCTACCATGTACTCAGAAGCTCAAAGATCTTTCCTGGAAACCTGTTGGAATCATCCTTAGCGGAGGTCCGTCAAGCGTGTATTCTCCCGATGCACCAAACGTGGATCCGCTCGTGTTCGAGCTCGGTGTTCCGGTGTTGTACGTTGAACACCCATAGAATGATGAAAAGGCTGCTAATATGTATGAAGGGGAGTTTGCTATGGTTGTCAACTAATTGGTACTATGCCGCCTGGATATGTCTGAGTGATTATTGACTAACGGCTGTCCCAGCATGGCGAGTAAACCCAAACAATGTGGCACCTGGCGTGGCCCGTGAATACGGAGAGACTTCGATGGCCGTTCGTAAGATCGGTAACCATGCTGACCGTCTCTTCGAGGGATTGGGAGACTCTTTGAATGGTTCGTAATGCAGACATTGGTCCTCTAGCATGGCTCATTGGTATCTAACGTTATGACTACAGTTGTCATGAGTCACTTTGACAAGCTCGTCCATCTACCTGATGGTTTCAAGACCATTGCCACCACCAAGAACAGCGAGTTTGCTGGCATTGCCCACGATTCTCAGCCCGTCTTCGGTATGTGTGTCTTATCGAAGCTGTCGCCAAGCTTCACTAATAAGCATTATCAACAGGCATCCAATTCCACCCTGAGATCTCTCACACAGAGCGGGGAACTGACATAATCGCCAACTTTGCTCTCAAGATCTGTGGTGCCCGAGCGGACTGGAAGATGGACAACTTCTCAGAGCGAGAAATTGTTCGAATTCGAAAGCTGGTTGGCGACAAAGCGCAGGTTGTATGTGCTCCCATATTGCCCAACGTCCTCTGTCAACTTACTAATTACTCTGCAGATTGGAGCTGTTTCCGGAGGCGTTGATAGTACTGTGGCGTATGTTACACAGGTTAAAGGCTCTCTATGGAACCCCGTTTACTGATGCCTAACAGGGCTAAACTATTGACGGAAGCAATTGGAGACCGCTTCAAGAGCATTCTGGTGGACACTGGTGAGACCTTGTTGCCTGACAATGTATTTGCGCCTTACGAGCAATGTTCTAATGTGCGTTAGGTCTGATGCGTCTGAATGAATGTGAACAGGTTAAGGAAACCTTGGACAAGCACCTGGGGATTAACTTGACTGTGGTGGACGGGTCTGATCTCTTTTTCAGCCGACTTGCAGGAGTCACTGAGCCAGAAGCCAAGAGGAAGATTATCGGAGAGACTTGTGAGACCTACCCCTTGAAGTTGACTAGCCTACCATACTGACCCCAGACAAAGTTATCGATCTTTTTGAAATTGAGGCACTCCGGTAATTATATGCTTGTCCTCTTCTGAGCCATGGAAGACTAACTAATATTTTTACAGCATCGAGAAGGAAGCAGAGAACACACCGTTTGCTGGAAAGGTTGAATGGTTCCTCCAGGGAACACTCTATGGTCAGTTATGAACTTTGCTTGCCACGAATCGAAGACATTAACACTATGTAGCGGATATTGTGGAAAGCTTGAGTTTCAAGGGAGCCGCCAGTTCCACCATCAAATGTGAGTCTCTCCGTTGTTCATTTCTCGTTCTGTCGTTGCGAGACCGAGAAGGAAAAATACCACTGCGCTTTGAACACCAAGGCAAACCCCTCAATCCCAACTTCTTATGCACCTCGCGAATGCCGTTGCAGACACTAAAAATTTCACAGCTCACCATAATGCTGGAGGACTTCCTGCTCGCATGCAAAACGGCGTAAGTTGCACCCAAGTTTCCATAGTTTAATGGGAAGATACTGACAAACAACAGGAGGCACACCTCAAGCTCCTTGAGCCGCTCCGAGAACTGTATGTGATCAGCTGGGACACGAATCTAATGGGATGATCATTACTTGTCACGGTTGCTAACAACACATAGTTTCAAAGACGAAGTGCGGGCTTTCGGACGCCAACTGCAGATTCATGAGGAGCTCATCGGGAGACATCCTTTCCCTGGCCCTGGTTTGGGTATCAGAATCATCGGCGAAGTCACCCGCGAACGCGTCGAAATTGTGCGCAAGGCGGATCACATCTTCATCTCTATGATCCGCGAGGCTGGAATTTATGACGAGGTTCGACGCGACCGCCTGTCATCTGAGAGAAATTTTGTTAATCGATTTGCCAGGTCACACAAGCCTACGCCGCGCTTGACACCAACAGAGGTAACACCTTCCTTCCATTCTACAAATTTGTATCGATATCTGACTTGCATTCGTCAATAGCCGTCGGTGTGCAGGGTGACGCCAGAGCATATGGCTACATCTGCGTTCTGCGAGCCGTGACCAGCCTGGACATGATGAGCGCCGAGCCCTACGAGTTCGAGTGGAGTCTTCTCAAGGCTATTAGCAGACGCATTGTGAACGAAGTCGACGGCATCGCGAGGGTGGTATACGACACCACGTCTAAGCCTCCAGGTGAGAGCCCCCTCTATGCTTCTCCTTCGCATGCTTGTGATATTAACAGATCGACAGGAACGATTGAATTGGAGTGATAGTGCTCCCTGATCGAGTTCAAAGAAGAATTTTCCAGGCTGCCCTTTAGCGCGGACCTGAAATGGCGTTTAGACGGATGGAATAGATTTGCCGAATAAAGGGATAGGTGTCTGCGCTGCGGATCTGCGAAGTTGGAGGTTACGACTTGACTCGACGCCCTAGCGACTCTGCAATGGAAGTCAATCCAGGCTAAGCGATGGAACACATTACCTCCGAGTCTTGATCAAGGATAGCCCTTGCCTTACGTAGTCTCATGATTTCAACGATTATGTTTTTTTGCGAATACTGGCGCTGGTCTCGTCAGGTGGCCCAGTAACCACCTTTACTCAGTTCGGGCCATCCAGCTTCACGACCGGTGATGATGTTACCGAGACGGTCCTTGCAAGGTCAGATTATAAAATGCTACTTCTGGGGGGAATATATTCCGTAAGACCAGCGTTGTTTAGCCAGATGGACATCCGAACCCCTTTTATCCCCTTATCGAGCAGTATTTGATTGGGCACTTCGCACCATATTGTGAGAAAGACGCCCATCGGAGCTGATCAAAACGTGGCACGAATTTGTTGAGTTTTCGGAGTTATAGAGATAGATACATCTTAGCGAACAGTCAGTCCTCCATAGACCCTCTAGTGGAAGTAGAAGCCCTGTCTGAGAATAGCTAAAAGCAAATCAAGATCGAGAAGTAGCTCAACCACAGGCGTGAAACAATTATACTCGCAGGTGCGTCTGTAGATTCGCAGTGGTCATTGTCATCACTGATGCCGTAGGACAGTCAGCGAGAAGAGGTATGGTGAAGTTTGTCTATGGATTGCTAGAAGGATATACTATGTCTTATCAAGACGGGCTCTTGAGGGGATCAATACATGGAGTGATAGGGTTTTGAGTGAAATAGGGTGGCCAAAAGCAGCAATGTTAAGGAGCCAATGTTCCGAATTATGAGGTTATCTCGTTTCATGCAGGGCTCTGTCACTTGTCACCTACAGACCTGAAGATTCATATCATGGTGACATAACAAGGGGCCTTGGGGCACAGTCTTCGGGCTGTACTCTTGGCAAATATCCATAGTATCAAGATCACAAGTTATTTGAAGCCTTCGGTTTCATCGAAGGAAGGCGGCTCATCTGGACTAGATCTCCTGTAATTTGAAAAGGTCGGTGAAAGGCACCTCCCCCTACCTCCACTTCACATCTGCAAAAGTCAAAGTGGTATCTGATAATTCGATGGAGTTCTATCGAATAAGACAATGCTGTGGCTTTGACAGCGGCCCGTTCCCTGACTCGATATACTGGCATGACAACGAGTAGTGTCTGAGTAGGCGCCTGGGACATGTCTTGGGACATGTCATTGTTTTGTGATTGGGCAGCCCAGGCGCAGACGTTGCATAAACATCGATACAGACAGAAGTGATTGGATTAAGGGGCACATTCTGCTGTCATCGGTCAGTCATGGCATGAAGTTAGGAGGTGGTTCTGCTGGTGATGACTGTCACCCCTCAATCTATTGTGATTACTGGAATTTTCAAAATTGATCCTTTCGGAAATCACAATAGGACAACTGCGAGTTTCCCCATCATTATTATTTTCGACAAGCGCGCATAACAAAAATAGAACAACCACACAAGAACTTGTCTGATTTACTGAGCAACACACCTTGCCAAGGTCGAGAATGTGGCTGTTTGATGCCGCGAGCCTCATTCTATTTGGCGGCCCTTTTTGTGCCCAACTGAACTTACCAAGCTACTCAGTTTATATCTTCTTAAAAGAAAGGCATGCCTCGTCTCTTTTGAAGAGTGACATATCGGACATCTCACAGAAACAACACCATTCTACTACACTCACCAAGGCCGAAGGCCAAATCGTCAATTGATCCTCAACACTCAATACCTAGTCTGGCAAGTTTTCGACGAGTCGCCCTAACTTATGGCCGGGTATAGCCCTATTTATTTCTCGTTTGTTCTTACCCATCTAGCCGCCCAGATCTATATTCCCACCACCAATAGCTAGGTGCCAAAGACAGAGAGCGAGCGAGAGAGGCAAGCCGTCCTCCTTATCCGTTAGTTCACCCCCAGTGACAACCTAATGAGATTGATCTGTCCAAGTTCTTGTTCCTTGTCACTATCAATTGTTGTTGCAGCACTGAAGCTTTTCCATTTGCCACAAGCAATAATAACAAGGCTTGGTGTAGAACAAAACTCTAAAAGCTACCTAGACAATCCCAAGGCGAGACGTCATTGTCCGCCAGACTAACCCACCATCGCGCCAGTCAACGCCAAAGCCAACGTTACCACGCCAAAAACTCTCTCTTCTCATCCTTAGCGTCAATCTTGTACCGATCTGTTCAGTGGGCACAAGGTTGCAGAGCCTCATGATTCAAGAATCAGCGCGGTTGAACATTCTAGCTCGGGTCTGACAACCCCCCTTGGCCTTAGTCTGGGACTATTCGCCTCGGATTCAAGGGTTCACGGGGTCCCTGTCCTTGACGTCGAAGCCTGAAAGACTCATCCCCGCCAAATCTACTCCGTAAACCAGAATCGCTTCATAGATACGTAGGTACCTCAACATCCCGCTCTGGTATCAACGACTACCCCAGTGGACCCGTTCGCAGCCCAAGGCCCGAGCCCGAGCCTGAGCCTGAGCTTGAGCCCAACTAGGCCTGGGATCAAGGTTGTTTGTTCATACGCTTAGGTTTGGGCATCTGAGTTTTCGGGCTCGAGTTGTCGGCTGTCCCCGTTGTTGCTCTCCAAGAGCCCAAATAATCAGAGGTTCCATCACTCAATTGAGTTAGGAAGCCCGGTAAAAAGCCGAGCAAGGCTTGAGCAAGTGCCACTGAAACTCAGCTCAGAAACGGTGGGATATTGAATATTCTCTGAGGTACGTGCCTACAAGTCAATGTCTGGTGTTGTCAAGATGATAGAATGTAGAGGCAGTGAAACGAAATTGTCTAACTATTGTCCCGCCGTTAGGTCGAGGTTCGTACGGTTACAAAAAGGCCAACCCGGATAAATAACGACCCTCAAGTTAGTTCGACAGGTACCGGCCTGGGCACGGAGCCTACCTGGTACCAAAGGTATCCTGCTCCTGGTGCTGACAATTGCATCTGGGCGGGGAACTCGCTCTCTGGTTCTTGCCGAGATCATTACATACAAATGGTCGTTCCGAAGACAACGATTGCATGGGAACTTTGAGTCAACGTTTACAGCTTGCAACCTCCATTCTCCACGCCACTACATCGATCGTCATCGGTACTCCCACAGTCCTCTACTAATAAGTTACCGATCAGGGGTTGCTGGCAGCTTGTTGCTCTACCCATAGGGAGCTGAGTGCAACAGTCTGCTACTTTTCTCAGCGCCTTGAGCTGTCGAGGGTTTGTTCTGGGAGATAGGCCTCGACTCTCGCAAAACACCATCAATTGTCTCTTCCTCCATCTTCTTCCTTCTTCCCAATCTCTCCATAATTCCTGGTCCTCTCGGTATTGCCCCTCACCCCACCTTGACCACCTTTTTGGTGGTGGACCCTCGTACAAGAGAGAGCACACGCACAGAGCAGAACAAAGACGGGCTGTCTTCCAAGACGCCTCGATAGTCCGATTGTATTCTCCTTCGGCTCTGTTCATAGCAGAATTTGCGGCTCGTAAGTATATACCGGAAGATCCCACTTCCGTGCTTATAATTTGTTGACCGATTGCTCGAAATAGCCCCAACCCTTTGTACACTGAAGATAGTCCTCACGAACTGGCTTCTTTATCATACAGGCCTGACTCTCACTCATTTCGCTTTTCAATCGGCCTGCTGAGGTGCGAGCGAATTCAATTGCGGTCTCCGGTTTTCTTCTACCAGAGAATTGCCCTCGCTGCTCTCTGGTATCAATTATATCCTCTGAAACGCAGTGTTACTGGTCACTCTGCGTCATCTCAATCAGTGTCATCCGATCTCAACGCCACCACTCCAAGCGAAGGGTATCGATAAAAACAACAAAAAAAACATTCCTTGTCTAGTCCTCGACCTAGCCACACATTTCATTTGGCCGCAAAACGAATCCTGGGTCTTCGTCCAATATCAGGCATTACCCTACCTGACCCTGCTATTTGCTCCCTGGTCCACGCTGACAAGGACTGGCCAAGTTCGACCCCTCCTCACGTGGCCTTGGCTTCAAAGTACCTACCGCAAGGTTGATTGCCGTCATCCTGCACCACAGAACGATACGCCACGGCTGCCTCCACCTAGTCCAACGTCTGGCGTTCCAACGCTACCGCTTTTCTCCACGGCATCGCCCTTTGTCCAACGTTTCTCACGACTCGCCTCCGATTTCGTATCGTTGGGATTTCCCTCGCAGCCAGCTCACAACAGCACACATAGGTCGACAGCTTGATCAGATAGGCTTCACAATCCTGTGTAGCCCCACGTCATCATGACGGACCGTCATCGCTATCCGTCCTCGGGACGAGCGGCCACCTTTGCCAACCATGCGAGAACTTCTCTGCCATCAAGCATTGGCTACACTTCTTTGTACGCTGGTGACATGCACGTCATGCCGACTTCGACCCGACAACAGCCCATTTCGACGACACCACGAGGATATGTTACAACTACTTCTACAACACCAACCCCGAACACCACCACTCGGACGTACGCCGTTACTCAGGATCCTCGTTCACACAGACCGACTACACGGGATGTCACACGTTCCCAGCGGTCCTCCACACTAGATTCTACTAGTCGACCCCCAGTAATTGTCATGACCACCCAGAAGGACCGCGCCAATGGTACGAGTTCTCATTCTTCCAATGCTCGTCCCGGAAGTCCCTTGAGGGATGACTACCGCTCGAGTGATGGGCAGTTTTATACACAACCTGCCTCATCTATACGTTCACGCAGCACAGCCCGCTCCTATGCCGATCAGCCAGGAAACGACACCTATGCTCGCAGCAGCAGAGACCGTAGCAACAGCTTGGTACGCGACGACCCCTACCGCAACAGTCGCCATTCTGCTATATACCAGAATAATCCCCGTCAGAGCTCTAGTAATATCGACTATGGGGATGACGGCTACCAGTACACCAATGCCGGTGAACTGGTTCGCTACGACCTCGATCATTCAGGCCCTGCAAGGACTCGCAGACGTGAGAGTTTCGACCGTGGCTACTACCGCCCGAATATCAACTACAACGCGGATCAGCGAACGTTCAACGTGGATACAAGCCCAGACTTGAGTCGCAACTACATAACTACAAGCACATCCAGCGTCCCAAACAATCGGCAGTATGATAACCGGGGCGGTCCTCCACCAAGTACACGAGGGTTTGACAAGATTCGAGGGTACGAAAGCCCACGGGATTTTGCTCCGATGCCTTCCAAGACCCCCGAGCCGACCTTGGTAAAGCAGGACACTCCCCTTGTTGCGACTACGGAAACCACAAGACGACCTCGGCCAGTCTCATTGTATCAAGAGGGACCACCTCGTTCTTCGCATCACGATGACTACTATCGGAGTCGAGAAGACGAAAGAAAAATGCGAGAATTTCGTGATCAGCCAGAATCTGAGCACACTTATGAGCCTGAGCGCGCATACGAGGCACCATACTTTCAAGATGACAGAGTCACTTCCCGTGGCTTTGGCATCCGAACCGACACTGCTGACGAACACGATGATCGCCGTGAACGTCGCCCGGAACAACCGAAAAAGCGATCAGATGAAGACTTGCCACGTGATGCTGATTATGAGCGCGATGATCGACGCCGAGGCCGGCTTGATTCCAAAGACACACGCCGTGAGAGACGTGAGAGCAAGAAAGGGAGCGATGATGACGAGAAGGAGCGTACTCGGTTCCGTGACAAGGTGGCCACTGGCCTGGGTATTGCTGCGACTGCTGTAGGCCTTGTGCCTGCCGTCAAAGATGACGACAAACGCGACAAAGATCCCGGCAAACGTAAGGGCTCTGATGACGAGCGCGAACGTGAACGTGAACGTGAACGTGACCGAGATCGTGACAGGCGGCGAGATTCGATGAAAAGTGAGCGCCCAAGAATCTTGGAGAGAGATGTATCGCGACAGCGTGATCAGTCAAGGCAGCGTGACCAGGATCGTGATTCCAGAGAGACCAGTCGTCGAAACGGGGAGTCCCGTAAGAGCACTGAAGCCGTCATGTCGTCATCTGATTCGGACGAAGCCAAAAAGTCCACTCGGAGGCGTCGCGATTCAAATGCCTTCAATCCGAACGATACTTCTGAACTCCGGCATCTCAAGGACCAACTAGCAGCCTTAAAGACCACCGACAAAGAAAAGGAGAAGGAAACCCCAGTCGTGGTCGAAAGTAAGTCACAATCCTCTTCACCTACTCGAGAAACAAGAACAACGATAGAAGCTCGTCCATTCAAAGATTCCCGGTCAGTACCTGATTCCAAGCCATCTGGCCCTCCTGAAGAGGAATCCCGTGGCCGCGAATTCCAGCAGACCCCTCCGGACGATAAACAAGTCCGTGTAGTATCGCCTCCTCGCGATAAAAAGGATGAGAAGCCTCTCAAGGGTATCTTGAAACAGCCCAAGGTTAGCTTTCCAGAGGAGCCGAATCCCATCCGTGAAGGGGTTGCGCCTCACAAGGAAGACAAGAAAGCCAGAGAAGCACCTGCAGGTGCGAAATGGACCAAGATCAGCCGCAAGGTTGTTAATCCTGAGGCTTTGACCATTGGCAAAGAGAGGTTCGAGGTCAGAGATGACTTTGTCATAGTACTACGAGTGCTTAGCAAGGAGGAAATTCAGGCATATGCCTCAGCGACACAAGTCTTGAGAGGTATGTTTTAATTCAGGTTAGAGTCTTGGCTTGAGCTGGTGCTGATTGCGAAGCAGAGAGACGTCGCCGCGACGATGATGTTGGTGATACAGATCGGGATCGTGACCGTGACGAGGATGACAGGAGAAGACATCATCGTCATCGCCGCCATCGGGACGATGACTCTTCAGACTACGAAGACAAAGACCGTGACCGCGACCGCGACCGCGAACGACGCAGGCGTCACCGAGATGAGGAAGACTATGACACCCGGTCAAGGGATTTGGACCATCACCATCATCATCACCACCGATCTCAGCGAGAACGCGAGCCCGCACTTGAGGCTTAGCGAGAAAAAGAGCGCCGAAATCACCGTACCACTATCTATGGCTGAATGCTTTTGATTGAGTATTTAAGCGTTACATCGAATGACTCCAATGGCGGGCTTTCTTTTATCAGGTATATATTGAGCGTTACCACGCATCACATATGAAGCATAAAAATCAGGCAATTTAGCGACGCATTCTGGATAAACAAACATAAAATAAAATACATTCTATTCCAGTTTATTCCTGTATTTTATTGGCACCGTCCATTCTGAGTGAAGAAACGAAGTTTCAACAGCCGACTCGCAAATTTCTCTGATCTCGCCCAGAGGATCTCGTTGCAACGGCACGAGACTGTCTCCTAGTTTGAAGACTGGAGAAGAGGGCTGGTGACGGTACGTCGCAGATTGGGTAGCAGCATTTCATATCGGGTGCCTACAGTGGCAAAATGGTGAGGCGAGGGGACTAAGATGTGATGGGGAGGTAAGTTAGAGGCTTCCTTGGCTGCTAACTAAGGAGTTTAGGGTATCGTATTTGGTCTTGCTGTCCAAGTCCATTCCATGTTTCACGACATTATGAGAACGAGTCTCCAGGTTTGCAGCAACAGGCTCAGCTAGTTCCCTTTCATCCTGGAGGACCCAGAAGAGGCGCCCAGTCCAATGTCCGCTTCGTATGGTAAGAGAAGTCGTGACGAGGATCATAACCTATGCCAGCGCCCGCATCAAGATGAAGGAGGGAATGGAGGCTTCGCACAGAAAGCTTCCTCGTCACATTTATGCTGGCTTCCGTAGTTTCATTCCCGTCACCGTCCAAACATATGTTCGAGCCAAGATCACCCATCTCCTCCAGCACAGTATGTTGTACGACGTCCTAGTCTGGGACCAAGGCCGCTACCCGTGGGTTATAGGATATCTCAGGAACGAAAAGACCGTGTTGATTGACACGTCCACGCTGAAGCAGAACGTTTGGATGTGATGTTACCTGCAAGTAACCTGATACGCCAGGCGCGGGTAGAGGCATGAGAGGAATGAAGCTGAATCATACCAACCCCTCTCATCCTTCCCAACAACGTCTTTCTGAAGTTGCCCCGTTTACAGTGATTCGTTTGCACTCATCATACACTGGCGGTACGAATAAAAAGGTGTCATGCACGAGACGACCATCTAATGGGGTTTTCTTTTAAAAGCTCTACCCGGTGAGTGAGTGAACTTGTTCGGACCCTCTATAACAACAAGGGAGATGGCAGGAAGTGTATCAAGGTCACTCACTGTCCTACATCGTGTGCGGTGCTAAGTCAACATGAGATCGGAGCTGGACAAGTAGAAGCCGTGATGAAGAATGCATGCGTTTCAAGTGTCCACTTCCGGCTGTGGAAGCACCTATTAGATGACCTACTAGTCTTGTTCAAAGTATAAAAATGGACTTGGCGGCTGCATGATACTGCCACGAGTCGTGACCGTTCCAGGCTGGCACAAGACAAGCCATTTGGTGTCAAGTTATCAAATGTTTTACTGCTTGCCTCACTCCTCCCAAGAATAGCAACTCAACAGCCACGTCCCAAGGGGAGCGAACGACGCCCAACCGCCGATCTCTCCTGACTTGATTGTGGCGAGGACAGATAAAGACACGTCGAGATCTCCACATCTTCGGAGATGGTTTTTGTAGACCGTGACAAAGGCCAGCCTACCGCGGATGGTCGCTGGAAATGCAAGTTGTTGTACTGTGTAATTAATTACCCCTTCCCCCCCCCCATCTTATCACATTTATGTGGCTTTGAACGACTCTAGCCGGCCAATGAGCCATGTCGTTTGCTAATTGTTTTTGTCTTAACATTTTCGAGGAGATGGCGGGTATTTTCCGTCTCCGAATGCATTTTCTTGGTAGAGGAAATAGTCTCAACAACGATGCAATTGAAGATTAGCTTTGAGTCTCCTAAGATATCAGCCGCGCGGGGAAACAAGCAGCATGTCAGGGATCTCACGGGATATACCTAAATGGCAGGGGCTTTTATTCCAAGCAGCTGTTGACAGGACCTGTAATCCCTACCATGTAGGTGCTAGTCAGCATATGTACGGATATATATGTACATAGATTCTCGTTTGCCATCAGTACAGACGAACGAGCTTCTCCAATGAGAGTCGGCGGGCCGCAGCACATGCTTGCGGTTCTGTATCATCATGATTCTGCCTAAAAAGATACCATCAGAACTGTTGTGGGATTGTGTTCTGGCTTCATATGATTATAGGCTTCTCTCAATTAGCGGTAGCGGCTGGAAAAAACCAACGAACCGTCAATGCATGCGAATCGGCGGATGGTATGAGTCGATTTTACTGACTCTAAAGGTTCCTGTGCTTCCCAAGCTGCCTCTTCATACTCCGTACCAGTGCAGTCTTTATGTCAACGTGACCAGGTTTCTCGACTCGCTATAGGACCTCTGGCTCCTATCAATTGTCACTTGATTCATTAATGTGAGGGGCAATAACTGTCTATGTACTTGACGGCGTTCGAGCATAGATACTCCAAATCCTATCCCTTGATCACTATAAGCTTCTTGTGACATTGATAGGTATGCCTCGACATCAGATTTCTGCCATCGCCCATCAGCATTTGGTCCAAGTTGTTTGTATCGAATGAATGCTTTCTGTCTTGGAAATATGAGGTAACAAAGGCTACTGATGGTGCCTATGTCGTTGTCAATGGTCTCCTCCTATCTCAGTCATGAAATAGTATATATTTGTATTCATCTTTCACGCTAATGCTAAGCGGTTTATATGGGAGGTTTTGTGAAGTAGTTGTGTAACTGCACATGGAAACCGCATCAAACTAATCCGAACTTAACTCATCTGAGGTAAAGTGCTCCGTAATCATGCTCCATATATTCACGAATGCATCTCAATTAGAAGGATGGGCTGTTTTTCTAATGCCCAGGTGGATCCGTCAACAAGGCCGGCAGTTGAGTTGGTGAATAGGAAGAGAGCCTCCCTGGGAGTTTGGGTTGAGCTCGGCTACACATTGAAATTTAAATTCGGTTACAGAGCTCCAGGAGGCTATCTGTAGGTCTTTACGCACAAAGTTCTCCCACGAACCACCGTGGAAGCGGAACCCTTTGCCGGTCATGTCGCCTCGATTAGTCTTTTTGAATACTTGCGCTGTAGGTACCTCTGAAGCACCCCTGTCCGGGGATGACGGGCGCACCCCTTCTGTGCATCTTGGCTGTGCCTGGAAATGGCGGACCCTGGTCGAGCCGGACACGCAGTCCCAGTGTCCCACAACGGCTGGTAGTCGCTCGAGTTGAGTGTGGGCTCACATCCCTGACCGACATTCCAGACATGGGTCGGTAGGAACCAACGAAGGTCGTAACTGCAGTAAAGAGATTGAAGGTGCAAAGACTCGTCAGATAAAGTCGTTGGTGCGTGCGACATTGTATCATAACTATCGTTGGTCTGGTCGTATACGATTCCGAGATGGGGATTGTAGAAGATAGGGGTGACTCAACTAATCTGTGGCGTGTAATGGTGACCTTGCTCGTTGAGTATCTTCAGAAATAACCCAGTGTGTCTGCTAATGCCATGGCACTCGGTTTGCAAATTTGGGTGTTGACAATCTGGTTCATAAATGCCGAGGTTGTGCCAGGATACGATTTTAAGCCCTGAGCCCAGATCAATCTTGAGCGGTAGGGCTGCGAGGATGACTCAAGATATCGTCAAGAGGTTCGTGAGTTAGCTCGCGGCGACAACTAGGCACAGCACCTCTAGGCCCTTGATCGCACATCGTGTATGGCAGTACCGGGTCAGGGTCTGTGACAGCCTTGTGCATGTTGACAGGTGGTGCCTATCAAACGCAAACCAAGCCCATGACGAACGAGTGTCAAGAAACCGCGGATCTATGAAGGGCCCCGGCCAGATCTGATGATATCGGCAGACAGGGCTCAGATAACTAATGGTATGAGGTTGCAGAATTGGAGCGCGTGAGCAGGCACGACTTGTAATGACTTTGAGGGAATGACATGCATTCATCAAATACATCCAAACACATACAATGAAGATGAGTATTCAGGCTGCAACTCCAAGGTGGGCTGAGTGTGAAGCCAGCTCCAACCTGATATCCTTCGGCTGTGCCTCGGAGCGCCGCGGGGAGCACGGGTTCGGTGACGGTGATGCCGTTGCGCTGTTTCTTGAACTCCAATCATTGACTATAATAATGCGAAAGTGCTCATGTTGTTTTCGACAGTTGCTTCGGTGGATTAACACCACAAGGAGGATGGGACCACAAGTCAGTCCAGCAAGTTACTTTGCATGCTCTTTGAGGATGCCACAATCGACACTAGAGCAAAGTGAGAAGGTCCCTTGAACTGCAGACTCGACATCAACATGTAACGCGATGGGCGAGGTTGGTGACCACAGGCTGTCAGCCGTGCATCTGGTGGGAAATGAGATGTTGATGAGTTTGATTCTGGGGCGACTTAGCGGCATCCTAAAATTAACTAAAGCCCAAGTTAGGAATAGTAACTTCTACAGAGCAAGCCTCCACACACCACTCCAGAAGTCCCTCAGACTTTGCACCACTCCCCACCTGCACTGCATGAGGCATCGGGACGGCTAGTACCATACATAGCGCTGAGCGCTGGCAGCTGGCGAGATACAAATGACAAGCTACAAGAGAAGAGCAGCGATGCCCGGAGGTTGTCTCCAATAGGCTCCCGAGAGGCACTATGAAGTCGAGACGGATGGTGTTCCTATATTCTGGAGATGCTTGGACATGATCTTGCGATGTACGTGCGCGTGAGATGCCCTGTATGTTGATGTGTTCTCTGCTGAATGTCGATCCGCAAGGCTGACTCCAAAGTGGTACTGGTGATAATAGTGATGATGTCGTCGTTGTTGTTAACGTTGGTCCAAAACCTTGATGTTTGAGTCAGGAACAAGGTGCGGGAGGCTGTCCAAGTGCGGCACATGTTCCAAGCCACCACTTTGCCTCGGGTGGGGGCATCCTTCCTTGAAATTAAGCCGTTGGCGAAGGAGAGAGCCACAATTCGAAGCCGTCGAACTCACATGAGATTTGGCAGGAGCGTGGGCGTCATGCTTTCCGTAGGGCAGGATGTTGGATAAGGTACCTAAGGTAGGTAGGTAATTTCTACATCGAGGTACTTACACCGCGGTACCTACCTACTCCCTTGCACCCCTAGAGTCGGTGCATCTCATAGGTGCCCCCTTCACCTCACCTCATTCACCGCTACCCACCGGCGTCTCCATTAACGTCCATTGTGTTATAGATCCAGCAAGGAGATGCACTGTTGCACCTACTTCGTACATGCCGTGTATGTATTACGTTGTCCTCCGTTGCAGCGAGTCCCGTGTAACATATATTGCACGTTCTCCCGGGCTTGAATGCGCATAATGCGGATGCAAACAGGCATAGGTTAAGTTGTGATTTGTGCTGGCGCCAAATAGTTCCTTCTAAGGCTCAGTCTCAGCGGCATCTATGCCAAGATTGGGACATCTCTGCTCCAGGACTAGAATAGTCATTATTCTGGTGGTTCCTAATTCATGATGGTTGACTCTCAAGTGGGTATCTCGATACTAAATTTGGTGTTGGTGGCCTCTCAGATTGTCATCTCGTAACGTCGGTCGCTTATTTGACTGATTTCGTCGTTTTGAGTAAATTTTCCGTCCATACATTTTGATGCAGCGTCAGGTACTGATCGCACATTTTTAAAGCCATGTCCAACGCTGTCGCTGTGTATTCACTCTTCACTTCCATTATCAATTTGCATCAGAGGTCTAAGCTACCTCATGCCACATGGACGGGCTATAAATTGCCATGGGTCATCCATTGCCGCGGGCTCTGGCAAGGGGTTTCCCTTGAGCTTCATGCCTCCCCTGCCCTCCATCTCCACAACTCCGAGTCGACGGACCACCCGCGACGACCCTGGTCTCCCGCTCCCAGCACTCAGTTCAATTACCGGGTTAGGTAACGACGGTATCTTTGAGGTTGACCGTTGGACGTTGAACCTTAAACAGGGGCTTCCCACCAAGATGCAATGCTCAACTTGGGACTTGGTCGCATATTGCATGCATTGGGACATCAGTCCATACTATTTCGACGACTATGATGATAATATTGCAGTTGCCTATGCGCTCTGTGTGGGAGTTACCAATTCGGCATGGTTTCATGCTTGACCACATCGCATGATTTACATACTGAGTTGTCACCAAAGGTATTGACTGTAGGTATGTACGGTAGTTCAATATTTCAAAGCCAGTTCTTCGCGGACCACCCGACCTAATTAAATCGCCACGATACTGGAGAGAATACCTGGTAGTCGCAACTAACCAAATGACTTTCTGTATACCTACATATTGAATGTTTCCTGTCATGTTCCTTTAACTATATGTAGGTACTCAAAATATACCATTACCAGTGTTGCCTTGCCTACCTACCCTATACACATTATTATTTTCCGGATCCATTGCCTGCCTGGTGCTGAACCCTGGCCCTCGAAAGGCTTGTCATCTGCACGTACTCCCGCGAGTAGCCAGGTGGCATACCAGCAGCTCTGTCAGGCAGGGTGGCTGCCAGGCCCCCCCTGGCCACACAAAGAATATGGAGAGAATGTCTCTAGAAGAACAAACCTGACAACAGCAAGGGACATGTTTAAGAGCAGTTACAAGCTTATAGTATGGGCCACTAGAGGATCACAAGCCCCCCCAGCATGAGATGAGTACATAGATCTGTCAGGTACAGTTCTGTCATGTCGCCTAGGTAGTACGATAGAAATCAAATTGTTCGTGAATTTCCCAGACCGCTCAAATACTGTACCGTACAGCAGAGAGTTGCCACGTACGCAATGGTTTATGTCCGCTTCGGGTGCGCGTTTTGGTCTTAAATTAGGTAGTGAGAAGTTTAACGCGGTGGCTTGAGGTGGAAGGTTCACCAGAGCCCAAACCTCAAGTTGTCTCTGCTTCAGTACACCCGTTTCAAAGTTTAAAATATCGGTAGCTACCAGGTAGGCAGACACCCATTATCCCTTTGTCATCTTGACATGCCTTAGTACCTCGGGGAGGGGCAAAATCAAAATCAGCATGCAGCAACAAGAAGAAAGGAACAACATCTATAGCCAACTTCTTTGCTCTGGGAATAACCAACCAATTCTCGCACAACCCATCGTCCAGTGCACCACATGTCGCTCTAATAATGTCCACATACTCTCGCAATGTTTCGATTGGTTGTGCCCAGCTACGCGAATGCTGGTCATCCCGATGCCGATTCTAGCACCCGTGTGACCATGTCAAGATCAACAATCTGCAGCAATCCATGTGGACTGCCTGAGCCCTTGTCCTCGAACGCATGCCACAAAGGCCCATGCTTGCCACAACATTTAGGTCAAATTGAAGATCTAAGCATATGTATGCAACCAATCTCGCACTGCGTCTCACACTGCAACATTGCACAAGATCATCTAGGTATAAGGGATGGAAACATTTATAGCATCACCGAAAACCTGAACTACTTGAGTGCTCGAGCTGAACACCGCATAACTAGGTGGACCGTGGCCAGGCCGCTGGTCGTTTATTCCCCAAGCAAAGCACTTAGGTATTTGTTTGTCTCTAGCGGACTGGGTTTTGTTTATACAAGGTGAAGTTATCTACTATTTAGGCCATTGTTTTCCCGCCTCGTCACAAACCAAAGGCAGTCCTTGCTTCACTCATTTTCCGCACCGACCAGAGTTAGCGTTGCCCCATGTCTCTTTGACAGGCAACGGTTCCAACCATTACAGTCATCGAAACCCACGACGTTCTCTTTTTTCCAACGGTCCGTTCACTTAGGTTGAGGGACTAATATTTACAGGTACCTAATTAAGCCGGATACGTTGCGCTAGCCGGTACAGTACATAGGCACCTACTTTCCTACAACCAGAACCACCTCAGTTGGGATTCTCTTTGGTACCCCTGATAAGGTAGGTAGGTTAGCCATTACCGTCGTGCAGCTCCCCGCCCCCTGCCCTCACATGGCCACCATCTATCTTGTTTTGGGCCCTAGCACGTAGGTAATTACATCAACATTGATCAAGTGCTTTGTCTTGCTCGAACCAGGCTCGCTATTGCGGATTTGGTAGCGCGTTACAGCAAGCTCGGGTCGCGATGAAGGGATATTGTGTCTCCGCTCATTTTATTATGGTTGCTGCCCAGCGAGCATCAGAAGCCGTTCTCCCGGGCCCAAGTTCCAAGCCAGGCCAAGTCAGGAGTGTGATTTCACTCAGGTTCACGCCCTGTAATTAAGGGCCCCGGCATGACTAAAGCCCCAGAGACCGTCGGCTGCCAGGGCTGGGGCAGTATATCTTGCAGGGCCGCGCTACCTTGATCTCTTGTTGCTGTTCTTCTTAATCACCTTATCCCAGCTAAGCCCTGGCCGTTTCTGACAGTTGCCAGACCACTCTGCGAACACGCTCATAGTTGAAAGGGTGTCTTACTTACAGAACTTACTTAACCTTGTCGATGTCACCGCCCAGAAAGGTACGTGTGCGTGCTCAACCTGCATAGAACACCTCGAGACGATCGCGAAGCAATACCTGGACTGACACGAGACCATGCGCTGTAGTGATCAAACTACATCCCCGTATCAATTCGAAGAAGGTCATCGCGACAAACAAACCGTCCCTCCGGCACCGCACTATAGTCGCGGCGGCTCCTGAGCAATTCTTGAAAATCTGACAGGGATCCGCGCTCCTGGAACCAGCACGTGGAAAACG
Organism: Fusarium sp. NRRL 52700; assembly: GCA_013396095.1. NCBI lineage: Eukaryota > Fungi > Ascomycota > Sordariomycetes > Hypocreales > Nectriaceae > Fusarium > Fusarium sp. NRRL 52700. The sequence continues at coordinate 333,057 of JAAQRM010000413.1, read as the reverse complement.
TTACCAACAACCTCTTGTGTGCCACCTTCAAGAGATATCACAACCGCTGTTTGTCGTCTGTTGCTACACCACTCCAAACGCGATTACTAGGTGCGTCGAATTTTATCGTCCATTTGTTCCTCGCTGCAGCTGCAAAAGATGAAAAGCTGTAATTGTCATACAGTGTCGTTTTTCTCCTATGAAATTAGGGCCCGCAGAGGCTAACTAGTATATTGTACTAGTGGCTTACTGCACGGCTTAAGGAGACGACCGTCCGATCATCAGTGCCTGCATCCAATTCTTTTACCAATGTAAATAAATTGAGAGAGGACCGAGTTGATTTTTATCCTATTTCACCAAACTGACATGCCGCGCCTTCTAGATTAGCGACTCTGTTTCAGACTCAAAAGCGCCACTCCGTCTCACTCGTCAATCACGACTAAGTCAACGACACTTATCATCACAACAAATTGAAGGAAGCTCTGGTAAGTTTGTTCTTCAAAGGCACATCCCTTCCATTCCATTCAGACCCGGAGGAGAGGAACTTGGTTGGCGGAGCTCTATCTGACGCACAATGTACTGCTTATACGGGACTGGTAATCACGCCACTTTGGTTATGGTCTACAACCAACATCCCAGCAGAGCATGCACTTGTGTTGACCTAGTCTCGCTGGCTCATGTTGCGCTTCCGCTTTAACCCACCAGATTGCTAACGACGAGCATTTGGCAGCACCGTTTACGATTTTGATTATTCCCCATGACTGTCAGCATGTCGTCGAGTCGCCAAATGCCGGGCAACTTCAAACAGGAGCATGGAATACATCCTGTAAGTATCACTCACTTCTTATTGTTGTTCTGTTTGTCTCGTCGATTTGTGCAAAAAACCTGGAATCTATTGCCTCAGCAAAACCAGGGCTAGGCAACTTCAGTGACGACCATAAAATGACATGAACATCGTTCGCGTCGCGGCTACCTACCACCGACGCGTCTGGGAGACCCAGCATCAAGTGAAGGCTGGAGTAGGCTTGTCTGTCGCTACGAGTTCCCGGGAATACCAAGATTTCCAGATGCATCCCGCGCAATATGCCTGTCGCAAGCTTGACCAGGTCAGGAGCTTGAAGGTGGACTGAGCAGGGTATCTCTTGTTTCACCATGACCGGGGCCGCCACAGGGATCAGGGGAGGGGGTGAACAGCTCCAGCCTTCTTGACCATATCCTCATTACAAGCCCCAAAAAATGGGAGACAGACCAGGCTGAGGCGGAACATTGCGACATATCCTTCTCAATAACCACGTTGAGAGACACGGCCAGTGGCCTCGCATGCACTAGCCACACCGTTCTGTTCAAGCCATCAAGCCGTTTTTTGGACGTAACGGGACTGCTCAGACACTGTTCCAACTGCCCTTCACCAGAAATCACAAAAACTTAAAATTTGGGTTTTCGACGTGCCACAGAAGCGCCACCAAGGCCATAGTTTGGCTGCTATCCACTTAACGGTCGCGAGGCTGGTGATACAGGAGTGCAAGTGTCAGTCAACCTGCCGACCAAGATGCCCACCACACCAAACAATTCAAATCTCGTCAATGACGCGCCGCGGCTACGCGGAGCAGCACCCGGTGGATGATGCCCTGGGAAAGACGCCGAGAAGGACGCTTAACTCAGCTGAGAAACGTCGTAATTTTCTTTTGAGGTTGATAATACGCGACCCAGAGCACCAGAACAGCCAACGCTTGGCGACCCTGACCGCACTATTCTAAGTGGGTATAGACTGTATCGACGGTGCTCTTCCAGTGGGGCGCTGGGCTGCAGATACTGGTCTGTCCGTCCTGATTCAGGACGTGGCAGAACGGTCATCAAATGTCAAAAGTCGAGAGAGGGAACAACAGGACGCGACATGAAGAACTGAACGCACAAGCTCGCTTACATGCATCCTTTTCACTTCGTTCATCAGCATCACCACTAGGAAACCAGTGGTGACGTACTGCATTGATATCGAGCAAGCGGCCTCTTACAGGAACAGGTTACAATATCCACAGTCGCAAGCCTCGAGGGCTCAGTTCATCTAGAAGGAAACAAGCACCTATACGCGAGATTTCGCGCATCAACGTGCGGTACTCTGCAGGTACCTGGACCCGGACGGAAGTCTGTACACCATTGCTCCCGCAGTCAGTGACCGTTGCGCGTCAGTCGAGTTAAAGCTCAAGTCTCTAGCCAGGCCATTTTGGGGGCGGACCAGGACGAAAGACCAGGAGATTGGAGATGGGACCATCAAAGTCAACGGTTGAAAAGACGTTACCCACACCGCCTGTGGCCAAAATAGGATCACCAGGGAAAAGCCAATCCCGGTGTATTCCTGGCCCGGTGGCTAGCCCCGGTTCTCGTGTTCCCTATTGGGCAGCTGCTCCTTTCTGGGCGCCATGGTGAGGCGACCATTGGCCACTTAATCAAACCCAGCCGACCCCTGTCACGTTTCTTCCATGCGTTGTCCTTCCCGGAGACATCTGCTTGAGCTGCCGACACACGCTACGCAACAGTACATCGACTCGCAGGTACAACGGAACAAGTACCTACCAGCAATGCATCCTCATCATCTTACCCGTATCCTCCAGCCCATGCTCACCCCTCTGTCCCCTTTTTCTGAGAATTGGATGGGTCGAGGTCTGAATGGGTGTATAGCTGGAGTGTTCTTTTCTGGTTCTCCAAGCCGGGGTTGAGCTTTCGCAGACACACCACCCGGTTGCACCACTTGCACTCATTCCCACTCGCCATTCTGTGTCGTTGTTGTGGGCTTTGTACTGCAAGTTGCAGGTTGATACCTGTTACTGCTAAAGCTGGTGAACCCTTCTCAGAGGACGTTCAAGTTGTCCACCGCTCCGCTCTCTTGATCCCAAAGAAATTTATGCTCCTGAGGAATCCTGCGACAGGGGTGCCGTCGCGGACTGGCACACTTGCAGCACTTTCATATCATCCCTGTCATTTCCAGGCAGACCCCTCCCCTCTTGACAGCACTTTACTCTCCTTGAACCCTGACCTGGTGGCGCCCGCTCAACTGCCAGACAAGCCTCGTACTCCTGGTTCCTATCCGCTGGCTCAACAGTTGCATCTTAATTGAGCACTTGCCTGGTCTGCCATCCCGTTCACGAGCTCATTACCCATGGTCCAGTCACCCATTCTCTATTAATCCACTTGGGATCATACCTTGCTCTCATCCCCATACTGCAATCTTGGTTCAAATACCCGCTCCCCTGCCCCTTCGTTTCCCCCCCGTCGCCCACCCTCTAGCACACCCTTCGTTCGATCGATCTTGTCTTATGTCGCTCCAAAGGCCTGCTCTTTTTTCCTCGTCCCTGGCACACGAGCTTTAACCTTCGAGACGGAGACAGTTTGAAGGTACCAATTGCAATCTCTCTCCAACCACATCCAGCCAAGCGGTATAGCCACCCCCGGTACCCTCCATCCCGTGTTTTTCGCTGTAGCCCTCGAGAACCGGGTTGCTTTATCATTATTACCACTCCGAGCCTAGCCCGCCTCACCCGTGCAATCCCAGTCCTCACCAGGGGACATCCACTTAAACCAGCTCCCCAGACCTGGGTACTGGCAAGGGGAAAATAAAACACCAACGCGTCCTTGACTTTATACTATTTTCTTTCTTTGACCCGTGCCTCATAGCTTCAATTTTTTTTTTAAACACGTCACGTCCATGCCTGACTAATGGGTCTTCTCTCTATGCAGCATCATCCACAGCACCAGCAACAGGGTCATCCGCCTTCCCAACACTTGCAACACTCGCGACCCCCGAGTGTAGTTCACCAGCAGCATCACACTCAACCTCACCAACCACCACAACAGCAGCATCCAAGCGCGTACTCAGCCACGCATTCCCTTCCTCCAGGTTACCAGACCAGTGCTCAGGCGCCTAGCAATCAGGACAACCTCAACTACTACAACCATCCAAGCCCTTACAGCACACCTGGTGCCACAAGCGGATACACATCCGCAGGTAAGTTGCTGGCTCGAAAGCATCCTATTTTCGACGTTCGAGTTTCAAGACAGTCACTTACATTACGCAACGTAGATACCTCCGATATGATGGCCGCAGCTCAAATGCCGAGACCTCCCTACCCTCCAATGTCCTACCATACGCCTCAATCCAACTCCCCTGCTTCAGTCGCATCGCCCTCGCAACATGATCAACACAGGAGTATCTATGGCCAACCCCCATCGCAGCATCTTCAACAATCTATGTACTACCAGCCGCAGAATCAATATCAGACTATGCCTCCTCAAGCTGCTGCCTCACCTTATGCGCAACATGCGCCGCACCCTCAACAGTCCATGACATCGCAGCCCACCATGATGATGTCTCAAACCGCACCCCAAAACCAAATGACGCAGCATGCTGCACAACATGCGCACGCAGGAATGACCGGCAGTCCCCGGCCCAAAATCGAGCCTCAGGTGCCTCTGCAGCTCCAGAAGCCTCAGTCATCTCCGATGCAGCAGGCTCACCACCCCCAAAATGGTGGACAACTACAGAGCCCAGGGAACACCACGCCCGGTGTCAACCCAAGTGCAGCACCGGGACCTATACCCGCCACAACCCCTCTCGTTGTCCGACAAGACGGTAATGGTGTACAGTGGATAGCCTTTGAGTACTCCAGGGACAGGGTCAAGATGGAGTACACCATCCGCTGCGATGTTGAGTCCGTCAACATTGACGAACTATCGCCAGAATTCAAGCAGGAGAACTGCGTTTATCCCCGAGCATGTTGCCCCAAGGACCAATACCGCGGTAACCGCCTGATGTACGAGACCGACTGCAACCGTGTTGGCTGGGCTTTGGCCGAGCTCAACATTCCCCTCAGAGGCAAGCGAGGACTTATCCAGCGAGCGGTCGACAGCTGGCGTAATAGCAACCAAGATCCCCGACTTCGCAGCAGACGAGTTCGACGCATGGCAAAGATGAACCAGCGTAAACAGGTTCAAGCTTCTCCGCATCCCGGTGCGGCTCACATGCCAGGCCCCAGCGGGCCTTCAGGGATGCCTGGAGGTCCAGGGCCTATGGGACCTGGTCCCGCCGCAATGGGCAAACCTGGTCTCGGCAGCATGGGTCAACCAATGCACCACCACCAGCCAGGAGCTCACCCTGATGGTACAGGACAAAGTGGAGGAGATGAAGTTGGTATGTTCCACCAGATGTGATTGACTTGAACGAGACTCATGTCGGCGTTTACACATGGCTTTTTAGCCTCCGCGCTCCCATCTGCCTTGCCCCTTCACTACCCCTCAACTCATCGCACCGCACCGCATCATCAAAAGCTCTGCTTGACCAACGTTGTGTTGATTAATTGATACCAAACGCACATTGCTTTTTTTCCTTACTGTCTTACAAAATCTGTTCCTCTGCCGTAGCGGCTGTGTCTACGTCTTTATTATCTCCATTGTTTCGGTTTGCGGTTCGAAAGTTTGGGAAATGGGTTTGTCATCTTCTTTCTTTGTCTTTTCACTGCCTGTCAAAGACGACATGGGCGGATGTTACTTATATCTATACAGCATGCCGCAGTGGCTCTCGAGGGATTATGAGGAACTCTTTATTTGTTTATTGGCACAGTTCTGTACATTACCATAAAGTCACGCCTGCACAGTTGCTGCTGCTACTGTTAGTTGTTTGATTTGCTGCTGGGTTTTCGCGACTCTTAGACGAGTTCAATCTGCCAACTGGCTTTAAAAGTTACCGTTTGTCTTGGGTTGCCTAACTTAGATCAACCTTTGCAAGCCTTATCCCTTCTTTCTGCTTTAATCCCAGAAGCTAGAAACTCTGATTTTGGTTATGTTTTGCATTTGCTGTCGCTGCTGCTCACCCTATCAACTCCATGTCATCATAATCGCTCACGAACTGAATTCGTATTTGGAGACAAGCTAACAAGAGATGTTCATAGGCGATGGCAATTCCTACGAACACCATCACCACCAAGCCCCTACCGGTCAGAACCCATCAAGTAATGACGATGTGAGACCAGTCCATGTCTTTACTGGGTACAACAATCAGCCTTATCCCACTAGTGCGCCAATGTCTCATATGGCTCCTCACTCTGGGGGCGCGGTCCCAGCCAAGCGCCACAGCAAAGCCAACGCTGATGAGCCTGACGATCTATTCCCGGATATCCCTGAAGCTAAGAAGCGAAAGTTTATCCTTGTCGAGGACAACGTTCGCGGATCTCGTCTCCGGGTCAGGGTCACCCTTGAGGGCGTCGATACTAATGAGATTCCCGACAGCTTCCGCAAGGGTGCCAGTGTCTTCCCTCGCAGCTACTTTCCCCGGGAAATGCAAAGTCCTCCCCCCAGTGCCACCGGCTCACGTTTCTTTGGTGAAGATCATGATGACGATGGCATCGAAGAGACCGAAGGCCGTGAGTCTAGCCGCCGCGGTGTCAATAGGACTGACAAGGAGATGGTCAAGGTTCCCATGGGTGAATCCTCAGGCGAGATTGCCATTCCTCGAATGAGGAAGTCGACCCGAGGCAGGGAAGTCCGTCTCAATGATCTTGGCTACCGCATGGCCTGGCTGCAGAGCCGAGTCTTTGCGGGTCGGACCGTGTTCTTGCAGCGAGCATGTAAGTTGTCACAGGCACTCTTTGGCAATCGATTATTAACAACTTGTAGTGGACTGCTACCGTAACAAGACCCGTGCTGCTATCGAGAGTGTCATGCAAGACGTCAAAACTGTTGCTCCTCATTACGAAACTCGTGCCGGCAAGAGGCGATGGAATGAACGCATTCGACGTGGTGCGAAGGAAGACGACGAGTAAAACCGATCCCTAGACTATCTGGCCTTGTTTTTTGTATCAATCCCCAAGCCAAACCACTGTCCTTTTTATTTTAAACATCCCCAGCTGCATCATCGATATTATAGATTGGTTCTCTCATTGTTCGTTCGTCTCATATTCAACGATACCATTCTGCGATGGCATCCAGTGGAGGTGTCTTCTCTTTTATTTACTACACCATCTTCTTTTGAGTTGCGATTGCCTTGCCACTTTCTGTCGCATCAATATTGTTTCGTCAAAGGTTACTCTTGGCCTTCCTCGCAAGCTTTGTTTTGGTGAAGGTGCTGGAGCTTAAAGTCTTGTTGTCATCTAGTTGCTCCTGTATATTAATGCCACAAAGCAAGATACAAATGTTTCACAGGAATGGGAGCTACACATACAACTAGCTGCCGTTATGAATATTAGAAACACAACATATGCTTGTTTGATCACAGCAGCAGTTGGTTCAGCTGGAGAATGGATTAATTGTACATGGAAATGGAAGAAGAAAGAAGGGGGATGATTTAGTGCTTCGGCATTGGTCAAAGCCAATTTTATCACAATGCTCTGTATTTATTGTTGGGAAGAAAAATTTATATTGTCTATGCCCATTAATGCTTTGACACTTTTGCCATGCTATGATAGTATAGCGTCCTGTAGCGTTGTGTTAAGAAAGACGTCCATCTGTGAGGAGAACAATAGACGAGAGGGTAACCTAACACTCATGCCGCCTCGAAAGAATATGTATCTCAAGTATGCAATTAACTGTACCATGCCAATTTTGTCTCTTCATTGTCACATATTCGCACTCTAGCGCAGAGGAATCACATTTAACATAGCTAGTTGAGTTTAATAACCGCCTTGATTCTTGGTACTCTCCCAAGGAACCTGTCGCAGGTAGAAGTGACTATATTCGTCAAGACTGTCAGACTCGAGGTTATTCTAGAAATGCATGGCTAGAGGCGCCTGCTGCTAGTATTCGGATTCATAGGTCTCCTTTTTTTTTTTTTTTTTTTATTTTTTTTTTATAGGTAGGTTCAAAACTCTACGACGATATGCAAACAGCTTGGGATAGTTGGCTATCTTAAGTCGCATCTCTTAATATGCTAGTGGTATGCACTTGAATTTCCCACTCCGTGAGTCTTGCGCTGAGACTGGACTGAGTATGAAAGCTGGCACGTGAGCCAGGTCAGAGAAAGAAAAGTGCTGGATAATCCTGGCACTTTATCCATGAGTGTGCGCTTTCATGAAGCTGCATTGGTCTCTGTGGCAGAGCATTGAAGATCACGACGGGAATACCCAGGAGATCAGCCACTAAGGGACTTTTATCAAGTAAGGTAGATGAATATTAACAGCTTAAAAGCTACTGTATTATACCTAGTCCAAAGTAAACTGGGCACGAGTGCCCCCATCTTTATATAAGATCTATATAGGCGTTAATGGGCGAAGAAAATTTAAGCCATGGGCAGTGATGAAGGAAACACCTTCCTCTATCCATGTTGCGGTATGTACCTATGAATGCTTGATTCTGTATACACAAGCAGTTCAATCGGCTGATGCAAAGTGTCAAAGCCTGAGATCTCAGCGACGCCTTCCAAAGCCTCCCGATTGATGGCCAGTCAAATCATTGCAGAAATTGTTGTCACAGTAGGGTGTTTCGCCGTAGCAGTCCCCATCACCACGGCACCCAATACAGTTGCCTGCAGCAGAACAGAAGGGAGCGTCGCCTCCATAAAGAAGATTGCACTCTGCGTTAGTAGAACACTCAGCGTTGGGGTCTGTAGCAACGCATGTTCCTGCATCACAGAAGGGAGTCGCTCCATCACAGTCGGCGTGGGTGGTGCATTCGACAGCAGCAGCCGCCGAAGTAGTGGCAGAGGCAGCGGCTGATGAAGTTGGTTCTCCCGTCGTCGTGATGAGCAATGTCGTGGAAGTACCGAGGGCAGTTGAAGTCTCGGCCGAGCCAAGACTAGTGAGGGATTCGGTGAAAGACTCACTGACTGTGGCAGATGAGGTCTTAGTCGTGGTGGCTTCAACAGTGATCGTTGTGTCGACGGTAGAAGAAGAAGGTTTGCAAGGCCCGGCGCTGACAGCGTTGGCGGCGAGCAACGCCAGCACGGCAGCGAGGAATTGAGTTGAAACCATGTTTAATAAACAATAAACGAGTGACAATGGTGCAATGCGAAACGAGTGACGGAAATTAGGGTGAAGAACAGCAACTTTCTGTATCTGTATGTCAGTGGGCGATAAGGCGATTTTATTCCATAAAGTACCCTTATGATGATCATGCTTAATTTTGGGGCCAGGTTTAGTGGCGCTACCTATTCAGCACTATTGCTTATTATTTGCTTGGTATTGGAGCTAAACTGCTAGACTGTCGAAAACCGCCTTATGGAAAGTTATTTATCTGTACCTAGGTAGGTATAACATGAGCAAATGGGGACCAATAAAGAGGGTTGAGTAACTCGCAGGCATGCATACCTTGAGAAGGAGGAGCCAGTCCATGGGCATCAATAAATCAGATCGGAAGATCTCTGTTTCCTCAGAGACTTACAGCTGGTTTGGCATTTCATCTCTACTAGAAGATTGACAAGATCCTGCTTGTATGTATTCGTCTGGGCGAGGACGCCACAACGGCGTCCAGACCAGAGACAGTCAGTATGTTGAAGTCAGGGAAAATTCACAGATATGTAGGCCTACGGAGAGTACTCCATAGAAACATGACCAGTAACCCAGATAGTGATGGAATAATTAACAAGACATCTAAATCATAGTTAAAGGTTAAGTCAACATCATGTTAAACAGTGACCTTCATATCAATTATGGAAATATGGCTTGGAATAAGGAATAGCCACGCAGTGAGTTTTTTATGAGACAGTGAATCTGCCAAGAACCGAACCTTCGAAAGAAGCTTTTCCTCAGCCAAACCAAGGATTCGACGCAACATCCCTGTCATGACCAGTATAGTGGCTTAGCTTCAGCCCGAGGCCAATTCCCACCAAAGCCAAGTCACATAGCGTCTTTCAGCTGAGTGGAAAGCATGTCACTAGAATGCGGGCGGTATTTTTAGTATGCGCTGCCTATCTGAGACCAGGGTCGCAAAGCTACCTACCTACAAGAACAAGAGAAATGAAGGCGACAGTACTATTTCCCTTTCAGGCAAGTGCACTAGTTACCTTAGGTAACTCCCCTCAAGTGCAAGACAGACAGTCAGTCAGTCACATTGCCAAGGCAGCCCACAAGGCGTTAGAGCCTCCCTTTCACCCAACTCTTTCACAGTCCCAAGTTAACATTAGGCCCTTTCTTTCAATCCTGAGTACATGTCATCTCATCATATAATCGTCTTGGATAAGAGCACTGTATATTGCTGGTGGAAATATGGTCCGGACCTCTTATTACGGCGGCAGTCATCCGCCTCCCCTATTCGTCGCTGAACTCGACAGTGAGCCAGGACGTCCCGGTGATGCCCCGTCTCATCATAGGCCAGATGGAACACCTGTGTTCGAGATGAGCGGCGAGCCAGTGCTTCCGCAGCATGGTCAAGATGGAAACCAATCTAACACTTCTCATAACGGCCCGTCATCCCTCCAGGCCCCAGATGCGTCCAAACCAACACAACAAGGCCAAGAGGACCAGAAAAAGCCAAGCAATGACACACACATTGCCCCCCAATCTGTCATGGCCAATCCCTGGGCATACTTCGGACCCGAACCTTCGGATGATAAGCCAAAACAGACACAACGACCTCAGACAGACAACCGCCGGCCATCAGAGCCAGTGTACAGACCCTATCCTGGCGATAGCGATGACAGCCCTCCAGAGGTTCCTCATGGCACACGGCCATCCACCAATCCCTCAAGCCCAGACCTCAAAAATGAAGACTATGCCTTCTATCCTGCTCCGTTGAAGCTTGCCCATCGTCCTGCCAATGCAACTTCCCCTCCTGCCTTCAAAGCGTATGTTCCTCCAGTGGCCCAGGATTCATCTGATTTAGAGCCCAAGCCTTTAGTCCGGCCTGATAGGACCGACTCGCAGTCGCCAACAGCTCTAAATGCATATCGGCCATATAGGCCACATTCGACTCAGCCTCCTGCTTCACCTGTACCAACATCCAATACTCATCCTGCCACTTCATCTTCTAATCAGAATGTCCCTCCTGCATCTCCTCCAAGGCCCCCAGAAAAGCAACCACCCGGGACAGTTTCCCACCAGATCACCTCGACAACACCTCCGAGCCACACTCCAAACCCTCCAGCTTCGGGCGTCACCCCAGCTGCCAGTCTTCCTGCCTCCCCGGAGCTTCAAACGAAGCAATCAGAACCACGGCCGCAACTACAGTATGGCATTCCTAACGCTGCTCCAGCTCAGCCGATGCTTCCATCTACTTCGACCTATCTTCCCTCCCCTGTGACCCCCTCAGTCCAGTTATCCTCGGCCGTGTCTTCACCAGCAACTCCTGCGATGAATGCTGGAGTTCCCTTCACTCAGCCACAATATGCTGCTCACGTTGCTGTCCAGACGTACGCCCAAACACTTCCATCAGTGGCATCACCAGGTCCATCGCATCATACTGGAGTGTCATTTACACAGCCGCAATATGCTACTCCGGTTCAAGCACATAACTTTGGAGCAAACCAATCCAACATAAACATCGCACAAGTCCCGGCATCTGTTATGCCAACTTCGACCAGTAACTCATCCCAATCCACTCCGGCTCAGTTCAACTATGGTGTGCAGCAGCCAACTTATTCAACTCCAGTTGAACCATCGCAAAGCACTTTGAATCAAGCACCCACTCATCCACCTGCCCCTTATCAACAACCAATTACTCCCGGGCACAATGTACAACAAACACATGCGCAACAATCGAACACGAGACCATATGGTACACCGGTGCCGACAGTGATCCCGCAATCGCCCCCACCTCCATATGCGGCTCAGGACACCAGCTTTGGAGCTGGAGCGCAACAGTCTGGATCAGGGAATCCCACGATGTATCAGCCATCTCCCACCGGTCCTTACCCTCCTCAGCCTCAGTATCCTACCCAACCTACCTACGCTCCGGCTACTAGTCCCCCGTTGCCGAATCACTCAGGAAACAGCCTGCAGCCCCCAGCTCTCCCTCCCAGGCCATCTTCATCGCAAGGCTTCGCTCCCACATCAGGTTTCGGTGCAGGTCCTGCTGGTTACAACCCTGCCAGCTATCCCCGTCCACCACAAACATACTTCGCACCCCCTCCTGCTCTGCCACCACGGCCTGGCCTTGGAAAACTAGCCGGTGGCGGTGGAAAGTTGTTTGGCAGCAGCTCCGCAGATAAATGGTTAAAGAAGACAGGCCAGGTATTGGAAAGCACGCTGGCACCATATCTTCAAGGGCAATCAGGACAGTCGGCATCCTATCGACCGGCCTCAAACGGTTTGCAAGGACAACAGGGACAACCGATGCAGCAGGCTCCAGGCCAGTATCTCCCCCAAGGCCACCATTTCCATGTACCTCACTTGGCTCCTCAGTACAGAGGTGCTTCAGAATCGGGACATCCACCACAAGGACCCAGTGCACCATGATACTAGATGATTCTGTCTATATAGCTTCCTTAAAATTTAGTATGCCTTTGTGCCATTTAGTTAGTTATGGACGAAGTTCATATGCATTCATGCCTTTGAAATTGGCGAGATCAGGAGAGCGCAGCCTTAGCTCCCATGGTTATCTGAGACATTTGTTTTCTTCATTATGAACACTGAGCACCTCGTCGAAATCACGGCTTGACTCTGTAGATAAAATTACAGTTTCTACCAAAGCTGGTCAGTTGTGACACTAGGGATAACATATCATACCAGAAAAATATCGGTAGAAGGCTTAAAGCCATATTTCTTCTGTCTTCCATTAGGCGAACTCAAAGCTGTGTAGCAATTTCAACAGAGTTTCCCTATCGATAAGAAGAATTAAGTCATATGTTGGGTGACATCATCATGAATTTGACAACAGGAATTGCGTCATGAGACCCGATCTGGACGGGTGCTGTTGAACTCAATCATCAAGTATGGGTTTTGATGATAGTAATAAAGATATTCAGATGATCGTCTCTTGTGGTTACCACAAGCTAGCATTCATACTCACACTCACACTCACATTGACCTTTGTGGTACAGCGATAAAAATTGTTTTATGCCCAGGTAGATATACCTAGGACCCTCGAAACCAGCCAGCTGCAAATTGCGACCTTTGTAAAGAAGAACCTTGCTCCCGCCTACCAGGTTGAGAATATTGCCTTAGTATGATTTTAATAAATGGCTGGAGACTTAACTACTTCTGCAGATGTTGATGAGGTGTTTAATTACCTATGGTTGAGGAGCTGGAGACCGGAATGATTTGGGGGGCACCTTGGATATGGTCGCACCATATAACTAAGTACCTGATGACCGACCTATAGCAGCACAGGGCAGCTATTTTCAGCTCATTGTCATCCTGCAAGCCATCACAGACCCTGGCATCTCGATGCACGCAGCCAGTGAACAGGTGAGACAGATTACACAGCGTCGCTCCTTAATTATCAGTCGAGACGCGCACTGCTGTAATCAGCCGGGCTATACGGAATAGCCCCAAGCCTGAGAGCCATCCGTCGTCATGTGAGCCATGGAAGCTTGGTCACCGTGATAGGGGCCTGCAAGCCAGTTCTCGTGACATTCTTAATGCAAGAACCCTGAAAAGCCATGTACGTAGCGCCTTTTGCAAGAGGCAGACAGCAATTAAATAACGTGTGCTATAGATTTGTTGAATGATAAGTCGGTGAGCATTGTGGTATGGTCACGAATAGTCGGCTCCGAAGGTAAACAACAGACCGACAATATCTCAGCCTCACAAGGTTTAAGAAGAAGAAAAGGTAGGAAGCGAAATCCCATCATTCTAATGTTAGCTGGCTGTATAAGTACAACAACTTAACTACCAACACGGCCATATATTCATCAGTCTCGTATGTTGCGTGATAGAAGCTGTTTTCTTTTCTTTTCTTTTTTTTTTTCGGCCTAGTCTTCTTCTCTCACCCGGTGCGCTGAGTAAGACTAAGATCTCTTCCATTATTAGCTCTAGGCGCTAGAAGAATTCTTTGACTCTAGCGGAGATGCCGTCTGCTGTGTGGTTGATCGGTTTGCTCCGAACCGTCTCTCCATTTCTCTGTCAGATAGTCTGATACCTAGTTACCACATAAGAGAAAGCAGAACATGTTTGATGCTGCGAGTCGAATCAAGGGAATCCATGCAGGTTCGCCAATATTTTCAATTATGTCTGACCTGTTATTACCTCCCCCCTCTCTTTACCGCCCAGTCACGGATAGCTCGTCGCTTGCTTGCACCCCTCACCGGGGAGGCTGAGCCGGAGCTGTGCAATTCGTTGTTTTACATATGTATCAGGCTTTCAAGGCAGAATATTGAGGCCGGCCAGAATAAGCAAACAACGGAATACGCAGATCAAGAAGTTTTGACAGTAGTTACGTTCTCCTTTGCCATTCTTTCCACTATGAATTAAAGATGTATTCAATGGTAGTCTATATATGTAGATAAAGATATAGATATCACCTCATAGAACTAAGATTATAGAAGTAACAGCAATGTTCATCAAAGTAACCAACAGATAAGCTCCATATTTTCACTGTGAATTTGGAAAATATTGTATAAAGTGTCAGGCCGTACTGTGATCGGCAGGCCTTTGTCTAGACCGTCATTGCAAGGGCGGTGGGTCTAGCTTAGCAGAAGGCAACCCTCAATGTGTTGGGATGGATGTCAGGATGCTGATACCTGGAGCACTATCCGTGGTAGTTACCCGATTGCAACATGATTCAGAAAACAGCCGAACCGGATACCCGAGCCCTTTGAATTACGAGGTACATACATACTACCTACCTACCAAGGTACCTATATGTAGGTCAGTGCTGAGATCATTTGGGCCTGATAGACGGTAGAAGGTGTGTACCGAGGTCATGCAAACATCAAGAGAGAAGCAAACAGCTTGAATAATTGATTCACCATGTAACATCTGGAGTTGTCTTTGTGCATATTAGTGAGACTTCAATTCATGCACTTCTGAGCCTTGACTCTGCGCCCTGCCTGTATGTAACTCGTCTTACTTTCCACTGTCTTGGCCTGCCAATTGTTGCACCATCCCCCACTTTGGGCCGCATTCATGTCTAGAAGACAACGGACCTGCCCTTGAACAGTCCTAGACGGCGAAGACTGAATGGAAGTGAGCCAGTGAGCGGCCCCGGTCGCGTTGGGGAGGGGAGTGCGCCGTGCGCTTGTCCAGTAGTCGCCGAGCCCCCTGGAAACCGGCCGCTAAGTTGTGGCTGATCCAGTGAGAGGCGCCTAATCAGGCGGTCGAAGGGCGCGTCAGGGCCCATTCATAGGCTCTGGTTTCTTGTCCATCCCTCCACTAATAAGTGTCATGACACTCTGCTCTCCGGCATTTCTCTCACACCCGAGGATTTCTCCTCGATGCTATACGTCCTGATGGCCAAGAATAGAATGGAACAGGGCGAAGCTGACACACCATTAAGATCATCTTTAAGGGTAGTTCAAATTATTATTCATATTTTACAATGTTTTATTCGGCTGAATTGAAAACCCCACTGACCGGTTTCATAACATCTCAGTTTGTTGTTTATTAACGTCCAGTAGGACTCTGGTGTGGATCTATAAGCGAGCGCTTCTACAATTTTGATACATGGCATCAACGTTCCCAATAGGTAATTCAAGACGGCTTTTTCAGGGGCTTGACTTATGTGTTGGAGGGGGGCGGGTCAGGCTTGAATTGGCTACAATTCAGCCAATTAGAATTGAATTGAACAAGTCGACTTGAATTATTGGGAACGTTGCATGGCATCACGATTCTGTTTTAGAGAATTTTCATCCCTTGTAAGGGCTAGGGCCAACCATAAGCTCGGGCTTGACAAGAGTATCAAACTCCTCCTCAGTCAAAGCCTGGAGCTCGAGAGCACTCTGCTTGAGGGTCAGGCCCTTCTTATGAGCATTCTTGGCGACCTTGCTGGCCATGTCGTAACCGATTTTGGGGTTGAGGCAAGTGACAAGCATGAGCCTATAAACCTGGTCAGTACTCACTTCGTGTCTGTGATGGATATAAACTTACGACTCCTTCATGATGCTAGCAATCTTCTCCTCATTGGCAGCAAGACCAGCAACTAGGTTCTTCTCGAAAGACCGCATGCCATCTGTCAGAAGGCGTGAGCTGTGTAGGAGGTTGCGGATGACCAGAGGTTTGTAAACGTTAAGCTCGAACTGGCCATTCATGCCACCAATAGTGGTTGCAACGTGATTGCCCATCACCTGGGCACAGACCATAGTCAAAGCCTCACATTGCGTGGGGTTCACCTTTCCAGGCATGATGCTGCTGCCAGGCTCATTTTCGGGCAGGTTGAGCTCACCAAGGCCACAGCGAGGGCCACTGCCGAGGTATCGAATATCCTGAGCGATCTTGGTAAGAGAGGCAGCAAGGGTGTTAAGAGAGCCGTGGGCCTGGACAATTGCGTCATGGGCAGCCAGGGCCTCAAACTTGTTGGGGGCAGTCTTGAACTCAGTACCAGTCATGTTGGTGACCTCCTCAGCAATAGCCTCAGCGAAGCCCTGGAAAGTGTTGATGCCGGTGCCAACGGCGGTGCCGCCCTGGGCGAGCAGACGCAAATCAGGGAGAGAGCTCTCTACACGTTTGATGCCAAAGTCGAGTTGAGCGACGTAACCAGAGAACTCTTGGGCGAGAGTCAGAGGTGTAGCGTCCTGGAGATGGGTACGTCCGATCTTAATAATCTTCTTGGTCTCAAACTCGTCGACCTTCTTCTGCAGGGCAGCACGGAGGCTGTGGAGGGCAGGCAAGAGCTCGCCCTCAATATCAAGGACAGCAGCGATGTGCATAACAGTAGGGAAGGTGTCGTTGGAAGAAGCACTACGGTTAACATGGTCGTTGGGGTGGACAGGCTTCTTGCTACCCATAGTTCCACCGAGGATCTCGATGGCTCGGTTGGAAATGACCTCGTTTGCGTTCATGTTGGACTGAGTGCCGGAGCCTGTCTGCCAAACAACAAGAGGGAAGTGGTCGAGGAGTTTGCCATCAGCAACCTCCTTGGCGGCCTGTTGAATAGCAGCACCAATCTTGGGGTCTGCGAAGTAATAATTAGCGTTTTGGCACTCAGAGTAGGCAGTGACCGTCTCCGCGAGGTTAAGCGGTTTGGTGTACAAGTTCTACCCCGCCACAGGGTACAAGTCAAGCCCTTCATGCGGAAGAGTGGCAAGAAATTACCACAAAACAACCCTATATGAATTCAATTGCTACTCACCAAGGCCATATCGCATGTTCACAGTGGCGGCAGCACCCTTCAGGATACCAAATGCCTTGACGATAGGCGGAGGCATGCGATCCTGGGGCTGGTTGATGCGAAAGTTCTCGAGAGACCGCTCCGTCTGGGCTCCCCAGTATCGGTCGGCGGGGACCTGAATCTCGCCAAAGGCATCGCTCTCTGTTCGTGTCTGAGACATTCTGACTGAAGTGCTGTGAATAGCTCTGGAGAGTTGAAGACCACCAAACCGCGTCTTGTTCTGAAGTCGCAGTTGCGGGGCAAGCGAGCATGTGGACGCAGCTCCTTGGGAGACCCGAGGCAGTGCTGACTTCATAAGGCCCGAGGCGACAGCGCGTCCCGTGACGGTTCGAAGCATGATGGGTAGATGGCTAGCTGGCGAAATGCTATTCCGAAAGCTGGGGTAAGCTAATTGAATTAACTTGGCTTAATGGAAGATGGCAGGAGGATTTTTTTAGGGGTAGGGGGCCGGAGATGTTATATAATTGTAAAGAGGTTTTAAATAGTTAGCTGGAGAGTTCGGTAATGGTATTTTTTGTGTGGGAATTTTTCTGCTTCTAGCAATGAGGGACCAGGACGGCTTCTTGTACCCCAGCTACTGCTAAAAGGTCACTGATTAAGATATCATGAATCATATTATTCTGTTTTTAAACAAGAGACTTATCTTTTTAAAAGCTATATGTATATTGCCTTCTAAAAGCTGAAGTTAATTGGGATGTTTCAGTGTGTTGGCTTGATATGTCTCGTCATAAGCTTTGGGTATCAATCAAACAGTCGGCGAGAAGACCAGTTGGGATCACCCGCCACCCGCCCTTCAGACCAATTCCCTTCCCCCTTCCCCCTTCCCCATGATGGGCTGGGCTGGCAGGCTGGGCTGCTTTTCACTCACCCTCAGGCCTCGCTCTCCCCATTCTCCACTTTTCCTACCTATTCACTTGGTCTTTCCTACCCGCCCCCTTCCATATTCATTTCCATTTTCTCCTCCTCAGCCTGCCATTTTCTCCCGTTCCCACGACGCCCTTCCGCCATCTCTTCTCCTAACATCTAACTACCTACACCCGCTGCCATCTCGACGACGACCTCGCGACTTTACGTCTGCCAC
The DNA here is from genome assembly GCA_013396095.1 of Fusarium sp. NRRL 52700. Taxonomy (NCBI): domain Eukaryota; kingdom Fungi; phylum Ascomycota; class Sordariomycetes; order Hypocreales; family Nectriaceae; genus Fusarium; species Fusarium sp. NRRL 52700. Next base: position 314,816 of record JAAQRM010000413.1, on the reverse strand, counting down.
AGCTGTTGAGATTCTCTAGCCCTCTCTTTCGGCTTCAACAAAAACCCTCAGCAATTACCAGAGCCACACAGAGAGTAGTTCTCGACAATCTTGACCGAGTTTTTAACTGCTAGCGTTCCTCGATTCTCACCTAATCGACGCTGCCACCTCCCAAAGACCAGCCTGTACGCGTTTTGACCGCCTCCAAACGCACACGATTCTCTTGCAGGTATGTTAGCTGATTCTATCTCCTTTTTGCTTCGTTTTGTATCAACCAGCTTGTTGGTCTCGTGATTCTCTGTCATTCGGATGCACCGATTCACGTCACCGATGCTTTTTATACTGCTCGTCGGGCGAGTCGCTCTTACGTCGAGTTGCCTTGTGGCGTTCTCCACCGCCCTCAAGCCTGACTCTTCTCCGACCCATATTTGCCCCTCTCATTGCATGCCCTTTCTCATTTGCTTTCATTTATCTAGTTTTCAACCGAACCTAGACGTTGCTGACTTCCCCCTATAGCCAACGAAGGCTTGCAGATCACATAAACTTGCACACTTATCCATCCGTTTTTATTCCTACGGAACAGAAAATCTTCAACTTTCATCATGACGACCATGGTACGTTGGTTGTCCCCAAAGTCTCGATTCAGGCCTCGGTGCACAACAGTTCTAAAACGATGTCCATCATTTTGAGGCACCATGGGCCCTTTTTGATCGCTCTAGTTACTTGTACCGGAGCTTGAGTAGAGACGAGGAACACCATTGCAGCATTGGCTAACCCAGTCGAGCAGGATCTTCGCGTCGGTAATAAGTACCGTATCGGTCGAAAGATCGGATCAGGTTCCTTCGGTGATATCTACCTGGGCACCAATATCATCTCCGGTGAGGAGATCGCTATCAAACTCGAGTCCGTCAAGGCCAAGCACCCGCAACTGGAGTATGAGGCCCGTGTATACAAGTCTCTTGCTGGTGGCGTTGGAATCCCGTTTGTTCGCTGGTTTGGTACCGAGTGCGACTACAATGCCATGGTTCTTGACCTTCTCGGCCCCAGTCTGGAGGATCTCTTCAACTTTTGTAACCGAAAGTTTTCCTTGAAGACGGTTCTTCTCCTGGCCGATCAGCTCATTTCCCGAATCGAATATATTCACGCGAAGTCTTTCATCCACCGAGATATCAAGCCCGATAACTTTCTCATGGGTATTGGCAAACGAGGCAACCAAGTCAACGTTATCGATTTCGGTCTTGCTAAGAAGTATCGCGACCCCAAGACGCACTTCCACATCCCCTATAGAGAGAACAAGAATCTGACAGGTACTGCGCGCTACGCTTCCATCAACACCCACTTGGGTGTCGAGCAATCACGACGTGATGACATGGAGTCCCTCGGTTACGTTATGCTCTATTTCTGCCGCGGTTCTCTCCCTTGGCAGGGCCTGAAGGCCGCCACCAAGAAGCAGAAGTACGATCGTATTATGGAAAAGAAGATGACTACCCCTACCGAGGTTCTCTGCCGTGGATTCCCCAACGAGTTCGCAATCTATCTCAACTACACTCGATCTCTTCGATTCGACGACAAGCCTGATTATAGCTACCTCCGCAAAATCTTCCGCGACCTCTTTGTTCGCGAAGGTTTCCAGTATGATTATGTTTTCGACTGGACAGTCTACAAGTACCAGAAGAACGCGCAGGCTATCGCACAGGCTGCCGGTCAGGCCAACCCTGAAGATGAGGAAAAGGCCCGTGCTAGCCGTACCAATGCCGCTACCGCCGGCCAGTCTGCTGCCAAGCCTAACGCCATCCCCAGCACTCGTCGCAAAATGCTCGAGCGAGGCTCCGGTGCTGGCGTCGATACTCCCGACACCAACCGTGCCATTGGTGGAAGCGACAGGATGTGAGTGATAAGCAACGCCTATTTTTCTAGTCCCTCGTAAGGAATCTTTTTCCTCCGCGTGTAGTGTGTTTTTGTACCGCTGGCCGAAGGGAGATTTGCTGACAACTATGGCTGACTCAGTGGACGATAAACAGGCTTCGCTCAGCTTCAAAGGGAGCGGGATATGCCTCGGGCAGCTATCGGCCGAAATGATTTCTAAACCGATCACTCCTCTCTTTTTGGGATTCTCACTCATGGCTACCGATACTGGCGATTCACACCCAACATCGACACCCGGATGCAAGTCTTTTGAACAGCTGAATGATTCTGCTGGTCATCATTCTGCTTATTGATCGCGGTCGATTGTTGGAGCGCGGATCGGTCACGCCTATTTCCTACGCCTTTGCTCTATCTTGTTCTTCGACGTATCTTTTGGCGAATTCACGACTTTACGCATGGCTCGGGTATCTCTTGACGGTTGAAATGTTGCGCAATGGGTTAACCTTCGGGTTTCGCCCTATGAGCAACTACAATACCTTCAGGAGACCTTCCTGAACGGCATGTCCGGTACTCCTATTTCTAGGGGTACCGAACCTGTGGGGCTATCACTGCTACTCGCAAAATAGCCTTGCCTCGGAATGCCAAATACCATGGTGTCGATTATACAATATTCGCCCCTGGAGCTGAATTTGGGTCCACATCTCGCTATGGCTCACCTTTCCGTCGAAGCGGCTCAGCTCGATCCCCTAGCAGGCATTTCCTTCATCGTATCTTTCTTTGCTTTCTTTTAATTTGCACGGACGGTTGCTCTGGTCTTTTGAGTCTGCTCCTATCTGTTGAAGATAGCTTCTGAAGAGGCAACAGGGAATGGACTTAGGAGGAGTCGTGTTGCTGGTAAAGCTAGTCTCGACACGATGTCGCGAACGGCAAGCCTGTTACGGATAGCAGCCCACGTTAGCCGAGGATCTTGGTACAGTGGCAGATGGAACAGTGGGAGCTTTCGGCCTACGTGTGTCAGCTCCGGTATCATACTATTCGGCTTGGTGGATGGAATATGGCACTTCATTGGGGTGAACAAGTTAACACAAGCTACTGCAATCTTGAAAGACACCACGGTGACGCGGCAGCTGACATAGCACTCCCATCATGAAGCCCCAGGTTGGGAAATCGGGTATTGACGAAACTTGCCAGCAACCGACAAGAGATATATGGTTGATGAGCCATCATTTTCAGCCATCAAGTTGAGCAGCCCTGCATTTCACGTACATCCTTCCACCCCTTCATTCATTTCTTGATCGCACATTAGGTAGTCTACAAATTCAGTCTGTTTTATTTGGAAATTGCTCTTCAACTTGAGAACGATGTGCTGTGCCGTTAGTTCTTGACAATCAGTAGCCTTGGCAAAGAGCAGACTATGAGGAACCGCCTTCCCATCACAAGGCCTTTTGGATGGTCACATGTGTGGAATGCGTGCCTCGCAGCCTGCAGATCTCGTTGTCTCGAGCGGTAATGAGGGTGATAGAAGCTGATTACATAGAAGACCAGTAGACATGCGAAAAACATACAAGGTAAGATGTACAACGTTTCATGTGATCGGCCATGATCTCAGGAATAGCCTTCAGTTTCTGATAGTGGATTTTGAATAACTCCATGTAACGCAATACTGAAATATATAAGGTTAGTACCATGCGGAGCTTCACATTGATAGCCGTGCCTCGCAGGAGGCGGAAAGTGTGTGTACATCATCACGGGTGTCGAAATCTGTAGTGTTACTCTGGGAGCGAGCACAAGGAGAAGCTTGGCCACGCGATCGAACCCTTCTTTGGCCTATGCTGAGGATTGGATCTCAAGTGACCATGCCTGCATGTCGACACCCACAAAACAAAGTCTAAACCGGACCAAAAGTCGATAGTGATCTACGAAACCAAGCATTAACCCCACCTTTTCCTTGCTTGCAGCCAGCCAGTTCCAGATCCTCAATCTCACCTGCCCACCATCCTACCTGTAGCCTACCTTCCTCCCTTGCATGTTGTGAGCTTCGCGCACACTCGAGGTTTCCCTTTTTAGACTTGCAGCGGGACCCTTGTTCTTGTCTCTTTAGGTAGTTTCTTAAGTTACTTGACTCTTCTCCTACCACTTCTCTTCTTCGTCCTTGCATGCCCTTTGACCGTCTTCCTCTTTTGACAACGAGACCTGAATGTTGTGCGTTGCAATGGCGGCATCGACTTCAGTAACCAAATCCACGACTGCAGCATCAACATCAACATCGACTTCTCAATCTACGCTATCGTCTTCCTCCGCCTCATCCACCATGACCCCTCATTCTATTGACCTCTTGTATCTCACATTCAACTGTGCCAAGAATCTTCTCGATATCCCCGTCTTTGGCAGCCATTTGCAAACCGCCTTTCGTCAAAACGCGACTGGTTTACCAGAGGTTGTTGTTCTGTAAGCTGCAATCCTCTTCGTCTCTTCCGAAGTCGATCAGGTTACCAACGCCCTCGATTCCCCTCCTGGCCTGGACAGTCATGGAACTCGAGACGTGATCAGCACAAGCCCTACACAGAGCACCGGGATATCTTGTACTGATTCATGTTCTATTCGCAGCTCGCTACAGGAGGTAGCACCTTTGGCGTACTCCTTCATTGGTGGTTACTTCTTGAACCCGTACCTCTCGCGATACGAACAAGCCATCAATATCGCCGCTCAACACATTATCGATGATCTATCGAGTCGAAATAGCGAGACTGTCAACACTACGCCCACGCCCACCGCCCTCTCCTCGAAGCCATACACGCTTGTGCGAGGCAAAAATGTGGGCTACACCGCCATACTACTCTTCGCTCGCGAACCTTCGAGGCTAAAGTATATTCAAGAGGCGGAAGTCGGATTTGGGGCCGCTGAGATGGGGAACAAGGGCGCTGTCGGTCTACGCATGCTTTATGAAGCTGATGGTGGCTCATCTGAGCTCACCTTTGTCGCAACACACCTGGCGGCTATGGAATGGAACTTGCCCCGGCGTAATGCTAACTGGGCTGCTATAATGCGTGGTATGGCTTTTGAAAACCCAGAAGTGGTTGTGAATAGCTACAAGACCTCTGTCACCCCATCTCCAGCCTCAACACCACCTGCCGAAGACGAGCACGAGCGTGCGCGCCTCCTCGACAATGAACACAACGAGCAACACTCACAACTTCAACAACAGTTGCACAACATCTCCGTTTTCAGGCCCTCATCATTTCTCTTTGTTGCCGGTGATCTAAATTATAGAATATCCACCACGTCCCCTCCGCCTTCCGCTACATTCCCCAGTCTAGATCCGGAGTCGGAGAACTACTATCCAGATTTTTTCCGTCTCGATCAGCTTACGCGTGAGCGTAACGCTGGCCGCACTTTACATGGGCTGTCAGAGCACGAAGTGCGCTTCCCACCGACTTACAAGTACGATGTGCTACCACCACGACCTGGCACGAAAGAGCCCGAGGTTGACGTGCCCTGGAAATTTGCGGTTCATCGCTATCCAAGCTGGACAGATCGGATCCTTTTTCTCGACGTACCTTCATGGCTCAAAAAAGGGAATAGCCACGACCCCAGGTTCAACGTTCGTGCTTATGACTGTCTTCCAGTACTGCGTATGAGCGATCATCGTCCAGTGTTCCTACGTATCGACGTGCCCCTCATTTCACCGAGTGATATGGCCCCGCCGTCAGACCTGGACTGTGGTGTAAGCAAGGATCCTCGGGCCCGACTCCCTATGGAAATTGACCCAGAAGCCTGGGAGCGCCGGGCCGCCGCACGCCGTAAGGAGGTCATGGCAGGCTGGAGCATGTATCTCTGGAGTACTAAGCAGGGTGCCTGTATCCTAGCCACAGTACTCGCTTTTGGTGCAGGTGTGTACTGGCTGTACCAGCGGTTCTGAGCCACACTTTTGCTGCGTTGGTCTCTCTGATTTCGAGGGGGGGGTGCGACAACATAATTACAAGAAAACCTAGCAACTTCAAACATCCTAAGACCTGGCGGGGATGTCTTGTACTATGATTGTCACACCTCGACTGCGTGTCTGTCACTATATGTCATTGCTCACTTCATTATTTGCTGGTTGATACAGCTCACTCAGATAGCATGTGGCAGCAGGCAAAGCACCCAAACATCATGTATGCAAAGGCCTAGTATTGTGTTAGTTTCACTGCTTGCAAGCAAAAACAAACAGCGTTAATAAAGTCATTTAACAGCAATTGAGGTATGTGCAAGATTATCCTTCACTGTCTCACCGCACATTTCACAGCCCCGAGAAGCGAGTATCAAGTGTTCTGGTAATGGAAAGCTTCGGGAGCTATAACTGCCTATGTAACCCTGATGTCATGAGCTAAACTATTCGCTTGCACAAGGCAAAAAGACATAAAAAGCAATCGAGTTTAAAGTAATATTTGATATCAATGACCAGGGTCGTATAGTATCTCCTATCTCCTCGTCGAAGTCATTATTCGTAGTGGAATGCTGTTCTCCAGGCATTGGTCATAAAGGCTCAATAGAAATGCTGATTTAAGAACCGACATTTCTGGCGTTGAATCGTAATTCGTCATTGTGTGTATGTTCATTCTCAAGGGCCAATTGGGCGCCTTTTATGCGTTTGCGCATATTTGGAGCAGAGTCTGACTGCCGAGTAATTCTCATGTATTAAGTGGATGTTGGGCATGACCAGGCACGTCGGCACCCATCTTCCGATCCAGATGAGTGGCTGGTTCGGGTGATTAGAAGTCAGAGAAGTATGGGTCATATTTCTCCGCCATCTCGCGGCCATAAGGCTCGCGAGATCCGTCGTCCTCGGGGTAGACGTCGAAGCATTGTGCATCGCCGGGATATCGTATCGGGGGCTGGATGGGGCCTTTTTGTCGACGGTTGAAAATGTCATCCCAGTTGGTGTCATGGAAGAAAGGGTGGGATTTTACACGTGCTGCACCGCCGCTTATATTACCAAGGCGACGAGAACGATCGACAGTGCAAAAGGACCGTATTATATCCTTAGCCTCCTCTGATAAGGGGGGGTCTTGGGGAAAGACAACGGGCTTTTCTAGGATCCTGCAGGAAAATAGTCAGCGTACCATTCTTACACATCTGTCGAACAGTTACCCACTGCTTGTAGATCTCGATGGGGTTTTGATGCCAGAAAGGAGGATAACCCGTCAAGAATTCATATATTAGAATGCCCAGTGCCCACCAGTCAACTGCGCCTGTGTGACCTTTGTTTTGGATGACCTCGGGGGCGAGATACTCAGGTGTCCCGCACAATGTATATGTCTCGACAGGGCGGTTGTCTTCACGGTAGCCGAGTCGCTTGGCAAAGCCAAAATCGACAAGCTTGATGTGGCCCTCTTGATCCAGAAGCAGATTTTCAGGTTTAAGGTCTCGATAGGCAATACCTCCTTGCTGCTCATGCAAGTACTCCAAAACAAGAACAATCTCGGCGGCGTAGAAGCGTGCAACAGGTTCTTCGAAGCGTCGTAACTTTCTAAGATATGTGAACAACTCTCCCCCTGGAACGTAGTCGAGCAGCATGTAGAGCGAATCTTGGTCGGAAAAGGAGGCTATTAGGTTTGTGATGAAAGGATGACCTGCGACATCAGCAAGAATAGCGCGTTCGTGCCGGACATGATCGACTTGTTTAAGGCGGATGACTTCCGGTTTCCGTAGGATCTTGAGGGCGTAAACTTCGGGGTTGAGTTGATGGTCAAGAGGGATATGCGCAGTTGCGGCGGGACGGACGAGGCAGACCCGAGCAAATGTTCCTTTTTCGGGGGGTCAGAAGCGGAAGGCCTATAATTCTACAAGACATGGACATACCTGTCCCTAACGTGCGAACTCGTCTGAAGTCGCGAAGATTGAATTTTCGGGTTTGTGGTAATGGACTTGGCGAGGGAGATGTTGATCCACCGGGAGCATCTTGGGCATGCGGGTGAGAGTTTACGGAATGTGAGGGCGCAGGGATTCCCGATGACGATGGCAGGCCACCAGCGTGCGAGGGCGCAACAGTCGCAGCCATGGCTTTATCGTCCTGAAGTACTGTGATGGGATCGCAGCAACAGAGAGGTGAAGAGATTGGCAGGGGGCGGAAGTCAATGAGAATCGATTATTGACTGGGGTTGAGGCGCGAGCCCATAACAACCCGGGACCAACACTGCCAGAATTCCGGTCGATATAGCCAGTAGATTGGAGGCAATTCGAAAAGCGAGAGTATCTCTAGCATACGCTAAGTTGTTTGCCGTTGTCGCCTGTGGTTGTGCTTTTGTCACGCGGTCAGTTGGGGGTTCTAGAGCAAGTCTGGCTCGGTTCTCCTAACGATGCGGAGACAATGGATAACGGAGTGGTGCGGCGTTCTCAGGTCCAGCCCGTTATTCCAAGGACAGAGATTCAGATTAAGCGCAAAGCTTTGATCAAGAAATGGGCTAAGATTGTTGACAGCAGATTTAGAACCAAAAGTGAGGCTGAGGAAGAGGTGAGACTCTGAGGCGGATGGGAAAAGAAACGACGAAAAGGCGGCGGAAGGTGGGCGATGCACGAGCGAGATAAGTTACCTAGTGATGAAGATGGAGGCAGAATGAGAAGCTAAAAAAAAATGAACGGCCTTGACGTGATGTTTATGTGCCTTGCCTAGTCCATGAGCTAGACTACTATGGTAAACAGCCAATGCAGCGTGAGTGCCTATTCAGGATAAGACGAGGGCGTCCCCATGAAACGGTGAGTGAACGAGCGCCATCGGATGCCATGGATACCTTATGCTCGGCTGGGGGCCGAAGAGGGACCAACAACATGGCACGAGTATCTGAAAGAAGGCCGCCGCATGTGGTGAATAACAGAGGCCATACAAACTTCAGAACTCATAGTGGATATTCCATTGGTGTTTCTTCTTCGACTGGTGATCCTTTACCTGTTTCCAAGGCGCCATCTAGGTGCACTTGAAAATACATTGTCATTTGTCTGGGCTTCAGCCTCCTATCAACTGCAATGGAGCACATAAAATAAAGTGGACTCGGCGGCGGGGGGTCCAGAATCTATTATGACGCACAATGTGGGTGACGGGGAACTTAAGAGGTCACATCGACAAGTTGTCAGTGGTGGTGTCGAGCTTATGGCTTCTGCTCTTTGACGTAAAGGAGGGTTGTGTTGCATAATCGGAGACGAATACACTCTGACTCGTCCCCCTTATCTCTTACAGTCACAACCTCCTCACTCTGAAATGCTGGTGTGATTCAGGGTGCAATCCGTACACTTCAATCATCTCCAGTAACCAAACACATGTTCAATGTACCTGCAATTAACACAAAACCTTAGGTCGAAATCCACTTGCGTCATCTGCCGCCGGCTCTTGCTCCCAATCTGCCGGATCCTAGAACGAGATCCTTGAAACTGGAATGTCACTTCAAGACATGCCATCCCCACGCTTTCAATTCCATTCCATGCAGTCCATGTACGTCAGATCTCGGACGCGGGAGATAACGGGCTGCTCTGGGTATGTCGGCAGCATCGCCAAGCACATATGCGTACCACTATGCGGCATCTGGTCTTTGGCCAGGAACTGCAGAGATAACGCTCAGTTCAGTGCTGGACGGCAGTTAATTGTCTCTGCCTACCTATTGCCAGTAGCCCAAGTCGGCAATGAACCTACCGAAGCCGGTTGGGAAACCCGCTTTCTGCAGAACCATGGTATGTTTAAGCTTTCGGGCCTGGGGATGGCCTCAATCATACTAGACCTAGCTTCGCACAACACTTAAGGTTTGTCCTTTGCCTAGGTACCTGATCTCTAGTGGCCCAGTATGTCTCGACGTTCACACTTGGCAGTTTGTATCTTAGGTAGCCGACCACTGTAGTGTTATAAAGAGTAAAACTGTATAAGACTGAGAACCTAGGTTATTATTCAAGTTTGACGGTGCAATCTAACCACAGAACTTCTTGTATATTATCACTTGTCTGGGGGATTCAGTTGTAGGCAACTATGAGTTTGTTAAAGAACTCTCACCAGGTTCTATTACAGAGCATATATTGCCTTGACAATCCTTAGACCTCGCGCGCCAGCATACGCTTTTTCAACCCTCTTCCCTGCTATCATTTTTGCACAACCAGAAGCCTTGGGGCACTGACAGTACTGAACACCAACGAGTGGACTCGCTGTAATACTTTTTTTTTTTTTTTTTTTTTTTTGTTTTGTTTTTATAGCTCTATTGAGGCTATGTAGAGTATAAGATTATTAGAATAGATACAGGACCTAGAGCTCACATTTATATGGATGGATTCTTAGAATAATAAGTTATGATACTATAGGGTAAGTACGTATGCATAGTATGCATTCGCATTCTGTCGCCTGAGCCACAGTTTGAGCCACGCTATTCCTTAATACCTTAACTACAACCTTAGGTACTAGGTACCTTGTGCTCTAAATGGACAGGAAAGCTCCCTGCCCGGGCTACTTAAGCCGGGAGCCATGGGGAGCCCCTAGCAGCGGTTCTTGGGCGAGGAATGCCCTGAGGTTTCCTGGCCAGTAGCTGATGGCCCAACTCCCATATCTGGAGACTTGACGCTGCTGGGCCCCATCCATCTCCACTGACCTCAGGTTTCCTCTCCATAACTTAAGCTGTCTTCATCGTTCGTCCAGCCCCGATACTGAAATCCTACCTTCTGTTCTGTACTATCGCATATCTAGTCTATTGTACTCGGCCAGATAATCGCAAACGGCCTCGCTTTTTCCCACTCTTTCTGTGTCTCCCACTCTCAGCCTTGGTTCTTCCAGCTCAGCCTCATACTCCCTGTCGAACCGTATCCCCTCGTCATGCGCCGCTGACCGAAATCATGTTCTCAAACTTGACCAACATTGTCCAGAAAGCACAGCAGCTTATTGATCCTACCCAGGGACTCAATCTTTCCAGTTCCGATCGCAATCCTTCCAAGTCGTCCCTTTTCCAAAGTCAATTCCGCCTCCCTGCCTCCCAGACACCCCTCTACGAGATCAACGCCGAGCTTACTATTCCACCTTCCAACGCGACACATGGCGATAAGGATCACGAGAGAGGATGGCATTATGCTGGAAAACTGCATCTATCAGAACAATTTATGTGCTTCTCAACAACTCCTACTAGCTTTGTCCAATCCGCCAGTACTTCCACGTCGACCGCTTTCACTGGCCAGACACATGGTGGAGGTCCCAGCGGCAACGGCTTCACATTCCCATTATGCGCTATACGAAGAGTTGAGCGCCTGAATAGCCAGAACTTTCAGGTATGATCCATACCGGCGAGACGCTCATGCGTACTACTTAAACTGACATCTCTATGTTCCAGTTCGCACTAGCCCTAACCACATGGAATGGTCTTCTCGCCGACACTCCTAAAGACAAGGACTCGAAGGACAAAAAGGACTTGAGAGAGCAACGTATTACCATCCATCTGGCCGGGACCAGGCAATCTTGCGAGCGTTTTTGCGATGGCCTCAAAAAGGGCTTAAGAGCAGGAGTTGGGAATGTAGCTAAACTACGACGAGTCGCTGCTGAGTGCTATTCTGAGCACCTCCTCAGAACCGAGGATAGGAAAAATGCCTCTCCACCAGATGCCGGCCTAGGAATGCTATTTCGATATCCTGGCGACCCAAAGAAGCTACGGGACAGGGCGAAAATGCGCCTCTGGGCCGAGTATCTACGTGACAATGGTCGAAACTTTACCCTGATCCGCCAACCAACTTTCCACAAGCTCATTCGCGTCGGCTTGCCAAACCGGCTGAGAGGCGAGATTTGGGAACTCACATCTGGCTCGATTTATTTACGCCTGGAAAATCCAGCACTCTATACCGATACCCTGGCAAAGTTCGAAGGCCAAGAGTCGCTTGCTATCGACGAGATCGAAAAGGACCTCAACCGAAGTCTTCCAGAGTACCCAGGCTTCCAAAGCGAGGATGGAATCAACCGCCTGCGTCGGGTATTAACTGCTTACAGTTGGGTCAATACCGAGGTCGGATATTGCCAAGCCATGAATATTGTCGTGGCCGCATTATTGATTTATATGTCTGAAGCCCAGGCTTTCTTTCTCCTCTCAGCACTTTGCGACCGACTCGTTCCCGGGTATTACTCCACGACCATGTATGGAACTCTTCTTGATCAGAAGGTATTTGAGTCCTTGGTGGAAAGGACAATGCCCATACTCTGGGATCATCTGGTCAAAAGCGACGTGCAATTGTCTGTCGTCTCCCTCCCTTGGTTCCTGTCACTTTACATCAACTCAATGCCCCTTGTCTTTGCCTTCCGTGTTCTGGACGTTTTCTTCGTCGAAGGGCCAAAGGTACTGTTTCAGGTAGGATTGGCAATCCTGCGCATCAATGGCGAGGAGTTGCTTGATGCGGCGGATGATGGGGCTTTCATTTCAGTTCTGAAGGCTTACTTTGCCCGCTTGGATGAGTCGGCTCACCCCAAGTCTGAAAATCCAAAGTTGCGTGCCGTGACCCGATTCCAGGAACTGATGGTCGTGGCCTTCAAGGAGTTCGCAGGAATAACTCACAGCAGTATCACCGAGCTGCGTTTGAAGAACAAGGACGCCGTCCTCAATAATATTGAGAACTTTGCTAAGAGGACCGCTATTCGCAATCTGGGTCCCGAAAGCAAATTGTTAAGTACTGATGAGCTTGGTTCACTATATGATCGGTTCTACAATATCCTGTATGAACGCCAGCAGAGGGACCATATGATTCAACAAGAGAAATTGCGGCGAGCAAAGTCAAGTAGGATGCGGGCATCTGAAATTTTCGCAACTCATCACGACGAAGTTGAAAAGGGACGCGTTGGATTAGGCCCAAGTACAAGCCTCATGGACTACGATGCATTTCGCGAATTTCTTGCAAGCATGTCAAAATGGGCTATATCGGATTCACCAGGTGCGACAAAGTATAGCAATTATGACGACCGTCAAAATATGTTCCACAGCGCCAGGCGGCCATCCGAAATAATGTCGCCCTGGGGTGGAGGACCGGAGCCTGCTGATCACGAATTTTTGCAACGTTTATTTAAGAGGTGGGATGTGGATGACAGCTCTGCCCTGACTCTTCAGAACGTTGTTACAGGTCTAGCGCAGATCAAAGGGAAACGTGACATTATGGGCACTATTACATACTTCTTCGAGTTATATGACGACGATAAGGACGGCAAGGTTGACCGTGAAGGTATCCTACGGATCTCAGAAGCTTTGTTATTTCTGTCTCGTCGGGGTCTAGAGGGCACATTGAGTCCTGGAACCTCCAGTGCCCTTGAAAGTGATTCAGCAAGCGGGCATGAATCACAAACTAGCTTACCGCCTGGTATATCGACTAACGAGAGGTTTCTGGGAAGCGTGAGTGCTTTTATAAGGCGGTGCTTCGAGTACGCCGATCCAGCTAGCGGGCATAATGACACGGCCTTGGCAAAGCCAGATGATGAAAACCCGGGAGATGCGTTTGCTATAGGTGATGAGGAAGAGGAAGAGGAAGAGGAAGAAGAGGAGGAAGAGGAAGAAGAGGAGGAAGAAGATCTTTTGGGCCCTGAATCTCCAACCGGAACCCCGACAAAGGCTAAGAAACCCAGCCTCTCATCAGAGAGCTCTCTCAGCACTGCTGACAATCACGATGCGGCCTCACGACGCAGGGTCTCGAAAGCCAAATCTGAGGCAGCAAATGCGGCGCTAGATCCTGCGCATCCTCTGCACCTCACATTGCCAACCTTTCGCATGGTTGTTCTCGCTGATGAGTTGCTAGAACAATTCTTTGAGTCGTCTTTCCCAGCTTCTTTCCACATCATCGAGGGGCTGCCCAACACAGCATCGTCAGTATCATCTCTTACAACATTCTCCAGTCTTGGGTTTGGAACTAGACCTCCTATTCCCCCGCCGGTCGGCCCTCCAGGAGCAGGCCGTGGCTTACGCGGCGTGCTCGATAACATCGTCACGGATGGAATGCGTGTCGCCACTGAGGTCAGAAGACGGATGGAGGAGGCCCAAAAGGAACTTGAAAAGAACGCTCTGCCCGGACAGCGACCTGAAGAAGATGAAGAAGATGACGATGATCTCGGAGTTGAAGTCGGCGTGAGAAAGGGACCTTCGGGTAGCAGCACTGATATCGAACGACGATCCGTAAGGAGCTCGGACCGGGATTTATTAGATGGGGCAGATGCAGAAGCTGGTGCATTAAGCAAACCTCAAGAACAGAGTTTACTCGACGTGAATTCCAACGAAGGCAGGCCCCGTGCTGGTACTGCGACTTCGACGGGGTCGATTGGAGGATCGGCAGTGGTAGAGTTCGAAGGATAGAGCTGTGATATTAGTGCCACGAAATGGCCTTGTAAACAACGCAATGAAATGTCCATGCTCCATGTTGTCAACTATGTCCACATCGTGTAGAGCCTGCTTCTCGAGCAGGTGAATGACTGCAACATATTGGGAGGGTGGATTGGCGTGACCTTACAAGAGCCTCAGTATGGGATGACAGAGGGCAAAGTTTCAAGTTTTCAGATGTAGCTTGACGAGAAGTCTTTCGATGTTTGTATCTACGAGCAAAGGCATTCCTGGCCACTGGGAATATGAAGATTATAATCAGGAATTCAATAAGCCTCGGCCTGTAATTCTGTAACTAGATGTTTCGAGTAACTACATGTCTCGCTGAGTGGGAAATCTTTTCAACAGAGCTTTCTTGTTTGGTATAACTCGACACTTTCGATACCTAGGGGATAAGCGGTAGATAGGATGAAGAAAGAGTTTAGAAATTGACCGATACATTAAAAGCTGAGTTTGTGTGATCATAGCTGGCATTGTACGGTGATTTTCCATGAGTGCCAACTTAGTATCGACTAGGTAGACGAGGGGCCAGCCAAGCTCGCGTAGAAAGGACAATTCTATCAGCACTTCAAGAGCCCAAGGAAGCATACGTGGTTAACTCTGTAACATGGCATTAGGTCTTGATGTCAAAATCAGGTACTCTTCGACATATAAGGGCAACACATGCAGTGTCATATGAGAAGGCCAAATCGAATTTAGATGAGAGATGTGGACGTCGATCATTCGTACCTATGTACTGACTTGAAGAATGATGCTTAAAAAACTTACGGAGGTACATAGATGGCGCGACAATGCCCCGCTATCCAAGGATGACATCATCAACGTCGATACAATTGTAATCAACAACCTTAGGTAGGTACCTAGGAACTTACCTTACCTAAGGTACCTAAGGCAGATAAGGTTCTTATTGATGGCAGGTGAGGAGTCTTGTCTACGACACAGCTATATTTAAGAGCACAGGTAGTACTCTCAAACAATACTTTCAAACTACCAGCCTCCGCCGCAACCATTTGGGCCGCTATACAAACAAGAGGAATCCGATTGATGCGTTCACCTCGTCATGGCAGTCATACTCATCGTAGGAGCTACTCGTGGCTTGGGTGCCAGCCTCACCAAGAAGTACACCGAAAACACCGAAAACACCGTCTACGGTACGACCAGATCATCCGAGGGTCCGAAAGATTCACCCTCAGGAGTCAAATGGCTTCCTGATATCGACCTCATGCAATCTAACGCTGGTCAGAAGCTGGCTAGTTTGCTAGACCCAGCTCAGCCAATCGACTCGGTGGTGAGTAGCAATGCGATCAGAGTCAAGGTTTCACGAGACTGAGGAACAAGGAAAGATCATCACAGCCGGTTATTTTGCCACAGAAGACCTTACCTGGGACAAAGGCCCGAAATGGGAGGAAGAGCAGCGGATGTATACGACCAGCTCCATTGCCCCCGTCTTTATCGTCCACCAGCTCATCCACAAAGGTCTTTTGCGCAAGGGTTCCAAAGTGGTTCTTGTATCTTCCGAGTCTGGCAGTATCACTCTGCGACATCCAAAGGAAGGGGGTGGCAATTACGCCCACCACGCAAGTAAGGCGGCTCTCAACATGGTTGGTAAGCTGCTTAGCTTGGATCTCAAGGACCAGGGCGTCATTGTCAGCATCGTGCACCCAGGCTTTATGCGAACAGAAATGACAAAAGGCGTAGGGTTTGACAAGTTCTGGGACGATGGTGGAGGTGAGATCTCGCAAGCACTCGCTGTATTATATATATGGTGTTGTGGAAGCTAACAAGAGTTTGATCAACTAGCTGTGACACCAGACCAGGCGGCAGCGAGCCTCGCCAACTGGATTGACAGTCTTGACATTAGCAAAACAGGAGAATACTGGGCACCGCGAGGACCGCGTGAGTAGCTCCCAAAATGATCTGTGCCGTGGCATGCCAATGGAGTGCTGACCAACGATTATCTGCTTGATTAGGGGATATTGGGACTGCTGAGGTTGTGCTGGGCGAAGACTTAGCTACACCACTGCATCTACCCTGGTAAAGCGAACGGCAACGGCTCGAGTATATCAACTTCGTTTTACAGCAACGCCTGGACTGAAACCGTTGTGAGTGGATTATAACCGGAAATTACTACAATTTCACCTATTGGCAACGCGCGCTTCGAAGCAACCTACCCCGTACAATTCTCCCTTCTAGACGAGGCAAGCTATCGTCTTTGCCTATTGCGGGTGACGAAATTTGAAGAGTGTGGGGTTGGGGGATCAGGGTCCCTACGTAGCAATGGACTAGCAAAGTCACGATACTGCATGAGGTCTGGCTGCAATAATCAACCTAGCTTGGCAGATCATTAAGGTAGTTATGAACTTATGATCATCATACAGAATCACGAAATGGTGTCCGGTGCTTTGTCGTCTGTCGTCTCGCGCAAGTTTGGCAAGTGAGTGGTTCCGTCTCGCGTCTTCTCATATGATTAGGATCAACCGCAGGTTATTAGGCGCTGTCCCACCACAAAGAATGAGCTGCATGCTTGATTGCGACTAAAGTTCATCACGATGGATCCTGCTGTCTACGCCGAGGCTCGCATCATTCACCCGTTTGGACGGGATCTTGCTCAAGATTTGCTGACAGCAGCAAACTTACAGTCCACGCATTCTTGATGCTACTCTATGTACGAGTTGCAGATAGTAGGATAGATGGTGGCACCGTCTCACGTGGTCATGATCCCTAGCCAAGACACCAGCCAAGTCCGGGTATTGTAATGAGAATGCTACTATTCAGGTTCAGTCTGGGCCTGGCTCGATCCAGCTTTTGACGGACAAGGTCAAGGAAATGTGGAATGAAAGAACACGAGGCTGGGTTCCTGAGTGTTGCTCTGTGCTCTGTCTCTTAATTACTGCTCTTGTTATGAATACGCGCCTATCTTTGGTGTAGCTGCCCCGCAGGAGGGCTGGACTAACATGAGTGAGTATTCACGAGATATTGTCTGATATCTCAACCGCTGATAATATGAGATCTCAACGGCCGAGTTGTGCATGGCAAGACACCCATGAAGTTGGCAAAGAAGACGAAAAAGGAGACTGATGAAAAGTAAATTTGAGCCATCGGGCTCTCGTTAGCTGTGGAGTTTGGCTTCTTTGGCGTCAGGGGCATGGCGTCTTGCTCCTTGTGGAGAAGAGATAGCCCTGTCATTGGCTAGGCCAGGCTTAGTGATTGCCCTGGATGTTTAAGGGGTAGGGTACAGTGACCTTGTGTTCGGCCGACATCCACTGGGAAATGACAGTACGGTCAGGATACATGCAAGCTTTCCGAGGTACCTCAAGGAAGCAATGCTAGGGATACAGTGATGCTAATGTTGGTATGTGAACCCCTTGGTTTCCAAATCCATTGTTCGATCGTAGACATGCACAGTAACCCACACAATAACTAAGGCAGTGAGGGAAATCAGACGGAGTTCCAGGCGTCCTCAGAATACGGCATGGCGGCTGCATGGCTGGTACGAGGCCTATGTGGGCTTGGCCAGCCAGGTCGAACAATCTGGGTCCAGGTACGGATAGTCAACCTTGCTAGTGAAAACCTCTTCGATGTCTTCGATACAAGTCAGCTGCCGCCACCTTCTCGAATCAGGACCAGACTTTGACACGGTACTTGAAGGTTTAGGGACATGGGTGATGAAGCTAGAAGTTACAAAAAGTACCTAGTTGTATAAGACTCAGTGCTTCGACATGCACAGTGACTGATGATGGGGCTGGGTTCTGGCAACTGCCAATCCATACGTTCGAGGCTTCGCAGTTGTCGGATGCCGTTGAAATAAGGCTGTTGCAAAGTCTCAAACTGGACGATGTAAGACTGGACAGGGAAATGTTAAATCATAGCCACAGGCACAAATGTCCGTAGCTCAAGTCAGACCTTGTAGGGACCTACCGACTAAGTAGGTACCTAGATCTGAAGCTGGACCAAGCTGGATCAAGCTCGATTCAGCTCAGCCACGGTTAACAATACTGGCACTGAGTTGCTTCCTCCCCCCCAAAATCTAATGCACTACCTGGGTAGGTAGGTACCTCTAGTAACCTTACCTTACCTGCCAGCCTGCACAAACAACTGAGTCTTTCCCCGTCTGACCTGACCACTTTCACCGACTTGCTTCAGCTGCCCAGACGTACATACCGTAGAGCTACCTAAGGTACTTACCTACTATCCTATGCCCTAGGCATGGGATTTCCCCATTCGTTATGGTCCGTACCTACCTATCCGAGTTTCTCAGAAAGCTCCTCATGCCTCCATCTTTCCCCTTCTCCATTGAATGTTTTTGATCTTCCTTCACCCTCAATTCCACACAACGTTCACTTCTCTGGCTTGTGGCTCTCAAGTTGCCCCGAGCGCTCCTTTCTTCTTCTTCTTCTTTTCCTCATTCTCCTCTGTCACTCCATTCACTGACACGGCCAACATAACTCAGGTAGAGATTGGCAACCCATTCCTTTCATCATAGCACCACTGTTATACAGCATCCAGAACCTCACGAACCCTGGCAACAACAAACTCTTTAGCAAAACCGAATTAAGGCAGCATATCGCTCACGCAGTATCCATCGCCCACCTTCTATCCTTCACACGTCTCCCTTCGCTGCTGAGCCTTTCCGAAGCTTGATTCTGGAATCACTCATCTCAATCTCAAGGCCAATTCACATTTGATTTCCTCCAGTCGACGAAGCGACCTTTTTACCAACAATAGCCCGCCTTCGCTCCGCTGTCACCATCGATCACAGCCCAACAAATACAGCTACTTTGTCTCTCTAATTGCAAGCACTTGAATATCCTGTTTACAGGACTAAAAGCCAACGACACTGCTTGAAAAGCGATCCTTTCTGGACCCTGATTTTATCTTCTTATTGTCCTCCACCCCTGTCTGGCAGCATCGTGTACGACCCAGTGGTCAACAACCCCTGCCCGTCCCGCCTCTGAAGGCCCCTGCCCAAGTTCGACAGCCGTGAGCATTGACCTGCCCCGCTAACAGGCATATCGACGAGTCGCCAAACTCGACCCCGAATGGTTCAGCAAGCACCTGAAAATTGAACACTCTTCATCAGCATTTTGTTGATTTCAGGCACTCTTTGCACCATACGTTCGGAAGCACCCATTCCATTCTCTGCACTGGAGAATACCATATCAACAAGCCTCCCGGCCTCGGACAATCCGAACCCTTTTGAACCTAACAATTCATTGAGAGCTTCCATCCAGGGGCATCTGCCGCTAAGACGATCGCACTACTTTCTCAGGCCAACCAGCCCCTTTTCGAGCCCTTGGCACCACGAAGGCCACTTCACCCCAGAGCCATTGACCCACCAGGTGCCTGAACACAGTTGAAAGTTGAACAGCAGAACGGGGATTCGAATCGCGTTTGAGTGGCGTAACGTACTCTTATTGACTTGGTATGACGCTGGGTCTGAGCTTTCAGGACAGAGGAATTTAATCCATCCCGACCTACGTATTTTACCACGGCCTGCTTCTTGACTTTCACCTCTTGGCGAAGTTGCCTTCGTCCTTGTTTGCGCAAGCCCGGGCTCGATACCTATCTTTTATACGACACACGTAACGCATTGTTTTACCTGGCGTTGCAACGGCTGCCGTTTCCTCTGTTACTCTATATCGATTGGCTCCGCATTCTCTCCTGGATCTTCAAATCAGAAACACAAGCCCAAGCTTGACCCCTTTGCAATCATGTCTACTGCTCAGTCTTTTCAGTCCGGTAAGCGCCCGCCCCTTGATTTCGCTTTAATGTGATCTGCGACAACCACCCCATTCCCAAAGTTTCCCCTTCTGTTTTCACCGGGATTCGCGTCCGATAGCTGCCAAAGCTCGGCGCTTGGAATCTTGTAAACAAAGGAGATTGGATCAACTGTAATGTTGAATGGATCGCAAGTCAACTTGGCGCAACAATCCACGAGAAGCTTGCTGGTCGGTCCACTTGGCTGGCATCCATCTTGTGTCATGCTGAGGAGATTGTCTGTTTCATCTTGGTCCATCTGTCGTCGTCATTGCATGCATGCGCCCGTTTATCTTGCACCCAGCTGATAGGTTTTCTTGGAAACAGGCCACACCAGTTCTAGCCAATCTCCTGGTCTCACACTCAACTTATCTTCTAATAACCCCTTCCGCAACCGCGCACCATCTCCAGCCAGTGCCGACCTTCTTTTTCCCAATAAACCCGCCTCTCCCTTTGACGACCCCCCAGCACGACCTTTATCTCGAAATCCGTTTCTCGATCAGCCACCCGTTGATTTATTGTCACAGCCTCTTAGGTCACCTGGCGCGATGTCGTCTCACTCAGACTCTAAGTCTCTGTCAGCCGAAGAAATTTTTGTATGTGGTTTCAGTCAATATCTTTCCCCCACTGCTTCAAACATACAGGGAATTGGTAATTCTCGATGTTGTCGACGATCATTCCTTGCACTGATATTAACCTGCCATTAAACAGAACTCCATGACTCTCGATGATACTTCCAACGACCGAGCAAGACAGCAGGCCGCTCGTCGACCGATGAACGGACCGCCTCCAAGACGCGGCGGCGAAAACCCGCCAACTGAGAGTGGCAGCCACCGCCCTTCGCGTTCCCAGGAAGAAGCTCTCCGTGCTCGAAGGATGCAAGGTTCTGGACCCCGACCGCAACAGAGCTCACCGCAACGACGTGCCCCACCACGACGTCCTCGACGGAATTCTGAATCCTCTTTGGTCGATTTTGATGCGCGCCCAATTACAGAGGAAGAGAAAAGAATGATCGAGGCGGCCCGGCGACGTGAGTACGAACGACAGCGTCGCGGAGAGGGCAAGGAGCGCGGTGATAGAAGCGACCGTGACCGCGATCGTCGAGAACGGGGAGATAGGGAGAAGACCAGTCGCCCCAGCAGAAAGATGGACATTATTGATCAACTTGATGCCACGAGCATTTACGGAACTGGGCGTACGTCTATCCCCTCCCTAATCCTATAATTCATTGTTACTGACACAGTACAGTGTTCCATCATGATGGACCCTTCGACGCCTTGAACCCCCATCGAAATCGCCAAAACGCGAGACGCGCGCCAATGCAAGCCTTCCCCAAAGATTCACTAAACAACTCTCTTGGAGGCGCTGGACCGCTTAATGCTCGAGCTGACCATTCAGTTCTTATGGGAAATGCCACAGATGAGGCTTTCAGAGATTTTTCTGCACCTTCAAAAGCCCGTAGCAAGGAACCCGCCATTTTTGATGCCTCAGGTCGAGACCAGATTGTTCATGGAGATGAGTCTGTTGGCCTGGGCACCTCAACTTTCTTGGAAGGGACTCCCGCTGCGCGAAGTGCTATTCAGCGTCACCAGGCTGAACAGGCTCAGGAAAACATGGAGAGTGGTCTACAGCGCAAGAAGTCGCTTGCACAGCGTATTCGTCACATTAACAAGGGCCCCCGCGATTATGGCCAGTCAGGGCGCCCCAATGGCGAATATTCTAGAATCACCCCAGATGCCTATCCGACAGGAGCCAGTACCAGTTCAGACAACAACCCCTTCTTTGCAGAATTCGGCAAAGGCGAGGAAGGCTTTAGTGCAAGGCCGCGAGATGGCTCAATGACATCCAACAGTCCTCCTGGAGCGAGACGCCCTTCTGCCGGAGCTGTCCTTGAGCGGCGGGCGACAACCGATGCCGCTACAACTTTGGACGATGCCCCAGCAAAGCCCACCGGGCTTATGGGACGAATGAAGAGCTTAAAGGGGCGGAAGCCTCGGCCAGAGATACCTAGCAACGGGCCCGGTGTGCCCGGAACGGCCGTTTAGTGGAGGACAGGTGCCGGGCGACTCCTTGACTCAAGTCGAAGTCCAAAGCGATGGCAGTCAAGGCAGGACACCCTTGCGGAGAATATGAATGAGCACGCGAATGAAAGTTCGTGGGCTAATAGTCTGCCAACACGAGATCAAGAAAATGCGGCGCCGAGAGAGGCAGAGAGATGTGCCGCGTACGCCTCAAGCACGGTACAAGAATCTGAACCATTGCTTTACGATACTGCAGAAGTTCAAGCAAAGAGACTTGGCCAGGCACACAATTATGCAAGAAAACGGTATGCAAATGTGACGAGATGAGGCCTATTTGGTCTGTCTAGATACCGATGAAGTTTCTATTTATTATCTTCTTTTTGTTGAGTTTGGGATGGGTCGGGCAGCATGGGTTATAGGAAACCAAGCTCATAGGTCGGGTCATTTGCTTTGTTTTGGAGATTTACACCAGTCAGGTCTGACTTAGCAGGAGCCTCAAGAGCTTGAGTCGCCTCCAAGTCGTCACGATGCCAGAAAGCACATGAGACTGCCGACCGAGATCTGTGAGGTTTTTATGAAGCCTTTTTGTGTATGTTTTATATCAGGACTTGATGTCCGATGACGGCATCAATAAATTCAAATACGATGTTATCGTGTGAAAACAACAAGCTTGGTTCTACGTTGATCTGCACTAGAGGTTGTTAACCACTTCAAGAGATATCATTCTTAACTTTGAGCATATCAATCCTCCTGATATTGTGATTAGCAAGGCTTGAAAGGAAAGCATGCACTTGATGATTTGTTATGGCAGCATTAAGATGGTCTGGTAGTTGTCGCTTTTTGGGGGCTATATTGAAGCTTACCTTGAAATAAACCATGAGGAGTAGTGATGCACTTGGACCTTGCATAGCACTAACCAAAGTAAAGTACTCCATGAACCCACCACAAAGCCCCTCCTCACAGGCAAGCTCCCACTTTCAGCTTGAACCAATTCCTGCAGCGATACTTGTCGATAAAGAGGTGAAAAGGCGCGATGCAAACGCATTGTTGGGAGCCTGCAAGACAGGATGCAAAGTCATTGACGAGGAGGTCATGTTAGGAGGCTTTGAACGCGGATGTGTTGTGGGTATCAGCGCGGAGGATGAAGAGTTAGGGGTTCAGGTGAGACGAGCAATCAGATAAAGCCGTTGGATTTGTGAAAGAAACGTTGGACTAATTCTCGGCGTCAGCTTGGTCTCCAGACACTTGCACATTCACTTTGTGAAGGCACGGTTACAAGTGGCCTGCTCATCACCCCCCGGCCAGGAAGCGTAATGCTGGCGGGCTTGAGAGACGCGGTAAAGTCCGAACTCGAGGCCAAACGGTGCACAAAGGATACTGTAAGGGTGAAGCTCAGACAATGTCTCGAAAAAGTCATGCTGTCTTGTATATTCGACATGGATGGACTATGGGAGGCACTGGCTGATCTGGATTGCAAGTTGGTTGAAGAGAAGGATGGTGCGGTGCAGGGCCAAGGGGCAACAAACGTCGGACAACATCCAGATACAACAAATCAGTTTGACGAGATCCAAGACAGTCAGGATGACGATGATGTGGCTTTCTCCCCGATTGATCAAGATTCGCAGCCACTGGCAGAGGAGCCGTGTGACGAGACGCAGCAACGCCCAGACGTTATCGTCATTACGCATTTCTCATCCCTTCTGACAGGTCTTTTCTTTCACCGCGAAAAGTCAGCAGCGCATGCCGCGCTTCAACTTTTGAACTCACATCTCCGCGATCTCTCTCGCAATCTATCTTCGAGGCCACTTATCCTTCTACTGAACTCGACATCAGCAGTATCCTCGGATCCAGCACTCGCAACCACAACCACAACCGCAGCGTCACCAGCGAAGCAAACCCAGGTTGACCCAACACTACGATCCATCTTCAATCCACCACAATCCACCGGCTACAGTGCCCGGCGCACAAAACCAAACTTCGGTCTGATATTTACGCAGCTACTGGACTTGCATTTACTATGCACAAAGGTCCCAAAGACAAGGCAGGATGCTGAGGGAGCAGTGAGGCAACTTCCTGGGGACGAAATTGAGCTGGTATGGATCGTGGAGGTATTGTTGGATGAGCTGGGCGTCTGGGAAGGTCATACAGGAGCTAGGTCAGGAAGGGAGCAGAGATGGGCGGCTGTCAAAGTTGAAAGGGGGAGAATTAGACAAGCATTTGACGAGAAGAAGCCTGAGGATAAACTCCCAGATACAAGCGACGTGAGGGTTGCGGGCGGGTTTGGAGGACGCAGAGTAAAAGGTACCTAATTATGGTAATGGAAGCTTATTGTGATGCCCCGGTGGCTTTGGAGATACGAATTACGGTGTACCTGACTCTATGTAGGCACCTAGGTATAGTACCTTGGTAGCTAAAATGTCTTGTAACTATCTCTACTCTGTACAGAGCTCTGCAATAGGTATTCGCAGTGCAACATATCCGTTCTATTCCCGATACACGGCCAGCCAATCATATCTCGACCGCAAAACGACCCTCCTGAAGCCTCATCGTCGGTTGACCCTAAAGTTACATGATCTGAGCCGTGGTGCCATTGCCAAAGCCTTCACTAGCAAGATGCCCAGCTCATGCAAAGAACTGCGTAAGCTATCCACTGACCCTGACATGCAGCCTGGATACCAACCAATCTAACACCCGATGCTCTCCCAGGCGAAGCACTCGCGCAGTGTCTCCAAGAATCCGACTGTGTCATGGTTGAGCGCAACAGCGCCGCCGACTGCCTCCGCGAACCCCTCGTCAACACCCTCCCGCTCAAGTGCCGACAGCTGAAGAAGGGCTTCGGCGAGTGCAAGCGTGGCATGGTGGACATGCGTAAAAGATTTCGAGGGAACATGCCCGTAGCATACCGTACGATGGAACAGGCCGAGGAGGGTCAAGGATACCAACTCTACGCCGGACGCCCGGCGTTTGCGGGCGGTGTCAAGAAGACGGACGGAAACGAACCCATTCCTCAAGATTGGAGAGAAGTCGAGAATGAGAAGTGGAAGGCAGAACAAGCAGCCATGGAGCAGCAGAAGAAGAAGTGAGATGGAGGCCATTGCCTGGCCGAATCAAGGGCCTTTCTCGATAACTATGGGACATGCGTGGTATGGTAACGACTATCTACTCATACCAGTATTTGATGCCACGATGATCCTCAAAACGCTAAAGATGATAGAATGCATTGCTGAGGTTACAGCTGAACCGACTGAGCTGAAATCATTATACATCTTGACAGACGGAGACTTTTGGATATACCCAAAAAGAAGAAGGAGAAAAGGAGAAAGGCTGAAATCCTTACGTTCTGCCGTGTTATAAGGCTGCGATTTGCTCTAATTCTTTTTCCCAGCATCTGTACAATATCTATCTGTATTATGCATCCCCGCACCTGGGTAAGGTACTTTGTACTTAGCAGTCACATTGCCAACCCAGCTCACAACTCAATCGACGTCGATGGCCTTGTAGCCTTGGACAACAGTGGTCAATTCATGCTTATTAGCGTTCTAAATTAAAGTTTCTGGCCCGTGTCGGGTTTCAAGTTTTCCACCTGGACCTGGTTGCATCTCACCTAGGTAGGGATGGACATATTCCCCACAACCCGAAAGCATACGCAATTGGATGAGGGCATAATAAAGCCCATCAATGACAAGAGTTGATCAAGACTAATACCATACCCTCCTTTCATAGCCTGAGCTCGCACCTGGCTCAAGAGGGAAGTCATCCTCGTGTATCCTGCGTCACAATTTGAACACGCCCCCTCTCAGCGCTATGCATACTGGACATGTCCTTGTAGAAAGGGGGGGGGGGGGGGGGGAGAAATCGGTAAATTAGGCTTCTTGGTTTATTCAATCGCTTCGCCATCGCTTGACGGGCCATTCGGTGTCTGATACGTACTCTGTGCTATTATCTGCTACCATTTCCCCTACCGTACCTAGATTGGGTAGCCTTCTTTACCTTAATACCTTATCTCCCGCTTCTTGAACGGTCTCACCACGGCCGCCTGAGACGGCCAGTTACATCTGTGTGTCGCAATAGCCATCTCTCCCTTCTCTCCTTCTCTCCTGAGCTCAACCCACTCATTCACCTGCCCAGCGCCGAGTCGAGCTGTGCCAAGCTTGGCCTTGCAAGTCAAATCAAATCAAATCAAGTACCTTGTCAATCGCCTCGCCAGATTTAGTAATGCGGTCTGGTCTACAACTGGCGCCGCTGTCGTTGTCGTCATAACTTCACTACCATCCTCGTCCTCAGTTCGCATCTATCTCTCTCCTCTCCTCTCCTCTCCTCTCCGATTCGTGCCGCCACAGACGATGGCCATCATGATCACCGCACCACAGCGGCGTCTCCTCGTCCTTCTCTCGACTTTCTTCTTCGTATTTAGCATTTTTTATTGCTGTTCGCGTCTCGCAGCATTGACAGTCGGGCCCGTAGAGGTCGAGGACGAAGTTTTGCGTCCGCAGGTTGAACTTCTCAGAGCCGATAACCCCATGTCTTATGGCATGTATAACAGACCACGCTACGATGGTATCGACCTCATCAGAAATCTACCCAATGAACACGTCCCTACAGCAAAGAATGGAAGGAGGTTGATCGTGGTTGGCGATATCCACGGCATGCTTGACCCTTTCGAGAAACTACTCAAGAAAATCGAATTCAACCCCAAGACAGACCACGTTATTGCGGTTGGCGATATGGTTAACAAAGGCCCCAAGTCTTCCGAGGTAGTTGCTCGTCTTATGGAACTCAAAGCCAGCGCGGTCCGTGGCAACCACGAAGATCGCGTCATTCTTGCATGGCGCGGCCTCAGTTCTCAACGGGCGTCTCCGCCTACCTCGATACCAAAGATGCCGCCAAGCATAGGGGCGAGGAGGCCGACTTGAAGACAGCTCGCAGTCTTTCTGAAGCGCAAATGACGTGGCTGAAAAACCTACCGGTCATTATATCTGCCGAATCCATGGCCCTCTACTTCGTGCACGCCGGTCTCGTCCCAGGCGTCCCACTCCCTCAACAAGACGCCTGGGCTGTCATGAACATGCGCACCTTGCGGTTTCCGCGCGAAGAATTCCGTAGGAAGGAAATTGAAAAGAAACGAAAACAGGCCGAGAAACAGCGGCAAAAGGAGCTTGCAAAGGCGCAGGAGGACGCGCAGGCAAAGTTTCACCAGCGCAGTTTCGTTCCCGGAGCAGAGGGCGCCGACTCGCATGCCCACGCAGCTCGCGCTGAACCCGCTCCCGCCGATTCCGCTGGTGCCGTATTGTCAACCGATGAAGCCGCCGCCGAACGCACGAACCCTGATCGCGATGTATGGATTCCCATAGATGGCCACGAAGGTGAACGATGGACCGACCTGTGGAATAGCGAGCAAAGAAAATTACGAGGACCCGACCGTCGTTCTGTCATCTACGGCCACGATGCCAAAATGGGCTATCAGGAGGACTCGTACACATTCGGCCTCGACTCTGGTTGCATCAAGGGTAACGCCCTAACTACCTTGGTTATCCAGGCCAAGGAAGAAGGCGGCTGGAAACACTCAACTCATCAGGTCATGTGCAAAAAGGGATGGTGGTAAGGCCCTCACACTTTCGATGATATGATATCATGCTGTACAATGATGGTTTTAGGTCAATATTTAGGCAGGCTGATTCACGCATTTCGGTTAGATGGCGTTATGGGTCACGATAATGACAATAATGGGTCCTTTCTTGTCAAGATACATAGATGGGAGCTCTCACTTTAACTAAAAGATTACGGTTCCTGATGTTTGATGGATGATTCTGCTAGCTTTTTTGGGCTCATACTCGGATTTCATCATTTAGCCACTATCTGTTTGAACGGGCACCTCGTCCACGAGGTAAATCACAGCCAATGACTTCGTCTTAAGCTGTGTAATACTAGATGGATATGAACTATAGAAGATGTGTGGTATAAGCAACAACAATTCCCCAGCAAAGATCGTGAACAAATTATAGTTGGTTGTGCGCAGCCAGCTTCAGCGCTTTCTGCATCCCCACGTTAACACTGTCCCATTTAACTTTTTAATCGTTCTCTCTTAAATCGTTAAACACGCAAGAGATTTAGGCGAGCTTCTCCTTGAGGATGCTCTTGAGGGTGACAGCATCAGCAGCGAACTTGCTGATACCCTCTCGGAGCTTCTCAACGGCCATCTGGTCCTCGTTGAAGTCAAAGCGGAAGAGAGCCTCATCATTGATGTAGGACTTCTTCTCGATGTCTAGAGAAGCAGCCTGAGAAGCATCAAGCTTCTTGGGAACGGGCTCATTCGAGTTCAGGAGGTCCTCAAGCAGATTAGGCTGTAGAAATTAAGAATTAGCGTCCTTGGTTCCTATTCGCAACACATATTTGATGTAACATACAGAGATGGTCAAGTAGTCGCAGCCAGCAAGCTCAGTGATCTCGCCAGTGTTTCGGAAAGAGGCGCCCATGACAATGGTGTTGTAACCGTACTTCTTGTAGTAGTTGAAGATGGTCTTGACGGACTGAACACCAGGGTCCTCCTCCTTGGAATATTCCTTCTTGGTAGAAGCCTTGAACCAGTCAAGAATGCGGCCGACGAAGGGAGAGATGAGGTAGGCACCGGCCTCGGCAGCACCGATAGCCTGGACAAGAGAGAACATAAGGGTGAGGTTGGTGTTGATGCCGTGGTCGCGCTGGAGAATCTCAGCAGCCTTGATGCCCTCCCAAGTGGCGGCGATCTTGATCAGAATGCGGTCCTTGGAAATACCCTGTTCACCGTAAAGCTTTAAATTTACGTTAGCAATTCGTCTAGAGTGGTACCCTGTTGCTATGGTGGCTTACCTCAATGAGGTGAAGGGCCTTGTTGACGGAAGCCTTGGTGTCGAAAGAGTATCGGGCATCGACCTCAGTTGAGACCTTACCGGGAATGATCTTGAGGATCTCCTTGCCAAACTCGACAAGAAGACGGTCGAGAGCATCATCGACCTGCTGGTCGATGGGGCCACCCTTCTGCTTAGCATAGTCAATGGCGACATCGATCAACTTGGCGTACTCGGCCTTCTTGGAGGCAGCGAGGATGAGAGAAGGGTTGGTGGTGGCATCCTGAGGCTTGTACTTGCCAATGGCTGTTGAAATGTCAGCTGCTGTTCATTCTCTCACATCATGCCATGTCACATCATGGCGATCATGACTCCTTTTATGTCATATGGGCGAGGTAGGAACTCTTGGTTAGGATAGCAAGAGTCGTGGGCTCGGGGCGTATAGTGATAGGGGCGTATACTAACAGACAAAGTCGCCTAAGAGTCAGATGTTAGTAAAGTACTTAATCGAGTCCATAAGGTGCGGTAATTACCAGAGTCGGACACAACAGTCTATCGAGGTGGAAACAAACAGATGGTCAGCCATCAATTTCTCATGAGAAACATGGATACGGACAGGCCAAAACAACACCTGATCCCGGGAATGACCAAGAACGAGGAATTGGTGAGTCCAATTGACCAGAGGTGTTGTTTATCAAGCTCGAACATGATGCCATGCTCGCTTTTGTTCGCGTTCACGAACGAGTTGGAGGGGTAATGGTGGGGTGACATACAGTGCCGGTGGCCTTGAGCTGTTCGAGAGAGGAAGACATGATGAATGGTATTGATTCGTATCACGAGTAGTTTTGTTGAAGAGATGAGAAAGTGAGATGGAAAGAAAAGAACCGAAGAGAAATGGAAGAAGAGGAAGGCGAGGGTACAACAAGAAAAAAGATTGGGGATTCCACCGAAAGTCGGGAAGGGACCTGACGTACATACGACGACTGGCGCCTTCTTTACTGTTCGTCTTCGCCCCTCACCCTCAACTCGGGCACTCTGACTTCACCCCTCCTCTGTGTGTTTAAGCCCATACCTACGTCGACTGCCCCACTGCCTAAGGTACCTATCTTAGTATGCCATACCTTAAGGATCGTGCTTGGGTAGGTAGGTACCTTGACCGGGGCTCTCACCTCAACTGCTTCACCTACAGACGGCCTAGCTAAAGGCTCTCATCTACAGCCGCGCCAGCCAGGAACGGTGGGACTCTATGCAATCTGAATAAGAGTGCTGTGGTGCTGACTTGGCCTTACTGGCATCTCGTAATGACATTACTCATCAGTATACTTTGGCTACATATGGGTATCAGTCATTATATGCAAAATTCCTCGTCACTGGGTAGGTAAGGCATTTTAGATATGTATGTACTGACAATATCGGCAAAGCGACGTATCCTTCGCTTGTCTTGGTAATCGCTACCGCCGCTCACCCCCAACTTTTCTTCTACTCTCACGGTCTCACCTCACTCCAAGGCGGACAAGGCGGGCAATCAAACCCCCACCCGACTGGAGCTCAGTTGCTCCAATGGCCCATCGAGACCACGCCGAGTCCACCGAGACCCTCAAAATGATGTCGGCAGCACCCATACTTTATGGAAAAAGAATGCCGCGGAGAAGTACTGCACAGTGGTATAGAAGGTAAGGAAGTTGAGCACCGCTAGGTGCTTGTATGCGGGCCTGATACGCTGATTTGCAAGTTCTACAATACTTATTTAGCCGCTTACTTTTGCCTGCAACTCGGCCGTGCCATTTTCAGTATCAGCGTTTTTGCACATTATCCGCTGTTGAGTCTGATCACTTGGAACACCATGCCACCGAAAATCGCGCCCTCGGATCATTGTTGCGACAGATGAGTTGCATCCATTACATTGTATTACATAGTAAATGCTCCTCTTTTGATAGCGCCCGTTAAATCACTCTTCGCAGCACGTGGTGGTGAGTAAAAGGTTGCATGCGCTCGGCGGGGAGAATCCCGATGTTACCGGAACTCTCGTATGAGTGAGCACTTTGGAGAACAGCAAACCGATAACATGGCGTTTCAGTAAGACATCGATCACGCCTGGGCCCATAATTCTGATTGCAACTTCTGCTCAAGTCCGCGCGAATAACAAGCACAGTACTTGGACAAAATCGATCCAACACTGGCCCTACGAGTATTGACATGGCTAGTATTGCTCAGCATGCTTATTTAGACATGAGCTACACTCAATGCTGTTTAGCGTGGATTTCACTCATCGTGCAGCAAGTGCTTGTGTTAATGTTATTCACCCGCCGGAATGGGAAGATCGAACCAAATTTGCTAGAAGCTGTCATTCACCAAGTGTCGAGTAACAACTTTTGTTTCTCATGCTTGTGACCAGTACATAGATAGTGACTGCAACCCCCATGGCCACCCCAGTACACCATTTTCTTCCCTACTTTTCGTGCTTGAAGCTTCATATATCAACCACATTTGTAACAAATTTGTAACCAAGAGCTTTGCTCCATAATCATCGTCAACGTCAACCCTTGAAGCCGGAAGCTGCTTAGTCTTCAGTGATGTCTCCATACTCCCACATACCCAGACGCTCGTCCTTTGCCTGGCTCTCAACCTCCTTAAGGTGTTTGAGGGTAGACTCAAACGCCTTACTACGTTCCCAAGCTTTGAGTTTCTTAGGAACCATGCCGTAGCCACCGGCAACAACTTCCTTATTGATAGAGTCATTGGGTCCAGGAAGTTCCCCTGAGGATCCAGTGTCATACAATGTGACATAGCTCAGATTCTCCTTATTGTCAACAAAGTCGAAGTTGGCGACAAGTCGTTTATTCTCAGTGAGTTCGTAGATGAATTCGATAGCATCTTGGAAATAATCGGCACCGGTAGGGAGTTGCACAAATGAGAGAGAGGCATCAATGGCCTGAGCCTTCAACTTCTGCGCACCAAATTTGGGTTGATCCAGTCCCCGTAGGCTCGACCAGGGGACCTTCTCACTGTTGCCGTAATCGATGTAAACAACTTCAGACTTCTTGGCACCGCGGTCATTGGCCCTCACACGGGCTCGGTACCACTGGCCATCAGCTGAAAATTTGGCTGAGACGTACTCTCCGGTCTTTGGAGCATCCTTGAGAGGGTTGTTGTTTTTGGAATCAAGGTGGAATCTTCGGAATTCGCTCATCAAGTTCTCAAGAGCGGCTGTTCCCTTGCCAATCTCTTGGATCTTGAGTTTACCGTTAGTGTCAATGTTGGTGATGATAACATCGCGGTAGTCGGTGGGCTTCTTGTCGATAGAGACTTCGGTCTCAGGGGCAATTTCAGCATTGTTCTCTTCCTCGTACTCCTCGTCCTGTGAGGGATCCCAATCTTGCCATAAGTTCTTCCGAGCCTCCTTGGCCTTCTTCTCGGCGGTAAATAGCTCAGCAGCGTTACCAGACTTTTCCGCAGAATAAGCGTGGACAGATGCGAGACCTTCTTCGACCAAGACCTTGGCAAAGTTTTCTCGGTTGATATAAAGGTCACCGATGAAGCCACCAACCTTGTCCATATCATGGATATCTACCTCACAGTCGCGTTGGTTACATCGACGATTGGCAAGATCGAGAGACTCCTTGCCGAAAGGCTCACCACCTTCGCCATCGGCCCTGGGAGCTCGAGGGGCGCGGATTCCACCCAGAACCATTGTGAGTTTTATATTCTCTCGTGGAATCAAGATAGTGAACCTAGATCCGGCTTTGCAGAAGTCGACAATAGCAGGTACCTTCTTTTGCCGCTGTAGGGTAGCGAGCATGATTTTGGCCTTCTGCATGTTCTCTGAGAGGTCGGTGTACTGTTTTGCCTTCTGAGGCTTGCCTGACCACATACCCTTCTTCTCCTCCTTGGCCTTCTCCTGGGCAGCGAGAAGGTCATCATAATTAGGGGCTCGGTCAGTGTCATCCTTTCGATGTCGGATGACTGACGCCCATCCGTTCTCAACCAAGAGAAGGTTGATATTGGTATTCTTTTCGGTGACAGTGGCGACTTCACGAGCTTCATATCCTTCTGTCGCGGGTTTGTTACCGTCAATGCTGATTCTCACGTGCTTTCCAATCAGCTTCTGACGAAGAAACTCCTTGGCTTCTTCCCGGAAAGGGCTTTCTGAAGGCTCTGTAGTGCGGGGTCCTCGGACACTGCTGATGTTGATGCGCTTCTCTGTTGTTCCGGCCTTATTTCTTACGAGAATGGTATCGGCACCAATGATCTTGGATACAATTGCGTCCTGGTTTCCGCTCTCAGTCTTGGCAACATGGTGTTTGTGAAGCCGGAGCTTCTTAGACTGCGCCTGCTTCTCAGCAGCACGGAGAGCAGCCATTCTTTCACCCAACATAATAGAATGGAAGTCATTGCATCGTGCAAGACCTTCTTTGAGTAGAAACTCGGCGATGTTTCCATTGGGGTGGATAAGGTTGGCAACAAGCTGCCCCTGGGCGCTAGCACCAACGATCTCGACTTGAATCCGACGCTGGAGCAGCCTTGACTCGACAAATGATCTAGCCTCATTTCCGTATTCCTCGGCCGGCTGAGTGGTACCAGTAGAGGGAAGTGTGCGCTCGGTGGCAGGCGTTCGGATACCTGCAATCAGTGTCATAGGCTGAACGTGCTTCTTCTCCGAGAGCAGGAGCCGCATTAATACGCGGTCGCCACTAAGAACTCGCTCAACAATACCATCCACTATCTTGCCCTTCCACTCCTTCAAGAATTCGGGGCCGCCGAGATCATTTTGAACCTCAATAATACCACCAACTCCGACGTGGAGTCCCTTGTCCTCAGCCTTGGCCTTATTTTCAAGCTGGCGAAGTGTCTCAAGGCGGTCAAGCACCTCATCCGACTCCTCCTTCCGACCAGCATCCTCGCGGACCTTTAGCCAGCCAGCCTTGACAAGCTCATCGGGCAGAATGGTTCCATCCGCAAGTCGAACAGTACCAAATTCTCGGCCGGAAGTAGGG
Source organism: Fusarium sp. NRRL 52700 (assembly GCA_013396095.1). Classification (NCBI taxonomy): domain Eukaryota; kingdom Fungi; phylum Ascomycota; class Sordariomycetes; order Hypocreales; family Nectriaceae; genus Fusarium; species Fusarium sp. NRRL 52700. The sequence continues at coordinate 281,040 of JAAQRM010000413.1, read as the reverse complement.
ATTGTGTAAAGAACGGTGACCAGAACGGATTTGCCGAGGACATGGTTTCGAAGGTACTCGCGAGACTGAAAGGCGAAAGGCTCGTCACCTTCGCGCTTCAAGTGAGGGGCCGTAACATAGGCGAGAGACAGGGTTCGTTCATTTTTGGGGTTCTTGGGGCTTGTCAATATCAGCGTGTCACCACTAAGCACGCTCTTGACATTGCCGGAAAATGTTTTGGACATTGTAGCGGATACAGGAGGACGTCGCGGAAAGACCTGTTTGATTCAAGCTCATGTTAGTCGAATGCCGAGAACTCAAGTGCAACAGCGATTTCGACGAGGCACAGGAAGAACTTTGGAAAACAAGACGGATGGACAAAGAGACGGCGGAGACTGTTGCAGTGGGAGCTCTCACGATCCAAGAAGTTTCTGAATGGAGGGCCAAGCTAAGCAGAGCTTCAATTGAGTTTCAAAGCTACCTTGAGTGCTGCCACCGCCAGATGACAATGATGTTATGGGTTAAGAAGATATCTCACACGTACCTAGGAACAGAGATATTTTGTTTCTTTTAGAAGGTCGAGCCTTATTGAGAAAACAAGTTGAGCTCAGATAAGGAAAGTCAAAGGTCAGGAGAGGGGAGGACAAGAAAGAAAGAGCTTCATCTGAGCATTGGATGTGGAGTTGCAATCGCGTGAGGTCCCTTATGGCAAGGTGGCCCCAAGGCCAAGTTCGCCGCTAAGGTGTTGAATGTGGAGACAAACTCAGGGTTTGTGGCGGATGGATGTCCCTGCAGCTAGGTACCTAGGCAGTGATCGCGGGGTACCAGCACAACCTGCCCTCGATAGAAAGGGAAACGGCAGCTATCTCTTTGGATACCTTAGTAGGTAGCTTCAGCTGCGGCAGAGCTATACCGAAATAGCTAGGAGCTCAGTAACTCCAGAAGTTTGGCCTATGGCAAGGACTTGTAGGCGGAGCTGTCACAAATCTGGGATTCTTACAACGTGATCAAAATGTCAAATTGATATTTTCTGATAGGTAGTATGATAGTATGTCTGAGATTGTCTTCAGGATGGAGCCATTGATTGACTCTTCTCAATGTAGGTATATAGAGTATCTTCGATGTTCGAGCCCTTTTATTATGGCGACATACATACATATACTATCCGAAATATGGGCGATTTCAGTCAACATGTCGTTCAACTTGAACAAAGGTGTGAGTGAGTTGACACTCTGCTTCAAAAGTTACTAGCTGATAGTGCTTGGCTTGATTGTATTTTGACTATTTTCCTTTGTCTCATTGTACGGAGAGGGAGTAGGTGCCACGCCATACTGTTCATTTCCTGACGACTTCTTGATCCAAGCAATAAAAGTTCATGTTATTGATTTCTTTAGTTAGAGATTCCGATGACACCTGATAAACGATTAGCACTGGTAAATAAACTAGAGGTTGCCTTAAGCGTACCGCAAGCAGGTCGGGGACCAGCGTTACCAGTCTTGAGGGACTCCTCGTTATCGCCTTTGCCGAGGTCGTCGGTGCCGGCGTGGATAACGACGGTTCGCTATGCCATTGTTAGTGAAATGTTGAAAAGGGGCAGAAATCGTCTTACGCCGATGATGCTGTGGGGGCCAATCAGCTTCACAAGGGAGTCGGTGACGGAGCCCTTAGCATTTCCCTGGCCATCAGTCTCCAGGTTTCCGAGATCTCCAACATGACGAGTTTCGTCAGAGGGAGCGCCATGGGTCTTGTTGTGAGGGTTGACTAGCATTAAACGTGTTAGCGTGTTGTGAACAGGAGCAAGCCTGAAGATCTGTGACGGGAGATCTTTCCAGGGACGGGCCCTTCCGTAGAACCGAAGAAGCCGGCGGTGCATAATGCAGGAATAAACTCACAGTGAGGACCAGCGGAAGTGCATCCGTTGGTGTTATCACCGAAGGTGTGGATGTGGAATCCCCGTTTGGCGTTGGGATCGTTACCGGTGATGTCCCAGGTGATGGTGGTAGGGGCAGACTCGGACTCCTGCTCGAAGATGACGGTGCCGGAGACTTTAGAGTCACCGCGGAGAACGCTTACTGCGAGGGACCTTGTTAGCCAGCTTCAACACGTATTAGTTGTAACACAGGATGGCACCCTCGCCGCTGGTGATGGAGCTGAGAGCTAAGCAGTTCTCCAACCTTGATGGACACAGCAGTGACAGCTGAGTCATGGTAAGGCCCATCAAGGGACCTTCGATCATCCAATGTTCCTCTTGGGGCAGATAGATACAAGCCCATCAAGGTGCATCGAGTGAGAAACTCGCTCAAACCAGCTCGAAGCCCCTCACTGTCACCCGCAGAGCATGGGTGATGCCATCTATAAGAAGAGCCACCCTCTCTGTATGTGAGCGGTGGCTTGGTGACGGGGAGCCTTACCAGCCTTGACCATTGTGATGATTTTGTTCTTTTGTTGGATGGATTTAGGTTAGAAAGCAGTTGAGGATTGAACGATGATGCAAGTGGAGAGGGGAGCAAAGAGGAGTTTTTGAGGAAGAGTCGGGGTCCGAGACGGCACGACCTCCGAGCTTCTGAGCTTTCTGCCTCTCGCCAGCTTCGACCTCTTTCCGCTTCGTGCGCTGTGCTTCCCCACTCCTGGACTCCCAAGATCCAATGATTTACCCAGCAGAGTTCTTAGCCAATCTCTTGTAACCCTCACCAAGCTCTGGCAAGCTGCGGGACATCTCAGTGTCTCATGAAGCTTAGCAATACTGAGGTGGGGTTACAGTACCATTAAGAACTGTACCCCGCTCCGTCACACAGTCGTCATTTTATCTAGCCCCAAATAGGCTTGGCGAATGACATTACATCATTGATGGAATCAGTTCCTAACGGTAGACATCTAAGCCGATTTTCGGAGTTGTTTCTTTAGACATTGGCTTTCATGCCGCGGATGTGTATCCGTAACTACTAACCTATAAAGATCTGGAGTGGAGCATGACCAGGGACATGGCACTGCATGATGTGGAATCAATGTTGTGAGAGTATCATAATAGTAAGTTATACTGTTATCCTTATCGAAGCATGTGCAACTTAAAGTAATTCAAAGTCTATTACTAGAACTACATATATACATAACATTTACCAAGTCATTTGTCATTCAAGACCGGTAGGTATCTTAAATTTTGCTGTTACTAGCTCATACACATGATTGTGGCCATTTTTTGGCCTTGCATCATATTTGGGGAGACAACAAGCAGTCAAGATCCCACAAAGAAATAACAAAGGAGACATTGTATTAAAAATGAGTTAAATTTATCAAACAATGCATTATTACCCTCCAACCCGATCTATTTGGTCATCTCATACGGAGGCAATCCATTTACTATTGTCGACTGTACCTAATGTACTCTGATAACGTGTCTACCTCCTCTTTAAAATTACTCTTTGTTTTCCTTTCGAGGTCTTTCTCATCTTTCTTTATCGCCTTCAGGTCTTCCGCTGCATCCTGCCCATCAAAAGCAAATCAATCATACCGGGAGGCTGTCAGATGCAACCCATGACTTTTTAGTAAGTTGAAGGGATCTTTGGAGAGTCAAATACGGATATCAGCTTCAGAACGAAACGAGCTGCAGGATAGCGCAGTCGCGAAAGCACTACGCTTCATTGTGTAACGTCATGTCTGGAGCATCATCGATCCACCGAGTGTGCAATGGCGGTCGAATTAGCACTCTGACAAGAACCATTGCCAGCGTTATTGTCCCAAAGGACGGGACCGAGTTCGGGTCATATTCAAAGGGTGACAGCACCCAATGGTAGAATTTTCGTTTTGTCGCCGAGAAACTTGGCACGATACTCGATAATACCGTTGCTGATGGCATCGAAGTCCTTCACCTTGCGTTTGCGAAAGTCTGTAAGCAATTCGCGAAGTCCTTCAACGTACTGATCATGTTGATCTGCCTCGCAGTTGCCATAAGCACCAAGTTGAAGGAGAATTTGATCATCTATTGCCGCTCGGCATGTTAGCGTTCCCTCCACTGGCATGTGCCCTCGCTTGTTTATGGTTGTGTGCTCGTGGATCATGATGGCACGTACCCGGAACCTGCATGTTCTCGAAATGCTGGAATTGGCACTCGCTGCCTCTTGGGCAAGCTCCTTCAATGAGCTGGTCAGGGCATACTTCCCTTGTCACGTCGATCTTATTGCTGTAGGTCAAAGAGCGTAACCCCCCGGCTACCGAACCGTTGTACTGAGGATGAAAGCGATAAGCCCTAAAGTATTGAAGAGGCGTCTCGTATGGGATGAATGTGCTTTTGTCAATTTTCTCACGAACTCGCGGTGCCTTTTGGACCTCAGCCTGTAAGGAGTTAGCTTTGCAACCCAAGAACAGACCAAGTTTGTCTACTTCTCGATGCGTTTCAGATTCCGTATCTCCATCACCGAGTGAGATCGGTTGAGTGATTGGGGTTGTCGTTGCCATGCCCTGCAAGTCAGTATCGCTTGTTTCCAACACTCCATGATCATGTGGTGCATGAAGGGGCGAAGAATGCCAGGAAACAGAGGACTGTGGGTCTGGTAGACGAACGCCGACATGCGTTGGCTCGTAGTCATCGGTATCTTCCTCCTCGCTCGAAGTATCGTCCTCTTCCATTGCCACATCGTCTTCGGCCTCTTCAGCTCCATTCATAGCAGGATCCACAGATGTGTCGGCTGTATTGTGTGTGATGGAAGGTCTTGTCGCCGATGCAAAGAGGTTGCCGGGTACAGTAGTCTCTTTTGCCCCGCGATTCTCAAGCTCTTGCAGTTCACCCTCAAGAGGTTCGTCTATCATTTTCTTGTTAATATTCGGCTCAATGCTCGAGGCTTCGTCCATCGAGGCGTCAGGCTCAACGTCATCGCAAGAGATATTCACTTTTTCGTTCTCTGCAAGTTCAGTTAATGTTTCTTTCGGGTTTATCTCCTGAGAGGCCCTCCGAGCTAATTCAAGATCAGCATAGAACACGTACAGAATCAATTATGCTAACCATTTGTCACCATATCTAAGCTGCCCCTCTGGAAATTCTCCAGCTCAGACTCGTTTGGCGTTGACGGGTTCAACTCAATTTCTGCGGCATCTTCCTTCAATCGCTCTTCTTCAGCCAAGCTCTTCTGAATCTCGCTCTCGAGTCTGGCGGCTTCGGAGTACAGCTGCTTGAGTTGCTCAGCCTGTGCCTTTCGCCGAGCTTCAACAATAGGCAGACGTTCGCTGGCAACTCGAGCACGCAGCGAGGATCTTGCTATCACTGGTTGGTCTCTCGCTTTGGGCAATTTGGCGATAGCATCTGGAGAATTATGTATACTTGACGCCAGGCTACTTTGAGCCACTTCGGTATTTGTCGATACAACACGCCTCATAGTAGGTGCTGGCGGGGTTGGAACGTCGACGCTACCCTCCTTTGAAGGTGATCCAGATTGAGGCAAAGGTGAATTATTGCCGGACTGTTTTGTCTTCTTACGAGCCTCAGCCTCGGCAATTTTTCGCTTCATATCCTCAATCTTTTTGTTCATACTCTCAAGATCATACAAGCCACCAGCACTTGTAGCGGGAGTCCCTGCAGTCTTTGGGCTGGATGCAGCGCGTTTCGTCGCGCTGTCTGGTAGAGCTGGATGATCGCGGAAAGATGCTGTTCTTGAGCCGGGCGTCATAGGCTGCTGTATTGACGAAGGCCGCAACTCAGGAGAATCAATTTCCATCTCAGCGTCGTCTTCATCGTCGCTCACATCGATTAGGAATGGACGAGACTCTCGAGTCTGGCCAAACGGGCGCTTATGGGACATAGTCGTGGAATTCTCGTTCAACTCCGCTGCAACAGGCCGTTTGCGCTGGTGAGGAATAGGAGAGGGTGCGTTTGATGACAGGAATAATCCAGGAATAGGGGGTGCAGTTGCTAGATCCGCAATTTCAACGTTGACTTCTGTTTGCTCATCAATGTTCACAGAATCAGCACGCGCAAGACTTTGCGACCTGCTGGTTTCAGTCACTGGCGGAGGTAACTGAGGCTCTGAGGGTGTATGAACTTGGGGCGCCGCCTTCGCGTTTGCCTCCCGTGCCTTAATTAAAGCCTCCATCTTTTGCTGGATCAGCTTCGACTTCTCCGATTGACTCTTGGTCTTGTCTGTTTTCGTGTTGTCTGGCAACAATGACATCGGATGTGTAGGCTTAGCAATATCAGTGTCTCCAACTGTGGTTTTGGAGCCTTTGGCAGCCAATAAGCGGGCTATGCGGTCTTTCCTTTCTTCAGACTTGTCCTTCATCTGCTCCATGCCCTTAGGCCCAGTGGCGGCCGTACTTATTACTGTTGAAGGACTCTCTTGGTCGAGGGCATTACTTGGTACTTGAGCAACTTTTGACATCGATGGGCGTTTTGCCTCTCCTTGGCTTGCGGTATTAGTTTCCAAGTCGAGACCCATCTCCCCAAAAAGCTCATCCAGCAGTGCCCGATCAATTCCTTCTTCGACATAGTTGTGATATCGAACATTGAGTGGCCAGAGGTGTAAAATTGCCTTTTCAGCCCTCTTCCTAGATTCTGAGATAATTGCATCTATATGCTTTGTGTCAGGCCTCGAACTTGAGTTGTACCCGCCTTCATTAGCATATGTTGTCATCATGACTGTTCCTGACTTCGTCGTTGTAAGGTCATTGGCAACGCTTGAGTTATCTGGTCGGAAATTAGCATCACCACAAAGTACTGAAAAATTAGACATACGTGTATTTGACCTGCCGTTTTCCGAGCCGCTGGATTCTATTTCACGGGGGGAGAGATACGGCGAGTATGAGCCGGAACGTTCGCGACCGGATTGCTTTGAGTTCGAGGCTTGTTTCTCGACATCGTGGTTGTTTTGGAGGGTCTCGGTCGTGTGAGGCTTGGCAGTTGTAGAATCTGGCGGTTGGGGGGCACTATTCTCGCCATCGGGACCATCTATCCCGTTGGGCTCATATATATCTTCGAGTTCGCCTTCACTGAGTTCACCGTCTTCCATTCTATCCACATCCATTGCCATAGTCGACCGCGAGTTGTATGTTATTGAAAGACTGGATGCGTTTTTATCATCGGGCTTTGTCGTCACACCCATTGTCATGGCACTGGCCGAGCCTCTTTGAATATCGGGGATTTTGTGAGGTAATGCTGGTTGCCAGTTCGCAGTGTCTTGCGAAAATCTCATTCCTAAACCTGGAATGGTAGTCTGATTATACTCATAAGCTTCCGCAACTCCCTGGCCGTGAGACGGTTGAGCCACGGCTGCGTCGTTATGATAAAGAGCAGGATCATATGATTTATTTGCTGAGTACGCGTAGGGCTCCGAGGTTTGGTACCCCTGGGCCGCACCATGGCCATACACATACCGGCTCATTGGTGACGATAATTCCAAGATTTCGCAGATCAAAGATGGCGTGCCCGATCGCATCAAAGAGAAAATCGGATGCTAATTCAGGCTTGTAGTTAAGCGTTAAAGCTCTCGAGGTGGATGAGTCGGGACGAGGATCAATTTATTCGTGTTGTTCTCAATATGCAAACCCCAAGCAGTAAAGGTTGCAGTTCGAAAGCGAGATGTAGTGAAATAATAACAGTCAACGCCGCCGTGATTTCTTCTTTTCATATGTTGACAGATCTACTTGCCGAAAGGGTTCGTTGGCAAGCGCCCCTAGACGTGATAGAATACGTAGTGTATTGGAGGAATATTCCCAAGCTGCCTTTAACAGGAATATGCGTCTCGTCTAGTCGCATACGGCTTAGCGCGGGTCAGGCGCTTAAATCACATGACATGGCTTTGTTTACTCCCCGTCAGCTGTCCCTGGCAACGCCCTGAATAGATCGACGATGTTGATGTCAGTTCCATGCCCAACTGTGCTATCCCAATACTTGCATTTGCATTGCATTTCTTCATGGCATGTTCATGAAAGGGTAAATCCCGACCACAACTTTGTTATAATCTCACCTTTTAATAACTGGGAGACCAGAAACTGCGCTTCCGTATTGTTTCTCTACCCTGCCTGATTTGTTTACTTTGCCTAATCGCACAACCCTAAATCAAGTATCTGGCAGAGAAGATCGCAATACTACCAATTGTTCATGTGGGCTAATCGCGATGTCTTTTAACGCCAACGCCAACGGCACAGCGCATCGGCGCAGTAATCCTTTTGCGAGAACGCCTTCTGCCTCTCCAGCTACGAATGCCAACTTGCGACCCAAGTCGGCCATATTCTCCTCGCCTTCATCAATTCCTGGGCTCTCGACAACTCCAGGTCACAGCCGGACACAGTCGAATGGATCATTATCAGCAATAGCTCATGGCTTCTCCGGTCCAGCGCCGAGGCAGCAACGCAGTGACTCCAAGAGCGGCACTCCAACATCGACGACATTTGCACCATCATTCATCAAGACTGAGGAGATGAAACGCCATGATACAGTAAAGGGTATCGAAGGCGAAAACGACTTCTCCGGGAAGCGCTACGTCTGGCTTAAGGATCCGCAAGCCGCATTCGTCCGGGGATGGATCGTCGAGGAAATGGATGGGGATCGGTTACTAGTACAATGCGACGACGGCACTGTAAGTATCAGCCGATAGTTGGCGTTCCGTATATTAACATTTGTTCAGCAAAGAGACGTCGATGCTGAGAGCGTCGACAAAGTGAACCCTGCCAAGTTCGACAAGGCAAACGATATGGCCGAGTTGACGCACTTGAACGAGGCATCAGTTGTCCACAACCTTCACATGCGATACCAAGCCGATTTGATTTATACATACTCAGGCCTTTTCCTTGTTACTGTCAACCCGTACGCATCGATTCCTATTTACGGGAATGAATACATCAACATGTATCGCGGGCGGAGCAGAGAGGACACGAAACCTCATATCTTTGCAATGGCTGATGAAGCCTTCCGCAATCTTGTGGAAGAGGGGAAGAACCAGAGCATTCTAGTGACTGGCGAATCCGGCGCAGGCAAGACGGAGAACACGAAAAAGGTCATTCAGTACCTCGCTGCTGTTGCTCAGGCAGACTCAACAATCAAGCACAAACCTCACCTTTCTAACCTCTCACAACAAATTCTTCGAGCAAACCCAATTCTCGAGGCATTCGGAAACGCTCAGACAGTTCGCAACAACAATTCCTCACGATTCGGAAAATTCATTCGCATTGAATTTACTCGAAATGGAGCTATTTGTGGCGCATACATCGACTGGTATCTGCTAGAAAAGTCCAGGGTCGTACATATTAACCCCCACGAACGAAATTACCACGTATTCTACCAACTTCTCAAAGGTGCAAGCTCCAGCTTAAAGAGGGAATTCTTAATCGATGGTCTTACGGTCGAAGATTTCAATTATACCAGGGATGGACACGACACAATCGTGGGTGTCTCAGACCATGATGAATGGGAGTCCCTCATGGAAGCATTTAACGTGATGGGGTTCTCGGATGAAGAGCAGAGGTCTATTTTGCGAACTGTGGCGGCGGTGCTGCACCTGGGTAACATCACCGTTGTCAAGGAAAGCCGCACTGCAGACCAAGCGCGTCTGGCGCCAGATGCAAAAGAGCAAGCCGCAAAAGTCTGTAAGCTTCTCGGTGTACCATTGGAACCCTTTATCAAAGGTCTCCTCCACCCCAAAGTCAAGGCAGGCCGAGAATGGGTTGAGAAGGTACAAACCCCTGAGCAGGTTCGACTTGGCTTAGACGCTCTTTCGAAGGGCATCTATGAACGCGGTTTCGGCGATCTCGTCAGCCGAATCAATGGACAGCTCGATCGCACTGGCATGGGTCTGGAGGATTCGCACTTTATCGGAGTACTCGATATCGCCGGTTTTGAGATTTTCGAACAGAATAGCTTTGAGCAGCTATGCATCAACTACACCAACGAAAAGTTGCAGCAATTCTTCAATCATCACATGTTCGTCTTGGAACAAGAAGAATATGCACGTGAGCAGATCGAATGGAAATTCATCGATTTTGGTCGTGACCTACAGCCCACAATTGATTTGATTGAACTGTCGAATCCAATAGGTGTCTTTTCTTGCCTAGATGAGGATTGTGTTATGCCCAAAGCTACGGACAAGTCATTCACTGAGAAGCTTAATTCTTTGTGGGACAAGAAATCAACGAAATATCGACCCTCGCGTCTAGGTCAGGGTTTCATTCTCACTCATTACGCTGCCGAGGTCGAGTACTCTACAGAAGGATGGTTAGAGAAAAACAAGGACCCTCTGAATGATAACATCACCCGCCTTCTAGCTGCTTCATCGAACAAGCACGTTGCTTCCCTGTTTTTTGACTGTGCTGAATCTGAGGAGGATCATGCCACTGGAAGAAGTAGAGTCAAGCGAGGGCTCTTCCGCACAGCCGCCCAGAAACACAAGGAGCATCTTCACAGTCTCATGGCGCAACTTCACTCCACCCACCCTCATTTTGTTCGATGTATCCTTCCCAACCATAAAAAGAAGCCAAAGCAGTTCAACAATCTCCTTGTTCTTGACCAATTACGCTGCAATGGTGTTCTGGAAGGCATCAGAATCGCGCGGACTGGTTTCCCCAACAGACTTCCCTTTGCGGAATTTCGACAGCGATATGAGGTCCTTTGCCAAGATATGCCCAAAGGATATCTCGAAGGACAGGCTGCGGCCAGTCTTATGCTTGAAAAGCTTGGACTTGACCGCGCTTTATACCGGGTGGGCTTGACAAAAGTCTTCTTCCGCGCGGGTGTTCTTGCAGAGCTTGAGGAGCAACGAGATGCTTTAATCACCCAAATTATGTCCAGATTTCAATCAGTTGCTCGAGGGTTCATACAAAGGCGGGCAGCCTACAAGAGGCTGTTTCGCACTGAGGCCACCAGAATCATCCAGAGAAACTTCAACGTTTACATGGACTTGGCGGAAAACCCATGGTGGCAGCTGGTTGTGAAGATGAAGCCTCTTCTTGGTACCACTCGTACAGCCACAGAGGTCAAGCGAAGGGATGCAATGATCAAGGATCTGAACGAAAGGATGCAACTGGAGTCCCAAAATCGCATGAAACTTGAGGAGGAACGGCGAAATTGTCATGCTGAAATGATACGAATCCAGCAAACTCTTGAGAGTGAGCGTGCACTTGCTTTAGACAAAGAGGAAATTTTCAAGAGGCTTCAGCTTCGAGAAGCGGAGCTGGAGGAAAAGCTTGCAGGAGCAATTGAAGACCAAGAAAGGCTAGAAGACGAGTTAGACGACCTTCTAAATGCCAAGAACAGGGCGGAACGAGATGTGGAAACATATCGTTCTCAGCTTGAACAAGCTGCCACCCTCATTGCTAAGCTTGAGGAGGAGAAGAAGGGGCTGAGCACAAAGATCAGCGAAGTTGAACAATCAATGGCCGACATAACTCAGAGGCAGGCCGAGCGTAGCGAGCAAGAACTTGCCCTCCAAGATGAGATCAAGATGCTTCAGAGTCAACTATCGGTTAAGGAAAGGAAGGTTCAGGATTTGGAGACCAAGCTTGTGAAGCTCGATCAAGATTCGGAGCTTAAACTCAATGCGGCTCAAAGAGAGCTTCAGTCAACTAAGCTCCGAGAAACTCAACTTACCCATGAGAACGAAGACATCCAGAGACAGCTCAACGAGCTCTCCAAAACGTCAACTGATTACGAAGATCTTGTTCGACAGAAGGAGAGTGAACTCGCTCTTCTGCGAACCGACAACAAAAACTTCGAAAGCGAGCGTCAATCTCTTGAGGATCAGAAGAAGTCTCTGACCACTGAGAAGGAAAAGAACGCCGAGAAGTACCGCGAGGCTCAAGCTGAACTTGTAGCCATGAAGTCTCGGCAATCTCAACTGGAGCGAGAGGCCGAGGACGCAAAGAACTTGTTGGAAGCACGTCTGTCGGAGGATGCACAAGCCGATCAGAATCGCCAGGTCCTCGAGTCACAAATAAAGGATCTGAAAGATGAGCTGTACAAGACACAGATGGATCTAAGTCGAGAACGTCAGTCTCGAGATGACGTCCAACTGCTCGGTGAGCACCGCTACCAAGAGTTGAAGGATGAATTCGATCGTCTTAATGAGTCAAAAATCATCATCGAGAAAGAACTATATGCCCAGCAGGATACCTTGCGGAGAACAATGGAGGCCCGGACCACTGCTGAGAAAGAACGTGACGAAGCAAGACAAGAGATTCGCCGCCTTCGAGTGGCGAAGACACAAGCTGAGGAGGCAAGAATGCAAGCCGAGGTCGCTGGCGAGAGACAAGCTTCTAAAGCAGCCCTGGACCGCGAGAACAGTCTTCGAAAAGATCTCGATGCGGCACAGGAACGGCTTCAATGGTTTGAAGGAGAGTGCGCCAAGCTCAACCACCAGATTGAAGACCTCAACAAATTGATCCTCGAATCAGGCGAATTTGGCTTGAAAAACGACCAAGCCAAAGAAAGACTGGAACGAGAGTTGACCACTGTGAAGAGCCGCCTGACAGCATCAGAGAATGACAATCGTGCTTTGCTGAACAAACTACAGCAGAAAGGGTTGGAGATTGCTCGCTCTAGTTCACGCGCCAGCGAAGCTTCTCGAGGTCAGATCATATCTCTCCAGCGCGAGAAAGCTCGGCTGGAAGAGCAGAACGCAAAACTCAACAAGCAGTTGGGTGATTCCCAACTTGCAATTGCATCACTTGAGAAAAGAGCAGAGAAATTGCAGCTCAGCCTGGAAGATCTCAGCCACGAGGTTGCCCGTGAAGTCAAGTCAAGCAGGAATGCTGAAAAGGCAACTTCGACCTTCACAGCGCAGCTGGCTGAAGCAAACAGGACCATTGAGTCAGAGCGGCAATTGCGAACTCAGGCTCAGACTACTATTCGTACCCTGCAAACATCTGTGGATACACGAGACAAGGAAGTGAATGAGCTGCGAGCTCAGATGCTTGATATTCTGCGGACTGTTGATCCAGAGGTTCCTATCCCCCCCCAGTCAGATGGAGCTGATGAAAATGTACTCATTCAGAACTTTGATCTTGTGAGGAAGGTTGAGGAGCTTCAGCAAAACCTTCGTGTGCAAACAGCAGCTCGAACAAACGCTGAGAATCAACTTAGTGAAATGCGAGCGTCCAGGAATGATCCTGCTAGCCGACCTAAGCTCGAGGAGATCCAGCTCAATGAGGCGCCTTTCCAGGGGTCACCAACTCAGAAGAGGGCAGCTAAGCTTCATGCTCGCAATTACTCCAATACTTCCACACCCACCCGGCGCTTCCAGGAACTCGACCATCTTCAAGATTCAACACGTTCAGATCGAACAATCGACACTCTCAACTTCAACAATCGTATGGATTTGAAAGCCGAAGTCGAGGAACTTCAAAATCAGCTTCAACTTAAGGAAATACAAAATCGTCACTTACAGAGCCAGATTGACCGAAGCACGCCTGTACCGGAGAACTACGATGACCAAAGCCCATCTTTGCGTCGCATTCAAAAACTTGAGATGGTCAATACTCGTCTTCATGAAATGCTTGATGACTCTAATAAGAAGGTATCTGCTTTAGAGCGCACAATTCGATCCGGGCAGCTTTCATTACGGGATGTACAGACACGCACACACGAAGAAATTTTGGAGGTCCTGAACAGCCAAGAAGACTCTCGTCGAGCCTTGGTTCATAGCCACAAGGACGCCGTAGCAGAGTTGACCGATATCAAGGGACACTTTGAGCGACTACGACACGATCGCGCCAAAGCCGAAGTCGAGCTCCGTGATGTCAAGTCTGACCTACAGGAGATGACTCTAGCAAGAGAGCAAGAGGCACAGAATCGAAATCAACTTCTCCAAGAGTTTGCAGATCTTCAGATTCGTCTTGATGCAGAAACCTCGAGGTTTGTAGATGTTTCTTCTAGTCTTGAAATGTACAAGAGCCGCGCGGATGAATACTTCAGCAAACTTGAACAAGCCGAGATCGCTGTTCTCAAAGCTAGTCGTGCCGAACAGTTTGCCAAGTCCCAAGCAAAGGAAGCTGAAGACACATATGCGGAGGTAATGGCAGAACGTGAGAAGATGGATGCCAGCATTGAGGATCTCCAACGCCAGAACCAACGCCTCGAGGAGAAGGTTGAGGATATTTCGACAGATTTGGCGGCTGCCACCCAGGCTAAGAAGAGACTTCAGCACGAGCTCGAGGACTACCGTAACCAGAGAGCCATGGAGATCGAGGACAAGGAATCGAGTATGGAGCAGACCCGGAAGAAGTATCAGGCCGAGTTCGCTACATTGACCAACGAACTTGATCTTGCTCGTGAAGAGAGGCTCTTCAAACAAGCAGAGATTGCCCGCCTTCGAGAAGAACTTGATGAACTGAGGTCAAAGTGGGATGACGAAGTCCTCAACAGCTCAACATGGTCCAAGGAGAAGGCCCGTTTAGAGTCAACATTGGCAGATGTCGCTTCCTCTCGTGATGAGGCAGTAAATGCTCACAACGAAGCTCAAGGAAAAGTTGTGACATTGCTCTCTCAAGTCCGTACTCTCCGCTCCACAGTGGACGAGATCACAGTAGAACGAGATCATCTTCTCCGGGAGAAGCGAAATGTCGAGGCTCGCCTCGAGGAAGCGAAATCCGGCCTCGAGGACCTTGTGAAGGGAGACAGTCCCTCTCTGCGCAATGCTGCCAACATGGACAAGGAGATTCTGGAATTAAGGTCACATCTTGCCCAACAAGAGGATATTGCGGCCGCTGCCGTTGAGAAGATGCGCAGAGCTGAAGCCCTAGTGACGGAGGTACAAAAGGATGTCATGGTGGAGCGCGAAAACAGCATTCAGCTGCAACAACAAAAAGCATCTTTGGAGAAGGTTCTCAACGAGGCCCAACTCAAACTTGTTGATCTGGAGACCAAGGGCTACTCAAGCGCTAGCCAGGATGTCAAGTTCCTGCACAAACGTATTCAGGAGGTGAGTTGCCCCTGCAACACTAGACAACTTTTATCGAAGCTAACATGATGCAGCTCGAATCACAGCTCGAAGACCAGGAGACTGAACGTAGCAAATCTCAGCGCTCCGTTCGAAACGTAGATCGAATCGTGAAGGATATGCAAGGCCAGATCGACCGCAAGGACAAACAAAACACACAGCTCTCAGAGGATGTCTCAAGGATGCGCGACAAGGTCGAGAAGCTTCTGAAGACTATCGAGGAGCTACAGTCATCGGAGTCCCAAAACCAGTTGTCAGCTCGTCGAGCTGAGCGTGAACTCCGAGAAGAAAAAGAGAAAATTGCCCGACTGGAGCGCGAATTGGCAGGATTGAAGAACCTCCGCAACGACAAGGGGTCGGGCAGCGTCATGGGTAGTGTCCGCAGTCGCATGGGCCCCTGGCGGGTCAGCGAAGGAGATGATACGTCCATGGTGGACATTCCCAGGAGGAAGAGTAGCCTTAGTAGGGTCCCCAGCTTCACAAAAGGATTCCTATAGAGGTAGGGGGGTTGAACAAGGAGGGGCATGTAGGATACACACATAGGCTGGGAACATGTTGATGAGGCGTTGAAGCATTTGTTCAGGGTCTGGGTACTGTAATGGTTTGAAAGGGATGGGAGACGGGCATGATGGATGGCAGATGGTGTCTAGGATGGTTTTCGGCTTGCTAGTGCTTTAGGAATTATTTACTTTACGTATGATTAATGAGGAGCTTACACTACGACTATGAGGGATCCCTCCGTCCGAGCAAATTCACTGCATGGTAGTTCAGTACGACTAGTCAGTCGTGTTCTTTAGCGATCGTTTCGTGATTGGAGTATTCCATCTCGCATAATATGAATACATGGTATCTTACACATCAAGCTCTGCTCAGTTTTGTAGTATCGAGGAGCGCCTTGGCCGAAACAGACGACACAAAGACGTCATTTCTCATCCTCTTGGGGAATGCCTGAAGGCTTCTGTGGCTTCTCCATTCCCATCTTGCCCATAAGTCCCTCTATCAACTCCTCCATAGCCTTTTCATCTTCAGGGCTCACCATGCCGGGCCTGCGGGTCACAGCTTGTGTCCGCTGCCTTAATTCCTCTATCGAGGAAAGATCGAATGCCCATGAAATACCTCCTACCAGCATAACTCCAAAGCTCATGACGTTGAGCGTGGCAAGTCCAAGGGCTTGTACAGCGAGTAAAGATCTGTCACCAGAGTCAAACTTGACTTGATGACGGTTGGAAGTGTAAAATTTGGGGAAGGAATCGTGCCGCATTCGTAGCACTGAACGTCTTGATACTGCAACAGATGCAGCGAGGAACCCAGCACCAGTGAGAAGCAGACCGAACTGTCGAATTGAACGATCCCATGACGGTTGGTGCGCTGGTATTATTGGCGATGTTCTTTGTGGAGCAGCAGAAATAATTGGTGGAGTTGGTGTTGCTGGCGGGATTGAAACATTCGCAGGTAGTCTTTGCTGGGCTGGTGAAGTTTCCTGGTTTTCACGAGAAATTGAACCTTTATCAGAGTTGGGTATCCCAAGCCATGAGCTCACTAAAGAAGCAAGAATGGGCATTTTTTGCAGCGTTTGTGACGGATAACTATGCTGGAGTAACAAGGTAGGTAAACCGTTGAATGCCTGTTATTTTCTCTTACCTTAACTGAGGTACTCTGTAGTTACTCGATATTACTTTTAGGGATATGGCACCCCGCTCATTGCATATAACTATCGCAGATATAGTGGATATCTACATAACTCAAGTACAACTGTTGCATGTCATGTCGTGCCAAGTCAATAAAGAACCTCATGAACCTCTCCCCCACAAGCCCAGCAGCTGTCCAATACATATTCTCTACTTTCTGTTTTGAAAAGTATGCCGAAAACAAAAAATAAAGGGCCCAAGTCAGGCAAAGCGGAAGCCTCAGCGCCGCTGCCACCAGTTCCTCCTCCATCATGGCCGGCTTTCAAGCCTTGTCTGCCGATAGTTGACTTGTCTCCTGAACCCCATCCATTGACTTCCAAGGTTGTTACTATACCTTCATTCTTCCCGCGATCGCTCTGCCGCGATTATGTCGCCTTTCTAAAAACCCTTCCTCTACAAACAACGCCAGGTCGTCCCAAGCGGGGCGAAGCAGTCCGTGTCAATGATCGGTTCCAGGTTGAGAGCTATGACTTTGCTCTTCGCTTATGGGAGCAAACCGGCTTGAAAGAAGTCTTGCTAGACGGTGATGTTGACGAGAAGTGGTAAGTCTTGCTTCGTGTCGGTTTGCCGTCCATATTCAACTGCAATGGTCACAATGTTGTAGACAGCAAAGTTAATGTTGCATAGGGGTGGTGAACCTGTTGGGCTGAATCCTAATATTCGCGTATATCGTTACTCGAAAGGCCAGTTTTTTGACTGTCATTGTACGTGTATAAAGTCTCATTCCCACGACTGATCCATTCGGCTACCATCGTAGCGACCTCAATGGCGTAACGACGCCATCCTCTTGCTCCTGTCCTTCCACAACCGTTCCATAATTCGCACCCATTCATCTATTTCATGGCTCCCTCTTCTCACTTGACATGCGTCACTTGGCTGACCAACAGCTGTTTCGCCCGCCAGATGACGACTCAAATAACTTGACGTTGCCTTCGAATCCTCCACTACCAGTGAGAACCACGTGGACTCTGTTACTCTACTTGACATCCGCTTCTGAGGGTTGTGTTGGGGGCGAGACAGTATTTTACCCAAGAGATCGAAGGTCATCTCGAGACGAGATCGTGGTCCCTCTTGAGACTGGCGCATTGCTTCTGCACAAGCATGGAGACGATTGCCTACTGGTAAGCTCTCTTCACCTTTTTGTAGTCTCTGATTAAGCACTTCCCCGTGCTGTACTACATGATTCTTGGTCCTAAAGATTTACTAAATTACTGGAACTTAGCACGAAGGACGAGAGGTTACTGCAGGTGAAAAATGGGTTCTACGGACGGATCTTTGCATCAGACGATGAATTTGGTTATTGGCCTAAGTAACCTGAGTAGTCCCCAAACTTTCGTTTGTTGTACTGCTGAGTTTACGGTCTACCTTGCCCTTACTAACTGGCTGGCCCGATCCGACGGTTCATTCTTGTACCTGTGGTCGCTTGGCATCCACCTGACTCATGAGGTTGACCAAGCGATCCATAGCTTCTTCTTCGTCTTCCTCCAATTCATTACTGTAGATCGAGTCTGTATCGTCGTCGACGACATCATCACTCGGAACTTCACCTTCCATGTCATTCTCTGATGAAAGATCTGGCTGTTCGTCGCTGACCACTCCAGAATCATTTCCAGCAGGAGATGATTGTCCTGAACTAGAAATGCCGTTAGGGAAGTCGTCATCTGCCTCGGATACCGCATCATTTTCAAGGGGTAAAATAGCCAATGGCTGTCCTCGATGAAGGACTGTGCCGTCCGGAAGGTGAGGATGGATCCCAGGCGCCAGCTCAGGAACTTGAGGGACCTCTTGTTTTGCAGACGTCGCATCATTCTTCGATGTTGGCTCAAGATGCTCGCCAAATCCTGGCATTTCTCCTTCACGAGGTCCCGCTGCAAGTGGAGATCTCAGTTCATGGTTACTAGAGTTTGCCATACGACACATCTCCTTATGGAAGATCCAAGGGAAACTAATCAGGGGCATTGACTTTGGTTCCAGCTTGCGCGGCTGCAAGAGGGTTCCCGCGTCGTTGATGATTCCTCGGTGGTGTTCATATAGTGCAATTTTCGTTTCCTCATCGGTTACCTTGTACATGGCTGCGACAAAGGGTTCGAGTTTCTCTGCACTCTTAGAACCTGCGGTATCGATACATAGTTGTCGAAATGTCGCCCTGAGATTATTGTACTCACGACGAAGCTCCTCCTGAACTTTGTAGTCTGAACCAACAGCAGGTTTCGACATAGCAAAGCCAGTCCAGAGTTCGAATTCAGTCTTGAGCGCATGTTGGCTCAGTAGTCGGCGTACAGATGTGTCGTATTGTGTCTTGATCTTTCTTGCAGCTTTGAGTATGTCTCGGTCGAGTTCAAACTTTTTGATGATCCGTTGGTCGAACGGACTGTCCCAGATAGGGTCAAACTTGACTTGCTTGCCCTTCACTTTGTCAAATATGACACCAAGAGCTTTCCTGGATGTGTAGCTGTTCTTCTTCTCCATAAAATGAGGCCACTTCCGAGGTTGTTGATCTCGTCTCAATACCGCTGGGTCGCCCGTCTTCGGATAGTCCACCGCTTTTGAGTGCAGCTCTGCAAGTTCAAGACCTTAATACAGGGTTAGCAGAGGACTATGACATGTGAGCTATACCGCGACTCACATTTTGGTGACATTGGGCCAAGTTCGTCTGAGAATGCTAAATGAGATGTTGCAATGAGCGGCAGTTTATCGTTCTTTAGGTACTTGACGAAGAAGTTCCTGAGATCGTCGACCATGACATCGCGATCAAGCTCAATGGGTTTGGGTGCTGAGTAGTTCATGGGCGGAAAATTCCATCTTTTAGGAATCAATGTCGGCTCCCATATTACGAAGAAGTCATCGCCGTCAAGGTCACCACCAGAAAGCATGTTAGGAACAGGCTGATCGCCAGTGGAGGGAAACACAACGACATCCTTCAGGTGATGAAGGGCTGGGCAGTCCACCGCTTCAACAACACGAATGTCTCCCGGGTGTAGCGAAGGGTTACGTCCAATTATGCATACTCCGCTGATGATCTGAGTCTTGTTATAGTGTGTTGCGTCGCTCAGCTGAACGAATATTTGCGGAAGTTTATCGATATCTTTATCTTCGGAGCCTTCGGTTTCGGATGAGTGGCCTCTGAGGGTGCCAGTTTCATCAACGCAGCCAAGGACGAAAGCACTTTTCTGCACCTGAATTCTTGCTTTCTCCTTGAGTAGCTTCAAGGACCAAGACCTCCAAAGTCCAAGTACGTTAATAACGAACGGTTCCTGCAGATCATCTGTTCTGAAGCCAGCCCTAAGCAGGTCAGAGATATTGTTCTCGTCAACAAATTTGGTCAACATGTCTATTGCAACATCGTTGTCCTCCATGGCCAGCTCATACGACCGTAACTGGTGGTCAAGCAGGTTAGTGAAGGAAGCGATCGGGACCCCAAGACATTCGAGAATGGTGATTGTTTGTCTGTTGAGGGTTGCTGTCGCCATTGCTGCACTGCGGATAATTTCGAGACTTTTGGAATCTGACTCGAACTTCTTCTGAGATTCGCGAATATGGACTTCCATGACTTTAGTGTCATTGGGCCAAGTGGCGAGAACCCCTTTACAGCCACCCATACGAAACTGGAAGGCGGAGGGTTGCGCCGTAACATCAAGAATCATGTCTTCGCTAATAAGTTGCGCCAAGAACGACGATATCTTGCCGATGCCGTCGGTGAAGCAATAGCCATTCCTCTCAATATCAGGTATCTGACGGGGTGCCGGCGCCGAAATTGCATGAAGCTCTCGTGTGGTAGAGAAGCATTGACCGAGGCGAGCAGCATACTTCGCCACAACCTTTATATGGCTAAACTGGCCCATCCACCCACGGATATCATCACAAGATAGGTGTTCCGTTGGACAAAAGAAGTAAGCGCCGTTTACTCTAAGCTGCGAGTTGCCAAAGGCAAGGAATTCGTAAAGACGATCGCCAATACGGACGCCTTTATACATTGAGCGAAGCACTCGTTTGTAGATCTCGTCATTTTGGTCCTTGTTTACCGCAATTCTCCCCTTTTCCATCTCTTCGGTGAACTGGATTTTGAGGAAGCGATCCTCATAATGCTTGTAGCGACGCATGACGCGGTTGGACATTTCCACAGTAGGCGTCGTATAGCGAATGGTCGTTGGCGTGATGACTGCTTTACGGATGAGACAACAATTAGAAGGGGCTCTTGACATTATTATGGAGCCATCAAGCTGAGACTCTTCTAAAATAGCCATTGGGTCGACGACAACTTGAGCGTGATCAGCCACGGTTTCGAGACAAAGCCTGGCTTTGGCTGGCTTCATGCTCGCAAGTCTCTCCAAGAAGTCCCTGCTTATCATGTGTTCGTTTAGATAGCCGCGTGAAAGGCAAACTTCAAGCTGGTATCTAATCTCAAAAGGTAGATGAATAACCGAGTCCGGGGAGTACTGAAGCATCTGAAGTGCATTGTGCCCTTCGGTCGGAGCCTGATGGTCTATATACTCCCACATCTTTGCTTTTGTTCCATGTGCAGTTGTGAAATCACCTGGAACTTTGGTGGGGATGTTGAACCAGTCCAGGATGGTCACTAATTGCTGATTGACCTGGCTTGCTATTTCAGTCCCCTCATCCAAAACGAAGCCGAGAGTGGTCCATCGGCCAATATCAACGAATTCGGGGTCTTGGAAATCGTTGTGGAGAGTGACTGGGTGCATCATGGGGAGGCCAGCGTGCTGAACAATGTTTGTCGCCCGGTTCCAGCTCTCCATTACGCTCCAATTCTTGACTTCGTCAGAAAAGGTCGAATAGATGTTAGGTGCCTTCCAATAGTACTGGGGTGGCGTCTTGAGAGGAACAACAAGAGTACAGCAATCATCGACGGCCGATGTTTGGTAGACATTCTTCATACTCGCAAAGTCAATAATAACTTTGTGTTGTCGTTCAGTTCTGTTACCCCCGATAACACTCGGTATGGGGAAGAACGCAGTCAGTTTCTGGTATTTCGGGCTGAGCTCGAGTTTAAGGCTTCGTCCATTGCCCGTTCCAGGGACAGACTTCATGATTTTCATTGACTTCTCCCCTGTCAAGCTCCCGAAATAGATAGCCACAGGATAGAGTGTTAATTTGACAGGACAAGTCCGGTCATGGTGTACTGGGCTTTTCAGAAAACCTGGAGGTACGTGATTGGAAAGCTTGATAGAAACCTCAACCTCTTTGGGATGTTGTTTTCGGTCGTGATGGCGAACAACATAGCTGCCCGTGTACCAGAAGTTTCGCTCTGGTGGTGGTTCAAACCTGATTTTGGCGTTACTGATGTTCGGATTTCTTTGTGTCTCGTAGATATCCATGTACGCAATTTCTCCCTCATGAGAGAACCAGTCCCAGAGATTTGAAGTGGTGACTGAAGTTGGCAATCCCTCAAGATTTACCGTGAGTTCAGGCCATGCTTTCCATTGTTCGTGGAGCTGAGGAGCAAGCCCATCAATATTGACTGCATCGTTTCGTCGAACCTTCGGTTTTCCTGGCTTGCATCTCTTCGATCTTCGCTGGTGCTTGGGGCTTTGGTGGGACCCTTTCGAGAGTCCGTCGGGGGGCCGTTTGGAGCTCATGTTCAATTTCTATCCATGTGATCTGGAGAGGTTGTTAGTCAAAGTGGCTTCCTCAACGATGAGTTCAAATGGCAATTATGTCTTCCAAAGAATGTACCTTGGTAGGTTGAATGATGCCCCAGGAATAACTCTGATGCAGCGCACTTCAAGTGCTGATCATAAATGTTGGACCTCAGTACGGCTGCTGTAGCAAAGATCAAGATGAAAGATGGTTTTGGATCAAGGAAGATGAATTTTGTTACTTGGCGTGGTGATGAGCAATGACAAGTGGCGAGTGTTGCGCTGTGATTCAGAGATCAGGCATCTACTAGAAGCCCGAGATTGTAGATGCCTCCTGCTGCTGCAAACAAGAAAGAAAACCGAACTAGCAGGTCATAAGAATCAGTGAATCAGGCTCCTAATGTAAGCACGGCACCTAATGTCGAATTTCTCGCAGAGAGGCAAAGGGCTTTGGGCCAGACGAAATTGAACGCAGCTATCCGTTCGTGTTTGTTGGTGTTTGATGTTGTTTGAAAGAGCAATGTAAGAAGCCTAGGTACCTTAGTGATGGAAGCGAAATCGCTGAGATCAGCAAACATTCAAGTATTTGGCCGCTTTACTGAGTACAGGCGGCTTTGTATAAATGTTTTGTCCGCATGAATTTAATGCACTTCCTGACTGTCACTGTAGCACCGAATCTGTCAGGTTTCTGCAGTGACCTCAATTTCGTATTGATGAGTGAGCAGTTGGCTGCATCATTCACATGGAGATACATAGCTTTCTCAATATATAGCCGCGGTTTGGGTTTGTCTTACAATGTTTCATTCAACACCAGAACAATGGCTGCTATGTCGCAAGCTGGGCTGCAAGCGGTCCCTACAAGCATCAATTCATGTAGCGTCAATACTGAATCTCTACATACAGCGATAATTTGTTACAAACCCACTAGTCTAAAGAGCTATGTAGAAACGCGTCGATCATTCCTGTCTTAGACCAAGTCTTTCACCACACGGTTTGGTGTCACCGCGGTATTTGACCCAGGGTACAGAGTGTTCTCCCAAGGCACATCCATGATCTTTCCGGGATTCAAGATCCATTCAGGGTCGAAAGCCTTCTTCACAGCTGCCATAACTTCCAGAGTCTCTGGTCCGACTTCCCAAAGGAGACTCTCCTTTTTGCCCCAGCCGATGGAATGCTCTCCCGTACATGTCCCATCCATGTCTAGCGCTCGTTTCACCATGTTCTTAACGCAAGCTTCGACTTTTTGGCGCTCACCAGGGATGTTCTTGTTATACATGATGCTTTCATGAAAATTTCCGTCTCCCACGTGTCCCAAGATGCTGGCGAAGAGACCAAGCTCATCCATCTCTTTCTTGCTGACCTCTATGATGTCAGCTAGCCGACTGAACGGAACAGCCACATCGGTGCTCCCTGTGTTATCATCAGTTAGCGACTGGGTTGACAGGTACTATGATGATTGCGGCGCTGTGGTACTCACAAACATCGTCACCACTTTTTCGGAGAGAGAGCATAGACCAAAGGGACTCTTTCCTGGCAGACCAGAGCAACTGTTGCTCAGCAGCATCCCGAGCAAACTCGAAACTTCCACCCTTATTTGCCGCCGCAATTTTCTTTACCCTGTTGATGTTGTCTTTCACGCCGTCTTTTGTACCCGAGAACTTGAAGAACAACGTTGGCAATTCCTTCCAGACCCGCGGTTTTGTAGCACCACCAAGGTTGATGACTCGCATCTGAACTTCGTCCATGATCTCCATCGCGGCGACGGGAACGCCGGCCTGCATAACGCCAGCTGCCGCATCGGCGGCATCTCGAATGGTGGGAAATGTAACAACAGCAACCGAATACTGCTCTGGAATGACAGCCAGCTTGAGTGTAGCTGTGAGTGTTAGCAGAACTTTCATTTTGCGTGGATACGCTGGATACGCCTTGTCATACCTTCTGTGACAATCCCCAGTGTACCTTCAGAGCCAACAAACAGTCCGTTTAGATTGTATCCAGCAGATGACTTTCGCGGCCTTCGTCTGGTTTTGATAATACGCCCGTCGGACAGGACAACGGTCAAGTTAATGACCCAATCTTTCATTGTACCATATCTTACAGCATTTGTCCCGGAGCAATTGGTTCCGATCATACCTCCAATCTTCGCTGATGGGCCTGGATATATTCGTCAGTGCTGCATTATCTCTAACCCTCTATGCTTGTTGGTCACATACCAGGGTCGACAGGAAAGAAAAGCCCACTATCCATAGCCAATAGCTTTGCGTTTAGATCTTGCCAGCCAATACTAGGCTGGACCACAATATCCATATCATCTTTGTTAAACTGAATGATCTGGTCCATATATGCAAAATCCACACTGATTCCTCCGTAAGGGGCAGAAAAGTTGCCTTCCAAGCTTGACCCTCCGGAATAGGGGATGATAGGAACGCGATGCTCATGACATATGCGAGCGATCACGGAAACTTGCTCGGTTGTTCTAGGATATGCCACAGCTACCGGCAAAGTATCAGGGTTAACCGTAGACCATTCTGAGTAGCCGTGTGCTAGGAGGTCCTCCGGGTCCGTCGAAATAAATCCTTCTATACCAACCTCGTTCTCGATTCGCTTGATCGCCTGTTTTGAAGATCAGCCTGAGGGCATGAGAATATGCAGGTATTTTACCTTCTCCATCTCGGGCAACGTAGCATAATGAGGCGCAACAGATCGACCCAATGCAGATTGTACAGTGCCTTTAGTTTCGTTCAAGCTGGCAAGTCCCCATCCAAGAGCACCAGCTCCAATGGCTACTGCCAAAACCTTTGGTCGTGACCATCCCGGGTTATTCCTTGCTTTTCTCTGAGCAGAGTCAAGAGAAACACGAGAACGAAGGCCAGAGGAGACTGTAAGGCCTCGTCGAAGTTCCGTTCTTTGGGCACAGCGGCCTAATAGCGTTCTTGTCGAGGTCCTGCTGGTAAACATCTCAACCGAATGTTGAAGAAACCTATAAATTGATGATTCAGGCGGCCCGGTCCACAATTGGCCGTGATGTAGAACCAAGTTCGATTCAAGACCCAAAGGCTGCTGCTTTTCCTCCAATCAACAAACTTCAACGAGTCCGCTGCGGAATATGGCTCTTGCGAGCAATGTTTTGACCACGAACAGGAATCTCTGCCGCATCTAAGCGAATCTGTACCGAGTATCCGCAAGCAGGTGGAAGGGGAAAAAAGGATAAGAATCCTTCAATTCTAGCAATCAAGAGAGATATCTCGCGGAGAGGAAATCCGGAACTAGATGTGGCCACGATGGGGCTGACACTCACTTATAAGTAGTCTCAAGAACATCATCGGCGCACGTGGGGCGTATCCAGGAAGGTAGAAATCTAATTTCAAACGGCTTCTCTTGTAAGCATAGTCTCGCTGATGCAATACTTGGGCGCAGCGTTGCCGCTGGGTCTTAGCATGGCTTTTCCCATAGCATGTTGAGCCTAGCGGGTCTGTCTAATGGTGAGGGGGCACACGATCCATCTTTCATGGACCTTGTACGTGTGCGGTCTTACTGTAACAAGAAAGTCAGTCGCATGGATGGTTTGAGGCTCCCCACGCATTACGCCCACATGCACATCACAGGAACAGCGCGCATGAGACTCGCATTGTCGAATAGCAGCTTCAGGGAGTGCAGCCAACTGCATCATGGCTGAGAAGGATTCGACTGGCGACTGCAGTTCTCGTTAGTCATGCATTTTGACCTCATGCGTAATTACGACTCGGTACCCTAGATTCACGATGGATTTCCCCGCTCCTAAATGACTCGGTTTGCTCGCCGGTCCAGCAGTGTCACAACAGACAGCATGCACAGTGGGAGTGTGGAGAGGGGGAAGAAGCCGAGCCCACTTGGTGCTATTCGCAGTTTGGGGGTTTGAGAGCTGCCTTCAGTGGGATGGAGCAACTAGCTCAATGGAGAAGTAGGGGAATAAACGGAGAAACTCAATTCAAGAGACAAGTCATTCGCAAACAACCAACGTTCTCATAAACGTGGGGTGGTTAAGGAATAGGAATTCGCCTACATAGTACATCCGAATTCTCACCTCAGTCAGCCAAACTGTAACACAGCCACAACTTTACGCATTAGGAGGTCAACTGATAGTCAGATAACCATCCATGTAACCCACCAGCACTTTCGCACACAGGCTGTTTTCGTGATTATCTTGATCGCAAATTATTGTGCAATGCAGCCCTACTAGTTAGCTTTGTTCCTAAACTTACTCCTTGACAACCATGATGTTTGAAAGAAACACAAGCCACATATATGGGTGCTGAGACAGTGATGGGAGACGTATCATCACAGTTATGGCAAATGTGAATGGCAGCAATGTTTTCTCTGGCGTGCTGCAAGACTAAGGGAAACGTCTTCAGTTCACCTTCATCACAGTTCGAGAGAGATATCTGTCAAGAATCGACACTTTCGTTGGGCTCAAATTCATCTTTTATCGTAGCCTCATGGGGGCTGGCTATCTCCAGGGTAGTTAAAGCCGCAAAGCAAACGTCAAATCCGAGACTCCATTCCACATGCCATTTTTACCATTCCCATCGCAAATCCACAATTTAGTGAGAGATAGCGTAAGCACGTCGGCGGTCACGCTCCTCAGCGATGGTGAGCTTGACACCCTTGCCCTTGGGCAGAGAGATCCAAGGCTTGTCCTGGCCAATGACAAAAACGTTGCTCTCACGGGTAGCAAAGCTGTTGTCAATGGCATCCTTGACGTGGACAATGTTGAAACCTCCGTCGTGGCGCTCACGGTGAGTGATGACACCAACACGACCCATGTTACGACCACCAGTGACCATGACGACGGCACCAGTGTCGAACTTGATGAAGTCAGTGATCTTGCCAGTGGCGAGGTCAATCTTGACAGTGTCGTTGACCTTGATCAGAGGGTCAGGGTAGCGGATGCTGTGAGAATTCGTTAGCAATGGGGTATTTGGGGTTTACATACAACCGTCAAATAAAGCTCCTGTCTTGTCGGGTGACTTGAATCGACCAAAGCTTGATCCAACGGCTGAATGATGTCTGACAGAACTCACGTTCGTGCATCGTGCGTGACCAAGAATGGGATTCCACCGCGACCAAGCTGGACACGCTTGACCTTGCCAAGCTTGTACTCAGCCTCCTCAGCCTGGATTCGGTGGACGGTGAATCGGCCCTTGGTATCGTAGACAAGACGGAAGTTCTCGCCAGTCTTCTCGATGGTGATAACGTCCATGAAACCGGAGGGGTAGGTGGAATCGGTGCGGACCTTGCCGTCGACCTTGACCAGTCGCTGCATCAGGATGGCCTTGGTCTCGCGGTAGTTGAGAGCATACTTGAGGCGGTTTCGGATGAAGACGATCAGGGGCATGCAGTCGCGGAGCTTGTGAGGACCGGCAGAAGGCTTGGGAGCGTAGGTGCCGGACAGCTTGTCAAGCAGCCAGTGCGAGGGGGCGCTGAGGCGCTTCTGGTGCTTCTTGCTATCGAGATGGTCAGACTCTCGTTCTCATAACGGGACAACAGGAGTGAGAAATCCAAGTCACGATTTCTTGCAATCGCATTGGTGATCGTTCTCTTAGTATTTTACTTACATTCCGCGGGCCATTTTGTCGGTTGGCTGGTTTGTCGACGGTGATGAGGATGGACGAGGAATCCAACTTCAGAAAGTTGGAGTTTGTGCAGTTGCCTTTTTTTTTAAACTAGGGTTTAGCCATAATTCGGCAGGAGCATCGGTGGGTACTACTTGCCTTGATAAGATAGGCTGATAAGATAATCATGTGAAGTGGATCGAAATAACCTCAAACACTGGTAGGTAGCTCTTTTAACCAAATGGTTTTATTGAATTATCTTGTCATTAAGATTATGCATGGTGTATGCCCGGCATGAGTGCCCCCGAAGTCATGCTAAACTCAACCTTCTGGCGGTAGTATGACAAGATATCCTTTTTGGATGTCGAAACATTCCCATCTTTGCCGGTGAGGCACCCTTGTTTTCCTTTCCTCAGCGCCAAAGAATACCACCAGATACAAGTGATAAGCGATCGATAACCAGCGCGTGCTGTCTGTTCGTCCAGTTCCAATTCTCAATCTATGTACGCCCAATACCATTGCAAACCAATTTTCCGACTCCTAACTTTCATAACATTAATGAAGAGCGCTGCGACTTGTAGATGCTGGCCCGGCTGTTGATAACCTACTCGGGTGTTGAATTCCTTCTTTGATGTGACTTTTCTGTGGGGTATTTACTGGTGGAGAAAGACCAGGGATGCCCTCAATACCAAATCGTGGAATCGCTGGCGAAAGCTTGGCATCGTCAAGTAATAAGCGCGAGATGTCCATTTCACCACCCATGAATTGAGGTGGCATAGCCTCACCAAACTCGAAAACATGGCCTGCTCCCATAATCTCGCCTATCTCGACTTTTTGCTGAGCTGGCCATCGAGAAAGATCTTCGCGCGAGGTCGACTGGTTCATTTGTGGCTCTAGTGCTGTAGCCTTTCGAGGTTTAAATGAGTTCCCGGCTGGTATTCTTACAGATGGTCCCATAACGTCGTTCCCTCGACTTATCTCTCTGGTTTGGAGATTGCTTTTCTCTATTCGTTGATAAACACTGGAATATTTGTTGCGTACTCGATCTCTCAAATCTGTTGGTTGGCGACTGGAAAGATGGAAGCGCGGGTCACGATGAATCTTGGTCCAAGCGGGTCCATGGATCTCTAAACCCTGAAGAATTTCCATGTCGTCTTGTTCAGTAAAAGGTCGACGTTCGCGGCGATGCGACTTCTTGAAGGGTCCATGAATACCGAGCTCCACAAGATCCTCCATCTTCTTGCGATGTGCTCGACTCCTTTTCTGTTTAGGAGTAGTGTCAACTTCTTCCTGCATCGTTGAGGCCGTGTCTTTTGCTGATGTACCATTTCCATCTACCGGCATACTTTCAAAGTGCACATCTGCTTTGCCCGTCTGGTTCGACCCCCGGTCGAAGCGTGAAGGCGAGTTTGGTTCAAGCGATCGGTTGGACTTGCGGAGCTCCTCGGGGCAGCACGTCCTGAACCGATCCTTAAGATCCCCAGCTGTCCGGTCGTTAAACTTGAAGTCGGTATCTTCAAGTATGCTCGTCCACTTTCCGACCCCATGTCGATTGACGCCCAATAACAAATGGTTTGTCTCCTCTTCGGACCACTTCCGTCTCGGCTTGCTGGTTCGCTTTCGCGTTTTACTGGCTACTGAAACCGATTCACCCTCTTGAGACGCTTGAGTGGATGGCTGGGCGGCAGGCTGCGCGAAGTCGGGCATTGCCTTCATATGCGAGCCATCCTTGCTATCAAACGAATCCGAAGATATAGGAGGAAATAAAGCAGCGTGGGGTGGAGGTTCGTGAAGCCCATTGATGATCGGTGGCATTACTGGCGCTTGCTGAGCGGCTTTTTGTTTTTTCAGTGGCTGTGGGAGCTGCATGAACTCATCTTTGACATGAAGGCTGCGATATCTCTTTTTGTTCGATGCGTCTTCAGGAAGCTCGGGACCGTCACCTAATAACCGAGTTATTGAATTGTTTGGTTCTACAGCATCCGAGTCGCTTGAAGCTACTCGCAGCGGAAATCCTCCCAAAGCCGGTACAAGCTTTCCATCCTGGACAGTCCCTTCCTTGCGAAAGTCTGAAGAAATATCGTCGTTGGTCAAATTTATTAAATCAACGGCGTTAAAAATAGATTGTGTGTCAGCAAGTGGTCTATCACCACGATAATTCGTGTCGGACTCGATTGGTGCCAATGATCGATCAGTGGCAGATGGGAATGCAAGGGAATGAAGTGGTGGAAGATCGGCATGGTTGAGTTGCGGTCTCGTCGGCTCGTTGAGCAGATGAATTAAGCGTGGCTCGATCGTGGCCATCGTGGGCTCTCAAAGGTGGGTTGGCACATCGAGCATGAGTTGAAGTCAATAGAAGAAACAGATAGTTATGATTGAATGCGATATTAGCCAGGGGGGGAGAATATGAAGAGGGGAGGGGAAGCTGCATATGCCGTTGGCAAGAGGCAACAGCTCAGAAAACCATGTTGACCACGAGTTTGGGGAGCTGGTTCATAAGAGTTGGGGCCATGAACGCTTTGATATAGTCTCACTTGGGCTGTATGTCTCTCAGTTGCAGTAGCACGTGAAATCGCCACATGTTGAAGCTTGTCATTGGCAAATTCAACCGGAGGGGCACAACAGCACTGAAGCGATGGCTACCAGGGAATGGAGGAAAGAAAAGCCAAGATGTTCATCCACAGTGACAAAAATACTTGAGTAACTCGGTATATGATGAGGACGCATTTTACCAAATTTATTTCAACACCCTATATCAAGGTATGATGTTTTCTTGCTCCCCCATTGATGGATGGCGGCAGCGCGTCCCGTGACGGTTCGAAGCATAATACCTACCTACCTAGGTAGGCAGATGGCTAGCAAAATGCTATTCCGAAAGCTAAGGTAAGCTAATTAAATTAACTTAGCTTAATAGAAGATCGTAAGAGAATTTTTTAAGAGTAGGAAGGCGGAGACGTTTATAAAATTGTAAAAAGGTTTTAAATATAGTAGTCGACGAAAAGACCAGCTACTTGTCTCGTTGCTCTCGGTTGTTAGATTTTAACGGCTCAACTGACTTTAGACTCTGGAAACACTGGTCAAATGGAATTCCGGTCTGTCCCGAGCAGCTCCGGGATTCGACATGTGGCTCTCATTGGATGGCGGCATCTGAAACCGGAGCTTTATTCTGGGGAAACGAACATCAAACTCGGTATCTTGTGTACAGAGTACGTACCCTACTCACTTCTTCAGCTTTGCTTGGCCATATGTTACTGCCAATCAATCAGTTCATAATCATGGCTTCTTCACTCCCCACCTTCCCACGAATAATATTCACTATTATAGAGCCCATCTCTTTGTAAGATTTCGCAACAAGGCTCTTGCACCCGCCCCGTAAATGGCACATCTGCTAACATAAAAAAACAGAGTTGTTGGTTTTGCTGGTGCCGTCATTGATCCAGCTTGGTTCATCGGAGAGCAATCTCCCCAGAAGAACGACGGTGATGCTTCTCCTAATAGCATTATTATAGCCTGGCAGCTAGGGAATTTATATTTGCTGCTAGCATTTATTGGGGTGGCGATCCTGTCAACTACGACTGAAAACCGAGTTGTTCGCTCGTATCTCGTTGCTCTTTGGCTCGCAGATATTGGCCACGTTGGCTTCAGCTCTTATGGGATAGGCTGGGACAAGTTGCTAAGTCCCATCCAGTGGAATGCCATGACTTGGGGAAATGTTGGAATGACGGTAAGCCAGGAATAGAATGAGATGCTGCCATATCATCTCCAGCCTTAAGGTTGATGCTGACCTACGACTTAGTTATTCCTGTTCTTCACGAGAACAGCCTATCTCACGGGCTTCTTTGGACCTGATCACGTCAACAAATCCACCAAGAAGACCGCCTAATGACCATGACTGCGTAAACTATTTTTAGGAGCCATCGGTGACAGAATAGCCATGGCTGAAGATTCTCAAATTTAGTGAAGCAGATACTTGGAAGACATCGCCAACATACGTCGGTTGAATTTGTATCCTCTCTTCGTCCTATAGCTTATAGATTCATGAGATTAATCATAAGTTGCGATGCAATTATAATACGGATAGAAGAAAAGAAGATCAGACCTTGTAGCTATATGCAAAGGTGTACCATCTCAGGTGAGGTTGCCTTACAGGCAGGCCTACCTAGGTACCTACCTATGTAGGTACTCCTTACAGTGGAGACTAACACCTCCCGTGATTTGGCGTCCGGGGTGGCTCTTTGTGAGGGTGGTCAAAGCTCTCCAACACCAAGAGTTTGGTCCAGGGACGCGTTAGATGTCTTCGCGTTACCTGGACCTTCAGGTTAGGGTTAGAATTATTGGCTGATAACGCGAAGGTATCAATCATCACGACAGCGCGTTTGGCGCAACCTGCCTACTAAGGTAGGCTCAACCTCACGCATACACACCTAGAAGCCATTACGGAATAATGAATACTCGGAGTGCGGCAGGGCGTGCATCTGCTCAGAATGAAAAAAGCGAACCGAGACGAAGCAACCGGAGAAAGGACCCGGTTCAGCGTGCAACAAGCCCAGCAAAGAATATTGTTAATCAGCCCGTACCTGAACCCGTTGGGGTTTTACTGAACGATCCGGTCGCTCGCCGTAACCCACCTCCTCAGGCTCGAGACGACATTAGCATCCCGTCGATTCCACTAAAGCCTGACGATGAGACCGAGTTCTATGATGACTATGATTATCTGCAACCGGAAGACTTCGGCGAAGAAGAACCTGAGAATGTCCACAGCCCCGTCGAAAAACTTCAACTTGGTCCAGCAATCACTATAGCACAGCAAAGGATCCTGGAGCTAAGCGTTCCAGACTTAGCAAGAGCCGCTGATAGCCTGTTTGAATGCTTCCAAGGAAATGAAGCTGACGATGTCTTCAATGGAATCTTGGCCATCAAGCGACGTGCTTTTCAGGCCATTAGAGAAGAATATGATGCACTTGACCAGTCTAACTCGGCACCGTTCATTGATTTCGCGCACTTCGTGGATGCCACTCCCACCCAAAACCAAAGTGTTAGGGTGACTCAGATCGCACGCACCAACGTTGTGACAGCTTACGACATGCTTTACGGGCGTAAGAATGGGGAGGCATCGGACATCTTTCCATTCCTCGAATGCCTCAACCGGGTTTTGCCTACATTTTTCACCCCAGCTGATAATATGTTCCAAAACCCTCAGAGCACATTACACCTCCGCACTTGGTTGTTCGTCGAAGATCTTTCTCATAACAAGGACGAAAGGGACTTTCGAGAGCTTCTTGTTTACTATTTCTGCAAAGACAAAGAGATTCTGATGGGTTTGAACAGATCGGGACACAAGGTCGAAGGACGGCTTCCTTCATACCCGCAACTTTTTTCTGGGGGCTACTTCAAAGACCTCGGTGGTGAAGAAGGTATCGATCACGATGTTGATGATCTCTGCTCAGCAAGGATCGCTCAGATCAAGAAGATCATCGATGATAACAAGGAGGATGGGGGAATCTCCCAGCTGAGAAAACATTTCCCCCTACATAATTTGGTGGAAGATCTCTTAGGGTGCTTTGAAAGCTTGTACAAAGTTTTGGCGTACGAAGAGAGCGTGAGGGCAGGTACTGAACCTTCTCAACATGGCCAACAAGAGGCTGCCTACAGCCAAGGGAATGATTATGGTTCAGAGTCACAATCAATTGTGCGTGTGGGAAGTCAGGAGGCTGAGTAAGTAATATTCTTTACCTGGCAACAGGACTAAGTATTGACCTCTCAACAGGCCCAGTTTGTTTGCTGGGCCAAAGTCCATTCAAGCCTTGCGTGGTGGAAGTCGAGCAACCAGTACTGTTCCCCCTTCCAACCAACAGCTCGCAGGTTTCAGGTCCGGAGTTCCCCGTGATTATCATGAGCATTCAAATGCCGACCTCCTGAATGGTAGTCCATTCCCCCCCGCAAGTTCTTATCGTTTAGCTACCGAAGGCCGGGGAGGACGAGAAAGAGGGCAGAAACGACCGCGACTTTCCGAGGATGACGAAGATGAAGAAGATGAAGAAGAATCATTTGAGACCGACACTCGGCGTGTTGATCCAGCGAGGCGAGATGAGCTACAACGACAGATGCCGCCACCTCCAAGGCCACAACCTGTCCCACGGCGTCCTCAAAGGCGTGTTTCTGAATCTTCATTCTCTTCAGGGCCCACACACCCTTTTTCTATGGAGCAGTCGTCGCAAGATATGGGGCTACGCTCAGCGTCGCAGGCGCCATTGTCCTCCAGACCTTTCAACGCTATCGCTAAGGCCGCATCACAGCGGAAAAAGGAGGTTCGTATGGCAGATCCAGAGCGACAAGGACCACGACAGCGCGTTCCTTGGAGTGAACACGACTCCCAGGTCCTTTTGGATCTTATCCAAGAATACGGTGTCCGTTGGTCGTCCATTGAAACCATGAGTGAGCGTTTTGAATACCCACGCAATCAACAGGCATACCGCGACCGTGCTCGAAACCTCAAGACGGATATTCTCATGATCGACATGCTATTGCCTCCGAACTTTGACGGCGTGGCTTTGAGCAATAAAGAAATTGCAAAGATCAAAGGAGTTGGGAAGAACCCGTTTCGTAAAGAAGCGGATGTTGATGACAACAACAATCCCATCAACACTGAGCTTGCAGAATCCACGCCATTTTAACCTTGGGCGGCATAGATATGGAGATGTGTAAATTCAGCGAGTGGTTATAATCATGTACAATTCTTCTTTGGCGTTATGCTTTACATTACAGATCACGGCGGCCATATCGCGTCACGCGAATTCTAATCCAGGGGAGACGAGTCCTTGCTCGCTGCTGTGGTGTTTGTTTACAAACCCTGGTCAAAACTGCATGGCATTTGTAAGTCAATCCATAGTTGAAAGCATGAGTTGCGTAATGAATTTCTAGTAAAATAAGCTGACTAAAGAAAGGCCAATCTCCTCCGACACCTTAGAATCTACAGAGCCCGCTACGCATATCATCATTCTTGCCCGGACTCTTCGAAATGGCTGGCGGCATAGTTATTGTGTTCTACCCTAAGAAATGGTGCTGATGAAAGCTAGTCGTGCTCTCAGTCCAGACAACAGCTAGAAGCGCCGGTCTTGTCATGTCAAGAAGGGTACGATTTGTAAGGCTGAGCCATAAGACCCCCATAAAGACCTCTCATTTCAAAACCAATGCCACAAACGCCAGTGTCTGAGAATGTTTGTCGGAAGAGAGAGGGGAAAAAAGAAGAGAAGGGCATATCATGAGCAGTTGATAAAACCTTGCGAGGCTAGCTCGTCCGTCGGTCGAAAAGTCAAAAGCCGCGCGGTAGAAACAGTCGGGTGTCTCAATAAATGGGTATCAGCCGTAAAGGCGAGTTGAAGCAATTCTTATCTGTATAAAACAGTAATCTTCCTCGCGAGTTCAGAAATGTTATAACAAGATGACAAAGGGTATGCTGCAGTTTTCCGGGAAATGGTATAGCGTTAAAGTGGTGTGAGCAAAGAAAGATGGTCGCAGTAAGAGCGTTTGGTTCCATGTCGTGTCAAGCAGAGACATGATTTAGTGACAAAGCGTCTTCTGTTCGCATGAAGGGCGTATCAATTCTGCATGGTAGTTGCTGCCTTCAATAAACAGCATTCATCGATGACGATAAGGGACATCCCTCTGCTTGAGTCGGTTCGTTCTCCATCCCTCGTACCACTGTTCCCGACTAGCTTCACGTAGCTCGGCACGCCATTCGCTGAAAACAGCCTCTTTCAGACGTTGAAAGTCACAATGCTCATCATTGTAAGGATCAGCAAAACCCCACGGGAACTGTCGGCCAATGACACCTGGCTCGTACAGATCCGGACTGATGATGGAAAGTGGCAGGAAAGGGATCTCATCTTCTTTTTCTTTGGCCTCTTCTTGTGCTTTATGTCGTCGAATGGAGCTGGTGGATAGTCTCTTAGAGCTTGGAGACGCCGCCGGGCTTTCTCGATGGCCTTGTAGTGGGAATTCCTGGCTTTCAGGGGTTTGGGCACCACCACGTTCGTGTCCAACCTCGTCTTCCTCCTCGTCCTCCTCGGCAATCCTTTCGGAAGTAATACTACTCTCATCCTCATCATCAAGGCCAAGTGCCTCCAGGGGATCCAGGCCCGATTTCTTGATGCTGTCCCAAACGCTTCGTTTGAGAACATTCATATGCTTGGTGGTAATGGTATCGGCCTTGGCAATGACTGGGATCACAGTAGTCTTACCCTGAAGCGTACGCAGAACCTGCAAATCAAGGTCTTCATCCAGACTCCCTAGCACACGCGCACCGAGGTGTCCGTTTTGCTGACCATTGATAGCCGGGTTCCTTGCAGATGCAATGTTGCGATCCAATCGAGAAGGATCAAGGACAAGGAAAGTCGCATGGATGTGGGTGTCTTGCACACCAGGAGAGCGTACTACCTTCATTTCCTCTGCAAAGGTTTCCTCAAACTTGCTTTCAAGAAATGCGGACATTTCCCTAAGTTGAAGGTCGACTACATTCTTCTCTAGACCTTCTGAGTCCCAAATGGTGAGACCAACACGCTCCCCATCAATCTCAGTTTCAAGATAGTGTGGAATAAAGTTTCCAGAGGGGGTGTTGCGATTCTGTGGCACTTCATCATCACCCTTCTTGGCTCGTTTCTTGGGTGGAAGAGCGAGCGCTGTTTTGAGAAACTCGAGAAAAGATGTTTTTCCAGAGTTACGAGTACCAATGACTAGAATGCTGGTTTTGGTGTTAGCACACGACTAATAAGTAAATGAAATACAGAAACCCACTTCAAAGGCGTCGGATCCTTTCGTCTGCGAACACGGCGAGGACTGTTGACCGTGCTAATAGCACTACTAGCATAGCTGTAGCGGCCACGGTTTGTCATGCTTTCTGTTCTGGCATATGGATCAAAACCACCGTTGGGCAACGGCGGAACAGGGACGGTAGCATGTGCAGCAGCGCCATATCCCCGAGGATATTCTGCTGAAGGCCGAATAGCAGTGTAATCTACTGATCGAGGGACGTTGGCTGGTGACTCGGGGCGCAACTCGGGGCCGAAGGATTTCGATAGTTGTTCAGAATGGTTGGCGAATTCGGGCAGCTTAGGAGCAATGCGCGTCGAGGCCTGGCGCTGTCGTTCAAGCTCGGCCTCCCTAAGGGCCTGAGCCTTACGACCACCTTTGCCTAGATCGCCACTTTTGCTGCGTCGGAGTAACATGCCGAAACTGGTACGGCGAGGCTGCTCGTTGTTCATCCTCTGAGGGATTGGTCATGAAAAGGAAAAGAGTCGCGGCCAAGAAAAGGCAACTCAGAAGAGCGAGCGGTACGAGAAGGAGGGTGCGGAGCACGTGGAAGTAGCGGGGGGAGCTAAGATGGAAGGATGGGGAGCAAAAACTAGATGGGTGACTTTAAATGAAGTCGAGAACAAATGACAATGGATCGGAGTGGAGGAAACGGGAACGATCGAGACGGAAGGTGGATGGGCGTATGATAGTGGGCGGCCTTGGTTGATAGTTCAAAGTGTCCAAGCGAGTGGGCGGCACGAGGCAGCTGGTTGCAATAGCTTCGTAGACGGACAATCAGCAGAGGTCAACTGAGCAGACGCCGACTGATCTTCACACACCCTCTGTCAACGACAGGCTTTTCCAAGCAATTCTTGAGGAGCAGAAAAGGGGATCTGTACAGTGAAGGAAGTGATGCGGTTGATGGACTAGTACCTACCTGAGGTACGGAGTATGAGCGCCTGTACCAGGTGTGGAGAGCCGCCAGTGCCAGTAGTGGGTGTAAGAGATCAGTGGAGAGTGTTTGAGAAGTTGAGTCTCTGAATGAAGGTCGAGGCGTTGGTTTAGTTTGCAAAGGGGGAGATGAGCTGGACAACGTGTCTTGCCTGGTCTTTCCCGACGTTGATTCGTAGCCTTGAGATGAGATGGAAACAGGATTGATGCGCGTCTGTAGAGTTGGGCGCTTTTGGGGGAGTTATTTACCAGGGGTGGCCCAGGCTCGTTTCGAGTAAGATAAGGCACCTGATTGGCTATGTTATTTAAGTTGTGGAAGGTCAAAAAGGGCACTGATGGAGGTCGAGATTAAAGGCATGGATTCAATAGAGCTTAGACAACGGAATTGTGCCCAAAAGAATACCAGCCAAGGTAGTACCGGCTCCAGCTCTTATACATGGGTAAACAAGACTCAATGCCCAGTCGGAATGATTGCTACGTATAGACGCCGGGGATCCATATTACTTGACCTACATACAGTATTCCTTACTCTTGTTGATGATATGCCCGAGACATAAGGGTAGGTATCATATTGAATCGCTTCAAACATTAGGATACACAAGCCTGGCCCAGACACACTGTGGCCTGTAGGTGTTCACAGATGCCATGCTTTCAGTCAGACAGCATGCTAAGGCTTCTTTTTGCTTTTCCCCTCGTTTCAATTACCATGACTTTTACCATATCATCTGAAAGACGTCAGGATTCGCAATCCATCGGCGCATTTTGTTCTGAGACAATCCCGGATGCGGACCCTTAAAACTGATTCGCTAAGCTTCTGCAGCGCTAGTGATGGTGCAGGGTCCAAGACAATCTGACTGGACGGGGTAAGGGGCATTAGGGGGGAGCCGATTCTGCATGAGGACTCGACTCCGTTTATAAGAGACGGTGATTATTTTGTCAATTTGAGATAAAGCCGCAGTCAGCAGCCTGAGCCAGACAAGGAGCCTGTGTATCTCTCACCTACCTACTTTCTTCCTATATTATTGACCACCGACTGTGTCTTGCAACACAGCCAAGGAAGCTCCAGTCTACCTAGCAGAGGTCCTGGGTCCTGGCCGCATGGTTCTTATCCTTATGAGCGGGGGTATCTTGAGGTGGAGACAGTCCCGCCAATCCATCGCCACGGGCATATGGCTTTGGGCTTAGACTCTAGTGTATTAAGTCTGTGTCTTTGTATCTTAATTACCTGGCTCTCGGTGCG
The DNA here is from genome assembly GCA_013396095.1 of Fusarium sp. NRRL 52700. Classification (NCBI taxonomy): domain Eukaryota; kingdom Fungi; phylum Ascomycota; class Sordariomycetes; order Hypocreales; family Nectriaceae; genus Fusarium; species Fusarium sp. NRRL 52700. The sequence goes on along the minus strand of JAAQRM010000413.1, from coordinate 242,295 downwards.
GAGTTCTCTGTACGTGCGGCCCTATTGCTTGCATTTTCGGATACAAGCTTGTTGATCAGGACCGGATCCTGGTATATTCGTCCCTTTCTTGTCTGATTCCAGCACATACACAGGATATTTCCATGAGCCAACGAAAACTGGACATCCCAACTTTTAGGCTGTGTCGGATCGACCCACTGATGCAGGTACACGGCTTGTCAAGTGTCAACTAAACTGGGCTTGAGGAAGAGGTTAGATGCCTCCACCAACTGCATCCGTCGATAACAAGCACTAAAGTGTCGTCCTTCTGTGCAGCAAGAATACCTTGAAGGACATATAACGCCAAAGCACGGGCGGTTCTTGTAGTTCTCCGTATGTACTTAGGTAAGGTGAAGTAGCTGTATGAACAGGGAAGCCAAGTAGGATTGTACTATTGTAGTGATAAAACACCGTGGCTTTAATTGCAGGGCATCTAATGCATGTAAGCGACGAAACAATAGGTTTCTAGCGCTAGTTCATTTACCGACAGATCCATTCAGGTCTTACTCAACCCAAGGCCTGTTTTTTGGACACTGTTTCTAAAACGGCGGCAACTTAGGTATCAATGCTTTGTTACCTAATCTGTCTAAATGCTACACGTATCATTAATTCATGAAGAAGTGAACTGCAAGTTCCCATACGGACAATACATCCCAGTTCTGGACTGAGCATATCCTTGAACATCTATCAATCCTATTCAGTAATCTCCTCCTGCGCTACACCAAGCAAGGAAAGCTCTCATTTGTAAAACCATTCGTGACGGACTGACCTCGGTGACCTAGGACAAACAATATAAGGCGTCAGTATGTGGCTATCGCGTGGTAGGACAATTGATCCAGTGATCAGGTCGAAATAATAGGTAAACGGCAACAAGAGGAGGGAATCTACAAAGGGCACAACAATATTCTATTTGTGGTGACTGCGGCTAATGGCCAGGCTGTACTCCTCCCATCAAATGTCTACTTGGCCTTCAACTCATGACACTATCAGAGATTCATATCTGATGACCTATAACACGGGCGGTCATGGCTAGTCCATGTATTTAGTACTAAGTGTTCATTCCTGGAAAAGTCAATAAGAATACATGGCTGTCTCCGGCTTTTACGCGAACCACCGCCTGGTCCAAATAATATATAGGACATAAAGACAGCATGCAATGGGATATTGTTGCATCGCTCCCATACAGTTTCTGTGCCAATGAATTCAAGGCCAATGTTCTGGATCTCGAGAGGGTTCTGTCTTTTGACTTAGGCAAGCTCATGATATTTACCAGACAGTGCCTATCGTACTCTATCTATATGAACTGTACATATTCTTGTTACATGAAAGGGAGAATTCGTCATAAGTTGTCGTGTACAGAGTAGTTTACATTTCCACCACACCTGTTGCGGTGGCAGTGGCTCAGCCTTCAAAAACTTCATGCTGAAGCTCGATGCCAAAGTCTTGTGCAACATCCTTCATTCTTTTTTCCATTTCATCCTCCATCCCCCCTCCAAGACCCAGCCACTGGCGCAGCTTAAAGATGTAGAAGGCCACATCAGAGGCTGCCATGACAGTCTTGAAGATGATGTGGCGCCAGCGATTCTGAAGGCGTTGGCTCAGTGGCAACTGGGGGTCCTCGAATAGACTTCGGCTCGCCCACTCGCCCATCATCTTGACGCGGTTGACTGGTGATCCGAGGTACTGGTTGTTGCCTTGTACGATCCGCATATTGCGACCGATGAAAATCAGCTCTTGTGGCCACTTATCTTCATCTGTCAGGATCTCTCGAATGCCCTGCTTCATTCGCTTCTGCATCGCGTAATGCCGCTCAGCCGGCGTATTGCCCTCGAGCTCTTTCATTATCCCATTATGCGTGCGCTTATCCCCACCCTCGTACGGCCGCAGTAATGTTGCGCTCGCGAAGAGATCTGCCGCCTTGATCCCCCATGCTTCTGTCACTTGTGATATTGTTTTATTGTCGAATGTCATGAGTGCTTTCCAGAAGGTGGCATATTCATTTCTGAACTTCGATGACATGTACACATAGAGACCATGGTCAATAAGCACAAGCTCTGCTCGCCCATTGGGCAAACGTCTGATAAAGATGTTGCCAGGGTGAGGATCGCAGTGAACAACTCCCCACTTGAAAATCTGTGCGGAGAATAGGTCCACCATTGTCGTCATGACTTCTCGCGTGGACAGGCCAAGTCCCCCACGGCCTCGTCGGCCTCGCCATAATTCCTGACGTTCTGGCTTGAGGTTCTCTTGAAATGGCCTTGTGCGAAGCTCGAGACGCGCAGCCTCGAGATCAATTTGCGGGAGTGGGCGACCAGCGCCAGGGGATCCATTGCCATGTCCTCCAAGCCATCTCGAGGTTATGGCTTTCTTATCCCAGAGCCTCACTCCCTCGATCCACTCAGTCACGAGAACTCGCTTCGTCGTAAATTCGGGATAAACCGTAGGAATGTATACTCTCCCTTTCAAGGCTTTCTCGGCATTAACAAGCTCCCGCATTTTTTCTGAATTTTTGGCCTCGTTCACGAAATCAGTCTCCAGCTCGAGTCGCTCTGTGATGAAAGGGACTAGTTTATACAGTGGGAGGTCAAACCACTTGGAGTATATCCATGCGACGGTCCTATTTTGCATCAGTAAGTACGTGGGAGTTATCTGCATTTTTCGGGCTTACTTGAAGGCCCATAGATCCCATGATATTTGCTTCGCAATCTCCCGTTTCTGTATTTTGATAGCGACTTCGCGACCATCCGCAAGTCTGGCCCAATGGACTTGAGCAACACTTGCACTCGCTCGAGCCTTCCACTCCATCAATCCCATCCCCTCCTTCCCTGTGAAGCTGACGCCAAAGACCTCTTCGACGCTTTTTCCGAAGTCCTGTCTTATCACTGCTTCAATGTCACTCCAATCGTCTTGCGGTGCGTCATCAAACATGCGACTGAACATCTTTTGGAATTCGGGGGGAAGCACGGCACTCTGCATTGCAATGGCTTGTCCAATCTTGAGATAAAGTCCACCATTGGAACGGAGAAGGTTGAACAGCCGCTCGGCATTCCGATTATGCAAGTCCTGCACAGTTCCGCCAGTAATGGGCTGGGGTCGAAAATTCAGCTTGTAGTCGAAGGCTACGAGCAATCCGGTTCCGAACGTGTGTAGAGAGCGCCCAAAACCAGATGCGTATATCTGACGATCCCCGAGATAAATAGTACCTCCCAATACGCATGTCAAGAGCAAGCGCCGCGCCCACCACCGTCCCCGTCTGTATTCCTTCGCGCGCTGGGGGGCACCAAGCTCCTCTGGCGACGGCGGTCGCATGGCCTGGAAAGGGCCACTTGATTGTAGTCTTCGCAACGGTGGTGCGAGCGTTCTGGGTCGGCAGCGCATGGTGGCGCGCGCTGAGTGGCCTTGCATGGCGTTGCGCAACATGCTGAGGTCGGTAGTGATCAACAGTTGAGTACCATGAGCAATGAGTGGAATACAGCTACGTGTGACTGAGTGAAGACATGGAGGGGGGAGGTTGAAGGAGAAGATGAGGGCGAAATGCAATAATCCTCTTGCCCTATCTCCGGAGTCATTGATGACGTCCGAGATAAAACTTCCCGGATAGTTTATCTCCGGAACGGCTCGGATAATCGCGGGGCACACGATCGCCCTCCGCAGGTCGTTGTAATCTGTGGCCGATTTCCCGACTCAGTCTGTGTGACGTAACAGACATATCGAACAAATGTCTAGCTAATTATACGAGCTACCGAGTAACTCTCGTGAACTGGGCGCAGTGCGTACTCTAAGTACTTGGAAAGACGTCTCCTAGGCACGGTGGAGCTTTTCTAGTTCAGTGTCTTCCCCGTAGATCGTATATTCACGTTGTTAGCATTGTTAGGTACCAGTTACACCTCGGGTTCATGGCATTATCCCGGGCCAGACGGAATTTTATCTTATACATGTTCACCGTTTTGATATCATAGGTATAGGGATAATATACATCTAATTCCAACCGTTGTTCTGGTATCATGTCAGATACTGTCGATTATCGACTAGATATAGGGTAGGCATAACAGAGTGAAGGTTCAGAAATAGAAGTTGTAGCGCTTATCGAACGGTGTATGTAATTTAAACATATAAATCAAATAACACCGACGAAACCATAAATTATCAAACACAAGTCGAAACGTGAAGCCCTATCAATACGAGTATCAGTGGGATGACGAGTATGAGACTATACCCCAGTTGTCGAAACATGAAGCATTATGCAGTGCGTTTCGTGATTTAGAAAACCATAATGAGGATGAGGCTGTAGGTCATTCGAGGCAAGGCAGCTTTTACATATCGAGGATAATAAAAAAAGGCGCAAAGCACGGCATCATCCTTTGTACGGTTTTCTAACCCCCCCCCTGCTGAGCTGGCTTGGTCGCTGGGCCAGGGTCCGAAGGGGAGCATCGGCCCGTTGCATATTGATTGCGGCACAAGAGGGTATGATGACTACATGGTCGGAAGCCCTCATTCAAGTCATGTATCTAGCCATTCGAGATCTATTTTCAACAGTAAGCATTGATATATAGGACGAATAAGTCAGTTTGCCATATTAGCGACTTATCATAGTAGTGTTGTGACGACGAATATTCCGTCGCTGGTCTTGATATTAGTACTATCGAGGCAACTGAGACTTTAGACGCGCGTAACCACGTTGAGAGCACAATTGAGGTCAAATTTCCCACGAAATGCGGAATACTACATGGGTATTACCATAGAAAGTTTGCTCCTGAGACTAAGTCAGCCACGCCAGTGCACATTATTGACCTAGGTTATTGCAATGGGAAGATTGAGTGTTGGACAAAACGTTGTCTCAGATATAGATAGCCAGGGCTCTCGTTCGAACCATAAACCCAGAGAAGAGCGGAGTTGTCTTTTAGCTTCATAGACTGCATAGAGATCGAGCCTAAACTGGCCGCATAGGACAAGGATATTGAGCCAAGCACAGAAGAGGCGCGATAGAGGGTTCGTACTTTATGACTGCAACCGAAAATGACGCCTGCCTTCCGACGTGGGATTGGTGGGTATGTTACAACGGCGGGGACCCACATGTGCTAGCCTCCCAGTTCCCTCATGCTGTGAAATGGTGTGGTGGTGGGATAAGCAGCATGACATCCATGATTGAGAAATTAAACTTGTGGCTAAGATTGTCTTATTGGTAACCTTGGTGATGTGGCTGTTGGCGTAAACTTTGAAACCCGAGTCTTTATTTACTCCCAGTAAAAGAATTGGTTGTGGATAAAGTATGTGCTAAACGTGCAGCAGACTCGATACCAGTAGATCGGCAGATAAGATCAATCAATGCATGGAATATACAAATTTCTGCGACGTCCTTTGTTAGACTGGTCTCGCGTGTATTCGGTGAGGTCAGACGGCTGGGGCTGGCCCCCTTGTTCCTGGACCAGCGCATCGACATTCCCACCAGACTAGCTAATCCTAGATTAGCGCTCTCCGTTCCCCTAGTACCTGCTAAGCCACAAAGAGCCAAGTTAGATAGTCCAGAGCAAAGCACCTTGTCTGATAACACCCAAAGTCAATCCCCCTCCTCGTTGCTCGATCCCGACCACGACATTCGTTCCCAACTCATTTCTCAACCGGAGCACGGTGTCGAAACATATTGACGATAGCATCGATTGTCAAAGCCCACTGGGGCGTTCTCAGTATCATAAGGCGGCTTGGCGACCATTGTTTACTTCTTCAAGTCTACGACTTTATCGACAACAGGGACAACTCGGATCTCGCGACTGTGCTGCATTTTGCTATATTCACCGATATAGCCCCCAGTTCGTACGAAGGATCTCGGCAGCAAACGCGAGGAAAACAAACAAGAGCCAGACCAATTTCTTGAAGAGACATATTTTTGAAGAATTTGGGAGTCGCCAGCTCAACTTCGCAGCCCAGTCCTGGTCTTGTGGCTTGATTTCCCTGATTACTCTCACCCTCCCTTCGCCAATGTTATTCATCAACGCTGTAGCAGAAGGAAATAGTGAAAGAGCTACACGTTGATACATTGCCTTTCCGTCCCCACGTCTTCGCGACGTCGGCCGCTTGCTCTGTCGTCCTCTTGTCGGTTTTGAATCGGGCGCTTAGCGCACAGTTGCCATGTTACGCCCTGGCACACCGTTGACGGTGCTGCTGTTCGCAGCCTTTGCTTTGCTCCTGTTGGCTGTTATATCAACCCCAATAATTGAAGCCATTCCACTAAGCGACTTCGGCGGTGTAACATATGGCGTTTTTGGCTACTGCCAACAGGGCAAAGGATGTAGCAGTATCGGGGTTGGATATGACACTGGTCAGTCTACCGTGATCTTGAAACGCGTTCCCTCTTTCGAGTCGTACTAATGCTTCTTTTAGCCAAATTAGTTGGGGATGATAGTCAAGCCTTCGACTTACCATCTGGCGTTCGAAATACGCTATCTGCCATTCTTATTGTGCATCCAGTCGCGGCACTTATTACTCTTGTCATGACTATCATGGCGGCTGTGTCTCACTTGCACGCTCCCTCGCACTCGACAAGATACCTGCTTATTTTATTTATCTTCCTTCTCATTGATTTCCTGGTTTGCTTGCTTGCCTTTTTGATCGACGTGCTTCTATTTGTACCACATCTAGCATGGGGATCTTACCTTGTCCTTGCTGCTACTATCCTAGTTGCCATGAGTGGGTTGGTAACTTGTGCGATGCGTCGCACTCTGGTCAGCAGGAAAGACAGGCAGCGACGTATCGCTCAGAATGCTGAAATGAGCGGCGAGAATTATTACAACAGAACTGCTCAAGATAAGACGACTGCGGAGCCTGAAGTTTCTCGACAACCGACTCTACCTACCGTGAGTGGTGGCAATGGTGTCCATGACAATCTTCCGTCCTTTACTACCTTCGAACAGAAGAGTAGAAGCGACCAAGCTAGCGAAGAAGCCATCCCTCTTACCAGGCGGACAACATCAAATCGATCTCCAGCACCCCCTAACGAGGTGGCAAGCGTTGGCGAGTTTGAGGCCTTTAGCAGGAACCCGCAGAGGCAAGGTTCTCGCGATCAGTTTGGCAACTCAATCGACAATGCTACCGACCCTTATGCGACGCGGAGAGGGCCTTCTCCAAGCATGAGTAACCGTGGAACAGGAGGTTACCGCGGTGGAAGAGGGGGTTATGGTCGTGGAGGATATGATAGCTATGGAGTACCAGTCCGAGGCCGTGGAGGCTACGGGCCGTCTGGAAGGGCTGGGTATGGCCCCAGAGGAGGACGAGGAGGCTATGGACAACCCAGCCGAGGAGTCTATGCTGCAAACGGGATGAGGGGGGGTCTAAACGCGCCCCCAGGATACAACAACGGTCCTTACAATCGGAGACCGTCACCTGCTCAAAACTTTGCTCACGATGCTCAGCCGTCAGAGCCATCTAATGGATATAGCTCGACGAATCCTTCCATGCCAAGTGTGAACACCTACACTGCTTACAGCCCAGAGTCCACATTGCCTCGAGCTGAGTCACCGCCGCCTTTGCCAGGAACCGAGCCTGCTACTGTTGGGGGCCGTGCAATAGAAATGGATGCAACCCCGGCTGTACAGCGTCATGACGGAGGACCCTACGGACAGCTCCGGGACAGTGACGCGGACGTTGCAGGTATGGTTGGACTCCAGCAGGGGCAGATCCCACAGCGACATGATACGTACATGAGCGAGGGAAGTAAATATAGCACTGATGAGTATGGTTCCTGCTCCTGATTTCTCCACGATACTGACCAGATGACCAGGCAATATGTCCCACCTCGGTCAGGATGGACTCAAGGCGATGGCAGAAATTCACCCCGAGCCCCGTCACCTCTGGTAACTGGTCAACCAAGAGCTGAACTCACCGACAGAAGGACACCGCCTGTTGTTCAACAGCCTGTGGCCACCGGGAATAGCAATTACTACGAAGATGTTGATCCCCGTTTCGCCTCCGATGCACCACCCGCAAGTAACAACCTTCAGCCGCCCCCCATTGAGCCTATATACGAGGATATTCATGCCAACAATGCGGGGACTCGAAGCCCTGCCGAGTCTGAGCATTCGACATTTACCTCCATATCCCAGCGTGGGATCAACCCGCGTTGGAACCCCAACCCAAACCCCCCACCGCTACCGCACCAACAAGGACCCCCTCATCGCCGACCAGCACATCAACAACAGCAGCGACAAGACATGCTATTAGATACCCCCGACTTTCAACTGCCTAGTTCACGGACTGGACGAGGCCCTGGAATGGTACCTGGAAGCGCATACCCACCTGGCGGTTTCTAGTGAATCTGCCTAGTGAGCTTCTGTGATAGTATCATGGTCACCAGGCTGGGTTATTTCTAATATATACCCGACCCTTCTCCTGTTTTTCGGGTGTTCATACCTTTCAATTCTTCTTATTACGACCGTATGCCTGAAGACACAATTGTCCCTTAGACTAATCTAGTGTCTTTTGTTGGTTAACTATAACAACTGTGTTGGTTTACCATTCTTCATCCTTTGTGTATTACATTCCTTGAAACGTATATTTTGCTTCTTTTACTTCCATGTCATGGAAATCAGGTACCGTTTTGACCCATGCCTGATACATTCTTGTACACCTATTATTGTTGTTTTGTCTTCAGCTATAGCGTAGGACGCTGTGATTCCTTACTTGGTAGTTATTGTATGACCAGCCACGTCTGATGTCAACGGAATTCACATCGTCTTGAGAGAGGAAGTTCTGCTAGCAAGGTTGTTGATTTGATTTGATTGGTTGGTTGGTTGGTTGATTGACTGATGGAAAGAAAGAAGGAAAGGAAACACGACGAGACAATGAGCCTCTGCAGGTAAAAGCGGTCCTTGATGGTACGTCGATTGAGATGGATGAGAGGAGGGGGAGGGAATAAATATATAAGTATACATCTTCGTTTAGAGGAGGAATAATGAAGTATCGATCGAACTGGGTTCTTCTATATACAAGTCGTGGACCCTCAGCTGAAGCTGGGCAATCCTCTTTGTTTGCATTCGAGAACTGTATGGCAAACCGCGACTTGATACTGCCGCTTGCGCATACAATCGCCACCTATGGTACCTATCTGGCCAGCTAACGTATCCCTACTCGGTTACCTAGGTAAGTAGGTACCTCAGGTTTTCACCGATGCAAATTTGAATCTACTATACTAGGTACCTATAGGTATCAAGTGGCCTAGGTCCATTCACCGTCAATACATTCAGAGTACGCCCTAGGCACCTTAGTAGGCTCGAGTATGTGACTCGAGCTGGAAGAGCTACTGCGCCAGAGCCTTTCCCTAAGGCTGGCAGGCAGGCAGACAGACCCAGACATCAGTGAAGTTGGGTTGTAATGGCAAACTAAGTACCTTAGTACCTGCCTGACACCTCCATTACCTAGGTACCTATATTAGACCTTGCCTTTCATGCAGCGCTTGCATCGCGGTGATGTTCCTGACACTGACAGTCACTGTTAGTCTTGTCAATGAATAACACAAGGGGTCAGAGAGTTGGAGTGCCTCTGCAGCCACCACAAGCTTATTGAAATTGACTTCCCTCTGCTTACCTACTCATGGAATCGAGTGAAGGAAAAAATATAAGATTCTGCACATTCTGCCAAAAAGAAGCATTACGACCAAGCCTACAAAGCCGTCTTAGTACCCAACCTTCATCCTAACTCATACATATCTTCAACTTTTGGATCTTATGGCCAAGTGTTTGGCCGGATTTCTTTGTATGTTCTTCCATTTATATCCAGTTTTGGTATATGGCACCTTCCTGCTCTTGCGAGTTGCGTGACGTGGGCTGGAGTTAAGAAGGAAGGCGTATACCCTCAGTCTTCCCCCGGAGTGCTTCTTGCCAACACCACAACCGACACACTTCTTTCCCCCTCCCCCTCCCTCCCTCCCCGCCTCTCTCTCTTCAATCCCGTATTCCTACCCTCAACTTCGGTTTTATTCCTCCAGCCTGGTTCTCTCCACAAGGTCGGTCACTTGTATCAAAGTGATGGCAAAGGTGCGAAAGCTCACTCGTTCTTAAACTAGGTATCTTATACTGCACTACGCATATTGGCCACCTCTTCATTTCTACAGTCCTTCTCGCACTTTTGCAGAAGCATCATTCTGCTAGATATTCCCACGACCTCATCTGCATCCACACTCAGACAGATCTGGACCATCTAGCAAACTCAATCTAACAGGCACCTTCCTTGAATCTCAGAGATACTGATTGTCCTTCCCACCTCCGGCAAACAAGATTTACCAAGCTGAGCCAGCATGGAGGACCTGTCTTCCCCCATCAGCATCGCTTCGTCTACCCCAACTGCCCCAACTTCGGCTTCAAAAGTCACTTACACCACTGCTGGCACCCCGTACAATCCTAGCACTTCGCAGCCACTGCAACCGCCTGCCCGACGAGGTCGCTCTCTCAAGTGGCCTGCCGGTCTCCCTGCAGCTGGGTTATCTCTGCTTCCCAAATCTGTTCTCGCCACTCTGCCCCTTAAAGCTGGATCACGCTCCTCACCACTCCAACAGTACAGCCCTCAGACGCCTTACGACAGAGCCTCCAGCCCCTTAAACGATACAGACCACAGATGTATCAACATGTCCGCTCAAGTACCCCGGATCGTACCTTCTGCGACTCCGTCGCCGCTGACGTCCCTTTTCTCCGAAGCTGAACAAGACACACTTACCGACGTTGACGCGAGTGAGGAAAGCGACGAAGAGTGCGAACTTGGCATGGACCCGTTGATGAACATGACTGTAAAGTCTCTACACAACCTGGCTTCTTACCCAAACCCCAATCAGAAGCGAGCTCAGAAAGCCCTGCTTCGGGGGCTTAAACCAGCCCTGGGCCTGAAGACGACAACCCGTGTTGACGAGCCTTTGGCTCCCAGTACTCATTCTTTTGGACTCCAAGATGCGTTCGGCAACAACAACAGCGTCCTGCCAAGTGTGTTACAGCCACCACAGGCAGAGATCCCTACCCTCGGAAGATCTTTCGATGACGCGTTCTGGAATTCACAGGCCAATAAGTCGTCCAGCATCCCCCTTTGCTCATCCCGGAGCTTCAATCGCGCAGTTGGCAGCAATACCGCGCGTGCTCCTGGTATCATGGCTCTTGGTGCCGGTGCCCCACGGCCTTTGACTGCCGGTCCCCCTGGTCAACGCCAATATCGACCTTCAACCTTTGAGTCAACTTTTAAAGCACTCCACACAAACATACCAAGCCAAGATGTCAAGCAAGATGAAGACGAAGACGTTCTTATCATTACTCGACAGACTCTACGACAAGCTGGCACCAGTAACAACAGCCTAGCACAGAACATATCGTCGTTTGAAGCAACTGTCTCACAGGCTTCACAGACCGCAGAGAGTTTGGATGAGTTGTCTGCCAGTTGCAAAACCACACGGTCAAGTGCACTCACAACCGCCGCGACACGGGGCTCCCAGTATCCTGCGAGAGGAGCGTCCTCCTGGGGCTTAGGCACTGCGACGACATCTGCATGCTGGACATCACCGCCCGAGCTCAGCCAGCCTCGGTACACATCGGGACCTAGATTCAGAGCACCAAAGGAACTTCAGGCCTACAACAATAAGATCAATCACGCCTGGTACTACGGAGCCGATTTTCTGGTAGCTACACCAAGCGAGATTGCTTTACAGGTTCAGCCTCCCAAGGGAAAGGGTCAGTATGGTGCAATTGGGGATGGCCGTCCGTCAAAGAAAGGTGAAATCCATCGCCGAATGGAAATTGAAGACGCCAATCGCATGTCAGTGACAGACCATGCTCGCCCGTTGTTCAATATGGCACATGCGAACGTGCAGCAGTTCATTGAAGGCGAGTGGAACAAGAGCCAGGGACGTGCTACGGTACTACAGGCAACCAAGTAGAGGCTGTTAGTCAGGAAGGAGGTGATTTGCGATGAGTATGAAATATTTCTCATACGATGCCCTATACACGACAGCATGGAATAGGCAGTTTCTGAGAAAAAGTATGTGGATGATGACGACCTTGCGTGACTGTTGCAGGGCAGGAAGGTTGGATGCTTTGACGGAAGCCAGTCATGATGTGAGCGGCGATGTTATACTTACACGAGAACAACGGTCAAGCAAATGTATTTCGGCCGATCCACAATGTTGGCAGTATAGGAAGAACGGGTAACTTAGTAGTCCTTAGTCGGCACGCGAAAACCGAATATGATGAACAATTGGCATACATACTTGTAACGGGAGTGTAGACCCTCTTGTGACTGATGTGCAACTAGTTAAGTGCAACATTGCCCATAGCTATGCGTCTACTTAAGCCAAACTTATTTTCTCTAAAGGATTACAAGAGTTGGGAACCGAAGGATGTTGATATACCTAGACGTAGTAGTCAGGAGCTTGATCTCACTATATGTTGTGTAAAGGGCATCATTGAAAACAAGCTCGCGATCAGGAAAATCGACAGTCTAACTCGTGATGGTATATCCCGATGGTACCAATTGACGCTCTCGACTTGTCACGGGATGTTGGATACCTATACTTGGCACATGTCAGAAAGTGACAGTGACCAACATTGTTCTTTGGTACGTTGCCTTTTCAAGCTAGGTACCTTAGTATCAACTTTAGGTCAGGTTTGAAGAGAAGATGAAGACAATTGAAGGAGAATGTGAGTGGGTCTCATGACGTTGGTAAGGGGCCTTGTTTTGTGGGGGGGGGGGGGGGGGGTCTTATGTAGGTAGAACTACATAATTTCCTTTGCGCAGAGAACAAGTAATGAGACTCAAAAGCTGGAAAAATTTGAAGTCGTAATTACAGAGACGTGTTTTTTTTTTTTTTTTACTCATTTCGAAATAGACTGTATTTCGGAGACTCTGACTCGAGATTCGGTGCCGGATAGTGTCTGTTCCCTCGGTCTCTACAGAAGGTAGGAAGGTACCTAAGGTGTAAATCGCGTTGGAGTTTCTTGGGCCCACTTCTTTTTACTGCTGGTCTCTTTTCCCTTCTTTCGTTTACTAGGTTCAAGTCTTGATTGCATGCTCTTCTCTTCTTTCTGAGTACCTGTCCTGAACTGCAACTATCGCTTGCTACCTGAGGTATCTTACCTTCTGGCTCTTCATCATCACGAGAATCCGTCTTTCTGTGCTCGTTAACGCAAGACCCAACAAGAGAGAGGATACAAGTGTAAAGCGTGAATCGGACGAGAAACCTAGATTTTACCCACTCCAACGAGAAAAGGCCACAATACCAATCGGTCGCTCTGCAGGCCAACCGGAGCACAAAACGGAGAACAAACAACTTTCGCGACAAAGTCAAACGAACGAGATACAATACAAAGATGGTCTACGTACGGCAAAAGGAGCTCCCCGCGCTCCGTGAGTACAAATACTCTGGTGTCGACCATTCACTGCTTTCCAAATATGTTCTAAAGCCCTTCTACACGAAATTCGTCATCAAGTGCTTCCCTATGAGCATGGCACCGAATCTGATCACTCTGACGGGCTTTTCATTCGTCGTCGCAAACTTCTTGACGCTGCTGTGGTATACTCCCACTCTTGACCAAGATTGCCCCTCCTGGGTGTATTATTCTTGGGCACTGGGCTTGTTCCTATATCAAACGTTCGATGCTGTGGACGGAACTCAAGCGTAAGCTTATTACAATCGCATTTGCCATGTCTTGAATTTGTGCTGACTGAACGGCCAGGCGCCGAACTCGGCAATCCGGACCTCTGGGCGAACTCTTCGATCATGGGGTAGATGCTTGTAATACCTCGCTTGAGGTCCTTCTTTTTGCTGCTTCTCAGAACATGGGACAGAGCTGGCAGACTGTGGCAGTCTTGTTCGCATGTGAGTCAACACTGGCGGTTCTGCTGGGATGCGCGATGCTGACTTGATAGCCCTCTTGACCTTTTATGTTCAGACATGGGAGACTTATCACACCAAAACTCTCACCCTTGGTATCGTCAACGGACCCGTCGAGGGCGTTCTTGCGATCGTCCTGGTCTTCGTTTTCACTGGCTACGTTGGGGGTGCTCATTTTTGGCAGCAGAGCATGTTCCATACCATCGGTGTGCCTTCCACCATTGGCATCCCATCTTTCATCTACAACCTCACCTTTACCGAGTGGTATCTCATTCAGGGTAGCATTGTTCTTGTCTTCAACACCGTCGAGTCTTCCCTCAACGTCATTCGCGCTCGACGTGCCCGTGGTGACCGTTCTCGAGGTGCGCTCCTTGGTCTTGTGCCTTTCTTCAGCATCTGGTCTATGGTGGTTGCCTACCTTTATCTCCAACCCAAGATCCGCGAATGTCATCTCATCCCGTTTGCCCTCTTCGCCGGCCTCGTCAATGCCTATAGCGTCGGGCAGATGATCACTGCGCACCTTGTTCACCTGCGTTTCCCCTACTGGAACGTGCTGGGCCTGCCGCTTGCCTTTGGTGTCATCGATTCATTGGGTCCCATCTTCCAGCGTTACTTAGGGTTTGGTTGGCCCAGCGCTCTTGGCGATAATGTCTACCAAGTGGCTTTCATGTTCATGATGCTCGGAACCGCCGTCGGTGTCTACGGAAGTTTTGTCGTTGACGTAATCGTTACCATCTGCGATTACCTCGACATCTGGTGCCTCACCATTAAGCACCCTCATGTTGAAACCGAAGGCGCTCAGACCAATGGTACAAAGAAGGACTAAATGACTGGTATAGGCCCATGTCGATGGGTTTATGGCGGTACAGGGGCTCGATCCCCTGGATAGAAGACTCACATGATAAGACAAACAATTGTGCTCAAATATAGAGACGTCAATAGTTCCAAATTCGAAAGGAGTAATGGAAACGCTTCATGCAGGATTGGGAATGAGTCAAGGTATCTAAAGAGGGTTTAAAAGAGGGTTATCGCGATTATTACCTGTATCATGGTCGGGCATGCCTTTGATTATTACGGTTTTCGTGTAGAAGTTTTGCATGATTTGTATGGGGAACGGGCTTGCTTGTTTATTTTTGGAGTTCTGCAGCGTGTTTTTGTATAATGTTACTGTAGCTTATAGATGCTATTTATATGCCAGCTGCCATATTCAACAGTATATTAACCTTCTGCGAGCTGTATGTGTTTATGACCACAGAGCCAACACCATTATGGGTCAGGCTTTCAAGATCGTGCAGGTGTAAGGGAGCCAAGAAACCTTTAATAGAAAATATTTCATCATTTTTGTAACTAAATATACTTGACTTTCCAAGATCCTATAGCATGGTCGTGCATATGGCAGACATTTATTTACTGCGTGTCTTTGAACACCAGTCCAAAATTTCTTGGGAGACATAGGCAAAAACCTTGAATACAAAACGCCGCGCCAAAAAGCCCCGACGGGCGGGGTATCATCTTCCACATAGTCTCTTATGGTAATATACGTCAATCATAATGAAGCCATTCATGTAACCTTTCTTCCAAACCGGCCCTTTTGCGCCTTGCCGCTCGCTTAGAGGAGATCATCAGTGCCGCTCGCGACACTCTGTTCGATGGCATTGGTGATTGAACGCTCTGAGAAAACAGGACCCTGGCCATCACATCTAGCGCAGTTCTTGAGACGCTCGCTGACATCGGCAATATCAACAAGGCCTTTCTTGAACAATTCATGAGATATGATAAAGTCCCATGTTGCACCAGCAGCTAGGAGACGTTCACCATCGTCAGAGGTAACAATGCGGTGTGAGGGCGACTTATTTGTGTGATTCTGCAAGACGTTGGAGTAGAAGTCGGTGGGTTTGAAGCGCAGAGGCCCGGTTGCAGGCTCTGGAGAGATGGAACCATGGCTCATGCGGGATGTCGCGCGAAGGATTTCGTTCTCGGTAGATATTTTCTGGAGATCTCGCTTTAAGCGTTCATTTTCAAGGGATGATTGTTGCTGGGCGGCCTCAAGGCCGGCAAGCTTCGCCTCAAGGTCTTTAACATGCTTTTCTTTCCTCTCGCGGAAGGCACGCTGCCTGTACGGCCATATGTTAGTCAAAAATTAAATTGTCGCCATCAATCGCATTTCGAAGTCACAGCAATGTTGTGTGCCGTGAGGAGAACAGGGTGGGAGAGGAGTGGAAACGTACGCAGCGCGATTCTGTGCTTTCCTCCGAGACTGAGCAGGAGTCAGGTTCTCGTCCTCCTCGCTGCCCCCGCGGGCAACGGACTGCTCGTCAGGAGAGCCATTCCTCAATGAGCCTCCTTGCTGTTGATGGGCTTGGGCCTGGGAAGTATAGCCGGGAGGTGTCGGGGGGCCCGGAAAACCAGAGGCAGGCTGATGAGGGTTTGCATTGAAGCCTTGGGCTGTGGTATAATCGAAAGACTGGAACTGGTCATTTTGACTGGCAGAGAGGCCGTCGTAGTTTTCCTATACGTGCCAAAGCAAGATGTCAGCAAAGATGCGCTAATGCTATGAGATAGACGAGCTGCAGGTACAACGTTGAAGATGTGCTTGTGAGGCTCAACATTGCTAGAGTAATGCTCAGGTAAGGAAACGCTAAGGCAGGGCTGCACCGGGGGAGTGGGGGAGATCGCGGAGAAGGGGTCGTTTACTGACAGGCGGGGATGCATTGAAGTCATCGGAGCCGGCGGAATGAGAGTGTGACGGCGTCAAAGGAGGAATCGGCATGAACTGGTGATAGGGCTGAGGGTTGGCAAAGTTGTATTGCCCGGTGAAATCCATCGTGAACCTTGAGAGGCGGTGGTTGAGGTTGAGCCAAGGTTAAACGAAGCAGGTGGAGTAGAGCAGAATCGTTAGGAGTGACTGTGACCACACAAAATGGACGAGGAGCCCGAGATGAATGAGCGTGGCCGCAAACGAACAAAGATGTGATAAGTCAATGCCGGATTGAAGAGACGGAAGCGCTTCTTGGTTAAAATAGAAGAGAAGAAGTTGAGGTTGTATGGGGCTTGGCTCTAGGTTGGTGGGTGAATTAACTAGGTGTGAACGAGGCGGGTGACGCGGGTGGGCGAGGTGTGAGGGGACAGAAGGTCCTAGCTGCAGACCGATTGACCAAGGTGAGAGAGCAAATCCCAAGAGCACAGAGCACAGAGCGCGGACAGGGCAGCAGATTGGTGGAGAGGTGGTAGGTAGGTAGCCTTAGTGAAGCATATAACGTGCAATGCGTTTCACGAACGGGGGGACGGGAAAGGTTGGGCCTGGGCCCTTTTAAGAAATGGCTGAGACTCTGCGATCTAGGCCGAGCTAAGCGATATATGGCAAAGCTACTTGACACGGCATTTGCCTTTGACGTGCATATTGGCCGTTGTGTATTAGTCGTGCCCAGCCAGGGTCGAATATCAACATCGTGAGCTTCCTAACTCGAGCATTGCAACGAACTTCCAAATGAGAAACATTTTTGGATGATCAAAGGCCTCACAGAGGTTGCCCAATATTACGGAAAGGGTTCCATGTCGCGTTCCAAGCTAAAGTGTCGCCTCGGAGGAGTTTCGATGGGGGAGCTGCAGCAAGGCGGCCGACGTTGCTGGGCATTTAATTCGTCCCTTATTTCCTTGCCTTTACCCGCCAGCTCAGCATTGTTCAGTTATCTCCCTGGGGCCCAATCGTTGTGCAGACGTTGAGGGCAATTCGTCAATTAGTCCACGAGCTTGAGGCTAGAAAAATGCGTCTCCTGCACATGCAAGCAGGGCTACCTTGAACAGCAACGTTGACGCAGTAATTAAGGTACCTACCTTGGTAGGTAGTGAGAGAGTAGTGCACACTGATCAGGCCCTTTAACACATTGTTCTTATCAGCCGGTATCTTGATTCCGTTTCATGAACCACCACTTCCATTTGACCTGCAGAACACAGTAGGTACTTAAGTTTCCTGAGTTGCCCAAGTTTGACATCCAATGTTAGTCAGACAACTCTGGGCCTCTCAAGTCTGAACGAACCTGACAAACCGGCTCCACTGACCAGCGTGGTCCCAGCAAACTTCAAAGGTTCCGTCTAATGCACAACGGTATGTAAAAATAACTGTTGCCTGATCCCCATCGCGGTTCTCTTTCCTCCTTCTGTCCCGAGGCCTGGTGGGTCGTTGGCGTGTAGGTAGGTACCTATGTAAGCACCTCAGGGTCGTCTTTCACATGGGGTTTCAAGAGGATCTGCGCTTGACATATCAAGATCGTATAAGCCTAGATATCTATCTACCTATCTCCGGGTTTGTTCGGGATTTAGTCGACTTTGTTGCAGTTCTGGCACATTGGTTTCCCTTACCTAATTAGGCAATATCGTGCGCGTATCCATCAAATGGATAACGACCTGCTTCAACAACGCCATGAATGCATCTCGCAAACCTCTTAACGGTCCTCTTTCCCAGCCTTACAAGGACAACTGCTGAAGCTTCTTCGGCCCTATTTGCACACGCAGCCCCGTATTTTGATCTAGTCTAGTCTGTTCAGCCTGGTCCAGCGCACTCGATACAACAGACAACATCTTCATCAAGCGAAGCCACATCTGCATCCGCCTCTGCTTAGTCGGCCGCCCGCCCGCATTGCCCGCCCGCTTAAGCAAGAGACCCTCAAGAGACCCTCAAGAGACCCCCGACTGATCCCGTAACACAATGGAGGACCTGGGCTCTAGATTTTTTGAGCCTTCTCTGCTCGCTTGCACGTGGTTCGTTCGGAGTTCTGTGCTCTCTTGGCAACTTCTCCCAACCTTCGCCGGGTTTGTTTAGGCAAGATATATACAAACTCGGCCCATAGAATCCGCACATGAGAGCAAATTATTAGGGTTGGAGGGGGGTTGCTACGGCGCAGCTGTCGAATTAGTGTGTTGTTGATAGTCGCCTTGGCCTCCAGAATCATAAGAACTCTAAGTGAGGGAGTTTGGCTCCTGTGCGCAAATGATATGTCAAGTAGTTAGCAACCGCACCCACAGCCTGAAGACATTTGCTCCGTTTAGGTGCTTACTGACTTATCATCGCTAGCACATGGGAGTCTGTGTGACCAATAATACAGTACCCTGGCGCAGCTTCGTGCATCCGCTGCTGGACCCGTCGGGTTTCTCTGTCTCCAGGGTTTGTCCTGAAATGGTCCTATTTCTTTGGGTACCTAGTTAAGTGGTATCCCAAGACCCTTGGTACATGATATATGCAGACGAACGTCGCAATGCCCTTCCCCGTGGGATATGATACCGACGCTTCTCCCCAGGAAATCGGGTTCATATGTTGCACCCACGATACGATAACCTAGGGTATCCATCTGGCGGGCGCAGCTTTGTGTAGGTGCATGTCAATGCAAACTTCCAAGTTGTTGTCAAACGTGGGGAGCAATCAACTTGGATCTTACGCACCCTCCGGAGCAAAACCCGCACATAAGGTAGATCCCGCACTCGTTCACCCAAAGCCTCAAGCAGGTGGGTGTTGTGCTGCCCGCCATCCCGACGTTTATCACATCTTTGGATGGGCTAGATGGGGTAACATTGAGCTGAGAGATTGGCATTTAGGTATAGACGTGTTGTCAGCATACAATACCAATGGTCGGGTACCTTAGCCAATATGCCTAGAATGTGATAAACAGTTTGTTCTAGGTGCCGTTATTCCCGACTTGCACAATCAAAATACTCACGTAGGTGATACTGATCCACGAAGCTAATGTAAGTCAGACGGACGGCCAGGTGACTAACTTTTGAGCTTTAAGCGAGCCCAACTCAGCACTGAATTGCTCCATTTGCGGAATGGCTTCTTTTCAGAAAACCAACTCAGCCTACCTATCTCATACCTGGGGCAATTAAATGTCACGAATCTTTGATGTTAACGTTCTGGATATGTTTGTTTCTTCTAACTCACAAATTCACTCGTTTTATTGTGTTTAATAGAACAGAGTCATCACAAGCTTACAATAGAATCCCGTTTTGACCTGTGTTACACAAACGGGGAATTTCTCGGCTGGAATATTCTCATCATTTTGTGTCATGATCCCAGGGACTATCTGTAGTGTTATCTCTTGTTCTCCAGTCTCCGTTTCTCATCTGAATTTTAGTAGTTCTCATGTTCTAGAAATCCTACAGCTTCTAGATCTTTTCGACTTCTTAAGGCAAGAGTCTCTTAGGTGTACGAGGATAATAGCTTGCCAAGTGCACGCTTGGAAGGTTCAAATACCACGCAACCACACGATCCAAACCAATGCCACCGCCACCATGAGGTGGAACACCGGCACTGCGGAAAATGTCGACATACTCCTTGATACCTTGGCTTTTTGGATCGATGCCCTTGGTACGAATTCGTGCTTCCAAGGTCTCCGGAACGTGAATACGTTGACCACCCTGTTCAACATGTTAGTGACAACTAGACATACAATACAGGAGAGGGTACCATACAGAAAGAATCTCTTGTCCACGCATAAAGAAATCGAAGGCATTAGTAACCTTGGGGTTCTCGGGGTCCTCCAGGGCATAGAAAGGTCGAGCACCCTCGGGGAACTTGTCAAGCACGTAGAAGTCGGTGTTGTACTTTTCTCGGATAAGCGCACCCAGTGCCTTCTCCTGCGGTGTGCTCATATCCTCTTCATCAGAGACATTGCGGTACTCCTCCGGACCCTCAGCTCTAAGGAGCGCCTGACCCTCAGCGAATGTAAGGCGAACCTCCTTACCAGGTTGGGGCAAAAGAAAGTCCTCAGAAGGGTAAACTGTTCGAACAAGAGCGATCTGCTCGGCACATCGCTCCTGGAGCCCTCGGAAGATATGAAGAAGAACCCCTTCAAGCATGTCGCGGACCTCGTGGTAATGGTCCTCGATTTCCATCTCAAGATCAAGACCGGTGAACTATCGATGCATGTCAGCGCTGTCCTCTGTACAAATGAGGAAGCTTAGTAGGGCAAATGGGGATATTTACTTCTGTCATGTGTCTAGGGGTGTTGGAGTTCTCAGCTCGAAATACAGGTCCGATGCACAAGACACGCTTCCGGCCACCAGCAATCTCGTACTGCTTGTAAAATTGGGGAGATTGGGCCAAGTAAGCCTGTTTGTCAAAGTAGGGCATGCCGAACACGTTGGATCCTCCTTCAGAGGCAGCTCCAATGAGGCAAGGCGCCTCAAATTGGACAAAGTCGCGAGCTTCAAGGTACTCGACAAACAGCTTGCGAACGGCCAGTCGTACGTCGGCAATGGCTTGCTGAACAGGAGCTCGCTTGTGCATAACTGGGTTGTTCAAATGAGTTGCCATGCTGGCACCAGGGACGTTCTCAAGGCTTAAATTGTCAACGCCTTCCTTGACCTCCTCCACAGGGCCGCCAGCATCTTCATCGTCAAAGTTGGTAACAGGCCGGTTAGCAACAGCAAGACCCATCCCAAGAACTTGAGGGCCAGGGCTGATAACGTAGCACTTGGCGATATGTAGCTCGTAATTGGAGACCTTCACGCTCTTGACTGGTTCCTGGGGTTTCACAACCTTGGCTTCGACAAGAATGTAGCCTTCTAGATTTAGACTACCAATCCACTTGACCATCTGCTTAGAGACCGGTGTGCCTTCACTGCTGGCCGCGACGACACCCTGGATAGCCCAGTCACGCTCCTCACGAAGCTCAACAAAAGCCATCTTAGCACCTTGCATGCGCGCATTCTGGATCCACGCGCGAAGCTTGATGGTCTTGTCGAGATGCTCATCGCTCAGGTTTCGGAGCTTGACTCGCTCCGCGTCGATCTTGGTAAGATGAGTGGAATCTCCATAGTTGTCTTTAGCGAGGTCTTCGGTACTTCCAGCAGCAGCCTTTGCAGCAGACTGTCGGGCTTCGTGTTCGGCAGCTCGCCGTGCCTTCTCAGCTTCCTTCTTGGCCTTCGCCTCAGCCTTCTTCAATGCCTTCTTGGAGGGGCCAGCCTCTCCGCCTTCGACGGCTTCACCACTAACGGCGGGAGCCTGGCCGGCGGGAGGAGGGGCAGTAGTTTGCTCAGCAGGGGCGTCAGCCATGGCGAAGTTACTCGAATATGTGTTTCGTAGGCGTTGGGTTTCGTTCTCGCGCAATCACTTTGTGTCGGTTGACGAGGGAGGGCTGATATAGAAACAAGCGACTAGAGGAGATGTTTCGATATGACCAAAGCTAGTGGAGGCTCACAACGACACCGGACTAGAATCAGGAGATAGTAGATGGTGACTGTGTCGGTGGGAGAAAATAAGGTGACGCATAAAAATATGAAGTGGTGGTTGCCCATCAGTCAGGCCGCGCAGCGGGGTTCCTGCCCCGCCATACCATTCCATTTCAACTGCGGCGTCATGGTGGGGTTATTCAAGCACCGTCGCCGACGGACGACCCTTATCAACACCAGCCATTTGATCCAAAGGAAAATGCCATCTACACGGTTGCTTTTCTTTGTAGTGGCCATATACGCAAAGACTACAAGCCCCAGGCTCAAATTAGCAGCTATTCATATTAAGTTTATCATACGTCTCTCCAAAGTCCCATCCCATATTCTGACGAAACCATTTCCGTCAAACATCGCGGAATTTGACGACGCTGACGGGATGTACCCGTTGTGGAAAGGGATTCGCTTTGTCCTGAGCCTCCATCGCCTCGCTTGTCTTGAGTCTTGCCTACTCCTAAACGCCGGCACCAAAAGAAATCCTGTATAATAGGATATGCAACCTATACACTTAACGTTACCACCCCTTTCAACCCCGCATCCATATCCCCGTGCTTCCAGTCCTGAATGACACCCTTCCTCCATGGTCCGGGCAATCAACACACCCCGTCTTATTTGTCCTCTTCTATATATTAATATAAGCGGAATCTACCGCCCCAAGAACGCTAGATTGGGTGCAGAGACTCTGATTTTTCGCAAGTGAACAAGTTGATATGTTGATCACCTCGGGCAGCACATCCAAGGATTGGCCGATGAGGATGGAATGCAGTGGCCGATATAGGTGAGCTGCGGTTCTGTTGTAGAAAGCTTGAATAGGGCTCAACATTCGAAAGCTCATGTCCATCAAGATTAAAGACCTTCACTGCGTGGGCCGATGTACCCCTGTCAATCAAGTTAGTTTCAACCCCTGTGATTCATGATCCTGGCGCTGAATTAATACGTACACTGCAAAGACTGGTAGATGTTCATGAGTGCTGGCTGTTCTAAGTGTGTCACGTGTTGTTTGGAATGAGTGCAGCGGCTTATCCATGCGAATATCCCAGATTTTGACTTTGCCATTCCTGCTTGCACTGAGGAGCTCGCGTTGTCCGCCGCGCTGCATATGGACGCTCTTGATCCATTGTCGATCTGACTCATCCTTCCATTTGCGCACCATGGACTCTTGAGGTCGGTTTCTGGTGTCAAAAACTCGAACGGCACCGTCTCCGAAGCCGGCAACAAACATATTACCCGTCATTTGATCCGAAGTGAGCGAAGTCACGCAGGAACCCGAGCGTGCTGGGATATCCATGACACACGTCTCGTAAGCGGCGTACCACACTCGAATTACTCGGACATCGCCAGCAACAAGGACTCGACCAGTGACTTGTTGCCAGTCGAACACCATGCCAGAGTTGACGTTACTGGGGACCATGTGTGTTAGGGCACGCCACGATGATGCGAGTTCAATGGCTCGATCCGATTCGTAGTTGCGATAAACTCTGATCACGCCGTCAGATGATCCTGTCAGTAACATCGCCTGGTCGTCTTCGTTGATGAACTTCATGTCGCTGATTTTTGAGCCTTCGGGATTACCGTTACTGAAACGACTCAATCTTCCTTGCTTCTTCCAGTCCCATACATAAACAGTGTTGCCATCGTCCGCTACAGCAAGATGATCCTCGAATTGATGGAAGGTCATCTTAGCGGGTTGAGCACCATTGTTGATGATACCAAGTTGATTGTTCCATTTGTGACTTCCCGCTTGTTGCTTCAATGGCTGAGTTTCTCTGAAAATGGTTTCATTCCGAGCTCTTCGCCAAAGACGCTCATTGTATTCGGTACTTCCAGGCTCATCTGCTTCACTCGGCTTCATCTGTGGTTCACGGAAATACTCAATTGACCATTCCAGGAATTTGCTCTTGAGAGGTAGTGCAGGAGGCTTCATCAGATCCCGCTCTTTGTATGCGCCTGAATAGGGTTCATGCGCAACATTGTATTGAGCTAGCGACGATGGTCGATCGTTTTGCTCAGCAGGCACCGGTATTTGATTCGGCGTGAGTTTCAGAGATGGTGATCGGGGCAAAGTCGGGGTCGTCGGTCTTGATTTGTCCTCATTGGTGACCAGTGATGGAAAAAGCAAGCTCGCAGTTCGACGGAGGAGTCCTGGGGAGGGTAAAGGCTGCGAGTTAGAAGTGCCGGGTGCATTATTTCGCTGGCTTGCACTCGGAGTATGCTTGTGTGCCGTCCTTGCCGTGCGCTTTCTAATCTCAGCCATGACTAGCTGCGTCTGAACTCCGACTTTTGAGCTGAGCAGCGCGTTGTGGACAAAGTCTACAACGATAGTCGCTTCGCGTTGTACCTCAGGATGAGGGTCCACACTGAGAACGAGAGCCAGCTTCCACAACGCCATATATACTGTGTTGTGAGACAGGCCATGGGCCATTGGCTTGATGGTACCATCCTTGTTGCGATTATCCGGCCTCGCGTAATGCAAGCCCATCTTGTGTTCCTGGCCGTCATCTTGGGGAGGGAATATCAGATACTCCTTCTCCTCGACCAGTTGTTCGTAAGCTGCGACTAAAAACTTGCTCTCGAAGCGAATAGCAAAATGAGAAAGAAACACAATGAACTCCTTGCGGACCATTGGGCTTCCATCATTACCCATGTCGAGTATCGTCCATGCAATAGACTCCTCAATACGGGCCACTTCCTCTGTCAGGTCAGGAATGCCCAGAAATGTAGTCATGGCATGGATCATCGCTGCCCGTACCTCGCAACAAGGATCCCTCACGAGATAGGCGAGCTTGACGTATGCATTCTCCCTGATTCCCCGCCACTTGGCCTCTGGAAGGTCTTGCCAAAGCTGGCTTATACAGAGACAAGCCCACTGGCGCAGAAGAGGGTTCTCCTCATTTTGAAGATGAGTTAAACAATATGACATAATCTCTGTCTGGTTACAAACCATTTGCCCGTTTTTGTAATCCTTGCATAGCATAGCGAGAATAAAAGCGCACATTGCCTTATGTTCGTCGCTGTCAACAACAGGCAATCCTTCGGAGGGTTTCAGAATCTGTGCGAAGTAGCTATAGCCACTATCTTTGATGAGGTCCTGCTGACAAGAAAGGTCCACTGCAATGAGACGAGCCCAGATAAAGACCATAACTGGCTTTAACTCGGCCGCAGCCGACTGTAAGAGCTTGAGGACATACGGGAAGATGCCTATACTGAGAGCGAGCTGAACAGACCACGGGCCTAGGTCAAGAAACCGGCCGAGTAAGATAAGAGCACGAACGCGATGTTGTTGGCTGAGCAGTACCTGGAGCACAACCGGTAACTGATCGGGTGACTTTTGAGCCATTGCATCGCCCCTCGTAAGATAAACATCGAAAGCAGTAAGCTGTTCTGTGAAGAATGTCGAGTTTTGATACTCATAATCAAAGCCTTCACTCTCTTTCTTTTCAAGCATAGGGAGCTGAGCTAATGCCATGTCAACGGCTAAATCCCAGGTCTCCCACAATGGATGCTGGTGGGTGTCGGGTAGCTTAGGATAGGACTGAGGATGGCATCCATAGACTGTCATGACGCGTTGGGCAAGAAGAAAGTTGCGGAACAGCGCTGCCACCATCAGGTCTTGTCGAAAGAATTTCCGGAAGAGATCACGAGGCAGTGTTGTCCACGCAATGCTGTCTGTGATAGCAGTGAAGATCCAATTAAGTTCCCCCAGTGGTGTTCGCCGCTCCTGCAGGCGACCGGGCAGTTTTTTGGCCCGCTCTGGGCTGATGTTGGTCTTGAGAGGGTTTTGCAGAACGAAGAACCACAGAGCCATCTCAATGGGAGTGGTGAGGCAGGC
Source organism: Fusarium sp. NRRL 52700 (assembly GCA_013396095.1). Classification (NCBI taxonomy): domain Eukaryota; kingdom Fungi; phylum Ascomycota; class Sordariomycetes; order Hypocreales; family Nectriaceae; genus Fusarium; species Fusarium sp. NRRL 52700. Next base: position 216,373 of record JAAQRM010000413.1, on the reverse strand, counting down.
TGTGAACAGGTCAGCAGGCAAAAGAGGGTTTGTCGGGAGATTCTCCTTGACAGCGCAGGCAGCCAGGTGAATATAAGGCCTGAAATTAGTTTTCGTGTAGTTTGGGTCGCGCTCTGCGGCTTCCTCCTCCTCTTCTTCATGCTTCTCAACAAATCGGTGGTAGTTGTTGAGAATGTTGCCGGCTTCAGAGCAATCCCAGACAAAGATGGTGGGAGCTTGAAGCCAATGTTGCAGGTCGTACAGTGATACAGGGATGTATTGTGTGTAATTCTTATTAAAAACCCAAATTTCGCCTGATGCGGTTGGCTTGGGCACGCCGTGACCGTTATAGTGAAGCAAAACACGTTCGTCCTTAGCATTTCTGCGTAATGAGATGCAGAATTTCTTTGTCTCCTCAACGGAGGGATCAAGGTATTGTTTGTATCGCGCTCTTATCGCAAGTGTTTCGTACTGGGCCTGAAGTGACTTGCCGATATTCTCGAGGGCTTTCTGGATCGGAGGTATTGTAGGATCTGTCCATGCCTCGAGCTTCGCACCTGGGGTGGTCTTGAGCTGATCGGGGGGTTCAACTCCTATATTCAAACACACCGCGAGAGCCGCAGACACTGTTTTTAACCTGTCTCTCTGCCGCCAATCTTGAAGTTCATATTGTAGTGGTTTAGGTTTGCCTGTCGTCTCATGTCGCTTATCGGTAAAATACATATACCAGTTCTGAGGGCATAATTAGCTAATGAAACCTAAGGCAACATAAATATCGTGCATGAATGGTCTCGGAGCCAGATCATGGATCTATTCCTCTGGGGCAGATGCAGAAGACACCTAATAGGTGATCAGATTGCTGAGGGACTCGAGGCTGGTGCCCGAGGTGTTTGTTTTCACGTGCCACGGCATACTACAGCCAGGTATTCTTTATCTTGCAACTGTCGAGCATGATACAGAGGCTGGATGTATCCGAGATGACTGAACAGCAAATTGACATTATTGAGAGAGAACTCACATTAGCCAGCTGAGATATGATGTCCTCCGATTGATAATGATCTTCAAACCCATGTCTAGCACCCCATTCAGGTATGTCCTCTTCTGTTGGCTCAGGCTCTTCCATCGCCCGGGGCGCGTAGTCACTCTTCGACCGGAGGAGCATTGGCTTGGTAGGCCGCGTTTTCTGGTGATGCTCGATGTCGTCTCTTGTCTCGAGCGCCATGCTTCCGTTGCGCCGGTTTGGCGCGCTCAACGGTCGCTGATCTTCGTCGTCGCTCCTGGTAGCATCGTTCGATGTTGAACGGCCGTTCATCCTAGGTCGCGCTGCCGAGGCAGCTCTGTTGGGCTCAACGGCAGACGCAGAGGTGCCGTTTACGTCGGATCGCAGCGCCATGACGCCCAAATAACCGTAAAGGTGTCGCGATCGACGCAGGTAGTTGGTTGTGGCCGAGAGGCGCGGGTTGTCGTGACGAGCGCGGGTTGAGATGTAGCGTTGGTGGAGGAGCTTGCAGTGAAGCGGGTTTGGCTGGCTGAGTAGGCGTAAATATGTGGAGGAAGTGACGTCTATTGGAACGGCACAGTTGTCATGGCCCTCTGTGTAGCTTAAGCCGGCATTGCGGATGATGGCCCTCTATTTGAGCCTGTTTCACTGTGGGTTGGTCACTGCGCTTAGGTGTAGAATGCCAAAAAGCAGTTGGAGGACTTTCGTTTGTGGTTGGGAGAAGCCAATGATGAGGTCTAAAGTTCGTTGGCGGCTGACCAGGATAAAGACAGAAATTAATGATTCCTAGTACACCATCTGGGACCCTTAGTGCTGGCTTCTTTACTTCCACACAAAGGCAGCACACATACAGTAAGGTCAATAGAAATCGTCGTTAATATGATTGGAATATCTCCAAAGCTTCAAATAAGGTCTATTTACCCACAACAGCACTGTTGTTTATTCAAATGCTTGAATGCTGACCAATATCAGGTTTTGGGATGGGCATAGGGTAACTACTACTACCTAATACAGTTCTTAATACTTACCCGATCTCACCTCAGGTGATGGGGTCTAACATACTATGCCTCCGACCCAATTGAGATCCTGGCTGGCCAGCCAGAAGGGGTTAAGAAAACCTCCGATCTCGAAGCAATGCGCTAAACCGTACCTAAACTCCAGTAAGCAGTGTTGTACACCACATGTGATGAGCCTACTCAAGTCATCTATCACATGGATAAGGTACGGATAGAGGTCCAAAGTCCTCTTAGCTTCTCTGGCCACCCTATTACCATGGGGTGGGCTTAAGCAGGTATCTTCCGTGGTAGTAAGCCACAACAGTGAACAAGATGACTACACGTGATCTGCATGTGGCTTGTTAGTCACTCAAGCTCGCCGACGTTTTCTTCTCCTTCACTGAGCAGCTCATCAACTTAATACCGCCGCCACGACTGCACAATGCAGGAAGGCATGATGTCTGCTTATCTATCTGCCACCTAAGTGTGAATATCGTGTCAGTTTAAACTGTTATGGATCCATGAACTTGCCACTAGTAAACCCAAAAGGCCTTCACAATGCAGACCAAATATTAATTGAAGTCTAAGAACCCCCAGTAGCTGAGCAGCAGGGTAGGCTTCTTTGAATTATACTAGCACAAAAAAAAAAAAAGTACCTAGGACAACGGTTGTTTGCTGTCGCAAGGAACGAGCTTGCGAATATGGGACAAATAAGCTGATTCACTGGTATGATGTGAGTCCTCCCAAGAGCCGAGTACTTTTCGGCATTGCAGCGGAAACCAGAACAATTGATCCAAGTATACTTACGAGTCTACTAAAGTACTGGGTTCGAGGCTGGAACTTGTGAGATCTGCTGATCACTACGGAGTGAAGTTGTCAGGTATCTATATATTATGGAAAGATGCGTAATATGCGTTTCGCTGGGTTGTTCGGTTTGCGAGAAACACACCTTTATCGATATTTACTCTATACTATATAACCCATATATACCTATATACTAGCTATCCGTACTTACCTGGTAAATCTCAATGTTAGCCTGGACAAGCCGCTACTATGTTAAAAACGGGGTGCCGGATTTCCACCCCTTTATTTTTTTAATTACATCGTTCATTGGAGAGGGAGTAGTGGGGCTAAGCCAGAGGGAAGAACCTAATACCTAGGCTAAGGGAGGAAAGAAAACTTGGCACCTTGATCCTAGATGATAACAAGACTTAGCTAATTTAGGATAAGTTTAGGATATATTTTGCTGATATGATTTTGACATCCTGTATCAATGTTCGGTGTTTTCTTGTCCCCTGACGGTAGGTAATTTACCTCGGCGTGCGTAGGCCGTTGAGTTTGACGATGTTAGCGCCCGAGAAACATGAAACCTCATCCTGGCCACACAACAAGGATAATGTATCCTCAATTAGTGGACGGGCAGGCTTCGTGATCCCAATTCCCTAGAGACGAGGAAACAAAGCTTTAAAACTACCTAGTCGGTACCTGAGCAGCCGAGAGGTTTGAAGCCTGACTGGCGAATTTGAGAGCACGGAGCACGTACTTGGTATTGGTTCCATCTAAAAGCTAACATTAGAAGCTTACTATTTGTCTGGTAGAAGGTAAGTGATGTGATGTTTAAGAGGTATAGTAGGAGCAAGGAATAAGTTAGCGGCATATCTACTAAGGTAGGGAGGTACCTTAGGGTTAGCTTAATACATTCCGTTACCACTGAGAGCCTACTATGTACTAATTAAAGAGACCAACCATAAATAAGGATAGTATTCCCTCAGATCTACTCACTACATGATGGAAGTATATGAAAAATCGTTACAAAGTTGGAGAAGTTCAAGTAGGCATGGGATCTTCATGTGCCAGGCCGTTTCGAACACTTTCTCCTCTGCGGTTAGTAACGAGAACTAAAACGGTTGCATGGAATTTGTGTTTAGTGGTACAGTTTATAACCAAGGCCTTTCTCTGGCTTCAAAACATGCGTAACATGCGTAACTTGATATCCGTATCATACCTACTGCATGTGCAATGCTCAGATCTCGAATAGGCCAAGTGCACCTTACTGCCAGGCACAATGTACGAAAGGGGCACACCCTATAGCTGATTGGATGAATATCTTGAGCTTCCTGTTCCCAGTGCCCAGGGTGTCTCCACCTTCAAAATGCAAGGAACACAGAGACCCTGGTTAAAAGTTGATTGCACAAGTCGCGATACCGTCTTGTCACCAATTATAAGGCAAGGAGGGTATTTAGATGATAGCCCTGGAGGTGGCCGGCAATTTGTTTCTTGTGACGTGGAACAAGAGCTTCGATCAGCTATGACGATGTTGTGATACCTGTGTAGGTACCTAGCCTTCGGCAGGATGTGCAACAACACAATAAGGATAGCGCTGTAGAATGGACTCGAGACACTATAAATGTGTCCAAGTTTTGTTTATTGGTACTTGCAAGGCACATGAAAGAACTTTCTTGAGCCAAGTGGCCCGAGTCGAGTTATAAGAAAACATTTTCCTCACTATAGCCACTCCAAGACTGTGCTCAATGGCACTACTGTGTATACATTGACTGGTTTGCGTGGAACCCCTAAATATCGTCGGGTCTTGACTGACGCCGGTCTCCAACCGTCCAGGGGCGCAGTGGAATCCATCATAATTGGTTGACACCACCAGGGTATAGAAGTGAAAGGGCTGGCCTTTAAAAGACAGCCAGCTAGCAACAGGAGGCGAAAGGTCGTCGAGGTCACCATAGGAGGTTGACAAGGACCAACTACCTAAGTCAAGCCCCATCCGTCTTTTGCGCTGCCAGTTTCCATTCCGCTACAGCTGTCGCAGGCTTTTGTTGGCTTCCTAGTACCTTACCTTACTCATTTCGTACCTGCCCATCACCACTTTCTTTTCATCTCACACCTCTTCCTACGCCAACCTAACAGAGGCTCTTTATTTGCCCATCGCCACCGTTTCCCTTCGTTAGCGTCTGAATTTCCGAATCTGCTTCAAACGAACGTTACCGCGCCGTCGAGGATCGATCTAGAAATCATTTGTTCCTTTACGGCGTACAGCAGCGCATCGGCTGCCTCGAAGCCAGACAGCCAGCCCCCTCTATTGAAGACCGGAATTCGGGAGGCTGACCACGTCCCTGGAATTCCCAAAGAACAAATCGCAGTTCTATCGACAAGCCTACCAATGCTGGCCCAGCCACTACTAAATTCGAACATTGATTTCTGCTACTATCCTTGTGGCTGGAACTCACTTGTCGGGATACTTGCTTCGTCTCCTAACGATCCCTGACCCACGCGACGACCGCATCACGACAACGCACTATCTTTGCGACCTTTTATCGCATTGCTCTCGCGAATAGTTCCATACTGCTCTCCAATCGATTTCTAGCCGCTCGGCGGCTGCTTGCGATAAATCATGGCCTTCCTATTCAAATCAAAAAAGCATCCAGAGAGGTCGCAGCCTGCAAGTCGCGACGCAGGCTCTGGTTCTCAAGGGTCGATCCAAAGCGTCAGCGCCCGTACTGCTGAGAAGAACTCTCTACAACATCGCGCAACTCCAACTGGGAGCTTGAACTCGATCGATAACGAAGGCAGTAACGGTAGTCCCGATCATAGCCATGGCCATGGACATGGACGCCGTGGTGGGAGTACTGACCAACCAATCCAACAAAATAGCGATACATCAGTGAGTTTTATACCCGCTCTTACATCCAATTCTGTCATAATATCCTAATCACTGAGCTCTCGTTAGGTACGAAATGGCACCCCCTTGAACGGTCCCAATGCATCTCTATACCCTTGGTCACAACGCCGATTGACATATACTTCGACGCACCCCTCTCCCTTCCCTCGATATGGCGCTGCAGTGAACTCCGTGTCGTCTAAAGAAGGAGACGTATATCTTATGGGTGGTCTGATCAATGGGTCAACAGTCAAAGGCGATCTCTGGATGATCGAGGCTGGAGGTAACATGGCATGCTACCCGTTGGCAACCACTGCTGAAGGACCTGGCCCAAGGGTTGGACACTCGAGCCTGCTTGTCGGCAATGCGTTCATCGTATACGGAGGCGACACTAAGATCGATGAGGCTGACGTTCTTGACGAGACACTGTATCTTTTAAACACCTGTAAGTTTGCACAATTTTTTTTTAGAGGTTTCTATTCTCTAACCTTAACTCAGCAACAAGACAATGGTCCCGAGCTCTACCAGCTGGGCCACGACCATCAGGTCGCTATGGCCACTCGCTCAACATTTTGGGCTCTAAAATCTATGTCTTCGGCGGCCAAGTTGAGGGGTTGTTTATGAATGATCTTTCAGCATTCGATCTCAACCAGCTTCAGATGCCAAATAATCGCTGGGAAATCTTGGTCCAAGGCGAGACAAGCCCCAAGATGCCCGCGGCCCGTACTAATCACACTATGATCACATTCAACGACAAGATGTATCTGTGAGTATCGATGCCGAGCTGCATCGAATGAAACTGACACACTGGTAGTTTTGGCGGTACGAATGGCTTCCAATGGTTCAACGATGTTTGGTGTTACGACCCAGGTCTTAACAAGTGGTCTCAATTTGACTGCATTGGCTATATCCCAGCGCCACGCGAGGGGCACGCTGCTGCTCTTGTAGACGATGTGATGTACGTCTTCGGAGGACGAACAGAAGAAGGAACAGACCTTGGCGACCTTGCGGCTTTTAGGATATCATCAAGACGGTGGTACACATTTCAGAACATGGGTCCTTCCCCATCTCCCCGTTCTGGACATAGTATGACAACCGTTGGCAAATCAATTGTGGTCCTCGGCGGAGAGCCAAGTTCAGCAACTACATCTGTCAGCGATTTGGGTCTTCTCTATGTTTTGGACACCGCAAAGATCCGATATCCGAATGATGCGCAGCAGACGGCTCAGCAACGAGCTCACGGTTCACGTAGACCAAGTGCGAGCGAAGGCAGCCGGCCACATCCTGCACGAGATGGATCGAACGGGCCAACGGATTCGAGGAAGTTGATTGTAGGAGGTGCTTCTACTCCAGCTAATGGGCAACGATCGCCGCCCAATAATGGTGACGCAGAAAACCCCCAATCTGCAACAACCGGCACAAAACTTCCCAGAGCTTCAGCCATGCCCCCTTCTGGCCCTCCGCCTCAGGGGCCGATGCCCGCTAGACCTACCGTAGACGTGTCTGCAGTTGCACGAGTTAGAGGACAGTCCGCCGAACGCAGTGGAGCCTCCGGTTCTCCACGGACAATGCACTCCGGGTCGCCTATCACACGAGAGGTGATCAATGAAACAGAAAGCCCCATATCGAACGGTCGACGAACGCCAGTCCAGCAAAATGCGCGCGCTGGCTCAAGGCAGGATCAAGTGAATGGAGACCCATCTAAGGCGAAACCAGCTCAACAAACCCGTCCTCAAGGAGCAGGTGATGCCCCTCCAGATGTTGCTCTCAAGCCGGCAATGACACCCCGCCCAGCATCGCCGCCAGTCCCCGTGAGACAGCCAAGCAATCCCCTTTCTAGGCGGTCTTCTGGCAGAAACTCGCAAACAGTTGTTCTTCTAAAGGAACTGGACTCGGCCCGAAACAGGAACGCATGGTATGCTTCAGAGTTAGAGCTCGCACGCAAGGCCGGCTACGTGCCCAATACTTCATACAGCCCTCTGCTCGATAATAAGGCAACCGAAACTTTTGACGACGAAGACCGACCGCTTATCGAGGCTTTGTTGGCGATGCGATCTGAATTAGCAAATGTTCAGACCGCAGTAGACAAGCAAGCCGTAATTGCAGCGAAGCAAATTGCCGAGGCCGAAAAGCAGCGCGATGCCGCCATTCAAGAAGCTGTTTATTCTAAAGCTAAGCTGGCTGCCCACCTAGGAGCAAGCTCAGCAAGCACACCACAGCTTGATGGCCCAAGAGACGATTTTGAAGGAAGGTCTAGTGAGCTGAGCAGAAAACTTGCAACTGCACTGCACATCCAGAAAGATCTTCAGTCGCGACTAGATTCTGCGAAAAGCGAACTTGATTCTGAGAAGAAGGCACGGCAGTTGGCAGACGACACCTCGAATGCAGCCCAAAAGCGCATGGCAGAATTAGAAAGTTATAAACAACAAACCTCCACAGAGGTTGAACGCCTCAAGGCTGAGCTGCATCTTGCCCAGCATGAAGCACGAGAGCATTCAGTTGCGCACGCTGAAGTTGCCGCTGCTGTTGAACTTCTCCGGATCGAGAAGAATGATATGCAACAGAAGTACAAAGAAGCCATTGGAAGCTCAAAGGACCACAGTGAAACCTTTGATTCCCTCCGAGCTGCAATTTTAGCATCACAAGACTCGACAGGCCTTCTGGAATCGAAGCTCGCTGAAGAACGATCTCAGAGAGAGAAGATTGAAGCCCAATTTAACAAGCTTAAGTTTGAGCATGAAGCTCGTACTGCGGAACTAGTAGCTACCACCCAGCGTCTACGCGATGCGGAAGAGCTTTCAGAAAAACACGCGGCTGAGGCCAGAACGAACCGCCAAGCTGTTCTTGCTGGTCTTGACAAAATTTCTGCTCGAGATGTTTCTGGATCGAGCAAGGCAGATGCCGATCGCATTGCTGCTCTACAGAATCAGCTCACCACCTCGAACGAATTGGTCAAGAAATCTCAACAGGAGCTTGAGGCTGTTGTTCACAAGTTACGTGGCGCAGAAGAACGTATTGCTGGTCTTGAGCAATACCAAGAACAGTCAAGCCGGGAGGGAGTCACCATTCGGAGGCAACTTCAATCTGCGCTGCGTGATACACAAAGCTTACAGGCAGCCAACACCGATCTTAAGAATCAATTGGCCGCTCAACAACTTGAAACAAACGCGATGACAGTTCAGCACAACGCACTAAAAGACATCCTCAGTGAACGTGGCATAAGCCCAACGGCTTCTATTCGTGCTCGGAATCTTCCCAACCCACGAACGAACTCACCTGATTTGAACCGTGTCAGAGATCTTGAATCTCAGCTCGCCACCTCATCAGCTGCCCATGAAGAGACCAAGCAAGCATTTGCAATCCAAATTCAAGAATCCGAGGCTGCTTGGCGTGAGAAGCTCTCGCAACTTGAAAGCGATTATCAGTCGGCCGTGCACTATGTCAAAGGCACCGAGAAGATGCTCAAGCAGCTCAAGGATCAGTTATCCCGATACAAGACAGAAAATGGCCGTCTGAAAACAGAGATTGAGGAGCTGGAAGACCGCGTTCAAAGTAGTACAACCTCTGCCTCGCCTCGTTGGGAGAATGAGAAAGCCGAACTTGAGGCGCGCATTCGAAGCCTCGAGACAGAGCTTCAAGAGTCTTCTGCTCAAATGGAGAAGCGACTCCTCGGTCTTCAAACAGAACTCCAAGAGACCAATCATCACCGCGAAACAGCTTTAAAGAACAGCGAAGAGGCTAAACAAAAGTTGAGCAACCATCGTAAGGATCTCGAACAACTACAATCAGAGAATGCACTACTGGAGCAACGCGCTAGCGATGCTGAACAGAAAGTGGCCCTTCTACTAGACCAAGTCGAGCACTCTGTCGATAACTACCGCCGACGCAGCCGTCAAGTGCCAAGCTTAAACTCCGAGATGGCTGCAAGTGCCAATGGATTAGGACTAGGGCACTCGAGGCAAGAAAGTTCCGAAGGTGAAAGTATTTACGGAGTCACCACCAGTGGGAATGGTGGCCTGGAAGCTAGAAACAGTGCTGCCTTGGACAGCCTTGCCAACGAACTCGAGACCCTTCGGAGTCAATGGGAAGCAACAAACAAGAACTATCGACTGAGTACCAACTTTGATTTCGACACTACTTCTGCTATCAAGAAGGACAACGACACCGCTGCAGGTGTTGGCCTTAGCGAGAGCCTCGCGGATTGGCGCAAAAGACTTGATACTGAGGAACACCACAGTGATGGTGAAAAGCCCCGACATCCCTAATTCGAAGCACTTCCTGACTGCCGATATGCTTTCATGACTCGAATATACCCACCGTCTTCGTTTTGATTTATCCGGGCCAACGGTCAGTGTTTTTACTTCCTGATCTTCGCCAAGGTGGAAATGGAGTTTGTTGTCTCAGTTAACAGACAACCGTTTTTTTGTTTTTATATTCGGGATTTCTTTCTGTTTTATTTTGCAAATTTCAGCTTGGTTGATTCCCTGAAATTCAATGCATTTCAACGAGTGGCTGGTAATATATTCCTTCCCTCTTCCACTTCTCTTATCGACGAGTTGGGTTGGCGGACTTTTGTTCTAGTTGTTCTTCTACATGTTTGAAGAACACCGCATGTAAAATAAGAGACTTTTGTCTATTCATCGGTTCTGTGGTAGCAAGGGAAAGAAGATAGGCATGGATGGTGTCTTTGCCTTTTATAGGAAGATCCTACTTTTTAGCACGGGGCAACGTACGGTTGGAAGAAGCGTCAATGAATAAATGAAGTATTGTCTAGTTTGAATTCGAAGTGTTTACCTCCCTCCCTCTTCTACACTCATGCTTGTTGAGTGTAACCCTGGACATACTTCTCCGATCCAATGGTATCAAAGGGGGGCAAATCGAGAATAGAGGCAGGACACGGTAAATCCCAGAACACCATTCCTCCCTCAAGTGTCTATTAATGCTATAAAACCATCATATGTCCTCGTGGACTTTCAATCCTTTTCGCCTAGTCTCCTACTCATGCCGTACAGAACGATGCAAACCATATTTGACCCACTACTTACTGTCTGTCTTTAAAGTATGAGAAAGAAACAACGCCTGAGCGCACGTGTCAAGCAGAAGCGGCTGTAAGACCCTTCTGAATATTCAAGCATCGTCTAAAATCAAGTTTACGCCCCTCGCGAGGCATGTGCTCGCCACTCGCAATACAAAGCACGCGCATCTTGGGATCATATCGTAGACCTGTCAAGAGTTTCGGAGTAATGAGAAAGTATTGACTTGAGTGCTCACGGCATGCGATCTCGACCATTCGTTCGTGTACCATACGCTCGTTGCGAGGGTCCATGCCCTGGTTGATCTCATCCACAACACGGAACGGTGACTGGGCTAGAGATTGAAGAGCCATGAGGAAGAAGATTGTGGAGACAGCTCGCTCGCCACCAGATTGGCGATGTGCTGTCAGCTGTTGAAGGGTTTCGTTTTCGCTGGAAGTCACTGGTTAGAATCGGGCAAAGATCAGTCAGGAATGGAAGAGTTAGACGTACCGAAAACGAACCATGATGTCTAAAGCCCAGGCGTCAAAGTCCTCTGACTTGTGAACACGAACCTCGCCGGCACAACTTATTTGCTCAAAGTTGTATGCAAATGCGTCGTTAATCTTTGAAACTAGTTCGTCAAGTCGAGGTTCCCATCTGGATTTCAATTCGTCGATTTCTTGGCTCAGACCCTGCAGCTGATCGTTGGATCCAGCTATCTTTCGTGTTAAACGATCGATTTCCTCAGCGCGTTTTTCGAACTCCCGTATTATATTAGGGTTGGCGACATGTATTATTTCAAGTTTCGCTTCTTCTCCCCCAATTTCGTCTCGAATATCTTGGGAAGACTTATTTTCGCAGAGTTGTGAAAACAGCTCGCGCTTCTCTGGCTCATTTTCAAGGACTTGTTGGACCTCATCGGAGAGACGGTTGCCCTCGTCGCGCGCTACATTGGCGTCGTCGGTGGCCTGTTGCAATATCTCCTTTTCAGCATCAAGACGCTGCATAATATGAGCATTTCGTCCTTTGAGACCTTCGACATCAGAGAAGGCCTCAATGCCGCGGATCTCGGCTTCAAGGAGTGCTTGATGCGCTCTTCGTATGTTCTCAATGGCTTCGTTGTGGCGAAGAACAATCTCAGCCCGACGAAGCACCGCTTCGTCCCAGTCGTAACGAATGTCGACCATTCGTTTGCGTGCATCTTGCATGGATTGTTCATGAGCTCTCTTGGAGCGCTCCTCGGATTCTAGTCAAACGTGTCAGTAAATTTGCGGCATAGCATCATTCAGTGGTTCTCACCGATCTTCTCAGGCAGAGACTGCCACTTTTGGTATTCTTTTTGCAGGGCATTCTTTTCTGACTTGAGTCGAGTCTGAATCTCATTAGCATCAAAGCGGATGGAATCAATCCGCAGCCTTTACTTACAATGTTATCATGAATGCTGGTCCGTCGGTCCTCGATGGCTTGGATTTTCTCATGCAACTCATGGTATTGCTGTTTCAAAATGTCTCTTTCACCATGCAACTCAGCCAGCCGCTTGTTCATTTCTTGCTTCTCTTGGGCGTCGATGGGCTGCGAGGTCCAGAATCTCCCGGGTGGAATGTTCTTGGTGACAGCGGTCATAGCCTGTGGTCCATATTCTTTACGTCTCCTGACAATAAAAGACTGGTTACCGGCTGCCCAGGAGTTAACTCTGCCGCTTTTGACCAGACGATCGTATTGAGCATCGTTGTGATCCCTGAGAGAGACTCCTGACTGGTGAAGCCTCTTTTCAGCACAGAGCATTGCTAGAACGGGTTCGGGTCCCTCAAGAAAGTCGATGGCAAAACCGTCAAGACCCAGGTCGCTTGCCTCACCAATACTGACGGGTCTTGAGAAGGCATTGAGAGGCTGAGCACATGATCGAATAACGACAGACAAGCTTTGGACACGGTAGAGCTCGTCTGAGAGCTTCTTGTAATCATTTTTTGTTTGTGCTGTAAAGCATGTAAAGTCATCTCCTTGAAGAAGGGATTGCACCTGATCCGAATATCGTTCATCCTTCATAGAACAACTGATCATGGGTGGGCCAAAAACCTCCTTTTCAAAGTCTCCTTGATGGTCTTGGATCCATGCCCACGCCGTTGCTAGCTCGGGGAAGTTCTTCCGCATGAAGTTGAGCTGTTGACCTTGCTGGGTTTCCAATGACTTGATATTACTCTCCACTTGTCGGATCTCATTGTTGGTTGTTTTGCCCTTGTTCTTTACTTCCTCGCGTTGGCTAGACACTTCGCGTATCTCTCCTTCTAATTCTCTGAGATTGTGTTCTTCTCCTCGCTGCAGATAAGTAGTTAGCAAATATCAACAATCGCGCGGGTAGATTTCCAACAATTTTTTGATTAAAGTCGGAAGGATTAAACTCTTCTGGCCGGTTTCTAATATCAGCTTGAAGAGCGGTTATTCTTGACTTGGATTGGGCCAATTCCTTTCGCTTGGCGTCAAATCCTTTGCGTTCAGCGTCGAGACTATTCTCGAACTCTTTGAGTTTGTCGGAAGCGGTGCTTGCATCACGTGCTAGTTTTTTCGCAGCGTCCTCTGCGTGCTTCAATGATGCTTTTCTTGCTAATGCCGCTTCATCAGTCTGCTGGGCATAGAGCTGCTTTTCGTTCACGGCCTGTAATGAGGGGCCGGCGTCGTGTTCGAGGCGCCTGAGAGACCTCTCTGCGAGCTTCTTCCGCTCTTTGGCATCTTTGTATCTAGTACGAGCCTCCGAGTACTTGGCAAAAACCAAGGCTGACTTGAGATTTTTCACCTGATCTATGATTTCTTCCCGTTCCCGGATCCTATCCACGTCTGTTTGGAGACCTTGTTGTCGGTTCTCCAAGTTCCTCAGAGTCTCTGCGTCGACACGTGTAGTCTCCTCTAATTCTTTCTTATCTTTGTCCAATCCTTGAAGTTGCTTCTGCCAGGTTAGCATTTCTTCAGGGGCGGCTGCGCGAAGAGTTTCCCGTAGAAGGTCCACAGGTGTGCAGGCAGCGAACTCGACAACCCTATCCTGCGGAAGGAATTGGCAGAGGTTATCAACCTGAATTTTCAACTTGCGTATCAACCGTTGCACTTCCTTGTGGCTGGTTTCTTTACCATTGAGCCACCATTTCTGATTGTTCTGTTCTCGACGAATTTGAACCTTGATGATGTAGTTCTTGCGATGGTTCGGCCGCCTGCAGAGTTCGATTTCAATTGTGGCCGTATCTTTTCCGTGTTTAACAAACTCCTTGACTGAGCCAGCACGACCAAGATGCTTCGGGCTGTAACCTAGGCCCAGACAGATAGCGCAGACCAAAGAGCTCTTTCCAGTGCCGTTTGGGCCGACCACCATGTTGAGGTGAGGCCCAGGCAGAAATTCTGCCTTTTCGTATGTGACAAAGTTTTGCACGCTGACTCTAACGATGGCGCCTGGTTGAAAGCCATCATCTATATCATCTTCGTTTGGTGCACCGTTCACTTTCCCGTGATGGGGTTGCTCGGGGTTTGCGTTGTGATCACCATCTCGGTCAAGCCTAGGGCGCTTAGAAGAGCCACCGTCGTCGGCATGCGAGCGGTGTCCGTGATGGGTTTCGACGTCGTCGTCGTCGGTATTGTCTGTATCAGATCGGCGGCGGCGGCGTGATGATGCCGGAGCCATCTCGTCTATCGAGCGAGACACGCCACCTATATTGGCCTAGGAGGTGATGTAGAAACCAGGAGAATGGCGTTGACTTCTTGGGTGATAGATTCTTAGAATGACAATGCACGCACAACAAAGAAGGTGATGCTGATGTATGCCTCAGTGGAAGCGGCACGCGTTAAATCACGTCAGTGCGCGTCTGTTAAATGTGGCGCCGATTTAAAGTGGTGGGGTAATTGTGGAAAGAACCAAATCGGCTTACGGGGACAAACACCTGAGCTGCTGAGCTATCTTACAGAAAACGCTGTGACTTAACCGCCTGCCTACCTACAAAGTGAATATTGTTGTGCTGTCTGGGAGTAATTGTTATATTCTTTATCCGATTGGGGATGCAAAACTTTCGTTATTGATATTAATGTTACTTTGAAGCTCGCTCGCGTATTGGTTCCATGTAAGCTGAAGAGATGTCCTTTACCTTGTTGTCAAGCGCCGGTTAGAACTGGAGGACATTTTCTATACCTACCTTAGTGAACTGAGTTCAAAACAGTGTCTCGTTAGCCACAGGATGAGCTGACGAGCTGCTCAATAACCCACAACGCACTACTGCGTACTACCTCAGGTGTTTTAAAGCTTAGTCATCCTCTGCCAAGTAACCCCTTAAAAGGAGGGTCAGACAACTTCATCCCTTTGGATTCCAGTTACTACAAGGGTGACTTCATCACTTCATCTAAAAAGTACCACCAGCTTGTTGTTGGTCATGCTTGTGAAGGCGGCATACTGCCTTCTTTCCCCCTACGGATCAAAGACAACACAACCGAACCCAAGCTGGCACAGAACCTGTTTTCCATCTCACCAACACCAGCTTCAGTGGTAATTTGACCCTCATGTCGCCATTGACCTCTGACTCGAGAAGTCTCGAGCACAGGAGCTTAGTGACAGACATTCTTCGACATGGACTATTGAGCGGACCTAGTCTAGTACAAGTTCTCTCTCTCTGTCCTGAATGATCGGTATTCCTTTGCGATGGGGTATAGTTACCATTGTTTTCGATCTCTTCTCAATCTCCTCAAACAAAGATGTGCCTGCCATCTTATCGAATGAGGAATTTCTCATAACGAGCTGACTGCTGATGCGACATTTCGACTTATGTCGTTCATTGTGCTTTTTAATCTCTCCCTGCGTAAGAAGGACTGTGGTGGTACTCAAAAGGTCTCATCATTGGCCGTGATCTCGAACTACATGAAGAGCTGGAATGCATCGCGATGCCTGGATGCAAGAGAAGGCCCTCAATTTCAGCTTGTGCCAGCTGTTGTTGACCAGAAATCCCCACCCATACCTGACCGTGCGTGGTGCGATACTGGCATATTGGCAGGTGTATGCAGGTGGCAGATGCCAGTCGAATGCCAATCAGTTACAACTATTATATTCCAGCCTTTTCTCCCTTGGTATCGCCCACACCAGCCTTGCCAAACATATCTGCTGGTGTAAACATTGCATTCCATTCTCAAAAATTCCCCTCCCGTCGCTCCGAGCTGACTTTGTTTCTTGTCTCTTGTGTCGTTCATTTCTTTCTTTCCTTTTTCCTATGGCTCCTGGATCTCGGATCCTTAGCCAACCTCACTCATTACCGCTCACTCAACGCCTTCGTGTCTCCCCCTCTACTTTACAACTCCTCTGCTGCTCCTCCGACTATCGCAACACCTTGTGCTTTGTTTGTCAACACCAACCTACTCAGGTCACGTAGGCCAAGTTCATCATAATTATTGTGACTTCCACGAGCAAGCCTCTTTTTCAATTTCTCCAGCGTTTGGGCAAGGCGTGCGACTTTGTGGCTGCAATATTATGTGCTGATCCACCATATTCAGCACGTTTACAATGGCCGATACCATGGTGTCAACCGTTCGCTCACCACTATCCGAAGCATCGAATCGAATCAACTCAAATTATCCTACTCAAGAAGGCCAGCGCTACAAGCCGCGGTATGACCGTCCTAACTCATCGGTTATAAACAACACCGTACGCACAAACCATGGGCACCCGACTGTATACTTTTCCGGCCGACCTCCTACTCAACAACAGCACATAGTTTCAACACCTCAAGAGCAAGCCACTTTGAAGCCCCCCAGTGATATGGACGATGATCGTCGACATTCGGCGGCATCTTATGATTCTTCAGGAAGTGGCCGCAGCAAGAAGAACTACAAGACGCATATAGGGCCGTGGCAGTTAGGCAGGACCCTTGGCAAAGGCTCTTCTGCGCGTGTAAGACTATGCCGGCACACAGGCACAAATCAGCTGGCTGCCGTCAAGATTGTCAACAGACGGATGGCGTATCTTGTCCAAGATAGTAGTTTGGCTGCCCTTAGCAAGTGGGACAATAATCTCCCAGAACAGATCGATGGCGAGATGCGTGTTCCAATGGCTATTGAGCGAGAAGTGGCAATCTTGAAGCTCATCGAACATCCGAACATCATGAAATTATACGATATCTGGGAGAACCGCTCAGAGGTGTAAGTGCTCCACGTAGGAAATTTTGCAAGGGTATAACTGACAATTTAGCTACTTGATACTTGAATATATCGACCAAGGTGACTTGTTCACCTTTATAAACATGAAGGGCCGCCTGAGTGAGGAAGTTTCTATCTTCTTCTTCCGGCAGATCATCAGCGCCATCTCATACTGCCATTCCTTCAACATCTGCCATCGAGACCTAAAGCCTGAGAACATCTTGATTAGTGCCGATCTCCAGATCAAAATTGCTGACTTTGGCATGGCTGCTCTCCATCAAACAGACACACACCAACTTGCTACAGCTTGTGGCAGTCCTCACTATGCGGCACCTGAGCTCCTCAAGAACAGACAATATAGGGGCGACAGAGCAGATATTTGGAGCATGGGTGTTATCCTATTCGCAATGCTTTCAGCCACCCTTCCATTCGATGACCCTGACCTTCGTGTGATGATGGCTAGAACGAAGAAGGGACAGTACGAGATGCCAAGTTTCCTCAGCCCAGAAGCCGAGGACCTGATCAGGCGAATGTTACAGGTCAACCCCGATAGACGCATCACCCTCAAGGACATATGGCGTCATCCTCTGATTCGGAAGTATGCATATCTGGATAACCTTTGTGACATCAACAGTCAGCCGCCTGATATACGCAAAGGTTTTCAGTATACCCCAGTACCCACAAAGGATGTTGATCCGCAATTAGTTCGACAATTGCGATCTATGTGGCACATGTTTAGTGAAAATGATTTAAAGCTTAAGCTTACATGTGACGAGTAAGTATTTTGCTCCTCTTCTGGCTTTCGGAGTTACAGCTGTTGACATTTGCAGACCCAATGATCAAAAGGCTTTCTATTGGTTGTTATACCACTACCGCGAGCAACAACTGGAAGACTTTAAGCCTGAGCTCGCCCACTCCACAAGTGACTATCACCACATGAAGCCTGGCACATGGAAGAAGCGCGTATCGACATGCGAATTTGCACAGCCGAGCGGCAACGGCCACGGGCGTACCATATCACGGTTCACTGTGATTTCGAATGCCACCGAACCAGAGCTAGCAACCAGCCAAGAACCATTCCAAACAGAACGTGCGATACACTCTCGTGATTCCCAAAAAGGACAGTCGTTAGTCAGTGTCCACCGTTACTCTTACGCAGAGAATGGTTCCTATACTGGGCAACCCAAAAGGCTTCGAAGCGGCTCAGGCGCACGTCGCGCACGCGGGACCTCAGCCCGCAATTCTACCACAGGGCGCCTTCAGTCGTCTCGAGGGTCGCTCTCTTCGATGCACAGCAGTCGGCAAGTTACACCCCATGCGCGGAGTTTGCGACACAGGCGTGGGGTCGACTTCACACATGTCCGGAAGAGATCAACATCCTCCTCCAATCGCAATAGGAGTGGTTCAATGCCCCCTTATGTTACAGAGCAAGGTTCTACATATCAGATCGAAATGATTCGATCTCACACGCCAGAACTCCCAAGTCTACCTGGTGGCGTGCTTCCAAAATTGGCCGATGGACAGGACCCTCAAAAACGCTCCTCGGGGCAAGCGTTGCGAATAGCGCTTGGGTCCCGATACGCCTCCGAAATCTTCAAGGAGGAACTGCGCCACTTCAGCAGCAATATTGCCAAGGACTGTGACGAAGCGTTCAACAGCTCATTGATAGAAGAGGACTCCATCGCTGGCTCGCTGACTGAACCAGACCGCACCCAGTACGAATCTACACCGTTTTCCTTCACCATCGACGCACCCGAGGATTCGGCCCCAGATGTTCTCGAGCTTTCGAACAAGTCTTTCAGCAACCGGCCCCTTCCACCTCTGCCGACTCCGACGCCAAGCTACAATGGCCATTCGTTAACACCAACGCCCACTGGTTCCAGACCAGTGACCAGGGAATCGTATTCGGAAGCGTTGAGCTCAGAGCAGGTCGAGGTGGCCCAACCAGTTCTGCTTACGAGACACACTGAGCGCCGGGTTGTCTCAGCTCCGACGTATACTCAAAAACACAAAAGAAGCGCGGCGCTGCCATCCATCAACGAAGCTGGAGCAGCGGCCAGCGATAAGGCTCGTATCGTGTCAGCGCCTCCGCATACGCCAACAAAGAAAGGAATTGATAGAATCCGTGGCATCGAATACTTAAGCCAAGTCGAAAACAGCATTCGTGTGGTCCATTCGCCAGGTGACGAGAGCCCCGTGAAGATTCCCGAGCCACTCAACGTACGGAAAAAGGTCCCTGAACCTGAACAACGGAACTCGGCCCCTGCTGCACAACTTCGAGAGTTGGACTCGGCGTCGCAACGCAGTGTGGACGGTGGCACCACGGCTACAACACTTTCGCTGGAGCCCCCTTCCCGTGATGCTCAGGCGGCGACAAAGAAGAAAAAGTTGTCTTGGTTCAAACGATCTTCAAAAGCTGAGTCAGAGCCCAGCCGAGAGTCCGTTGAGTGGCAAGATTGCACTTCGTACTTGACTTCTAGTGATGGGAAGCGAAGCGATTCAACGTCAACAGAGGCTCCGACTAAGAAGAAGGTTTTCCACTTTTCTTTCTGGAAGAGCAACAAAGAGAGAGACTCTATTATGTCAATCGCCAGTGAGTCATTTCGTCATCCCGTAAGAAGAGCCGTACGTGGTGGTCTAATATCGAAAATAGGACCCGAGCAGAAAGAAGAGCGACCTTCACTGGAGATCAATACTATGGGTAAGACACATGTTTCCGCCAAGGTATCTCAGCCCAAATGGCACGAGTCTGGCTCTGGCCCGGTGCGCAACATTGAGGTCAAACAAAACTGGCTCGCACGTCTGTTCAGAGTCAAACCAGCAACAGACCACATTTGCATGACGATTTCGAGGAGACGAGCACGTCAGGAGGTTACCATCCTCCTACGAGAATGGCGCAAGTATGGCATCCGAGACATTCAAGTGGACAAACAAAGGAACATTGTCTTTGCACGGATTGCAGCTAAGAACTGTGAGTGGCATGCTTGGCATGATTGCGGCACCAGAACTGACAGAGAACTTAGTTTTGAATCTGAAAGAAGTATCCTTTGCCGCAGAGGTCGTTACAGTGATTGAGCATGGCAAGAAACAGCCACTCAGCATCATTCGGTTCACGCAGGAGCGAGGAGCAGCCAGCAGCTTCCACAGAGTAGTCGACACAATGAATATGATCTTCGACGCAAGAGCTTTGGTGGTAGTCGACAAGAACAAGCGAAAAATGATGATCAAGACACTCAACTCGTAATGTAGGTGTTTCAACCAGCTCCATGCTGGCTCCTTCGATATGTACTTATCGAAATATGATGCAAGCTGGCCATTGACACAGCCTTGCGGGTTGAATCATGGGGTTATGCGAAGAGTTATGTGCATGGTATTGGTTGTAAGGAATTGGATGTATGAGCCATTGCTTTCCGTTTTGTTCTGCTTCTGGGTCGAGGTGAAAGGCATGATTTCTCCTTTTCTTAAACATGCACGAGCGAATATACGGAGTACAGGAGGGGATAGTTGTAGGCTAGGGATAGCCACTGAGTCGCCCCTTAGCTACTTAGATAGTCCCTTTATCATTCTATGTCATGACTTTTCTCGTGAAAATCTGGTTATTTAACAACAAAACTAGAAAGGCAAGCTGAACACACGGCTTGTGTCCAGGAGGTGAGCCCACGTATTGAGAAAATGTAAGTATGAAGCATGTTTTTGTGTCTCATTTGGAGCTGATTTCAGTGAAGAGTTGAATTTTATGGTGGCTTTGCCGAGTCCATGCCTCAACGTTCTGTTTGTGTAATCATCATGAACTGTAGGGTTAGAATACTACCTCATATGATCAATGGAGCTTGAGTCACAGAAGCTGCTAAGACTGCTTCTTGCACTGTTTGGGTTCTGTGAGTTATACATTAATGCATTTTCTACAACCCTTCTGTCGAATAAAGCGGCTCTTCGGGAAATATCCAGGCATTGACCATCCGAGTTCCTGTGGTCTGAGGAATGAATTCATAGTTATGTATATGCTTCGACTTCAACTTTAGGTTGCGTCCTACACTGCTCCATAGCTTCGAGCAAGTCTTAAGTCTCATCACTATCTTGGCAAACTAAAAACCAAAAATCAGGGGCCCCTTGGTAAATCAAGGTCTTCTCTTGTTTGTGGCTGATTTGTAGTCGGTCCAAGGGGATGGTATATTCATCTTCCACTGAGATCTGATGCGTTGTAGTTTCAGCAGGCGTAACCAGTTTGGTAACTCATGCCATTGTTTTTCTGGACCAGTCATAGCAATTCAAATAGCATGAAGGCCAAAATATCTAGAGATGCAAATCAATCAAGTAATGAATTATTAAGGGGGAAAATCAACTCTCCATCACAAATCAAACGAGTGTTTGACTTACTATCATCACCATTTCAAACTAACCCGCTTGTAGTCTTGAATAGGTACACTGGCATAGATACATTATTTTGATGCCCGAGACTGATCGATTAGCACATATGGCTCGATTTGATTATGTATTTAGCTGGAGAGAGCGCTCGTATGTCTCATCAGTGGTAGTCGAGAGCACCAGCAAACAAGCTTACGGTACTTCGAACGCCTGATAGATAGGTCTTCTTCTTCACAGATCTTACCTTGCTGAAGCAAGTGATGCGGTGAGTAGAGACCACACCCAAATTGTCCCATAACACCCTTGCAACCCGTGGGCGAAATGGTACCTACTAGTGGTATACCATATCGACGAGTTTGACCGTCGGAGGCCAAGTCCGAATCGATCAACATTTGTGGAGAAGTTCGGTAGCTTTTCCGAGACATGGATGGATCCCTTCACCTGCCTCGGCTGCTCGGTCGGGACATCGGATCCATGATTTCGATAGCGAGATATGCTTCTTCACCGAGACCATATTATATACCTTTCTCAGGCTTACTAAATAATAAAAGGCAATAAGTCTTGGATCTTTGTTCCATTGCTGGCGGCCTGGTAGTAGAAACTAAAAACCGAGAATTCCTCTCGGAGATCAAGACCGAAGTACGGTGTCATTGATGACAGTACCCATGTAGGTACAGTTGATCAATAAGTCAAATAGTTTCAAGAGTGTAGCAGTCACTGCAACCGAGGTTCAATAAAAATGGCTTGATATGCATCTAGAGGCTTAGAACGATGGCAAGCGATGTAAGTTCTCGGTCGAAGACCGAGCAATAAACACAGTGGTGGTTGACAAAGCTACCTAGGTAGGTATTGAGTAAGGTAGGTAGGTCCAGTAATTTCTGAGATGGAGTGTGAAGGAGGTACGCCCCTGATATCTCATGTGTACAAGGGTTCTTCCAAAGGCATACAAGTAGCCGCCCACGGCCCCTAACAAATTTGGTGGCAGTTTGTCCATTTGGAAGTATATATTTTCGCTGTCTAAGTACCCTTTCGGCTGAGTTCCCCGGACCATCACGGCAGTTAGCCACCATCTTTCCGTCTCCATTCACCTTGACCTTTATTTTAGTGTCAGATCTTGCCTGCTTTGATACTGCCTTTAACCTGTGAACCTTCACTCCATCCACCCGAGCCAGGCCGATGGCTACCGAGCTCAACACGGACGATGGCCGTTGTTCGGTCATTGAATGGAAAAGCACGGTGATTGAAATCCCAAAATCCCAGCATTGACAAGCTTACTGTCGCGGCAAGCTTGTGAATTCACCTGCCCGCGTAACAAACGATCCGTCATTGCAGGGCCTTGCTATAGGGGTATGGGAGCAACGAAAGCCAACTTGACTAAGGTCGGTAGGTACCTAACTTAATTGAATATGGAAAAGAAAAAAAGAAAAAAAGAAAAAACAATTATCGGACTTCAGTGTACGGGCTGGACTCGGCGCACGTAATACTTGGACAGTGCGGTGTTGCATTCATCTTCCCCAGGTCCGGTGCCGTCACTGACGCGGAGGCGCCCCTCGGCCGTCGTCCGAGGCACGTTACGCCTTCAGAAATTTGATGTGCGGAGCACCAGCTGCTTCAGTGTTAACATCTATATAATTATCTGCCTTGTTCCAATCCTTCTGCTCTCCAATACTAGCTTTCCCAATAATTTACCCTCACCTTCATCGAGATCGAGCGTTTTCTCGAACCCTTCACTTGTCTGACTCAAACTTGCGCAGAGTATCAGAGCTACTTACAAGCACCGTCACTGGCACCTCATCACCGGAGACATCGTCGACACGTGAAAGTGCTGGCAGCAGTGCATAATACCCATTGACCTTTCTCCTCATTTCTCCTCACCTCACCTCACCCTCCATCAGTCAAAACAATAATTGCCCTCCATTTGCGATCACAATGGCTTCCGTCGATTCTGTCCTTCAGGGTGTCTCCGTTTCTGGCAAGGTTGACGACATCCACCGCAAGATCCTCACACCTGAGGCTCTCGCCTTTCTTGCACTGCTGCACCGTTCCTTCAATGAGAGACGCAAGAATCTCCTTGAGCGACGCAAGGCCCGCCAGGCGGAGCTTGATCGAGGAGTTCTCCCTGACTTTCTTCCTGAGACTAAGCATATTCGTGAGAACCCTACATGGAAGGGTGCCCCTCCCGCCCCGGGCCTGGTGGACCGTCGTGTTGAAATCACCGGCCCCACAGACCGGAAGATGGTTGTCAACGCACTAAACGCCAACGTCTACACTTACATGGCTGACTTTGAGGGTGAGTCGCTATTCTTACTGCATCCTGAATTTACTTCCTCCACGGACTGGAAAATGACCTTCTATGGCTTCAATGGATGCATGATCTAGAGATGATCCAGTCGGCTAACCCTGTAACAGACTCCAGTGCCCCAACTTGGGATAATATGATCAATGGACAGGTCAACCTGTACGACGCCAACCGTCGTCAGGTTGACTTCAAGCAGGGACAAAAGGAATATAAGCTTCGCACCGACCGCAAGTTACCTACTCTCATTGTCCGTCCTCGTGGCTGGCACCTCGAGGAGAAGCATGTCACAGTTGATGGCGAGCCTATCTCTGGTTCCCTCTTCGACTTTGGTCTTTACTTCTTCCACAATGCCTTTGAGACGCAACGTCAGGGCTTCGGTCCCTACTTCTACCTTCCCAAGATGGAGAGCCATCTCGAGGCTCGCCTTTGGAACGACGCCTTCAACCTTGCTCAAGACTACATCGGTATGCCCAGAGGCACCATCCGAGGTACTGTTCTAATTGAGACCATTCTTGCCGCTTTCGAGATGGACGAGATCATTTATGAGCTTCGTGACCATAGCTCTGGTCTCAACTGCGGTCGGTGGGACTACATCTTCAGTGTCATCAAGAAGTTCCGCAACAACCCGAACTTTGTGCTGCCAGACCGTTCCGCAGTCACCATGACTGTTCCCTTCATGGAATCATATGTGAAACTGCTGATACAGACGTGCCATAAGCGTGGTGTTCACGCCATGGGTGGTATGGCTGCACAGATCCCTATCAAGAACGATACCGCTGCGAATGACAAGGCTATGGAGGGTGTCCGCGCTGACAAGCTCCGTGAAGTCCGCGCTGGACACGACGGCACTTGGGTTGCCCACCCTGCTCTTGCAAGTATCGCTACCGAGATCTTTGACAAGCATATGCCAACTCCCAACCAGCTGTTTGTGAGAAGAGAGGATGTTACCATTGGCCAGAACGATCTGCTCAACATGAACGTCCCTGGTACCATCACGGAAGAGGGAATCAAGAAGAACCTCAACATTGGTCTTGGTTATATGGAGGCATGGATTCGCGGAGTGGGTTGTGTCCCTATCAACTACCTCATGGAAGATGCTGCCACCGCCGAAGTCTCTCGAAGCCAACTTTGGCAATGGGTCAAGCATGGCGTTAACACTGCTGATGGCAAGCGTGTTGATAAGTCGTATGCTTTGAAGCTGCTCAAGGAGAGTGCTGATCAGCTTGCCTCGTCTGCCCCTAAGGGTAACAAATACCACCTTGCTGCCCAATACTTCTCTAGTCAGGTTACTGGCGAGGATTATGCCGACTTCCTCACAACGTAAGTTCACCCAAAACCCCACTGTCTGTCTGGGTCCAGAGTACTAACTACTACGTAGTCTTCTTTATAATGAAATCACTCAGGCCGGACCTCCAAGCCCTGCTTCTAAGCTTTAAATAAGCTTGTATCAAAAAAAGGGGTGGATCAAAATAGGCATAATGGATTTATTGAGCGTTTCATGAGTGTATGCATAGTTCTGGCTTTTTCCAGTATGCTGTGGTTTTGGGTCATGATATCATTTGTTACTTATACAGCCAATGGCATATCTACCACAAAAGGACGTCTGTTTTTATATTATATATATATATTAAATTATTCGGAATTAGTGACCAGTAAATCACTTGTATCAAGTCTCACTGTGAATCTCATGGATGACTGCCTTGTAGCCTTACCTCCCACCAAGCTTCAGCACAAAGCACAAACATCCAACACAAAAGAGCCACATGTTCTCAAAAAGGTTTTTGTAGCTGTCCGGGTCACTCTGCATGGTTGAAAGATGGACGATCTTATTTAAATATATTGGTGAAAAATGTTCAACTGTGTATTTGCAAGTTTTCGGATTCCACGGCCCTAGCTATAGTTAACAATGTACGCAGCAAGGCGTAGTATGTTAGAAAGCAAGCCAGGGATCTCGGTGGATCTTCTTGTACCCAATGGATGTATTTGTTTGAAGTTCGGGGCTATACAAGGTATTATGTCGCTGAGTGTCAATGCCTCCCTTCACTCAGGCGTCTCATGGCAAGTCATTATGAACATGAGGCAAGACGTATGTGTTTTTCTACTACGAAGTTATCTCATTTGTGTATTCAAAAGAAGAAACAAAACTCTAAGCATAGTCATTTTGTCCATAGCTGTGATAAGAATATTAGACCTGCGTATCATGTGCCTCTGATGAGATGGTGCTTTCCCATATCTGTACAGTCGCACCGTAGCCACCTTACTGTTAACTTATTCAAACTTCTAGAAATTGCCAAATCAATGAAATAATAGATTTTGGGATTAGAGGACCGAATGTTGAGAGAAAATGTCTTCCTGGCCTAGGTATCTCTATTCTCGAGGAGCGTTGAGTGAGAGCGAAGTATGCTTACAGCTGAGCCTCTATTATATAGATAGACAACTACCATAATTTAATTCAATACGGATTGATAGTTATTTAGTGTCATGGGAGCTTCTAGTTCAGGACTGGGGCAATTGAAAGTTTCAGCAACCAATTTATGTGTGTCCTCTGACATGGCTACAACAGCGGATTGCTATAGCCAAGAACACAAGTATACAAATGGAAACTAAACAGTGATACAGGCTTCCCTAATTGTCTCTTTTATTAATATTTCCTTTTGTATTCTCTCATGAAGCAACCTCTATCTCATGCGGCCAAGCTCGGTCAGTGATGGTTGCACTGATGGTGAAGTTGTTGATAGCATACATGAGATAAGATCGAAGAAACAAGCACAAACGCACATGATTCCTAGGAAGATTATTGTACTATTTCTAATCCTTACCAGTGAATTAAAGGCCACCGGAATTGGCCACACCCCCTTAGATGTCTCCTCCCGTGAACTTGGCTCTCAGGTTACACAACTATCCGCCATCATTGCCAGTTCCCGCAACACTAAGCGGAGGATTTATTACCTGCCGATCACATTACCTGGGTAGTTCTAAGGCGGGAGAGTGCATGGAACTCATCATGTATCTCGAGGTCTGAGTCTGATGTAGTATCACACCGGGAGGCTGCAGACGGGAGGGTTCGGTCTGGGCCGTGAGCTGTTTTCAGGATGCACTTTGAGTCGAGACAAAAGCTATAGCTCTTCTCTTCGAAAGGCACCTCGTGTTGATACACACACATATTAGCACAGTAAAAGGGCACCTTTTGCCGGTCGGTGTTTGAGTGAGCCTTTTCATCTGCATTGTCACGAATAGGGTTGAGGTCTGAGGCCAGTTCGTAGGGTTTCTCGTTTGTGACTCGGCCAATAGGCGGCTTATCACAGCCTTACACTAACACGGCAAGTTCAATATCATAAGTTTCTTGATCGCGTAAACTGCTATAAGTGTATTGCTATCTACTCGTTCCAGCATAGCCAGCGGGGCCATGAGTGAATGATGGTCTTGAACTCAAGTCAAGATACACAATCACACCAGCGTGGGGAGAACAACAACCTATCAAGGATCCAATCGGAATAAGGTGAATCAGACCATGGGATGCTGCACTCTTCACTCTCCCTATTACGACCCTGGCGACGGCGTTCATTAAATTTTGCAGATCATCGGTATATAAAACACTACGATGGAAACTTGTCAAGCCCACGTTGAGGATACACAAAGCCAGTATGCAGAGTCAATACGAGAACAACAAGATGCAAGCTTGTTGAGAGGACATGAATTCTTGTTTAGTATGGTTGAGATGCAAACAGCGTCTCGTATGCGCAAACTTCCGCTGCTCAACTGGTCAGCACCCGCAGGGAGTTCCTCGTCCTAGACATTTCGGGGAAAACAAGTCCTGTTGTGAAGATGACACGAAATGTTAACGGACATAAAGTAGAGGAAGAAAGAGGGGGGGTGGAGGAAACATCCGAGTGATGGTCATCACCAGAACAAGCGAGGCACCTTTCAAATGGATGAGTTGCTGTGGCCAGCCAGCAAGGATAGCTCCGTGCATAACGTCGTCCACTCTCTCGCCAACATTTATCTCTTATGGACACGAGAGCGTCACTGTCTGATAATGAGTACAGCTCAGTCTGGCCACGAACAACTGTGGATGTTGAATCTTGGGGTCCGTGCTATGAAACAATGGCATGAATGGCGATGGTTTGGCCAAGTTTGTTTCAAGCTAACTCTTCCCCTTGGCTGCTCGAGCATTGCCTGTCTGTGTTTGTTTTTGCGCTCATGGCCGGCGCGAACCCTGTCAAAGAAGATGCGTGCACATACATACATACCGTACCTGTGCGAAGCCCAAGCTTACATCTATCTCTGTACGGAGTACTCGACGCCATCCATGTCAGATCCGTGGCTGGTTGGCTAGAACCACATCACCCCATTCGACCGTGATCCCACTCTGTAGTGGTCGGACTCGGACCACGCCCGGGCTTACAAGCTTAAGCACAATGTTTCGGTCTAAAGGTCAACGCAAAAAGCCACTCGTGCATGTACAGTACACTTCACTTTCACGAACCACCTATGCCACTCCCGTTCCCATACATCTTATCGCCTCCCAGATCGACTGGATTTGCCTCTCCGCTACTCGCCCTTCTTCACTAGCTCACTGCGCGCCGTTCCAGACTCTAGTGCAACCTATTCTTCACTTGTGCAGTTCCTCGTACACTCAACCGCCCCAGCATAAAGTCCTGTAGCGAGTTTATCTCGCAGATGCTTGGTGTCGCAAAAGGCAACACTGGCTTGAGTTAACCTCTTTTCGATAGTCGATGGCGGGAGGTTAGGTCTACCCAGTCTTTCTTGGTGCCGAGCGCTCTGCAGCGCCTTGCGCCTGACCCGACCAGCATGCTTGACATTTCAATCTCGTCTGACGGTTTCATTCAGGGCCTTCCGAGGCTATATGCTCATCTTTCCGCGTGGGCTGCGACAAGCGTTATTGAGTGTCCTAAAGGTGGCGACAAGAGCCATTGGAAATGAGGGCATTCCCAAATTATCGAAATTTTTGAAGATATCATCAAAGTTCCAGCAAAATGTCTTGGATAGAAGGCTTGATTGTTCTTCCCTCCTAACCACGTTGCAATTACCCATGGACATGCTCTCCTCTCACAATCCCGCGACTCATTCCTCGACAGAATCACCCCTTTTCAACACAGAATCTCATTACAAGACGTTTCCAGTAGCATGCCACGGCTAATAAAATACCCATTTAAGTATAGAAAATACATGCATAGTTAGGCTCTGGGGTGGCCTTCGACTAGATTCCGGGAGTTTGCTTGGTGGACAGAATCACGTCTGACCATTCACTGCCATAGACATCTGAAGAAGCTTACCACGATCATCCTACAGGATCATGCACTTGAGCTCTGAGACACAAGAAAAGTCCAACCCAGGTTTTCATCAAGGCAACGTCTCGGGGACTAAAGGGTATCACCACACGCCACCAGAGACCTGGTTCTGCCTTACCCTCACTCATCCTCAAGCCTTTCGTCAAGCTTCTTGATTAGGAATAATTATTTGAGCACACCACCCAAATGGGACAGCCCCTGTCAGAGCTCACGAACTTCCATCACCAAAAAGCAAAATCTTGTGTTAGAAGATTGGATAGTTCCATTGTGAAGGCCGGAGATGGGTTGTACTTCTCTTTCCATTGTTGTATGCAGAGTACGGGGTGCGGCAACATGGAAGCCAAGGGTAGACAAATAGTATGGACCTTTCACATCGTGCAAACCATGATAAACAATTAGCTCTGAGACGTTGGGCCGGGAACGGTGATCTCGATCACTCCCTCCCTTTCATCGCCATAGATCTCGCCAGAGGTAATCTCCGTAATGAAACTTCAAACTGCGAACTTAATTGGAGTTTCGATTGGATTTGGAATCCCCAAGATCTGCGTGACAGATCTGCATGTAATTGCATCTAGACCCACCTGGCGCTCCCGTGCCTCATTTCATTCACTGCTGGGTCGTCTATGTTTAGGCCTGGACTCGAGCCCGGCTGCTCAACCGTTCGTTTTCTTCACATTAGGACCTCTCGAACTTGGATTCCAGTCCTGGTGGCCCTCAGGCAAAACGGTAGTTTACTGTGGCTGGCTGACCAAATCTTCATGCCGAGCTTTACTCCCGTGTTTGTGCAGGCCATTCCTACTCCGGAACCCATATTCGATAGCTTCAATAACTGAAACCAGATAAAGACCGCCAGCCAATCGCTGAAAGACTTCACATTGATAGTCTCGTACACTGGCAAATCAAGAAGTCCGTTCTTTGTTCACACAGAAGACTGATCCATCACTCCCTGCTTGCTAGGTTACCACCCACCATCATGGTGCTTGGCCTTTTTTGCACAATCATTTGAAGACACCATAGTTTACATCAATGTCTCGGAGAAGCTCTTCGTGATGTACGTGCTAAGTGAGGAATAGTTGTGATACGCACCGTCGCATCGCAACTAGAGACCATCCTGTTAAGGGTAAAACGCTATTTGGTCAATAAAATATACACACTCGCTGTATAACCGTTATACCTATACACGTTTCCATCTTCTTGAAGCCCAATTCCGTTATCCTGGTAAAAGTCCCGTCCCAAGCCCGCCTTGTTAATGCCATATTTTGTCGTATAAACACACCAATGAAGACCCATTGATAGAATCTGCCTTCACCTGAGCTCCATTCCCTTGACGCCGATATTCCAATCTTTCCGGACCCTGTAGCGCCTATTTTCCTGTGACAACCCTGGCAGACATCATATAATAAGTATTATATGGGAATTTGTTCAAACGGCAGATGGTAGGTGAGATATGTGCCTCGAAACAGGCATCCAAGAGAGCCGCTTGTCCTTATGATACCCAGACTGTTATTTTCTTGCAACCAGGTGGGTGGTGAAGCTGTCGTCGTCTCGAACCTGGATATCGCGAATCAAAACAACAGCACCTTGCGATGCGGCTTTACTGTTCCCTCTTGACTTCAGGGCTATCGTTCTCCTCTCCACTGCGATCTGCTCCGTTACCATCACCAGAATTCTCGTTGTTCTTACTTTCGCAACCCTTGACAAGCCGATGCCTCTATAGCAAAGTTAGCAAGTGCCATAAATGTCACAACGGAACCAGGGTCCGTATTGGCAGCACAGCCAAATCACTTACCTTCAGAGCATCTTTTCTGGAAAAGCTTTTACTGCAAAAATTACAAGGAAAAGGCTTGACTGCCAGATGAATTCGCTTGTGTCTCTTGAGGTCGTGGTTGCGACTGAACGACTGGATACATTGGTCGCACTTGAAAGGCCGCTCTGACTGTGTTGGTGTGGGTTGGCCTTGACCTCCATATAACATGGGATGCCCGTATGCATTTACGGGCATCCCTGGGATCATTGACATTTGGCTTCCAGGCTGGTGAATATTGGACAAGACTGATCCTCCCATGGCAGAGAGGGGTTGATAAGGGGCGTATGGTCGATAGGAAGCAGGGGGTGCCATGCCAGCACCCTGCGGCTGCCCTGACATAGATCCAAGACCCCTAGGCACAGGGCCGCCATTCGAAGAGGTATGCTGTGTCGGTGAACGCTGGTGACCATATGATGGATAGCTAGACGGCTGAGATACAGATGATGTATAGTAGTTCGGTGTGCTGGGGGGCCTCGAGTGACTAAATGAATCGACGTGTGCCGATACACTCGAGGGAGTAGGAGGTTGCGTCCCTATCGAACTTTGCGAAGTCAGAATTCCACCCTGAGCCTGTTGAGATGTCGAGAGGCCTGGTGGAGTGGTCTGGCCACCTCCGCCCGAGATTGAAGTCTGGAAAGGTTG
Source organism: Fusarium sp. NRRL 52700 (assembly GCA_013396095.1). Lineage (NCBI taxonomy): Eukaryota > Fungi > Ascomycota > Sordariomycetes > Hypocreales > Nectriaceae > Fusarium > Fusarium sp. NRRL 52700. Next base: position 185,136 of record JAAQRM010000413.1, on the reverse strand, counting down.
ATGCACTTGATCGTACGGAGGTGCTGGAAGTCCGTCACCTCCAGTGGCCGGCGATTGAGAACTTCGAGGGTGGTTATATTGGTGCATTCCGGAACCTTGGTTGTACAGGGGGTGGGTTCGTCCAGTGAAGTGCTGTTGGCCAAGAGCTGGCTGAGCCTGGGTCGCAGAGCTGACGGTGTACGAGGAATTGCTTGGTGTAGGCCATGCCGTGGAAACTTGTCCATATTGATACATGTTGCCTGGTGCTTGAGAACCCTGGGAACTCCCGGTATTGACGCTAGAAAGACCAGGACTCAGGCCATCACTGGCTCCTGGCGAAGGGGTCAGAATACTGGGCGAAGACGAAATGCGGCGATCTGGAAAGGGACCAGGAAGAGGAGAGTAAGACGGCGGATATGAATATCCAACCGACTCGCCCTCCCGGGAGCACTGAAAGGACTCTGACGAGTTACCTGGGAAAGAAGGGTAGAAGGGATATTTGGCCATACTTGGAACGTCTGCTGTGGGTGGCGGCAGAGTCATGGCAGGCAGGGCGCCTGCGGCGGGACGCCGTGAAGAGAAACTAGCCCCCTCCATTGATATAACTAGGAGTGGTAGCAAGAGGTGGAAATGCCACGGAGGAGCAGAGGCTTATATAGTCCACGGGAGAAGCAGAGAGAGGGGATTAGAGTTGTTGGCGTAGTCTTGATATGTTGAAAAAGTATAGTTGATGACGGGTCAAAAAGTTTCTTTTTTTGTACAAAAGGAGGGGAACTTGAGCAAATCTTGCCCAATGTCGAGGCTGAGTTCGTGTTGGTAGAATGACTCTTGGGAAGATTTCTGGTCCCAATAAAGAAGGGTCGTATTCGGCCACTGCTATATCACTGATGTTGCGAGGGAGTGGCGAGATTTTCGTGCGCAAGTTGAAGATACACGGTATATAGTATAACTCGATGGATTTCAAAGGTATTGGTTGCCCGAATGAAGTTATTTTGATCTCATAGACGAACTTTAAACGACATTGACAAGACGCAAAGGACAGTGGTAGGCAGTGTAAGGCCGAAGATGATGACGAGTGGAAGCACAGTTGGAAAGCTTGAATATGAAGAAGAAGAAGAAGAAGAAAAAGAAGGAGGGGAAAAGGCAAGCTGAAAAATGGAGGAGGATCAAGGTAGATGAATACCTCGGGGTTAGCTGAAAGTAGTCACGATGTTGTCGAGATTCGGATCGGGATGATGGGGTTGGGTTGACTGGGGGTTTTGGGGTGTCGTCAATAAAAAGTCCATAGGCCTTCAATAAGGTTTCTTTACCAAGGGTGGCGCTTTGGCGTTCTCTGGTGTAATATGTATATCTGGTCTGGTCAGGGCTTCTGCCTCGATGCAAGAAGCATTTACTAACGGCACGGAGGTGCGAGAGCTGAGCAGGGAACGAGATGAAAGTGAAGGAGCGCAGGGGCCAGCTCTGAGCCAGGACCAACAAAAACAAGCCTAGCCCTAGCTAAAACAGAGTGAGACTAGCGAGACTACATGGAGCGCTAGCAGGGGCCCTCAATTGCCCAGGCCGTAGCTTCTCGCCTTGGCGTCCTTCTGGGTCTAGTATGAACATCCATCCCTGCTAGGTCCTCACTGAGACGGGATCTCTGAGGACAGACACTTGGCACTAAAGCCGACTAGCGCGGGAGGGCTGAAAGAATCATGGGCCCAGGTGTCGGTCCAAGACCAACCTGAGGGAAGCTGAAGTACCTCGTCTCCTGTATCCGTACCTACTGCCAAGTACCAGCTCAAGTACAGTACCTTGGTAGGTACCCAGCTTGCAAGACCAGAAGACATCATCATCATATCTCTTCTGCGGACAATATAGGGTTAAAGTTCGTAAACAGACGAAAGCATGCATTGAATTCAAAAGCCAGGTTGGTTGTGATAGCAACGAGGGAGGGCTTTATCATGGCGCAATACAGGCATTACACTCATCTATTAGTGGTTCCCATCACATCTCTCGACGAGAATGCATGCCCACCACCTTGACCATTGGCAGCTGGATGGATGGATGGATGGATGGATGGATGACTGGACTGCCTGCTGGTACCACCACCACCACCACCACCAGTAGGCCGGAGCTGGAGCCGGAAAGAAGAACAGGGGTGAGACCTGGAATGGCATGGGGGGAAACTCTGCAGGTGTGGGTACAACCAAGGACGAGACATTCATTGAAGGCACAAACATCAACTTGGGAAGCAATTGTGCGAGTTATGCTCAACTGGGGGAGACAAGAGGCAACGAGACAAGCGTGGGATAAAGCTCAACCATTTTCAAGTACTCAAGTACCTGCGTAAGCTGGAATGAAAAAGAGGACAGTTGGAAACCATGCACCACGAAAATCCTGCAGTGCACTACACGACAAAGCACATTCATTTCCAGCGGTTCAGCTCATTCATAGTCTGTTGTGACCATAATTTGCGATTTGCTGCGGTCGCGAGTAATCGAGATTGAGCTTCATCGCAGCAACATGGTTCGCCGGTGCAGAAGTCTGTCTAGCATCAAGCCTCATCAATGCCAGACAGTTCAAACGACAAAAACCATAGATCGAGCCCTTCTTGACATGTGGTCTAGCCAGAAGTTTGGCTCTGTTGATCATCGTCGTCTACTATGTTCTGGCACACGGGATCTCCATCCCCGTCCCTACTTTTTGCTGCGTGGCTTGGGCGAGATCGGGTACCAGGGGGTGGGAAAGCGGCTGATGCTTGCTTCGAGTGGATGGCACGCAAATCCCTCCCGCAAAATACCTGCCTACGTATGACGATGGAGCACAACTTTCACTTTGATGTTTGTCCTCTTGTGAAGCTACTCTTGGGTTTACTCCCATCAATAGCTCACAGTTCTCCTTGTAGCTCTTGGTCTCCTGTGTCATCATTTGTTGGGACACTCCATCACACTACCACCTCATTCTCTTTTCTGTAAATGCCAACCTCCTGTCGTCCTCCAGACCCGAGGATGGCTAGACTGTCAAACCCCTTGGCTGTCGGCCAACAGCCTATGCTTTATGCTTCGCAGGCAAATAACAATGATTTTTTAAAGACACCAGGCTGATGGCCGCTTTTGGCTGCTGCTTTAGCTTGTCATGGCTGTCTTTTGGAGAAGCCATCTGCAACCCTGGCAGTCTGGTATCCCGGCTGTGGCAGTGGCGGGATCCGGCCAGCTGGACTCTGTTTCTCATGCAACCCCTGAAGGCGTCGAACGCACAACGGGGACGGCGTCCGGAAGGCGTCCCTGGTGGCCCAAAAGTGAAGGGCAGATGCTGCTTGACATTGATGATGATGCTTGTCGTAATGGGTGTGTCTTGAGGTGCTCTGATCCTGGTAGTTTCCAGGCAAGAACGTTTATTTAGAGAGTCACGGAGTGTGAGTGGACACATACAACGTGGCAGGTGAACACTTTCCAACCGCCTTCAGAATCAGTCAGTCGACTTCTGCAGACCCTTCACCAAGCGTCCAGGTACACACGGACCTTGTAAATCTCAGCCCGGGCATACCAGGAAGAAAATGGCTGTGATGGTCTTGTGGTCCAAGTTGGACCCTGAAGTTGTCTTTTTCGGTCATAGCGAAGCTCCTGCAACTCGGCGACTACCATCAGATGGGTCCGCGTTAATAGACACCAAATCAACAAGTCCACGGAGACGAGCCGGCATGGGAATGGTCATTTGCGAGACTCCAGTTGCCAGAGCCTAGAACCCAAACCTCTATATTAGGGCGCGATGGTTGCAACACCAGCGCCAAATAGTCACGGAATGCAGAGTTTGTCTCATCCATAAGAGGCTGGACTTTCGGGTCGTCTTTCGTTTAGGATGGTCTTTCACATACTCCTTGCTTTACCTCATTCTCCAAAAAGAATAGTTCCCACAAGAGATCGAGAAAACCTGCCTGGATTAAGTCGGTCGATTGGCGGCTGGAAGCAACCGGTTTTAGCGTCATATTGAAGAACCTATTGTCCAGCAACTTCCAGTCTTGGAAAGCAAATATCAATTCAGCAAACGACCCATCACTCAAGGGATGCTTGCAATCTTCTCTGTCTTCAAGAAGAATTGGACATTCATTAATAATGAACAAGCCTCCACAGCCTTGTCCCATATCTCCCCTGCCAAGATTTCATGTGTTGGCCGCGCTCTAGCCTGAGAGACCCTGCTTCAACGGCACAGCTGATCTGGAATACATTCGTCGTCATGATACATACATCAGAGACATTCAGACGTTGTAGAGGGAAGCATTTACATACCGAGATACTCCAAATCATCGGATTTCAGTAAGATTCCTAGATCAAGACCTGTGTTCCAGGCCAATTATTCCATGAACGACAGTGCTTTCCCATTACCCTTGACTTCATTATCTAGCGTTTTGGATAATACTATCATTGATACGGATACATATCTATGGCAATGGCAATACCAATCACTAATATCTCTGTACCGCTGAGCACCTTGTCTCCGTGCACATTCGGAACCCCAGGGTCCCCTGCTGCACTCCCGCATCTACGGTTCAAGATGCAGTGCAGATCAATATTGGGCTTTTCTTTTTTTCTCTAATCATGTGGATCCTGCGAGAGTGATCCGCGAGCCTCAATGAGTATACCCAAACTGTGATAACGGGGCTTGCATTGATTGTTTTCAATAATCATTTATACGGCCAGCAGTACATATATCTTTCGGTGGTGAGATGCATGGCACAGCGATAATTCTATCCAATAAACCTTTAGTGGCGATACCTGACGCTTTTCATGTACTACGTACCGTGGGATTGCTCCGATACCCCTGTCGATTACTCTGCACTGTGACCCATTAGTAGCGTCCTTGAGTCCTTGACTGTCTGTGCCTTCTACGGACCATAGACCCCTTGAGCATTCCCCAGGTTTAATTGTTACATAGAATTAATGGGACTTTGGGCATAGTCTATTGTACGCAATCAGAAGAGTAAGCAGCGATCTTTGAGATGACGGTGAAATGGTTCTGTTGCCTCTCTTTTGCTCTTTTTTCTTCATCTATCAGTCGCAAAATCTCCTTCTTCTGCAGATTTCAGCTGGAAGGAAGATGTACTATTTTCCCTTTTCTCTCCAAGAGCTAACGTTCTTTAGATGCACTAACCATTAATAAAGGTTGAGTTTCTCCCACCGGATCGAAACCCCATGTCCCCTGTCCCGAGTCTTCCTAGACCCCTGCTCTCTGATGTACACCCCTTCCCCTGACACTCGTACAAGGGCCTCCTCGTCAAACGACCGGGGAGAATGCTTAGCTCTTGCAACCATCGTGGATCCTGGCTGCAACACCTTGTCCCCTCACTCAACTCTGCCTTTCCGCCGCCATCAACGGATAGGCTCAGCCATGCTAACCAAGCTCCTGGGAACGCAACAAGAAAAGAGGCGCTCAACTCCCGCCAGCGAACGACGCAAGTCATCAGTCGTAAAGTTTTGGCAAACAGTAGCTCTTCCCCAACCTGTTCCCCTTTTGGCCCCTGGGCTTTCGGCGCTGCCATCCTTACCTCTGATCTGTCTGCACGATCAAGCCCTTCGGGTAAGGCGGCAGCCATCTTCACGTTCTGGTCAGTAGGTGAACCAACTGGCTGGAATGGATATGTGTTGGAATGTTAAATTTGCGATTGACGTAGGTTCTGTGAGCTTATTAGAATAGTTGATGTATCAGAACAGCCTACCGAGTACTGTGGATGCAGGACAGGATTATATCATATGTGACGGATTGCCAAAAGGGAGCATCAATAGATCGGGACCGTAGCTGAGTGTTGTGTCTGTGCATGTTATTTCCGCATCGGGAGATTTCAGTCGTGAAAGGATATCTCTGTATGCAACAAAACCCATCAATGCTGCTAGAGTTTGACCATCAACCGGAGAGCGTCATCTCACCTTGAACGTCGAGTCGCAAGGTCTGGGTGGTCTGTGTTTTTGTCGAGGGGGATCTTCATAATCGACGATCATAGCCCAATACGTATAAGAGCTTGCTTGTGTAACAAGACCAAACCACTTTCTCATAAGAAATAACAATAGCTCGGGCCTAGCGACCGGTCAGTTGTACATACGGAGGCCCGCTGCATGTTTCTGAATTATACCATCAGAATGAAGACGTGTTCTCCTGGGTCAGACATTGATCGGGGCTGCTTGCTTCGGACAATTCTGTATGCTTTTGGATGCTGCACTTGGTGACTTGACGCTAGAAGTCTTGGCTGAGATCGAAATGGCATTTTGCAGGAAATAAGGATGTCTACTAGATATGAGACTAGATTTAATCAAGACTAGCTGCAGCCTCCCCTCACTTCTGCCCTCATACCGATGCGACTCTATATCATTGCTTTTGCGGCCGACCGATGGAACATCATGGGCAGTTTCTCAAGATCTGTGGTGGGCCTATCCGTAGCTGCTGGGACTACGGATACAAGCCCCGGATATGCTAGTGAGCTGTCTCAGACATCGATCGATACTAAGGTGTCCGTACTGAATAGATTAGGACCAACGTAAACCTTGTCGGGTAAACATCTGCAGCATTACTAGCTTAGGAAAAGAGGAAAAGGGCACCGTGGTTTCTCAACGTGTCTTGCAATGTTTGTCCATATCCTTAGTATTTGAGAGCTCAAGCAACTTCCATTCGAGGTATCGCACAATGAATGAGTTGATCAAACTAACCAGCTCCGGAACCAATCATACCGACTCTCAGACAACAAGAGCAGCAAGCAAGACGATTTCAATAAAACAACAAAGCCCTTGCCAAACAAAGTGCACAAACATGGTGCTAGACCAGTCGTTATTATCCACTCCCTTCAGGGCCTCATTTAGTGCAAGACGCAATCGACTATTCATGCTTTGATCCCTTGAGAAGATGGCATATTTCCTGACATTTATCCTGTGTTCAATATGGATGCTTGTAACGCAATGTCTTCTTTCAGAAAATATCGTTAAGTACGGAGTGCGTTGATCAGTTCTCATAATACAATGCTTCGCATGTCCCATCGCTCGATACGCCGATGAGCACCCATCGATGCCAAGAAACTCTTTCAGCCTTGTCTTTCTTTGTTCACTTCCCCTGCTATACCAGTATTCTGAGTCGCTGTCTGCTGGATCGGGACTGTTCAACACGGACGTTCAGGCCGATGATAGCATTAATCAATACTGAATGGCATAGTGGTAGAACCTGGTCCAGACTCAGCTGAAGTGCTTGGACCATTGAGGGACAAGGAGAATGGTCGACAGTCCTGGCTAAGCCTGCTGACAGCTGTGATTAGGGCTGGTCTTTTGGGAACACCCTAAGGATGTTATGAACGAGTATTGCCAATATCAGAGGGTGTGCCATGAGTGTGCATTGCCTTCCTGGCCATGTTCCACTGTCGGACTGTCCACATATCACACCGCATCCCTTCGTGACAGTATGTACAGTACAAAAGGGAAAGGTAGAATTAGAAATTTGTCGAGTGTGAACGGAAATATGCCGGTTCCCGTGGTCGGGCCCTCAACCACTATTGCGACCATGAATGCTGGAATCATAATATTGGGATGTGTACCTAACTCACTGTAGGTACCTCAAACCTTGGCTTTGTTCTTGACACTCGACCATCTTCCAGCCTAATACAGTACCTGGAGAACCCGTGTAGAACGAAGCGAGAAGAAATTCTGATGACGACGAAAGCGCTGCTCGTGACCGCGGTACGTATCTGTGTGGTAATGTAATCCGGACTCAATCACATGGTTGTATTCGTCTAACATCACTTGATATAGATAAGGTGCGGAGGTTGGGGTCTTGACGTTAATCTTCTTTTTGACTAGTTTATGTGGGAGATGAGGCTCTAGGGTGTTGGGTTTTCGCTCTGCTCGCGAATAGTAAGCAGACATGAAACTAGGCTGCCCCATTGCGGAATGCGAAGGGAGATCCCGATTCATGTGCTATTAAACTTAACTGATCAACCACAAGATGTGTATGTGGGTGAGGCCTATCACCAAAATCTATCTACTTAATGTATGAGAGCCACGCCTCAATCAGGTGCAACCTATAGATACCTTGGTAGTGAAGATACGGGCGTGGTAACCTTGTACCGTATGCGTTTCGAATGGTCCAACATATTTAGCCTGGCTTATTCACGACTTCACCAACAAGCACGTTCTCGCATCTATTGGCACATTGCCTACCTGGCCATACTGGTCCGCATTCATTTTCCCGCGGCTCTTGGCACGGTTTGCAACCTGCTTCAGTCAAGGTATCCAAAGAGCAACGTCGGGCAAATAGATCGGTTGTGGCCCCTCACAAAGAAGTCCTTGCTCTTGGGTTTTGGCTTGAGTATTAGGGTTAGGCTTTAGAAAGAGTCCCACTGCAGGAAAGCTTCTTTGCAATGGCGAGACAGTCTGCCTGGCACTATGGAGGATATGGCATCGCGTGCCCCAGTTAAGATCATCTGCAAGATAGCTGATGCCACACTAACCGGTCTCCCAGATACAGGGTGTGCGGGGTAGAGTAGCCCAAGTCGAGATGGATGAGCTGATCTCGAGATACGCATCATTGTTTGCTTGGACATTCGGTCATGATGAATCAAGTCACAGGGAACTACATCCATTGCGGCGTTATGGTTGTTCAAAGATTGTTAGACGGGGGCAGGCCATCAACCACTCGGTGAAATAAGAGGGGGACAATCGCTCCGTTGCAGGCTGTGGAGACAAATTCGACTGCTCAACCCCGATGAAGGACTTCTACGCACATCTCGGGCATACCCCAACAGCCGTATTTTGATCCATGATTCCATCAGTTCTTCCATGATGGGCGACTCTTTACGTATCTTCAGCATTGGTACCCAGAGGCTTACACAAAGATGCGATGACTAAGGCATGGTTGCTGCCAAGATGTCTCCGGACAATGCCCCTTGTCAAAAAGGCTGCGGAATCCTGCCGCCACAGTCGAAGCCAAAACCCCTCCACTTGCAAGAAACCCCTTTCTGAGGCGTGCGGGGATACGACGCCCTGACACATTTGGCTACGGCTACCTACGAATATAGTAACTACTACCTTAGCTACCCAGGAAGGGACTTGGCTTGGTGTATTGTACATATGTACGGAGTAGAGCCGAAGAGAATCGATAGCTTTGGTTCAAGCATTACCCATCAACAATAGGAAGCTTATTAATAAGCTATCTTTGCATTCGCTCGTAAGACAAATGCTGACGGAAGATGCCATTTCATAGCCGCGGCCAGGTTACCTTGGAGTATGACAAGTTGAGCCATTAGTAAAACACACTGCGGTAACAAAGGCACGAAGGTTTAGCGTCGGCGCCTCCATCAAGGCATAGTGACTCATTGCATCGTGACGGACACTGCTTGTCAACATCCATGCCGTGAAAGCGAACTTGGTGCAATGTGCCAGAGGATAATCATCGAAACAGCCAGGGGCACCCGACATCTACAGACAAACCAGACAAAAGTCAAGACAGACTACACCAAGCCATCCGTGTGCTAAATTAACTTGGTGGGCTTCAACTTGATGGTGTCTACTGCGTTCCGCTGGCAACGCTACGCTAGCCTTACACCTCTATCTGGTGGATGCATTTTGTAGCGACGATAAGGCTAGCCTAAACGTCACGCCAATGTAAGCAGTCTAGCCTGAGCATTGACGAAGCGGGAATCGTGCCATAAGGCGGAGCAATTTGAAGATCGAGACCATTCGAACATGGTCCTCTCGGCGGTCTATCAGGGCTGAATTCCTCGCTCATCCCGGTGGTACGGGACGTGATGGATCCCATTCCTCCTTGTCGCACAGGTGCAGAGGCCGTCGTTACACCATACCCTAGGTTACTGTAGATTTGATTCTTAGCAAAAGACTCAAATTCGCCGACTTTACGTATCACAGTCACCTCCCGCGCTTGGTGGGTCGTCAGACCAGCCACCATCAGCCCAATACTCTGGCCACGCTATGCTACCTGCGTCTGGGGACACGCGAAAGATAGTTACCGAGCCGAGACAAGCCAGTTTGGCCCTGGTAATCGTGACTCGCGATAACCAGGATACGCGACAAGCGAGGCTCAGACGACAGGTGTGGTAACTATGATGACTATCTCAATCATGGCAGTTCAGCCCAGTCCTATGTGACCATATGGTCATCATCCTGGTCTATGCAAGGCTTCAGGCAGAGGGGACTGTGCTAGACATAGCTGAGCTGACCATTCCTTTTAACGACGTCGTGTAGCTGTGACACAGGCAGGAGGGTAGTGAGAAACATGTTCGGATATTGGCACGATCCGCATCGCCGGAACCTCGTGAACTATACGGATTATTCCATCTGTAACGTAACTTTATTACTACAATGTGCCCGTGTCTCTTTGGGAGTCGTCCTGCCGGCAACTGACGTGTACAGTACATGGAAGAACCGTTCGGAACGTGTGATCTACGTCTTGGCCGCTCAGCCCTCAGAGAAATTCGTTAGTGTCTGGGAGTTGCCATTATCTTGCTAATCTCCGTTCACAGACGGCGGGACAAGCTGGAAGAGGGGCTTTCATCATCAGGGGCAGAACTTCGATCTTCTCCAATAGCTTACTACAGCATAGTTACGTCAGATTCTAAACGGGTCCTCAATCGTGTTCTAGGAAATCTGGTTACAACGGCGGAGCGAATCTCTTCCAACACCAAGCAACCGCAAATGGCACAGATCTGCATAGAGAATGAATCCCTGCGCAGATCGTTCCTGGTGGCGTTTCGTCTCCAAGCCTTTCCCTTAGGCTAAGTTACCCAAAACTCTTTAGTCGTTTATCAAGACGTTGGAGTGGCTTTCACATGATATCAAATTGCCATAGACTCAATCTGCCTCTGTCAAAAAACCTACCGGAGGTGAGCACAGCCATTTAGCAGAGTTCGAAAGTGTTGCAAGACATCAATTTGGTAAAGAGACAGACACCAGATGAGTATGATAACCAATGCACACCCCTCGTCAGGGGCGGCCGCCCATGATTGGTTATCCAGATTTTATTCCCTGTCGAGACATGCCATATTTGTAGACTTTCTTTTTTTTTGTCACGGCACCGGTAAACGAAAGCAGTCGGCGCTGGAGTCGCGCCTGGCGAATTCCAATGTGTGCTGTACGAGCTGACATCCAACTTTCGGGGACCACATGCAGCCATCCCATGCCATACACTGGAATATCTAATTCATTTAAATTTAGCGCAACACTTATAACATTGGATCTGTATGCTCCTATCATCCTTAGCAAGAACATAAGTTTGTAAAAGCTCCCTGTTAATGTCACAGCCTGTGATAGCCATGCCTACAGCTGTGAAACCTTGAGCTCGTAATAGGAACCTGCCTCTGTCCCGAGCGCCTACGGAGGGTGTGGGCTGTGAGAATGGTTGGAGGATGAGGTTAGCATTCCCTGTCGCTTACTTGGTAGATCCAAACTTACCAAGTCCAATAATCGCAGGGTTTATTATGCATATAGACTTGTTTGTCCATAAGCCTTTTGGTCGCTCCTGGTCATCGTTGCTGAGGAGAGCATCCACCAGTTCCGGTCCCGGTTCTGATGTCGTAGATGGCGGCTGAACCCGTTCAAGATGATTGTCTCTTCAGGTTACGATATACATCATTCGAACGATTGATATATCTCATTTAGATCGGTGCACAAGAACTGTTCCAGATTATTGGTGCAGGGTACTCAGGAAGACTTGGTCAACTGGCGTAATGTCAGGCGAAGAACGGCTTCCAGTGAAGCCAATACGCTACCATTCGAATTGAACAGCCGAGCATATTTATGCCAGGGGACAAGCGCTGGCTTGGCCTTGCTTGTTTAAGGTACATCTCAACGAGATTGTCCGGAAATGTGATTCAACAGGCATATTCCGTGTGAGGGGAACTTGCTATGGTGCTTCTGAGTATGTCATTGCTGTTATTCGTTCAAGCATAATAACTTAAGAGCATTGTTAAGCGGTTTCGCTGGGATTATATAGAATCTTGCGAGCAGCCCAAAGACAAGTTCAGGTCTCGGATCTCTACTGGTATGTTGGTCCACCCAATACACGCGGAGTTTTTAGATCAAAGCTGCAGTGGCTAATCAAACATGTCTTTGACTACTTTTCTACTTCATTCGATCCCTTTCCTCACACCTTCTGCATGAGCCCGGTTCTGTGAAAAGCTTTGAACGACGGTACAACGAACGTCCTTGGTCGAGTGCCTTGGTACCATATGTAACACGTTAAAAGATCATACGCTCATCAGTGAGCCTACACATGGCATAATAACGCCACCATCTCTTCATAGTACTGGTCGGAAGCAATACTCTACCTCTTGTCCCCCCGAACGCCTCATGTAGGTCAGTGAAATATATTCATGAACAATACAGGCTATTACACAAGCAACGTATCCAAATATGAGAAAAACCCCGGTGACTACCCACTGTTTTCGCGAATGTGAGATCTCGGGTTCATTGCTGTCTGAATAACGCTGGAGCCGGGGGGACTGTCAAGTTTTGAGGTTTGACCTTGACACACGTTTTAATAACGCCATCAAATACATTTAATTTCACTGTCCCACGGCGACCTGGAGTCTGCTTGTTGTCAGGCACGTTATGGCGACAAAGCAACGCAATCCTTCAGGTGAAGTGTGACAGGGCAAAGGGAAGGGCCATTTATCTATATGTAGATTGATGATTCACGAGCAGGAGTAATGATGCAGTTATCTTGCTGTACAAAAGGAACTAAATCAGCTACTCTCGCCTCCTATCCCGGTCGTGAAAAGTCCCAAAAGATGATTGAGACAGTATGTTCTCTAATTCTGCATATCAAGTGTTACCATGTGATACCTCTGGAAGCTCCCGTTCGATATCGTGATTTCTAAGAAATCAGATACAATTAATTGAAGCTTCCGAGATATTCAGTAGACTTTGACTTCTCATGTGGAATAACAACTTCAGTGAATATCTATGTGTCCAGACAGAACCTACGCCTATCGCAGCTCTCAATCCGTTTGTCCGAATTGAATAGTAACGGCAGGTGAAGAAACGCTCATGTTGATCAAAGTTCTAAACTTCATAGGAAAGATTTCGTCCGAGGTTTGCGACCAAGCGACTCTTGAGGGGATTCCGCCGAAGTTGGGGGAAGTTGGCTGTGACAGTCGTTTAAGGGCGTTGCCGATATTAAACCTTGGTTATTACCTACCATTTCAGTTAAAAAAAAGGACTGTTCATGTTTAATAGTTCTATACAATAACAATCGGAGACTTACGAGAGCTTATGAGGTTTGTCTCGGTAACTTTGCCCTCTTTTGCTTTAGGGTAAGCTGCCTTACATGTGGAAAGCATCTGTTGGTGTGAGTTTGGTGGAAGTCATTCACGTTCGTTCGTTTGAACTTTGAAGTAAAGTCAAAGAACGGCTGAGCATTGACGAGACAATGAGCGTGAGCCCACACTTACATTCGTATGAGGCTGTATGCGAATAAATGTCATTAGTAACTAAATCCTCTGAGTTAATTTGTTTCTTCCACGCAGGCGACCATCGATTCCGTCTGTCAGTTCTCGCGACTTCCGAGTTGGAGCCGAGTCAAACTACCTTTGCATCAATCGAACTTAACCATAGCATATAGCCATAGCATATAAAAAAGATGTCCCATTATCTGGAAATCTACGAGGGGGTTACAGAGGTGTACAGAAGACTGTCATCGCAAACGCGAATGAGCGTGGTCAGTAGAACAGTTGCCTAGCCTTGACCTTCAGCTTGGCCAGTTAACATGCATATAATAAATTCCACTACTACCAGATTGAAAACATTGACGTCGTGCGAGTGTCGTATTACTGATGGAGGGTCAGAAGCTGGAGGATTTGACCCGAGAGGTGATCGCGAGATGGAAGACATGAGCAACGGTGCCCATCATCTTTATGCCCTGGGGATTATTCCCTAGACTGGGCGACTTCTATACATGGTCATCTGCTTCCTGCTGCTAGTTCAAATCCACTATGTGACTGTCGAGCCCTTTTGCCTCATACAGTCACGCAGACAAGCCTTGCGGTTCTGTAGCAACTCCAGACATGGATAGATATGAACATGTTGAGAATACATGAAGAAAACCCCCCAAACTTAAGTCTATCTGAACACCAAAAAAAAAACTCATTGACTGCTCTTAGAAAGCGAAGGTCGTCGAAAGTGGTGTTGTCAAGCCAAGAAGCGAGACGATGAACTACCCGGAATGGAGGCATCTTCCAAGCTGCTTTCGTAGAGATCTCGCAGACGCCATTACCAACTTATACTACCAGAACTCATAACACTCTACCATGTCTATCTCTATTCATTTTACCTCGAGGTGATGAATTACTAGTGGTATCCTATAGCTATTTAAGTGAAGAGTGATCTTTTGAGATCTCGGAGAACATATGCCATTGCATTCTCTCTGAGAATTTAACAATACTTTCAGCATCAATTCGCCCTTACAAAGACCTGCTAGTCTGTGCAGAGGCTTTGATAGAGCGTCGTCCAGGTCTGTGATGCAGAGGGTACACTTATGATAGGGTGCTGTTGGAAACCTGACTCCATAAATGACCGGTAATGAGCCAATATGATCGGGCGTGAAGTCACTGCCTGATCGTGAAGCACAACAGCTCCAAGTGAAGCAGAGAGTAGAAGCCGGATTAAGGGATGTGAGTGATGGAGCTCGTATCCTTGTATAAAAGTAACGCTATCATAGAAGTATCCATGGGAATATCTTGTAGGGAAGAAAGACAACGGCGCATAAGTATTCGAACTTGACACTAAGCTGTTACAATTGGACTTTCTTTTGACTCATCCAGCACAATCAACATCATCCGGGACAGTACGAGTCCGGATCGAGGCTGTTTCAGGTTGCTTTGTCGTCGAAATCTAGGATGGCAGGTAGCATTAGGAATCGGCACTGCAGCAGATGTATTGCTCAGTTGTGAGGATGTTGTGCATGTTCTGACTTTAAGGAAGCACTGGACTTCTATACATGCTGCTAAAGAAGCAATTACACATCATGAACGTTAAATGTCTGATCAAAGGATGATTTAACAAATTGGAAGAAGTTCAAATTGGCTTGCAGTTGACTGGTGTTGTATAACTTGACGGGAACTCAGGCGGGGCATTCAGCGGTACATTGGCCAAGTATAGGTACATCCGGTCAATGCACCCTGGTACACAGAAATGAGTCTATTTGAGCAAGAAAGTATAAACATCGTCCCTTCGCTCCCAGCATGCAGGCAGTCCTTGAACATGCAATTTAACAGATTATTAACTGCAGCTTGCTTCCCTGGATCGTTTTGTGATTATCTGTCTCTTGATCGATACACCTGCCGTAGCCCAACTCCCTTCCTCTTTCACAGACCATTTATTCATTCTTTCACCACTGTCAACACAATATACGGGAAATTCCACGAATTTATTAGCCCTGTGAGCTTTATTTTCTACCGATACAACGTCCAGAAACCGCTTGCTAGGACCCAGAGCCGTCCTGATCCCAAAGCATCGATCTATCCATAATCCGCAAACAGCAGGGCCGTTGGCGAATTGTCTTCCTGCTACCAGGACTACTATCGACATGAACTTTCCAAGGCACGACATGTCAGGCATGGATACGGGCGACGACACATCCGGCTCCTCGTCATCCTCGCACGCGTCAAGCATGATGACCATGGTCTTTCAAACCGAAACTCGCACGCCGCTCTACGCCAACTCGTGGACACCAAATAATGCGGGTTCTTATGCGGGAACCTGTATTTTCCTCGCCGTGCTTGCTATTATTGCGCGGGCCCTTGTCGCATTCAAAGCTGTCCAAGAAGCTCGCTGGCTTGATCGCGAAGCTGCACGCCGTTACGTGGCTGTTAATGGCAAAATCCCCTTGTCGGAGCAAATAGCTTCTAGCCCCGACGCGCGCCGCATGACCCTCTCGGAAAACGGTCTTGAAGAAACCGTCGTCGTTGTGGAAAGAAAGCGAGCAGCGACGAGACCGTGGAGGTTCAGTGTTGATCCGGTTCGGGCATGTCTTGATACCATGATCGTCGGCATTGGATATCTCCTGTATGTCATGCGCATGGCCCCGAGAACTTGATTATGCCTGGAGTATATGCTAATCGTGTCTTACAGCATGTTGGCCGTTATGACGATGAATGTCGGCTACTTCCTCTCCGTCTTGGCTGGTGTCTTTGTTGGCAGCTTAGCCGTCGGTCGATACATACCGACAGTCGAGCATTAGAGAAGTAATCAAAGCTTTGGCAGCAAGTGATGTTAGATGAGGCCGAGAGCACCACTAAGTGGTAATTCTCACAATGAAATAGGCGGCGTTCAGGTTTTCGATCGAAATCAGCATGACACGAGCACGCGACCAAGTTTATATGACAGCATTTAAGAAAGGTCACCCGGTGTTTCCGTCTCTCGTCTCTATTGATGTTGTTCTCAATGCTTCAAGTCGCCTGCGTTAGTATTTCATTTGTCGTTTGGGTGAAAAGTCGCATGTAACTTTTGTACCGGTACGCCAGCGGGGCTTGAAAACCGAAAACCTTCTCAAATCTGCTCACCATCAACAAATATGACCATGACAAAACGGTACTAGTGGTACGACAGTTTATACGACAGAAACACCCGAACATAGCCCCCGGGACGCAAGAAAACTACAACACAATCTGTAACACAAGCTAAATCAAGGTGCCAAAAACACTTAGTCCACAGTCTACTAAATTTACACTGAGTATACCCAAAACTTTTTATCACTTATGATAGAGGGTCAAAGTTTTATTACCTCCCCTTGCATACCTACTCGCCTTATTACATAGTAGGTATTCATAGGAAGAGAATGCTGTTGTACAGACACCGGAGTTTCACGAGGGGCGCTCCATCATGATCGATGTCCCAGAGGTCCGAGGAATCCACACGGGCGTGTTATATGCGAACTCAGTAACTACGCGGCTTGCAGTATCGCCGGCCATGCAGATTACTGAGGGCAAGCATCTTCAAATGCCCCGAGCGAGCAATAAAACTGCAGACTGTGGGAGAGGTGACCAAAATAAACTCATCAATGAGAGTTAAGAGATCCCCAAGTTCAGATCAACTTACCTAATACCTTTTGCCTCTCCTAGATGCTAAAGATGTAGAAGAACTTCAGTGTGGCTAAGTCGTCAATGTTAGACGTGGTAATTATCACTATGTACGCCATTCAGAAATGAGAAGTGAAGTAATTGCTCAGAGAGATAATAGCCGTAGAACTCCTATTTGGCTTGGCTAGGGTGATAACCTTCGTTGGATCGCTCTCTCATTCCGGGCTGTCGTTATCGTGGGTGTCGTTTGGACGGGTATGACGATTTATTGGCGATCTCTGTTGAGTAGCTGGCTGTGCTGGATTGTCTATGACCCTCATAGGTAGAGAATAATCCTTACAAGAAGAATCTCATATCCGCAATGCTCCAACATAAGGCGCTTTGTTGAGGCATATGATGGCTCATAACTAAGCTTGTTGTCTGACAGGAGGAGGCAAGAAAACGGGGTCTCTTCTCTAAGTGATAAAAAGGTCTTGGATAAGTTCAGTGTATTGTTATCTTAGTAAACTACCTAGTAGGTATTAGACCAGTTTACCTTGGCTTGGCATGCTGATTTAAAGTCAGGAGTTTTCTTGCTCCTCGAGGCTCCAGCTACGGCTAACTACTCATCAATAGGGGCTTCACTTCCTCTAGTGCCGTCTTGCTAAGCGCTGGACTATAAATCCTTTACAGCTAGTTCATACTTATTCTTCATCTCGGTCTTGATGCTGGAAGGAGGCTTTCGTGCCGCGTGCTCCTGGCTATGGAAGGCAACTCGCTTATCCTCTATCTTCGGATCTTCGCGTGAGGCAAAGGCATAAAAGCTAACTTCATTATATGTAGTAATTTGGTCTTTTGCATATAGTAAAATGGCATTCTCATCGGATCGTGGGCAATAGCGCATTGTATGCGTTTCGTTGCAAGTTTATATGAGTTGGATGACTTGCACCTCGATACCGTTGTCTATAGACAATGATTATATGAATATACTCATATCATATTTGATTACGGTAACAAGCGAGTCTTGGTGTATTCACCGACTTGGGCCTATCTTATATTTCCTCCAAACAACGTCATAGTTCAAATGACTCTGTATCGTACGACATGCAGGTTATGCTCCTCAAAAAATTGGTTACTTGATGAAGATGACTAAACGACACACACTTAGTTACATGTGCTCATGTTTTATTGTTATGTTCTTTAATTCATGGTGGCCCTCGTTCTGTCACCTTCCACCGTTGTCCACAGCTTGACGTCAAAGTTTGAGCTCATTTGGCTTTGAACCTTGACAATATGTAATCTATTACGATTAAAGAACACTGGACCTTTGGCGAATTCCTGTAGGAGGTAGCTTGGCTATCACTTTTGTGGAGTGTAAGTGTTTATACAACTGTATCAAGGCTGACTGTGGCTAGCACGCGTGGGAATGGAAGGTCATGTTTATCCTTCCAAGGTTGGACTACCTGTAAACCTCCCGCTCTTTATAGAAGTCATATTACTCGAGCGAACTATGCCATAAACATATATCCAAGTGAAGTGCCGACTGATGCAGGGTCACCGAGTTCATGTAGAGTTATTCGTTCTGCGCCCTCCCGCAGGGGAATAGAAACCTCACTGGCCATAAGAAATACCAGCAGCCTCAGCGCGGTTTTGTTACCAACACAGTACTGATCTGCTGCCTGCCTCATAGCCTCTTTGCCAACTTTCACTCACTTACACCTCCAACTCTGACTTGATCTACCGACTCATCCCAACTAAGCCAAGATGATCCTTCATCCCCACCTCACAACTAAAGTGGAAAAGGCCGACCCCAAACCGCTTCTGTCGTAGGTACTCTTTTCCTTCATGCAACGTCATCTCATCTTGTCAATCCACGCGCACACGCTGAAAAAAATAAAATAAATTATGACAAAAATAGTAAAGTTTCCCATGGCTGCAGCCGCACACGATCTTACCAGCCGAGAGAGCCTCCCAATCATATGCCGCCAACTCTCCAAATGCGGTAAGAGATCCATTACGGAGTAAAATAACATTTAGATCTGACAAGCCTGAACCTTCCTTAATCCTTTCAAGGTTCAGACCAGGAACCTAGAGTTAAGCAAAGAGATTCATTCTCCAATTTTGAAGCCAGGATTCTACCTTTTGAGGAATCCAATCTGCACCAGATAAAGTGCAGCACAGTTCAAAAACCAGTCCCTGCAAATAGTAGTTTTTTGAGGGCGGAATATCCATATTGGGAAAGTCCGGGTTTGACTTATACACTGGGCCAAACTCCAATAACCCACTTGCAACATCTCGCCTGAGTACAGAGATGTTGGCCTTACTAGTTCAATACATATTTACATTCGACATTCAATGCGAAAAGAGGAACGGCTTGGCAAGCCCGCGTTGAAACGTCCTTACTTCGTCTCTTTTGGCCCATGATAGACGTCAAATCTGCATGAAGTACCCATTCCGTAAACATTCGTGCCTTCATCCCATCCATTCCCTGCCATCCCAAACACTCTGATGTAAATCACAAGCCAAACGCGCCTCTTCGTGCTCTTCAATGACAACACCTCTTCACTCCAACATGCTTCCACCGCACGCAAATGTCCTACGGTGAGGACACCAGGTTCCAGGAGCCTTTGATCACAAGACACCATGGCAGTACTGCTGACTATGGGGGTTCTCCCGGCATTGGCCGCAAACTGTTGGTCTCGAAAACGACACGTCTAGATATTCGTGGTCGCGAGGGTAGAATGTACAGCCCGCAAACCCACTGCTCCCAGATGCGATTATTATATTTCCGCTCAAAGGCTCATCAGACTTTGTTGTGGCCTGAAAGCCTTGATGTAATTTCAAGAACTTAAAAATCAAAAATCAAAGAGAAATGCAGGTGGCAAATCAACACCAACCAACGCCTTTCCACCGGGTCCTCACAGGACAGCTCTCGTGTCAAGGAGGGGCGTGCAAGGTCGAGAGGCGGCATCTCGAGAAAGCATTGAGCGCCGGGTATCATTGACCGAAGACCGATCTTTGGAGTCGGACGTCATTATGACTGGTGATGGCTGTTAGCAGGCATACCTGGTTGAGGAGGTATGCCAGAGCCATAAGCCTGATTCCGTTGTACGTAGCTCTGATAAGCCAGAGCCTGCTGAGGATCCATGGGCATGTTGGGCATGTAGTTGTTGGGCATGTGAGGGTTTTGAGGCATGCCAGGTCGGTTGCCTTGAGGGAGGTGCTGGTTAGGTGGTTCTTCTGGAGACTCGACTTGGTCGCCGCCATCGACGCCATTCTCATTGCCTGGAGTGGGCTCAGGAGCATTAAGACAAGCCTGGTCATGATCAGTCCGTGGTCTGTGAAGGGACATAATCTGCCATGTTGGGCAAACAAATAGTTACGTACCTGAATCAAATTCTTGCCCTCAGACTTGGTAACGAGGGGCTGCAGTTTGGGTGTAGTGAAGGTGTAAACGAGACCGGTTTCCGAAACTACGAGAAGTAGAACCTGGGTGCCTGTGAGGACAGAGAGTTCGTAGGCCTGATGAATGAATGTAAATTAGCTCTCCGTGCAACAAGAAATTGGTTTGCGCCAAGTTTTGGCGCAGACGAGCGAACGTGGGAGCTTGTTTTGACGCGACGGGGATCTAAACAGCAACCAAGATGCGTCGAAGAGATCAATGCATGCTGAATTTTGGTGTAGTGGAAACGTCGAAGTTTGCGCGTCCAAATTGCACGCGCTTTCGAACTTAAGGTCGAATATTTATGACTGCTATGGCAAATCTGGTGTTGTTGGGATCGTATAGAGAGGTTGAATCATACCTTCTTCATAATTCCAGCCTTGCGCTTGGAGAACGTAATGTGTCGACGAGATTTGTCGCTGATGAACTTGATCTCAATTTTGCGACGCTCGCGACTGCCCTTCTCGTCGTCGTCGTCGTCGTCATCGCCAGCTGAAGGACGCTGGCGCTTGATGCCACGAGACTCAGTGGCGTTGCCATTGCCAACGTTCTGTGAGTCGTCGAGCTCAGTGGGAGAGGTCTGGTCGTGCTGGTCTGTGATGTCGGCCATGGTGTCTGCGAGTCGATATTCGTCTCAAATTGGCTTGGATTCGATTATCTCAAAAGAGGAAGAGCTCTTGTTTGTATTACCACGAACGAACCGCGACAGGAAGAACAAAAAAAGGTGGTGGAGATACTGCTTTGAGCGTGGTGCCGATGGATCTATACTGTATCTGGAGTGGGAGCGGAGGGAAATGGAGGGAGCTGCGGTGCTCTGCGTTTAATTGTCGCAGAAACCTGGTTGGGCACGCTCTTGCTTGTTTGCTGCTTCGAGTCTGGTCTGGGTGTGTCTGGGTTTGGGTCGGGGGGGGCTTTCCTTTTTCTGGGTGCGGACTGTGGAGAGCGTGGGTGGCGCGGACGGGAGAGAGGCGAGGCCAGGCGAGGCAAGAGCAAGTGCGCGTGTTGGAAAGCCCAGTGAAAGATTGCAGGGGATAAAGTAGAGATGGCAGGGTTGAACTATTGCTCTAAGCAGACAAGACGAGGGAATTTACCTTAAGCAAAAGAGACATTGGTTCTCATTGGTAGAGATGATTGCGGCCGCTGAGCACCACAGGTGCTTGACCAGACGCTTGACCGGAAGCGGAGATGACAGGGTGTGGGTCGAATTGTAGATACAAGAGTCCAGCCAACCTAAGGCCTCGCAATTGCCAGGGTTCAGACCGATGGGCGGATGGGGGAGGGAGCATTGAGCACGGAGCGGGGGAACAAGAGCAAATGGGTCATTTTCTCCCACTGTGCGCGTTGGCCCTGTGCAGGTAAGGGATAAATTAGATAAAACAGCAGGGTATTTCGGGTCTTCTGCTGGGTATCCGATGAATAAATTGCACCTGTCTAGGTACCTAGCTAGGTAGGTACTGGGTAGGTAACCAGGGTGAGGCTTGCTGTGCTTTGCTAATTTACGAGGGGCATCCGGTATGCGACATGCTAAGGTAGCTACAGTAGCTAGAGTTGTAGCAAGCTTTTGGCTGCAGCAGGACTCCATCCACGAGTGGAATGAACACAAGATGAGCGAGGGTGGAAAGGATGCAAGGTCAAGCTTTGACCAACCACAGTCTTTGAATTAGCCTGTCTGTTGCTGAGTTAGGGAGTCAGCGATTCAAGCCGTCTGGTGGGTCGCTACGTGCAGCGCGCCATTGCTGGTGCGACTGCGATTGCATGAGTGGACTGTGGCACGCATGTGGTGGGTATTCGTGAGAGGATGTGTGAGAATCAACATGACGGGATGGGCCTTGAGCTTTTACACACGCTACAGAGCTCAATACGGTGTGTAAGAACGGATGCAATTGTGGATTTTGAGTAATTGAAGGGCTTGAATCATCGGAATGAATGGGGTGAAGAGTGAACGAATTCATCTGGTCTGTACAGGCGTTGAATGCGAACGCATAGATGTTCCCCGAATTGTAAATTTCAGATGTGTCAATGGTGATCGCTGGAGTATCTTTTACCAAGCTTTATTACTTCTACAAACGATTACATGCATTTGCCCTATTTGAACACTTTTTGCTTATGGATAATTGGTTCATTGCAGCCTATCGTATCTGGGAAACCCGTTCCTATGTCCTGATCAACAACGTCATCAAGATCCGACAATTGAAACGAGGATAGTGATGTTGTAGCCGTCCTGCACACGGACTGTCTTGTGGACAATGAAAGATCGTCACACCTTACCAGAAACCCTTACTGATGCGGTTGTCTTCGTCAATCGATGCATTCATCACTGATCGAATGGAGCCGTTTGCAAATCGCTGTTATCATCAACAGGGTTCCTCTGTTTCGATCTTCTCGCAGAGTTAAAACCACCAAATTTCAACGTTCAAATTCGTTGTCTCGACCAAATTCACACCGGCCAACCTCCATCTCAGGCAGAAGAGAGCCTTCGTCGATGGCAACAAAGACAGGGTGGGACGTCAGTGATGACGGACGGCAGGTCCTGTACCTGACGGTGCGTTGTTTCGGCTTCTCGATCGTTGCTTGATGTATCCTCGTGAAGGCTATGTGAGGTTTTAAAAGCGATCGCCGTCACAGGTTTGTGTGCAAGGCATTATCGGCTTCCCTTTCTGGATTGCCATTTCGATGCTCAGTGACTTCGCAGAGCACGATATTCAAACAGCCCTTGAAAGTAGCGGACAGAGTTTGGCTGAATGTGGATGCAGTGGTCCACGACTCGGCCCATCAGGCAAAGCTCCACTGGGATCCCGCTCCGCCCGGTCATCTTCCAAGCGAGTGACACAGTGCTGCCCTACCGCAAAGTTGGCACCTCTTATTACATGCTTCCAGTATGTATGTACCTGACTGTCAAAGACCCTCGGTACACATCCTGGATATCGTGAGCCGTTGAATCAGTGGGCCGGGCCTCTCTGCGCCGCACGCATGCCGCCGCGTGACGAACCATAGCGTGGCTGCAACTGCAGAAGGGCTTTCACATCTTCAATATCAGGACTTTGTATCAAGGTCAGTGTAGTATGTATGTTTGATTAAGCCTGAGTTTTTACACAAAGATCTTGATCGACATACCCTCTAGGTTTTAGTAACCACGTGAAAAAGAAACAAAAAGAGAACAAACAGCCAGGGCAAAGTCTGATTGCTTACCCGAGCTCCAGCCTCCCTTTTACAATCAAATCTCGACTAGCGCAGATCTGTCGCACAGTGTCTCCATCTCAACATCCTGGGGATCAAACTGAACACGAAAGGCTCAAATTGTCGGTCTTCGATGGACACATGGTGCTACTCCCCTGTCGCGCGTGCATCTGTATCTGGGCCTCGACCTGTCGCATCATCCACTTTAGCAAGTGGGGCTACAGGTTCTTGGCCAGTGATAAATTGATGAGTGAGCACGAAGAAAGTGCTATAGGCAGATGTCTACCTATTGAATTAAAGGAGTGTCCAAAATGTCATGAGAAACGTGACGATCTTCTCCGTACGCTGCCCAAAGTCTCGTACAAAGTTAATGAGCTTGTTTTAACATCTCGCTGGAAATTGCTTTGCAATTCCGCATGTAGATAAAAAACAGTTTGTGTATTGACTTATCCGTACTCCGTAGTCGCTGATTAATCGCAGAGATGGAAATCGCAGGATAGGCGGGCCTAATTCCTCGGCTCTGGCTCCCCTGGTTACCAGGGATGGATGTTCAGGCTGAGGTGATCTAGACCATCCTGCAAATATGCCGCAACGGTGTATAGACATGATTGGCGGGAGCTCGCTCAAACTTGTGCTTCAACGACTTTGAACAGAAAGACAAACTCACAACTATGAACATCCACTTTGGATCTGATGTATATCAATGTATTCAGGCGGTAATGGTACCATACACGTTGACGGGCTCGAGAACAAACGCCGCTGTTGTCGTCTCGTTGTCTCGAACAGCATAAGATCTTGTGGAGCGTTTGTGGCAACCAAATTGATAGTTCTTCACTGATCAGTGATCATCACCACTACTTGAAGCGGGGAACACAACAAGCACACAGGGATGCAAGAAAGCTTAAGGGCCTCTTTTTTAGACGACACAAAGACTGGAGTAATTTCAGGATACTTTGGTTGGCCTTGGATCAGATATTTTTGGCGCCTTAGCTTAGCATCAGAGGTTTTCTTACTCCCTGGGGGTACAACGCGATCTCGGGGATTGGTGGACAAAACCTCGGCTCCGTGGGAGGGTGGCGGGGAACGGCTTCATGGTTTGTTTGTTCCGCGATAAGGGGCGATTTAAGTGCGGAACAAAGTCCTACTGACATGATGAGATGCCGTAAAGTCACTTGCACCAAGTCGCGTCAAGTTTGGGCGCGACCGAAAGTTAGTCTAGGTGGTTGGGAGCCCGTATCAGTGAGGAATGAATGTTGACGATAGTATCCAGAGTTGGATAGGATTCTCAATGTCCTGAGACTGACTGATCCTTCAATCTCACATGTAAGAGTTCAATCTTGCATTTTAAGGCTGGAGGCACAGACGGAACAATAATGGATTCATCCCACAGAAGGAAAGGTGCCGCAAAGCAATTCACGAATGACCATCAACCAGATGGCCAAGATGGGACAGTCAGAAGAGGCTGCCGGTCTCTCAACTTGCAACTCGACGCACGGTCCATGTGTACATCGAGCGGGGAAAACTACCTACCTTAAGGTATGTCCAAGGTTTGGTGCTCGGAGCTAACCTTGCCAATGACAAGCAACGGCGAGCGGTAGTCATTGAATTTCTAACAGGCCGAAGCTCAGGCTACTAACGTTAGTTGCTACAGTAAGGTTCTGAACGGCCCCTCCACCTCCATAAACCAAGCTTAGCTGGAACAGGAAGCTCCCCAAGAATGGCACAGTGTCAGCGTGGCGCTTGGTGCTGCAAACGTGGTCAGCCAGATCATCTTTCGATATGCCAGTGAGAGTGGTATCGTAGCATTTCGTGGCATTAGTACCACAGTTGGCTGATTACCAGATCTAGATTGTTATTTGTAAATATCCACTAAAATAGAGATTGTTCGTGCTTTTAAAAGATAGGCCTGATGATGATCTCGAGCACGCTCAAAAGCATATCGTTCCACGGGGCCACGAAAGTTCCTCTGATAGCTACCCTGTGACCTCAGAAAAAAACAAAAAAAAAAAAACAAGAGGTCGCCGATGTGGGGTTTACGCTTGGACTGTTGGCTGGCACTGGTCTGTCAACGTGCCAGAGCTTCAGAAGGCCCTCCCTTTCCATTGATCCCAGACTTGATCACTTCTATTCTCACGTGCAGCATAGTAGCAGCAAGGTTTTATGCGGCTCACATTACGGATATCTGCCAACTTGACTCTCGAGGAACTCCATCGCCTCTTACTCTGCGAGCATATCACTCCATATTTAACACACAAATCTACAATAGGCCATTGCTTAACATTAAATTTGCAAACATAAAACAAGTTGTAAAGTTCGGTTCGTCTAATCCTCCCTGCCTTACCAAATCTACTATCGATATCTTGCAAAAACACGTTCGTGGTCACTCAGAAAGGTAACAGTAAAATGGCCATCAGATTGATTGAGAACGGAATGCCACGGCATCACCAAGGATGACGACTGAGATAGAAAAAATCATTGCATTAACAAAAGCCCGCACCCAACTGCGAGACGGTGATGGCATTCAGTTTTTATACGAAATTCTCCGTCAGGATATCAACTGCTGACATATGATTGTTCGGCTAACACAACACCATCCCTCAAGGGGTATTCATCGACGTCTTGGGACGATTAAGCTCATAAGACCAACGGGCAGGCTGGGGTTTGCACCCGCAGACGTTGCAGCAGTTAAGGCACCCCTTGATGGACCTTTCCTCATATCCCCTAGCTTCAGGCAATCGCATTTCTCAACTACCGGAGGGATTGATGTTCTGGAAACCTCTTGACAAGCGATTGTGCGTCAGAACGTAGATCCTGCGAGCAAAAGAAACAAGATCACGCCAGAAATCAGATCAGAATGATAACTTGGCGGCTCCTGCTACAAGTCTGAACAGGTTTCCACGCATTTCGACTCCCCGTTGGTGGGTTTACCATCATCCTAAGCCACTGTCGTTCGCCTCTAGGCTTTTACCGAGTCTCAAGTTTCTTGGCTCCAGAGACCATTGTCCCAAAGGGGGTATTCAACCACAATTTTGAGACCTGTCATTGGCCATCGCCCCTTCGAAGCACCACCATCAAGGGGGTCCGTTGACCATTCTGCGGCAAAAATCTATCTCCTGAAACAGCATTGGCAGCGGAACTCGTCAACAATCAGCTGTTTTCCGAGACGTTTGAATAAAAGTCTCGTTTCATTGTTGGTCTCGGTCTCGTTTGGTTTTTCCGTGACTCGTTGTTCATGGGCCGGTCGGTTGTCGTGTTCTTCTCGTAGGCTCAGGGAGTCATTGTAGTCTTTCACCTCTCTTTAATACCATACTACACATTCTCTTCAACGGAATTTCCGTGCTCGCTTCGGCGCCTGCTGTTTCATTAGTTCTTTCTCTCTTTCTTTTGAATATATTTGCAGTTCTTGAGGGTTGATCTCTTGAGAACGCTCTCTTCATTCATTTCAACCTCTCGACGAGGCTCAACATACCAGGCGCTGGACGTCTTACCAACCATATCTCCTAGCAAATCTACTCGAAAAATATCCGATATAGAGATAAAACCTCGAATTAAACAAATTATAGAGCTTCCTCACCGATTCATTACTACCTGTCGTCTGCAGCATCGCCAATATGGTCGACAAGATCTTTCTCTCGACGGTCGCCGCCGACGCTCTCTTCCTGAGTTCGGGTGTCATGGAGTTGGTTTTTTCGCTGGTCGTACAGAGCAAGATGAAGGACACGCCTACTGATGGCGAGGATGTTACAAGGAACTTGCTGTACCAAAGATTTCCCCTGACCGCGGGTATCGTCAATGGCATTTTCATTCTCGTCACGTTTGCGGTCACCCTGCCCGGACTCGTCATGCCCGCTCGAAGCTTTCTCAAGGTTTCGGGATATATGGTGACAGTGTGCGCGATATTCACCATGTGCGTGGCTGTGTTCCTCTGGGTTATGACGTTGAAGATGACTGAGCAATTTTTCAATATCTACATCGACCAAGAACCAGATGTACAGAGCTTGATCCAGAACTCGGTACGTTTGACTTGAATCTGACACCGTGAGACGTATTAACTTGAATCCGTACAGTTTCAGTGTTGTGGTTATTTCAATAGCACAACTCCGGCTTTTGTGATGGATTCGACTTGCAGCAGTCCTGCAAGTGCAGCGCTGCTACGCGGCTGTGCGACATCAATCTCAAGTTTTGCAAACCTACATATCGACGGCATTTTTACTGTTCTGTTTGGGATCGTTGGTGAGTTTAAGCTTTCATTTCTTGCCCAATTGTGCACCGAGACATAGCAAGTAACTAATTTCCCACTTATAGGTATCGATGCTATCTTTATCTTGTGCATTGCATGTCTGCTCAAGGATCGCAAAGAGCGCGAACGCTACCGACATATCGATGAGAAGGCCGGTTACCGACAAATTTAATGCAGAAAACACTTGACCATGTTACCTGTGATTGGTGAACTGGGCCGCGCATTCTTCTAGAAGTCATTACACTGGCATCCTTTTTTTCTTCTTCTTTCAGACGGATATGTGATAAACTCAGGCGAGTGGTTTTAATATTAATACTTTATTCCCGTTCTCGATCATCAAGTGGACGGGCGTGGCATGTTGCTTAGGCCGTCCGGATCACATCACAATTCCTGATATTGAAGTTGTTTTTGATGGGCCATGTGGCAAGCGATATATCTAATTCCCATGACCTTTTGTCATGACGGATTACGCTATCAAATGATTCCAAACGTTGTGACACCTCCTGTCCGGTTCTTCTCTCGTCGAATCTCAACCTCTTCCAACTCAAGACCTTCACCATTCTCCATAATTCTTTCTCGATGCCATGGCCCGACAAACATGCCCTGAGGGTCGGCATCGTTGCGTATGGCCCGGAACGATTCAAGTTGCTTGCCATAGAACGCTTCAATCTCGGACCTAGCGGTTGTAAAATTCTTAGCCCAGTGCGGTCGACCTCCAAGGTCTTTCATCAGCCACTCAAAAGCCTCGTAGTATCGTTCGTGGCAAGGAGGATCCATTAGATAGGGGCGGTATAGTGTCGCATTGAGGTACAATGTAGGTCCGTTTTCAACAGTGACATCAAGGTATGGCCGTACGTTCGAGGTGAGAGTGGTGTCGCTCACGCGCACCTCGACGGGTGCATGGACGTAAAGACCGTCAGCAGAGAAGGGGATGTTGTGAGGAACGTAATCAGGGTCATCAGGAGTCAAGTGGTTGAGCCAAGAGCTCAGTCTCCGGAGGGCTTCGGGGCCCTTATGAAGAGGGATAGCCCACTCGTTAACAAACTGGGAATATAGGCAGTTCATGAGTAATGCTTTGCGGCTTGGTTGAACAGCTGATGAAGTGGTTCCATTCCGAAAGCCATACTGCATACCGAAGACAAACCACTCAATCCATGGCAGGATTCGAGGAACGTGTTGTGCAAGAAAGAGAAGATTATGATAGACATAGTAGCCGATTGAACCATCATATCCACTCTGAGGAGGGTCGCGGTGTTCCTCATCGGTTTGCTGTGCCTGCCACACCACTGCACGCCTTGTGTATGGGAACCACCAGACCCTGACAAATTCACTCTGTGTCCATAGGTTTTGATTCCAAGACTCAAACATCTTGTAGTCTGTGTCAATGCTCTGTTCCCACTTCAAAGTAAAGGCTGGAACTGCCTGGAAGGAAACTTCGGTAATGATACCAATAGCGCCGAGAGAAAGAAGGGCAGCTCTGAAAAGGTCCGCCTTGATGTCTTTGGAACAGTACACTGTGGTTCCATCTGCCATTGTAACCTTCAGAGACAGGACGTCTTCGGACATCAGTCCATGGCGTAGACTGCTTCCGTGGGTACCTGTTGAGATCGCGCCACTAATAGACTGCTCATTGATGCTTCCGAGATTTGGCATCGTGAGTCCATGCTTCTCGAGCTCTTCGCAGAGGGCGTAAAGCCTGATTCCACCCTCCATGGTAACAACACCCGTATCTTTGTTCACCGAAAGCACCCTGTTGAAGTTGTCAAGGTTGACGAGCCAGCTGGATGTACAAGTGATATTGGAGGGTGAATGGCCACAGCCAGTCGTCACTAGACGCCGACGGCATTTTCGTGCCAGATTTACAACTTTCTCAACTTCAGGCAGAGACTCGGGTTGGATAAAAAGTTCTGGGAGGGACGAAAATGTGCGCGCCCAAGTGTGGTGGACATGTTGTGGCCGAGCACGAAATGCCACGCTATCGTCGAACTTTTCCAGTTCTGCGGCCACGAGAGGGTCCATGGCTCTGCTCGATTTGCAGACGGTAGAGAATGAACCCGAGGAATATAAGAGAAGTCGGTAGCAAGGGGATGCCGGGTTCAAGCTAGTATGTATATCAGAGGATGAGTGGGATATGAATTGCTTGATGCCGAAGTGGGTGTAGTGTAGTCGGATTTGATCACTGGCGGGTGGGTCGGCATCGGAATCGCAAGTCTGCCGGCACAGTGACAAGGCCAGTTATACTAAGCTTATCCCTCGTTTTGTATCATTTTGGCATCCATAGGTAACAAAGGAGAGCGAATGTATCATTTTGACAGTTTCTAGGGGCAAAAACACGAGTTTCGTAAGTCGAAGGCAGCTCAGAGCACGCAGAGGAACAACTGAAGGCAAAAAAAGGCCGATCATCAGAGGTCCCTGGATCGTTATGACAGGGTACTGGCAATCGCGCTTCCGACTCTGATTGGCTCTAATGTAATTCTAGACGTCAACGATATTCACCGGCTCAGGCCGAGATGGTTCTGCTTTCTAAGCGACGACAGGGATATTAAATCATGCATGTGCAGGCAGATGCCCTACGAACTTTGTTCATGACTTGAGATATTTCTTGATCATTATGTCTCGCGCCCCTGGCAATCAGTGCAAATTAGTTGAATTATGGATTGACATAGTCTTTACTTTTGGACACGACGGTTGAGTCGGGCATATGAATATTTGCTTACAAGTTATTATATAATATTTAATTTACTCTTAGCCATAGTACCTTAGTCTAAAGAGAAACTAACAAGACCAAGCCCACCCTCATTGATAAGGCACAACGTCGGGGCAGAAGGTGTTCTGAATATGATTGTTTATGTACTCCGTACTTCACCAACATTCCTGACTCTGGTCTATTCCGCATCAGTCACAACAAGTAGCATTCGGTTTGATCGTTCCATTCGTACTCGGGAATAGGGTATAATAATAACTGTCTGATTATCCAAACCAGTGAATGAATACACTGATTTTAATACCAGGACCTATGAGTCTGTGATTGACGCGCTACTTATGATTTGCTAATACACTACTCAAAGGTTCAACTTAAAATTACCTCAAGAATTACTAGTCTTAAATATAGGCTTCCAAAGAATAATGACAGCTGGCTATGAGCCTGCTGAGTCATACATATACCACATTAGCACCCGAACCTAGAACGTATAGTATACATTGACACAACACTCGTTTAGCCAGTGTCATTTCGTGATGGCCTGACAGCAGAATATCTAGGCTGGAATTGATCGAGTTTACGAGAGTCACGCATCATAAGACTGCTCGACGGAGCCGGGAGCTCCCCTCGCCATCAATACTTCTCTTTGTATCATCTGCTATCCCTTCTTCGAATATCTTCGCCCACACAGCTGCTAGTGAGGCAGTGTTCCAGCCACCAAGTCGCGCAATACCATCTTTCATTGCCAATTCGGCGGCCACCGAGGTGACAAGCCTATCTTCAAGACCACAAGGAACAAAACGAGCCCAAGGGTTAACAACGTCGGGACCGTTTACCGAGACGTCGATGTTGATGGCAATACCAAGTGCTGTGACGTGTCTCCGATGATGAACTCCAATTGCTGCGATTTTACGTTGTGGTAAACCGGCGGGGGTACGGACCCAGACTCCAGGTTCATCTCGGGTTGTGTAAGTTTCCAAACCGAACAAACTTGCTAGTAGACGACGTGTGGTCGCCTCGAGATGGTCCGCATACGACATGACTGAGTAATGCGCATACAGGGGAGAGTGCATGTCTAGCACAGGCCACAAGACAAGCTGACCAGGACCATGGTAGGTCGTCAAACCACCACGGCTTGTCTGTTTGACCTCGGGAGTGAAGCTCTGCTCATTGAAAGGGTTACGCCGATGAGGGAGACTAACGTAGAGGGGAGACTCGAAGTAGGAGGTTTGCTCGGAAGTGAGGGGGGGTTGTCGACGCCCAAGCGTGAGAGTTGGTGTTGGTTCAAAAGAAAGGAGATGAGGGCGGGGTATGTGGCCTCTGTCTTGTTGTTGTTCCTCGCTCAAACTCTTCCACTCGAGAAACAACGAGCGGAGTTCTTCCTGCTCATGGTTGGCATTGTCGTAGGGGACGAAAGCATCAGGACCCGATCCTGTGAGATGTCGATGAACGAGAAGCTTGTGTGAGGGCACTTCTGACGTCGGAGTGGTGTAAGTGGATGACCATCGGTTGACGAAGACATGACCAGCCGATGTCCCGGCTCCGACACGGAATGAAGTGGAGGACGGAATGGCCTTCAGCCGCAAGCCAGGCGGCATTGTGGTCTGGCTTCCAGGCAGATTCCCCGGCTTAGGCCGATTACAGAGCCCGCAGAGCAGCCACGTCAACTGGGCTCGATCTGCCTTGTCGTACTGTATGTCCAAGATCACAAGCCGGGGGTAACCTCCGCACAAACTCTGGCGTGGGCATGCGCGATATGCCTTGGTAAGAAGTGAGTTTCTGGTGGACGATCCCGTGGGGCCTAGAAAAGCCGGCGGTGGTGACGTCGGTAGCCCAGGGCCGAAGATCAATGGACGGAGGCCGCCGAGAATCTAATTTCGAAATTGACCTTTGCACGTGAAGTCAAGTTTGAATTGATATTCGATATGGAAGAGAAACCTTGTGCGTACGTTGAAGTGTTTGAGCTTCACGATTGTGGCTTTGACAGTTGAAAAATTCAACAGTAACTACATAACTAATTATGTACAACAGGCTGCTAAACGACAGGCAGTCTGTAACACTGGAGCATGTAGAATTGGCACACAATGGCAGCTGAAACTAAGAAACTAACGCAAGACTACCTTAGCTTAGCTTAGGTAGGTCGTTGTCTGAGACCCATATCTGGAGAGTCGAGAGCTGAAGTGCCTGGGAGCTCATCAGTTGAAAACACCAGTCAGTACCTTTCACTGGAGCTCCGGTCTGAAACTGCTGGTAATACAGGTAAAAACAACTCAAACAACTCGACGAAGACCATGTTACAACACTAGGGTAGGGTAGCTCAGAAAACGCAGCACAAGCAAATGGCAAGCTCTCGATCTTGGTGGCTTAGCGAGCATTAGGTTGGCAGTCTCAAAAGCTACCGCCCCATCCATCATCGACAATCACTGCCTGTTCGTAGTAGTAGACGTCGCTGTCGCATCATTCACCTGTGTCTCATGACATCAGGGAAGTGGTGCGCTAAACCCCAAATGGTTGCTGCAGCTTTGCTCCATTGGGTAAGATGTTGTGGTGCATCTCTTCTCCATCGTTGCCCACTGTCGTCATCACTGAGCTGTCGTGCACTCGGAACTTTTATCTACCTTATTGGACACACTACCTAGTCTAGTAAGTACCTCTAGCTTCGGGCATCGAAGGTTGCCAGGCTAGATCCGTAGGAATAAGGTGGAAGCATCATCTACTGCCCTCCAGAGCATTCAGCGACGGGTCTCCGCTGGGATTTACTGTACTTTAGCGTGATTCAGAGTGCTGGAGCCGGGGTCAATGTGCCCTGAGTGGCAGCCCACGGGGACCTACGTAACGCCTCAGTGGTGATTTCATTGGGGTTGCGTTCCTTGCGTAAGTGACAAGTCGTATGCTCCCCCTCAAGCGTTTGGCTGCGATCCTCTCCTCTCCTCTGCAAAGTCATTCATGTATTTTCCTATCTCACTGGGAACTCCGTGTCTTTCCTCAGCCGAAGGGAGGAGAAACATACTAATCACCGTCGCACAATTCGACCAAGACACACATCTCCCGGTCCCCACTCCGACAAGCCAGTTCGTCTCCCGAGCATCACATCACCCCTAGACGCTAAGGAAAAGGCTCCAGAAACAAAAACAAGAAACCCTCCCAGAGCTAATGAACAAGGTTCATAAGGATCGTCAATCTCCTCAGCCCAGGCCTTATTTCTCTTCCAGCTCCCTTCTACTTTTATAAGATCCATCGCCATCTCTCAGCAGTTCCAGACGCCTGTTCTCTTCTACAGCTCAAGCAAACTCTAAACCCTTGTCGAGAGGTACTAAACAAGACGCAAGATTTAATTAGCCGTCTTTTTAGCTGCAGCCTTTTTCTTGAAGGTGATCCTGGCAGCGTGACGACATCCAATGCCTGGGGCTCCATCGCAGTAAATTAATCCGTTCGATTTCGATTTTTTGGGTAGAAGTGCTTGCAGCAACGCTGGAGTTTGACCGATCGTGGCCAGATACCTTTCAACTGGAGAATAGTATACTTTTCAACGGCGTACAGCCATGGCGAAGAGTAAGTTCTCCCCTGACTCAGTTGTACGGCTTTACCAACAGATAACTGACCTGTCGCAGACGCTCCTCTTGGCCTCGCTGGCCTGGTCCTCCTCGCTGTTTCCCTCCTCTTCCTCTGGTTCATCATCCTCTCAGGCTTGACCTCTACCACGCCATTCGATAAGACGTATTTCCTCCGCGCCGACACTGGCGGTATCTCGGGTGCTCGTGAAGTCACACAGTGGAACTTCTTCTACATTTGCGGTGCCGGCAACAACGATTGCGACGGTGCCCGCGCTGCCCCGGTTATCGGTCGCGCCTGGGACTCAAACCCACGTAATGCGCCCAGCTCGCTTGTCGGTGGTCGTGCTGGTGACACCACATCGAACAGACAGTTCTTCTTGTGGCGGTTTGGCTGGGTCTTCATTCTGATCACTCTTTTCTTCGAGACTCTCGCCTTCTTCACTGGCTTCATTGCCTGCTGTGGCCGTCTTGGTGCTGGAATCTCTAGCCTCATGTCCATGTTCGCCCTGTTCTGCTCCTCAGTTGCAATGTCCCTAATGACGTAAGTATTACTAGCCACTGTATGACGGTATAGCGGTTTACTAACATCTCTCGTTAGTGCTACCTGGGTTCTCGCTCGCAATGCCTTTCACCGTGACGGTCGTTCAGCCTCCATTGGCCGCTATGCCTTTGGTTTTGCGTGGGCATCATGGGCTACTTTGCTCATTGCTACCATTCTCTTCTGCTTAGGCATGCGCGGTGACAAGTCGTCAAGCGGAGGTTACAGCGGCCGCTCATGGCGCCGTAGACGAAGCGTCCGCAGCAGTCACGGTGGAGGCTATG
Source organism: Fusarium sp. NRRL 52700 (assembly GCA_013396095.1). Lineage (NCBI taxonomy): Eukaryota > Fungi > Ascomycota > Sordariomycetes > Hypocreales > Nectriaceae > Fusarium > Fusarium sp. NRRL 52700. The sequence goes on along the minus strand of JAAQRM010000413.1, from coordinate 150,201 downwards.
AGGGCCGCCGTGTTAAGGATGACTACTCCTAAACTTTTACCCGGCAGCCGTCCATTAGGCCAAATCCCAGTGACTCTCCAAATTTCGGCAGAGCCCGATGAGGGATGAGTATGAACAGTCACAGTGATCGTATTTACGACAGCCTCAATGGTTGTACGCACGCGAGCTGTAATTTTGTCCCGTCTATATTTGATTCACCATCGTTCTACTGAGCAGACTTGTATTCAGATGTGTTTGGCGAGGAGAATGGGCTTTTTCTGAATGTAATGTTGAGGTTATGGCGGAATTTACGAGAAGCTTGCTTTCATCAACTGTCTAATAGTTATTGTTATGAATGTATGATAATACAGCAATATAGGCGTTTTAAGCCTTGATATTCTAGTTCCTGTTCTCGATATTTGCCCTTGGGACTATGTACCTAGGCATTGTCAGCCAACAAACCCGAGCTCCATGACGCCACACCAACGACACTCTCCAGTACTTATTACTGCAGCGAGAATAGATCATGTTTGTCATTGCATAGTTCACGAGGTACATAGTATCATAAGTTCAAATCATTATGCATGTACCACATTGACGTTATTCGTCCATTCGCCAAACCATGAAATGCATATCACACCCTACCATGACTCTCGTTAAACGATTGAAGCCCGAAGCCACCTCCAAAGCCTTCTCTTTTTATCCTGTGTTGTTCGCCGTCCCTTTCGTTCGAGTACATGGATTGAAAGCAACAACATGCTATCCTGGTTCGTTTTCCAACTTGTTATCGCCCAGTTTTGTTCTTACGAATAACAAGTGCCAAAATCCGGCCCGAATTTGTCTAAACCCATCCTAAAGCGTGTACAGGAGTGTCCTCCAAAAAAAAAAATGCAGAAAAAAAAGGTCAAAATGATGCAAGTAACACATGCTGATGCCTGGGGACTGTGCTGTGTTACTGCTGATGATAAAATGTTAACACCTTGGAAAGAGCTGTTGCATCAGTTGAGCAGATGCTTGTCATCCATAGTCCTGTAGCCAACTAGATACCCGCTCCGTTGGCATGTTTCCTAGATGGCCGAGTATTCCCCCCCCCAAAGAAGCAGGATTAGGCCACTCCAGCTTTTCAAGCCTTTATGCATCCTTTGGGCTTGACATGGGACTGACGCTATCAAGCGGTGCATTATGCAGTGCTGGTTTCAAGGGCCCATCCTCCTTCAGGCCATCTTTCTCTCGTTGTAGAACGCCATTGACCCAATCTGCTACTTCAGAATCTGCAGTTGATGAGTCCAAATTAATTTTACCAACAGCTTCCGCAACCGTATCAACTCCATCGCCTTCCTCAGTTTCTTCCGCAATTGTTTGAGGCTTTGTGAATTCGACGAGCCACGGATGTTTCAAAAGCATGGCATAGGTTGGTCGCTTCATAGGAATCTTGTGAAGACAGCTTTTCACAAAATCTTTGGCCATGTCCGAGTAAGTGTCCTCTGGCATTGCAGGTGGTTCGCCTTCAACAATAGCCTGTAGCATGTCAGTAACCCATGACTGGTTCAACTCAAAAGAAGGGGCGCTTACACTCAGCTGGCTGAAAATAGTAGAAGAGACCTCCGGCGGGTAAGGATAAGCGCCCTTAGCACACTCGATGATGGTCAGGCCCAAGCTCCAGACATCGCTTTGAACGCTGTATGAACCATCGGAGTTACCGGCTTGTGCGAATCCGCCACCAGAGATTCTCTCGGGGGCCATATAGCTCTGGCAGCCGATGTTGGTTCGCGCTATACTGGCTACCAGATTACCACTGACACCGAAGTCGCAAATCTTGACCTGGCCTCGTGTATTGACCAAGATGTTTGTTGGTTTGACGTCGCGATGGATAATGCTGTGCTCCTCCTTCAGTGATTTTAGACCCATCACGGTAGAATATGTGATTTTCCGAAGAACATTCTCGGGGATCCCACCATTGTACAGCTTGTCGATGGACCCGCCATCCATATACTCAATGCACATGTAAACAGCACCCTCCTGGAAGAAGGCGCCGTAAAAGTCGATGATATATGGAGAAACACACTCATGTAAGATGACGAGCTCCTTCAGAATGGTTGTGAATTTGGCGTCGTCAAGCTCTAGGCGCATTTCTTTCATCGCCATCACTGTGCCCGTTGTACCGTCGGTCGTTTCTGACAAGCCCTCGGCAGAGTCTTCCGCAGATCTAATGGGAGAAGGGTCCGACTGCGAAGACTGAACAGGGAGAGGCTTTCTCGAGAGGCCTTGTCCGAAGCGAGGGATTCTTCGCTTGGCATGCTTGACCTTGTAGACTGTTCCGTAGTTTCCTTTACCTAGCTCGGTCAAGACTTCCACTTCATCAAGAGATATGCTGAAGGTCTGGCCATTGGCAAAGTTGACGCCTGTCCGTGTGATTGTGGCAGCGCCATCAAAGGTCACCCAGCCCTTCTCTGTGTCGATATATTTCTTGAAGTCGTCCATTTTTGACCCCTGACCACCCCCTGACCCGTTGGATCGTTGACTACCTGGCACATCACCTGTGATATCAGAAAGCTTTCCAGGAGGCCCCCGTTTCTTACCAGTGGCGGTGGCAGGGCTGGGTCTACCCATATCTGACAGCTTCATGCCTATGCCGCCGCCCACGGCCCTTCTCTCGCTCAGCGAGGGCTTCGTTATCGCTGGAGCTGAATTGACATGTGGTGCGTGCGGTCGTTGCATATTCGGCGGCAATCCCAGGTTGGTAGGGAATCCGTTAGCGACGCTGGCCGTAGGTGATGACCCCGAAGGTGTTCCGGGGTTTCCAGCAGGAGACATGCCCTTCTCCATGCGTTGTCGATGTAATGCTCGGGCTTTGGCCATTATACTGTTTTCCACTGAGGCACTACTACTTCCTGCAAAACTCGAGGATGTTTGTACAGGCCGTCTGGCCATGCCTAAAACACCCATAGCAGTTGAGTTCGGGTTCATGTTGCGAGGATCGGAGACGGAGCGCAGAGATGGTACTCGTCGAGGAGGCTCACTTGGACTATCATGACCGGGAGACTCGAGCGGCGTACTGGGTTCTGACGAATCTTCAGAGCCTGGGGATGCAGGTGTCGACAGATCCTTCCAGTCCTCCGGCGTGGCCGGGATCGAGTCGGAGGCAGACATCGGATATGAGGTGCGTCGATGGAACCAGAATACAGGAAGGCTATTTCTTCTGGCTATGTCGTTGAATAGGTTCGACAAGAGGTGGCAGGAAGAAAAATACTGGTCAGAAAATTTAGAGCAGCGTGGAAATAACGGCGAATATCCTGCCTGACAATACCGCGGGGAGCTATCGATCGGGGGGACGGGACGCGATCGATTAGAGATGGGTACAAGAAGGAGCGATGGAGGGGAAATAGATGGTGCGATTCTTTCGGAGCTAAATGGAGTCCAGTAGTGGGCGGTCTAGGCCTTTGAGACTCTAGTACGGCTCTCAACGACTAGGGGCTCTTGTAGTTGGGGAAGAAGAGCAACAAAAAACAAAGAAAGCCTTGGGGCAACGAATGAGCCAGAATAAAAGTAAGTTCTGATAACGCTGTTGTCAGGATTGATAACTTGGAAAGGGGCTTGTCTTGCGTTGTTTTACAACGATATGTGGCCACAGGAAGTGAGTCTTGTATGGGAATACCGTATGGCAACCTGGAAAGCTTGACGTTGGACTTCTTTCAGGTGTCCTAGGGCTCTCAGATTCGCTGAATGGACGGGAGTTGGTACATATGAAAACTCGTATACTCCATACGAAATATGTAATTTTAATGGATAACTGGGACAAAAGTTGTTAGAATAAGAAATATACTTCTCTGAGCTTGTTGTGGTGTGTGCAATGCACTCAAGGATATGAGAAGGCTGTATACATACCGGAGGAAGCGTCTGGCTGGGGTCAAGGCAAAGTTACGAAGTGTTTCAATCCTAGAGTACCTTATTATTAAGTAAGGTTAATAGGCAGATACCACATGTACCAACGCAGTGTGATGGGCAATGGCTAGACGCGGGGTCAAAGGTTCCGCAGACAAGCAGAACAGCAGAACAGCAACGAGATGGAGGAGGAAATGTGCTAATGAATGGTAGGAATCGACAGCTCAACCCGGCATGCGCTCCTACGAGAAAGTAACTTGGTAAGGTAGGTGCAAGAGGTCTTTGTGATAAGTGGGGGCGAAGGCGAGGCTGAGGATGTTGGTGATATGGAGGTAGGACAGAGCATGGAACGACTATGGTGTGGGGGTTTTGAACAAGCAAAACCAGGTCGTAGCACTGCTCTGGCTTGGATATAGTGCCACTGCAAATCCTGTCTTCAGGGGCCAACCCGGGATCAGACCCAACTCATGGATCACATTGGGAGATATTGCCCATCAATTGAGAATTCCCCGCGGCGGGCGCTACGAGGACCCCATCATACAGGGCATAAATATGCACTAACATCACCTTACCAGAAAAATTGTACCAAAATTCTATCATAAGCGATAATGAAATTCCATCAAGATAAAATCTAAGAAGTCTGCTGGCTGGCGTCATCATGACAGCATTTTATATATCTCTGTGAACATTAAGTCTTCTCTTAATATTCTCCCTCAAATAGAAACTTACGCAATATTGAGAATGATAATTGAATTCAAGGCTCTGTGCACAAGTTGTCCTTGATTTTTACAATTTGCGACGCCATCGTCGATGGAGAGCTGTCACCGATGACGTTAATGTGGTCAGTGCCAGACCTTGGTTTGAGGTGGAGCCTTACCAAGTACATCTGTACGACAAAGTAAAGCGTCAAAGCCGACAATAATACCCAAACATAAGGATGTCTTACCCGACGACCATTTGCAAGATACCCTGTCGGAGACCTTGTGGTCGTGTGCATCCTCTTGTCAAACAACTTACCTTAGAACAACAATAGTCTACCTCATCTATCAGGTGAATAGTTATGGGTATTTATCTATATCACTGAAGGCACATTGAAAGGATGAAGCTATCATGTATAGACCTTTGCGTTATTTATGGCTTAGATAATCACTACTATCCTGCCTGAGAGTTGCGGAATATGAATATCTTACCTTTACATGTATGCATGGACACCAGATACGTGTCTTAGATAAAGGTCCAAACGCCAAGATGCTAAGGTTACACGAACACCCTCTGCTAGTCCTACCAGTATCGACAGAAGCACCGTTATCTGTCTGTCCTAGTTACGTCTTTTGACTGGCTTGAGACAGTACACAAGAAAAAATGATAACTACCTACTTTACTTAGGTACGTCACAAACTTGATCGATAACTGAGGCCCCTACGTCGCACTTACGCACTAAGGTAGAACAACTCGATAAACAGTACAGAGTATAGAGGTGTATATTCGGAGAGGCTGACGTTGTGACCGGAAATTTGGCCAATTACGACAAGAAAAGTCGGTTAGGATTCACTGATACTTCCAGGGTGCACTCATGTAACATGAACTTCACCGGTCCTATGCATGCGCATGTTCCTCAGGGAGGTTGAGAACCGAAGCGATACTATAGGTAAGGTCAAGTAAGTAGGTAGGCAGGCGATCAACAAAACAAAATTGTAGCACTTGTCGCCAATATTTCATGAACCAGATCAATATTTTTTTTTTTTTTTTTTTTTTTAGCAGGATGGAAAGCTCCTATAGTCAACATCAAGCTACACGATGGGATAAGTTGAATCCACTAGGGACTATCATTCGTCTTATTGCACATCTGAAAAAGCAACGAGCTGAGAGACCCTAACCTCAAGATGTAGATAAGCAAATTTGTACTTGAAAGCTTGAAATAGACTCAAGATTCTGGGGATAGAAAACATTGAGGATGTTTCTAGCTGCCATTTTATCACCAACTCACTTTTGCATGATTTGAAACACGGGCGATCCATGCAGGTCATACCATAGTATTAAACTCTAAATTCCCAACGTAAATAAAGGGTCGTCGGAACGGCTGCTCGAAACCTTTATGATACAGATCCTTTGAAAGTCACCAGCAACCCTAGATCATTGCAACTCTGCAATGTACCAACACAAGAACGCTAACAAGACACTAGCTGCTGTAAAGTTTCTCTTCAGATAAAAATAGCGATGATTGATATCCATTATAGTCAAAGATGATGAATATGAAACCCTGTTTGAGATACGCAAAAGTCTTCGAGATGCTCCGTACGGAGTGCATGTATGTATGCGAGCTAATTGGAGATTCGAGACCGTTTTGCTATGGATACATTCTGAGGTAAGGTAGGTAGCCAAGGAGAGTGACTAACTGTGGTAGCGTCTATAGCAAAAGACTACTATGTAATTGTCCTGATGAACTTCCACAAATCCAATACAGTAGTTGCTTGTTCCCGATAATATTCGCTGCATAACGTCACGTTTGATCTCATAGGGTCTCGCGTGACCGACTACGCAATCGATAGACTTTGCCTCTGATATCAGTGTACATACCGTACAACCGTGACGATGCGATCGCCAGTAACACAGCCTCGTTGCGTTACCTATGTCAGCATCGAGACGTGATGGGCTGCAATTTTGCTCCGTGCCTGTCTTGGCCGGATCCTCCAGCCTCTCAGCGTGGAGGGATAGGCAACGTGCCCGATAGCACCATGACGAAAGATTGGCGCCACGCTTAATACAATCGTGCGTCGCGCCCGTCTGAAGATCTCTCTCACCAACAACCCTTGTAAGCGGGATCGTTTCCTACTCGGTAGTGGAGCCACAGAGGCTTAAACAATTTTGAGACGTCTGACGATGGGATCTGCGCACTTTAGAATCGCTTGCTGTTGTTTGTTTCGTGCTCCCGGCTATCACACAACAGGGGCAGTCCATTTGTATGCTCGACGATACCAAGGAGGCATCATTTGTGACACCGCAGCCGAAATGGTTTCTGGGTGCGTGCAAAGGGAACCCTTATCGATGAAGAATTTGCCTCTTACGCCTCCCATGCCGCGTGGCATTGTTAACCAAATCCCGTTCCTAGTTGGAGCTGAGATTCTACTAAACCCTGGCTTTGGACAAGCTCCAGCGCCACAGCACACATGGGCCGGTTTCAATGGCCAGCATCGCGTAGGCCTGGATAGTAGGTTGGGTTACTTCAATCAGGGTGCTGGCACAAGGTGCTAAAGTCCAGTTGCGCCATGTCAGTGACAGCGTTGCAGGTGAATCGCGATGAGACAGAGAGTTCCTCAAGGAGCTGAAGCCCCATATTGAGGTAACCAGAGTGAGATGCTTAGATGTAGATGGAAACTAAACAAGGCACTTTAATGGGGCTTTTGTCATGGCTTATATCTAGCTCGAGTTATCAACGATGATGGAGGAGGTCTCAACGTGCATCGTCCTCTAAACTCGCTCTAAAGTACCTTAGTACCTACCTAAGTAGTTACCTCCCAACGGCACTGCCGCCTCGCCCCAAAACGAACCCACTCGCCCTGCGTTCTCTTTCATTACAGATTTCGCCGTCACTGCCTGGGCATCTTTTAACTTCTTCTTCTTTTAACATCCCACGGCACAATTAACTCGGACAATTAAAAGACATTGCCTTTGCAAATACCAACGGAAACTCCAGACGAATTTTCTGTGCCCTCAGCTTTTGTGCAATTCCTTCAGAACCTTATCAGTCGTCTCGTATCCACGTGCGCGCTGAGAGAAGCAGCATCAAGGAACTCTCCGATTTGCGCCGATCCTTAATTCACCCCCAAAACAACGACAACAACTGCATTGCTGATATTTGATGGCTTCTTGGAAATCGTTCTCGGTCCCGTCGTTTCGGCTGACGCAGCTCGCTCAAGATGCATATGAACTGCCCCTACAAACACTCGCCAACACCCATGAATCGCACCCATCCATCGGGCATCTTTGCCTTCTCGTGTTCGAGGCTGTCCTTGAAGTAGTATGTGTCAGTCTGCCTGGCTACATCGTTGCGCGACTTGGCCACTTCGATGCCGAGAAGCAGAAATTCTTGGCTAATCTAAATGTGATGCTATTCACGCCATGCTTGAGTATGTTCTCGTTTCGCATTGAACCAGTACTGTCTACTAATATTGCTACAGTTTTCACCAAGCTCGCCTCCCAGCTCAACGCTGAGAAGCTATCCGATCTCGCTATCATACCGGTCATCTTCGTCGTCCAAACGTTTGTATCATGGGTCGTATCATATGTCGTCGCAAAGTTGTTCCGATTCAATAGGCGGGCGTCCAACTTCGTGACAGCGATGGGTGTTTTCGGAAACTCCAACTCGTTACCCATCTCCCTTGTTTTGTCACTCTCTCAAACACTGAAAGGTCTGCATTGGGACAAAGTTCCTGGCGATAATGATGACGAAGTTGGCGCGCGTGGTATTCTTTACCTCCTCATCTTCCAGCAGCTTGGTCAGCTCGTTCGTTGGAGTTGGGGTTACCATGTCCTTCTTGCCCCCAAGGATAAATACCCCGAGTACCGCGAAGAGATTGCCGAGGAAGGTCAGCGTTATCACGACGATGAGAATCAGGATGACGATCAGAATGCAGCTCTGATTGATGGTCTTGATGGAGAAACAGAGGACGAGGGAGACAGCCACAGCATCGACTCGCAAAACTATGATCCCGCTGGCCGTACTCCTGTGGCAAATGCCTCCCGAGTTTCACTGGCAGTCTCTAGCGACGACGAATATCTGCCCAAAAAGCCGCATTTCAAGAAGAACCAAACACAAGCGGATGTTGTTGCTCCCCTTAATGGAAATGAAGGTAGCATGGATTCCTTCCCACGTGTCCCGGCATTAGAGGATCAGGAAGAGCCCACTAGCATTAAATCGCCCTTCATCCGTCTTGGAAAGGCAACATCGCAAACCCTCAGCAACTGGCACCAGAAGTCTCCGGCTCCTGTCAGATCTTGCTTGAAATTCGCGAAGCGTGCGGCCGGGAAATTCAACAACTTTATCTGGGAATTCATGAACCCCCCTCTCTGGGCTATGTTGATTGCCATCCTCGTTGCCTCGATCCCGGCTCTTCAACGACTCTTCTTTGAGGAGGGCTCTTTCGTCCAGAATAGTGTGACCAACGCCGTTCGCTCTAGCGGAGACGTCGCTGTCCCACTAATCCTCGTTGTTCTCGGCGCCAATCTTGCTCGTAACACCATGGCTAAAGACGAGGCTTTAGACCCCGAGGAAGAGCGCATCGGCAACAAACTTCTCATTGCCTCCCTTCTTTGCCGTATGGTTCTACCGACTGCCATCATGGCTCCTATGCTTGCCCTTATGGCCAAATATGTGCCCGTTAGCATTCTTGACGATCCAATTTTTGTTATCGTTTGTTTCTTGCTCACGGGAGCTCCCAGTGCTCTCCAGCTCGCTCAAATTTGCCAAATTAACAGCGTTTTTGAGAAGACAATGGGCAGGATTTTGTTCCAGAGCTATGTCATCTGGTAAGTCATGGCATCTGATGCTCGGTGCGACCTGTCCCGAATTGCGCTAACATATGCAGGATTCTTCCCTCTACTCTTATTTTGGTAATGATGGCCCTCGAGGTTGTTGAGTGGGCTCGATGATGCCCCTGTCGTCTACATGCACCAGACAGAAGTGGAATGGCCATGTCTTTCATGCGTCAGATGCTATTTGTTGAGTTTGTTTGATATGTCTTTACAGTTGTTTGTCTGCAAAGGCGTTGGGTGGCTGGAATTGATTGGGTATCGGGAAATTTTATACTGGCGTGGCCTTGCGGTAATCCTATAGTTCACAAAGCTTGACCCGGTGGAAGAGCCATATGATGCGTTTTTTGCCTGCTGTTGCTCCGTAGCGACAAAAGGCACCGGCTTTGAGGAATTGATCTACATAGTACCCTATCTGGAGTGCCTGTGCCTTGCGAATAATAGAAATATTCAATATTATCACATTGGATTATTTAAACTAACAACGTACCTGACTGCATCTTGAAAACTGATTGCTAAAGTACAATGATGAGGCTCTGTCCAAGGACGTGGAGACTGCAATATGATCATTCTTGCTGAGTTCCATTGACTAGGTTACCCTCTGGCACGACCGCCCAGTCTCTTACAGTGCCCTTCCAATCGCTGATGCGTACATCCTTGATGTCGACCGAAACAACTCTTACTTCCTCACCGGCGACAAAGCAGTTGCGGCCTCCATCCTCGACAGGTCCATTGTCCCGCTGGAAAGGCTGGGCTGCGGACTCATCGAAAGTATTGTTCTCCAGATGCTGCTCGCGGTAATACTTTTCCTCTTCTGTTCCGCTAGGCACTAGACGAGCGGCACCTCCTATGGTTGCACTGATGCTAGAGAGTGCTGAAGTGTTGAGGTTCAAGAGGAGTGAAGCGAGACTCGATCGGTGCTCTGGGCCAGGAGAGCCACCAGACGGTCGACGGCCGTGGGTGGGTGGTCGATGGGAGACCCCTGAAAGCATTTTCAGTATTTTTAGATTTCACCAATCTCGAACATGAAGATGCGACTTACAATCGTGGACAAGAAGGGATACATTGGGGTTGGCGACCAAATTTGTAGTCTTCCGTGATGCCGGGTTCGTCGTCATGACGATGACGGGGTAGTTAGAATAAGGTGAGGAGGGGAGATATGTATAGTTCATTAGAGAGACATGCGGCACGTTATCGGTGCATGTTGCCAAGTGAAGCTATATGGATTATCAGCCTTCGATCTGTGATGATATTGTTGGTGGTGCGGGGAAGGTCTACAAATCGAGCATTGTCGAGGCATTGAACGACATCCGGCGGAAGCGTCGACGTTGTTTGCTTGTGGGTATCGCCCTGAGAAGCTTCGGAGTTGAGAGGTATTTGATCCATGATATATTGGCCGAACGGTGATTGATGATGCTGTGATCCAATATCTGGAGGCAGTGGAGGGGCTCGACTTGCTGCATGGTACCTACGTTCCGCAAATCCCGGCAGCAGCATCTGCTGAGTCACCCATAATCGCGGGAATATGATGCCAGGACACTGGGCGTGCTTTCCCCAGAGTTCGTTCGAGCTAAACTTCTTAATGTCATCTGGGGAAGGTACCTAGGTACCGGTTACTTGCGGCTCCTCACGGTCACGTCTGTCCTTGCCGACTTGAACCTTCAAAGCCGACGGCATAGCACATTCACGGCATTAGGGACGGCTCATCACCCGTCGGTTTCTGTCCTTATTTATGTCAGAAAGAATCATTTTGAATCTCTGTCAAATTGTATACTGCTCCTTGATCTCACACTGGGCGCTTCATTAACACCATCGCTCATCATGCGTTCCACGCTTCGCGCAAACCGTCGACTTCCTTTGAAGCCCCTCCCTCGATTCCTCTCAACATCTGCTTCAAGCGCTTCTGTTTCTTCAGCGGCTTCTTCGTCATCCGCACCAAAGCAAACACCCATCAATTCCGTCCTTATTGCCAACCGTGGTGAGATCGCCATCCGTATCAACCGGACTGCTGAGCGCCTTGGCATTCGGGCTACAACCGTCTATACAGATGTTGACGCTGGCTCATGGCATGCTTCTTCGGGGTTTCAGTCTTTTGCGCTAGGTCCCGCAAACGCCTATCTCGACGGTGAGAAGATTATTGCTCTAGCGAAGCAAAATGGCATTCAGGCACTCCATCCCGGTTATGGTTTCTTATCTGAAAACTCCAAGTTCGCAGAGCGTTGCGAGGAGGAAGGCATCGTGTTTGTCGGACCACCCGCTACTGCCATGGCCGACATGGGACATAAGGCCCGCAGTAAAGAAATTATGACAGCTGCAAATGTTCCCTGTGTGCCAGGGTACCACGGAGCAGACCAGGGCGAGCAAGAACTCCTGGAGCATGCCAAAAACATCACTTTCCCAGTGCTCCTCAAGAGTGTACGAGGAGGCGGGGGCAAGGGAATGCGAATCGTCCTGACTGAGGAGGAGTTCTTGACGCAACTAAGAAGTGCCCGTGCCGAAGCCAAGGCCTCATTTGGTGAAGGAGGCGAGGTCATGCTAGTGGAGAAGTACATCATTCGACCAAGGCACGTCGAGGTGCAGGTCTTTGCCGACAAATGGGGTAATACCGTCGCACTTGGTGAGCGAGACTGCAGTGTTCAGCGTCGGCATCAAAAGATCCTGGAAGAATCCCCAGCTCCAGATTTAGATCTGGCAACTCGTCACGATCTCTGGGATAAGGCGAGAAAAGCAGCCTCAGCAGTTGGCTATGTCGGCGCTGGCACTGTTGAGTTTATCCTCGACAAGGATACCAACAAATTCTATTTCATGGAGATGAACACTCGACTTCAAGTGGAGCATCCTGTCACAGAGATGGTGACTGGGCTGGATCTAGTCGAATGGCAATTCCGAGTTGCTGCAGGTGAAAAACTTCCACTCTCTCAAGAAGAGGTGGAAGCACAGATGAACGAGAGGGGTGCAGCCATTGAAGCACGAATTTATGCCGAAAATCCTGAGAAGGGCTTTATTCCTGACTCCGGCAAATTAGTGAGAGCTTATCTCCCTACCGAATTGCAGAACGAGGATGTTCGCCTGGACTGGGGATTCCGGTCTGGTAACACTATCTCTGAAGCATACGACGGCATGATCGCCAAACTTATCGTGCGAGGCGATACGAGAGAACGTGCTATTTCCAAATTGGAAAGCGTTCTACGTTCATACGAAATTGTTGGCGTTGCTACAAATATCGAATTCCTCAAGCGGCTTTGCGAGACTGATGCCTTCGTGGCTGGAGACGTAGAAACGGGCTTCATCGACAAGTGGCGCGAGGAGCTTTTCAAACCCCGACCTATCAAGAATGAAGTTGTTGCCCAAGCAGCCCTCGGCATGGTCAACTTTGGACTTCGAAATTCTAGACCCCATGGCTTGACACTTGGCTTTGGCGAGACTAACAACATTGGGGAACGAAAGCTGAACTTCAAAATTCTGGACGGGTATAGCAAGGAAGAGGGCGAGGTCGTCGAGGCCAGCGTGACACAGACAAGTCATAACCTTTATAACGTTGCTGTTCACCGAAAAGGTGACGAGACACCTCAAGTGTTCACAAATATTGCCTGCCTGCCCGAGCCAGAAGGTGAAGTGATGAAGCTCGAGTCGTACTTCCCCCTTGAGCGCATTCAATCCTCCGTCGTGCCTCAACACACAGACAATGATACCAAGGTTACTGTGTTCCAGCATGGCGTGAAAACAGACCTTGTCCTTCTACCGCCCAAGTGGTACGAAAAGGCTCTTGGGCTCAAGGAGTCGAGCGCCTCAGTTGCAGCGCCGATGCCGTGCAAGATATTGAAGAACGAAGTAGTAGAGGGTCAAGCCGTGCAAAAGGGAGCACCACTTGTGGTGTAAGTTGACCATTTCCGATATGCAGAATAAGCTAACAATCACTCAGAATTGAGTCAATGAAGATGGAAACCATTATCCGGTCGCCGCAGGATGGCATAATTAAGAAGCTTGCACATAAAGAAGGGGTAAGTTCCCAGGGCACTCGATCCTCTCTGATATCTCATCTAACGTCATGCAGGATATTTGCAAGGCTGGTACGATACTTGTACTATTTGAAGAGGGCGAAACAAAGGACGGAGAGCCATGAATGATATTAGATACCATGATGAATGAATATGGCGTTAATTAAATGAGATTGGCTGATGCGCTACCTACTGAAGAGAAATACACTTGATTCCCTCGTGATCCCCTCCAAGTCGTTGCGCCTGTTCCACTTCATCGGATACGTAAAGAAATTAATCTCCAATGTCAAAACATGGGTACGCCTAGACACCAATAGCTCCATTAACTGAAATCATGAATCATGCTATGCCTGAAACTGTATCCCCAGAATAAGTCAAAGAACATATACCCTAAACCCCAAGGTCGGGTCTGTCGTCGTACTGGCAGAAATTTCATGCCATATGATTATCTTGTGTGCATCTTTATGTACTCCAGGGGTAGATATCGAGAAAGTTTTGATTGCTTTGCCGCTTGACGTATGCGTTTCCACCAGTCTTCAAGACGTGCCTGGAATTTTGGGTCGTCGGGCGAAGTATAAGTAGTAAGCTTGTTGAGAAGATCCTGAAAGAGATGTCAACAGAGCGTTTGAGCACGTCACTCAAGCGACTTACTTCCTCCAGGGCCAGTGTGATGAATCCCATCACGAACGCCACCCAAGCAAGAGTCCCCTTCGTACTTAAGAACTGGTTGCCACCCCGGAATTCAACTGTGCCAGTACATTTACCTGTCTTGGGGTTTGGGAAAATATTCTGGAAGTTCCATAGCACGTATCGGTTCCCCTGCATATAGTAGCACAGGTCCATTTCGGATGTCGTTGACTTTATTTCCGATGCGACTTGGATAAGTGATGCCTTGCTCTTACCAACTCGTATCAGCGTTTCACGCAGCCCAGAACCCATGCTTTGACTGTTTGGCCGACAGTACTGATTTTCTCTACGGGCTTTGGGGAGAACAGCTGCCACAAATTCTTCATAGACAGCGGATGCAAATGCAATCTTCTTGAGGCCACGTAGGGAGAACTTGTTCTGGCCAGAGACGGGAGTGACATGGACGTGGCCACCGCAGGAGATATCGCGCTGGGGACTGAAGTGTACACGCATCGCTTCCCAAAAGTCGCCAAGTATGCCGCTGACATGTTGCTTGGTATCTAGACGAGGGGAAACGACTTCCATGCAGACTAGGATCCCCTGTTAGTGAGCAAACTCAACGGTCCGCTGGTTTCGCGGTGAAGAGAATGACATACCCATGGGACGCTCTCTCTTCAAAGATCCATCTCTAGTGACGAACCATTTGCCACCGTAGTACTCCGGATGCTTGCTGTATTTTGAACAGTCATCGTGTACAGCTTCGATGTTGCGGTTCCGTAGCTTCTGTGCTAATTGTCGATACCAGTCGACGTTGGTAAAGCTATCAGCGCCACCGTAGGGCTTTACCACAGCCTCGATCTCCACGCCAAAGTTGTAATGCCTGAGCTTTGGTACCGTCATGATCGACAAGATGTGATAAGTATTCAGAGACTCGAAAAAGAAAGAATGGTAGAATTGGCTGGGGTCGGGTTGAAGGCGGCGGATTTGGCCATGCAGCTGTATAAGACAACCACCTTGGTTTTTGAATAACCACCTTGCTGCAGAGAGGGTGATCACCCGTTTCCTGATGCGCTTGTGCCTTGTTCAAAAGGTTTGGACACGGCCGCGTGCTTTACCCAAACACAACCACAGAATTGTCAGTTGTTGGATCTCAGTCGCTCGCCTAGCCTGAGCTGTCATTGTCACATCTCAAAATTGTCGCCTCGCTTTCAGGTTAAGTACATACAGCATAAGCCATAAGCCTTTCTGGCCTCGAATGGTTTGGCGGGAGCTGTCCTTGTGGACCTGGCCGGGGGCTGCGGGGAGAAATGCCGGAAGACCGGGCCACGGTGCGGAGCCCAACAAGGAAATAGAGGCGGGCTGGGCCGTCTCGTAGCGTCTGAGTATTCTGAGGCTATCCAACGACACCTGATTTTGCCTGTCATTTGTAAAGGCCCAGACAGTCGGTATTCACCAAAATGTAACCGCGTCTACCCTGCAAAGCTCGCTTGCCAGGTACCTTGCGAGTCTTCCAACGTGGGACGCAGCAATTGGCCATGAGTTGGCGTCTCCTCTTGTGAAAATCTGACTCATTTGCTGCCCAATGTGACAATAGGGCCCAGTCGGTGACTTGCGCAACCTAGCGCACTCCGCCCATTGAGCGCTGCTGGCGCTGAGCACAGCTACTGTACCTAAGTCAGTTTATGCTTTAGCCAAGTCGACGTGGACACTGCTTGCTTGATCGATATTGTTTTTCTCATGTGAGGGAGCCGATTCACATCACATCTTAATCGCCGTTAGCTCACTATCACATTCTCCTACCACAACGAAAACGTAACGCAACACATACACACACGCACAAACATACGCACCTTTTCCCCCTGCACCACGCCATCGGATTCACGGAGCTTGCTGCCCCCGACAGATCTCCAGCATGAATTTGTCTGCAGATGAGGCTCAAGCCGACACCGGCCAGTCGCTCACCAAGTACTACTTTGCCTATGGCAGTAATCTTCATCTACAGCAGATGAAACGAAGATGTCCTGGAAGTAAATTCATCGGCTCTGGGAAGCTGGCAGATCATCGTTGGCAGATCAACGAGCGTGGATATGCCAATGTTATCGAGTCGCAAGGACATTGGGTTGAAGGCCTTGTTTATGAGATCAATCCCCGCGATGAGGCTCGTCTTGACATCAACGAAGGTGTTTCCAAGGACGCATACCAGAAAAAGTACATGACTGTTACGCTACGGCGTGCTGAGGCCGCCTTGTATCGCCGACCTGTGTCTTGGATTGTCAACAATGGTGGCCCAGATCACGCACGAGTCCTTGCCCAGCAAGGGGAAGGGCAGAAGAAGGCCATCAACCACAAACCACATTTGGAACAGAACATCTTGGTATACATAAGTCCGAGATACATTGTTGATAGCGAGCCAAAGGAGGAGTATATCAACAGAATCAACTCGGGCATTGTTGATGCCACTTCCCTAGGGGTCACCAACGACTATATCAACAACTGTGTCCGACCTTTCATTCCAGCACCGACTGGCCAGAACTCAGGAGACAAAGATACAGCTGGACCTGCGAAAGCTGCCGGACCACCCAAGCCAAAAGTTGCGAGAAAAGTTCCGAATCCCGCAAAAAAGGTGAAGCAACCTACCCGAGAGGTCAAGCGAGCAACTCCTCCCAGAGGGAGAGAATCATCACCACCAAACAACAGGGCACCTGTCCAAAGACCCCTGCACCTTCAACCTCATGTAGTTCAAGGTCAGCGCTGGAACAGGAGTACCGCCTCGAATGTGCCTGAGAGGCTCACGCGGCCTTCACAGTCACGGCCATCGGCACCACCACTTCCCCCAAGGCCACTCGCGCCGCATTACCCAGGAAGCACTCTACAGGTTCCTGTTTCTGGTCGGCGGCGACCTGCATCAGAGGTTGGCGCCCCACCACCGCCTCTACCTCCTCGGCCAACCCGTCGAGTTCGCAGTATACCGGTGATTGTTACTCATCAGGAAGGTTATGGTGGTTATTGGTATCGATAAAAGCATTTCTAGCCCAGTTTCCTTAAAATACCCAAATATGATATCTTTCAGACAATCAAAGTAGCATATGTGCGTTTTATTCTTCTCCACTTATCGTTTCATCCCTTTAATGGTGTTGTCTATGTTTGCTGACTTCTACGCCTTACAAGAACACAATTTCATATAAAAAAACGGACTAATATCTTTGTCTGCTTGATCCTGATATGACAGATCCAGCCGGCCCTAAGACACGTCAGAGCTTAAAAGGGTGTAGAGAATACCTGTACTCACTCCTTGAACTTGATGCCCTTGATGAGCTTCGACTGGGTCCCTGAGAAGTTGGCGTATTACTCCATAGGAAACTCATGATTGTTGGGCCCTGGAGGACATCCCCGCCTGAGTTAGTGACGAGAACTGTGGGTTTAGCAATTGCTTTCAACCCGAGCTTTCTACCACCTTCGACTCTCTCGACGAAAAGCCCGGGAGCTACATCAAAGAGATACATGACATTACGGCGTGCTTGGGAAGCTGCCCTAGTTCCACTTAAGTCAAGAGTTGCTCCTCCATTCGCCAGATTCAAGCATTGGTAAACCTCCAACCTCGTCGCGGCTGTGCGAGCAGGCCACTTCAATGAAAATACACTGGGCGCCAGTTGAAGCTGATGAGCAAGATCTGCTGCCGGTTCTACAATGCTTCGACGAATAGAACCTTGCAGTTCAGCGGGAGGACTTTTCGGGGCAATGATTGACAGTAAAGTTGTCAGATCGTCAACAACAAAATTCAGAAACCTTTGCCGGCGTGTTCTGAAAGATGGTTGGTGAGTCAAAGCAGTCAGCGTCTCGCTTCTCCATTCCCTACAATGAGCTGTATCTTGTGAAATGTCAGCAGCTTGGTCTATACATCACGCCTCGGGATCAAGACAAACCTCTTGGCAGACGAGACATAGTATTCTCGAGATCATCAACCCATCTCGACGTTCCGTCACCGTCCGTATCATCGAGAGGACAATAAAAGGACTTTGAGAACAGAGTAACGTGGAGATAGTTCATGATGACCCCAGTGATGTGAAATTCGTCAGACTGCGTAACATTCAAGCATCGCCTTGACTGTTCCCGGAGGAGAGAAACGAGTCGCAGCCCTTCTGGGGAGGATGCTCTAGCAGCAAGGCGGCCAATTTCCAGATCCTCAATAGCATATGCAGCACGGTTTTCAACCCAGCGCTGGACATTCCCGACTAGGACCTTGTACGCTTCTCTGGCCTCTGTTTCTGTGATATCTCTTCTCCTAGGCTGCAGACGAAAGATTTGATCCTGAGCCTCGGCGAGTTGACGCTGGGTGACGGCAAGTTGTCTTTTGAGAATTTCCGCCTCTTCTGCAAGCTGGCCCTTTTCTGATTCCCTGTTCTCAATCTCCTGCTGCCTGGAGTCCAATACATTCTCCGTGAAGCGACGCAAATGGGTCTCGCTGGCCAGTTTGTCCTTAAGTGCGGGAGTCTGTAGGGATCCTTGTTTCGTCGTCTCCGGATCCATAATGACGGATTGCTATACTCAGAGTTATTGTGTATAACAGCCCAAAGATGAAGACGAGTCTGTCAACGTCGCACGTGCAAATCACTTAGCGACAGAGGTTGAACAGTAATCCGCTAGATTGGTCCTGTCCGCATGGTAAGTCGAATCAAAGGCAATACATCAGAGTCATCTTACAGCGTACCACCAATGAGCGTCGAGACTCCTTGGAAAAGAACTCAATACGCGCAGCCTCACATGGCGGTTGGACCCAAGCATGGTTTCATTTAGGCGCCAGGTGATGGGTACCTAATGCATTCGGAGGTCTTCCAGCTGTACGACATCAAAAGTCGGTCTCGTCTTAGGCCGCTTAGGCGGCCACTGCATGCTCCACTGCCTGAATTTACCAGGGTTACAGTCATTCGTAGATGCGCCGAGTTTCTGCTCAAGGCCAAGTCTGCAGTGCCCAAGCTCCTCTACCCACTCGATCGAAAGCCCTGATGAGGCCGAAGTTGGTGGTGAAAGTGGTGGTCATTGCTCCATAACTGGTCGGTGAGGATGGGCGAAGCCCAAAGAACCCCAGGCCCACACAACAAATGAGGCCTGAAGAGTCGGATTGAATGGCTGGCCACGTCCAGAATTACATACAGACCGTTGGGTGCTGGCGAAGAATGCTCCGTCGCCCTGCTGGTTTCTATTGTAACCAATTGGGAGTCGACATGAATGAATTCTGGGGCAAGTCCCAGTTTCACGAATGAGCTTTTGGGTAGAGAAGTTCCATATCCCGTACATCACTAGATCATGCCTGATTGTTCCACCACAAATAGTTGACAATGAAACAATCATAGGAAGCCTTTGGGAAGTAGTTTGGTCATGAGCAATCGCAGAATTGTTGTATCCATAGATTTTGGAACGACATACTCAGGTGTCGCTTGGGCTGACACAACTCGGGTAAGTGTTTTCCTAATATCTCTCGGGGTGAGCTTGCTAACCCTTGCAGCCTGATGTTCAACATGTCTTGACAGAATGGCCCTCTGCCGGCTCTTCGAAGAGCAGTCCCAAAGTACCAACTGAGCTCCGACGAGTGGCGAATGGGTGGCAGTGGGGATTTCAGATTCCCGAGTCTGCGAAGAGGATCAGGTATTTCAAGCTGTTCGTCTTGCTGTGCCTTCAGTCCATTTGCCGTGTTTGACCAGACCTTTTAGAAAGCTGGATGATCCAGCCCAGATCACCAAGGAGGGAGAATCGGCAAAAGACCTGACCAAGGTCTATTTATCATGCCTTCATGAGCATTTTGTCAGCCTACTTGAGAAGAGACTATCGTCTAGTGTGGTAAAATCAACACCCATGGATTTTGTCGTCACAGTCCCCGCTATTTGGTCGCCAAAAGCAAAGCAATCGACGGAGCAGGCCGCAGCCATGGCAGGATTCTGTGGTAATCAGAGGATCCAGCTCATATCAGAACCGGTGGGTTGGATTTCGAGTCGCAGAGGGAAGGGTGTTGCTAACAAATGACAAGGAGGCAGCCGCTTTGTACACCCTCAAGACCCTTAGCCCCTCTACATTACAAGTAGGTCGAAAATTTGTTGTTTGCGATGCGGGAGGCGGTACCGTTGACTTGATCTCTTATCAAGTAACCAAAATAGGCAGAGTTGAAGTAAAAGAAGTCACAGAGGGTACAGGCGGGAAGTGCGGTTCGTCCATGCTGAATATGCGCTTTCGTCGGCATCTGAAACAAACTCATGGAGACAAGTACTGGACTGATGAGAGACTCGTAATAGCTTTGAGTGAGTTTGAGTCGGTAAGATCCCCAAGGGTTTATTTTCAAGCCAGTTCGCTCAGAGGGATACAGTTCAAGAAGACCTTTTCTCCGAAGGGCGAACCTTTGACTCTCAAAGTCGATCCCAGTCTTGGCCTACGACGGAACCGATACACTATGACACAAGACGATATGAAAACCAAAATCTTTGAGCCTATCATGAAGGATGTCGTGTGTCTTATCAAGGAACAGATAAAGATGGCGGG
Source organism: Fusarium sp. NRRL 52700 (assembly GCA_013396095.1). NCBI lineage: Eukaryota > Fungi > Ascomycota > Sordariomycetes > Hypocreales > Nectriaceae > Fusarium > Fusarium sp. NRRL 52700. The sequence continues at coordinate 129,658 of JAAQRM010000413.1, read as the reverse complement.
AGATGGTGTCGCCGCTGTGATTATGGTTGGAGGATTCGGGCAAAGTCGATATTTGAAGTCACGCGTACGTGATGCAATATCTAGCCGAACAGATGTTCTTCAACCAGAAAGTGGCTGGACGGCGGTGGTAAAAGGTGCCGCGATGCATGGGCTCAGTCGGTATCAGCCCGCAGGCACCCGGGTGGAGGTTGCATCTCGAATTGCAAGACGATCATACGGTACATGCTTGATGACGAAATACGATATGATGAAGCACAACCCCAAAGAAGCGTTCGTATGCATTCTTTCTGTCAAATCTGGTTGCTGACTGTCATAGGTTCTGGTCGGAAAAGGAGCAAGAAACAGTCGTCTCAGAAATGTGTTGGTTTATTCAGAAGGTATCTTGACTCGTCTCCAAACCTCGTATTCATGGCCACTAACATTTGGAAGGGTGAGTCTTACCCGGAAAGCAAACCATCGCGGATTGAATACCAATGCGATCTCCCGGTAATGCTTGGCCATGTGCCACAAACCGAGATCGATATTTACAGCAACAATAATGACGGAAAAGCTCCCGTCCATCTCGATGAAACTACGCAGCACATCGGAACGCTCTCACTTGACCTAAGAAAGATCCCGGAAGCAGTCAAGAGAACTGCGAAGATTAGGCGTATGGGCTGGCATCGGTACTATTGTCTGAAAGGGGCTATCGAAGCCGTGTACGGCTCAGCGGAGATCACGTACACAGTCAAACTTGGAGGTAAGAAATTCCGTAGTGTTTCTGATGTACCAAATGCTAAGCCGCGCTCTTCTAGGAATAACACATGACATGATCAGTGTCCGCTATGAACGCTGAGCTACAAAGACAAGTTCTTAGGTCAGACAAGAGTAAATGGGGAAGATGAGTGTGTGAGATCACATATCGATACCACTATATAGGTAGCCTTTGCTGTCGTATATCAACCGTCGCAATGAAACGTCGTTTGAAATGGATCTGAAATGGATCTGAGAGCACCAGAAAGTTACCCCCTAAAGTGGTTCGTTTTGGTCACGTGATTTCGTGTTACCCCACCGTGGCCAGTCCCGTCGCGTGCTCCACGTGTGAAGGTGCCTTGGCTAAAGTACCTTCCTTTGGGACCTAACCTACTAGCTTAACCTTGGGACGTCAACCTTAACCATCCATCTTTGAAGCAACAAGATACAGCCACACTCAACGATGCTGCAGGCATCATGGCGGCTAATCTGCATTTAAGGGCGGCTGCACCGGATCATGGGCAACCGGCCGGTAAAGTCGTTGCTGGCCCTCCTCCATCAACCTTAGCTGCGCAGCTTGTGGAGAATATTTCAGCATCCACGAAATCCTCCAAATCAGATGAGAACAGTGAACTTAAAGGCTTCTTTGCTATTATTCAACGTGTTAAAGATGACCCGACTCTTCTCAAGACGCCAGAGGACCGAGTTGAGCATAATCATATGCTTATTTATGTTTACTCAAGAGCTGTTCTTGAAGGTATTCGAGTAGATGATCCATTTCTTGACCGAACACAAGTACGGACAGAAGGCCTCAAGGCCATCAGTTTTCTCAGATTCTCTATCAAAGAAACGCCGGCAGTTCTGAAACATAGAGTCGGTGAGCAAGAGTATATGTTCCGCGGGCGGGAGCCATTATGGGTTTGGCTGCTTCCTCAGCTGCTTCGACTTCTTGGCCATTCCCAGTGTCTTGAACTCACAGAAGCAATTGAAGGCTTCCTCCAGTATACAATGCTAGTAATAGCACAAAATTGGACCTTGTGGGATATGGCGCCATCATTCTTATTCTATCTGCGTACCATCACATCTCGTAAGTAGTTAGCTCTACTTGGACAATAAAGCAACTCACAATCAATTGACAGATATCCTTCAACAGCTTCAAGACCCTCTACTAGTTCCATCTGTGGAAGAAAGTTTCAAGTCACTCTCTCTACCTCCTCAAATTGCTCTCAGCCAATTCGTCAACAAGGAGTCGTCCTTCACAAGCCAACTTACATATTCTGTTGACCGAATGTCACAAGCGCTGCAGCAACTGATCAGTTTCTGCAAAGTAATGGCCTACCCTCTCACAGCTTCAGATGATTCCTTTGATAACGTTACTTCCTTCTCAGAGACTGTGGTATGGTTGATTGATGTCCTAGGGGACATGCGGGTTATCCAGACCCGGTACGGTAGCAACTTTCCTGCCTCTCCGCTTTATGTTCTCCAACTGGCTCAAGAAATCGAGCGAGCACTACTGAGAAGAAAAGGCATCAGCGCTTCTGTTCACAACAAGGCCATCACTCTCATGATATTGCTTTGTGGTGAGATCGCGACAAGCCTCAATCCCATGCCAATGCTGGACATTGATGAGGAAACACGGCATACATACTGCATGGCTCTAGCTACAATAACCGCAGCTTCTACTGAAAATACGTCGATTTGTCGGTTAGCGGTTTCCGGAGTTGTGGATGAGTCTTCAATGTTTTATACTTCCCTGCCTGAAGGAACAGATCTATGGGTGTGTTGCATCCTCCATAATTCCTCCACCAGCAACTAATTCTCACCAAGAGAGTGATACAGACTTTGAGACAGATTAACTTCAACCCCAGGCCAAAGCTGCTCTCCTCAAACCTACATCCACTGAGTTTTGAGGATTCTGCAGTGCAAGAGATCATCGACACCTTGGCGCTGAACTATGAGCCTCCTGACGCAGCTTCACAAGACCGTCCCAAACGCCGAAAAATAGCCCATTCAGACTCTAGCCCCATGGCGGTCCTCATGAGACGTTTGGGTGACGTTTTAGGCCTTGCGGATGTGGACGATGATTTTCTTGATCTTGAAGATCATATATTGTTAGTCATTTCATCAATTTAGTCTTCAAATGCTTACTGAAGTAGGGGGGCCTTTCCAAAGGCTGACATATCACGTCAATGTCTCATGCTTGATTTGCTATCGCGGATATCTTGCGTGGCGGATGGTGGCAACGAGGCGATCGATGATACAAAAGCCGCAGTGACACAAACAGCCTGCTCCATTTGTGAACACAATGCATCTCCGATTCGACCAAACCATCATGGAGCAATTGTGCATAAATCCCGAATTGAGGTACTCTTCACCAAATTGATCCGGCTCCCCGCTCTTGCTGAATCTCGGCGTCCGAGGGTTGCTGCCATGTTGGCTATAAGGAGAGTGATTCTCCATTGTGAGGATACCGAATTACTTAATCTGGAAACATCTGGGATAGGCCAGTGGTGTCTTCAGTCCTTGAACAGCTCTGTCAGGGAGCTACGGGTAGCTGCCGGGCGTGTTCTAGCCACCTTCTCTTTGGCTAGGCCAGAGCCCAATCTTTCCAGCATGGTTCTTCCGGCTCGACCAGCAGAAGTCAATCGTGTTGGGAACCCACGAATCAATCAGGCTCAAGTGGCCTTCACAGATGGCAATTTCCGGACAAATGGATCTTCTCCCATGAAAACCCAAGATTTGATCTCGCGCAATAGAAAAAACTCGATTGCTTTCCTGAAATCAATCTCAGATAAGAACCAGCCTAATTTAACAGAAACGTTTATCATGGCATGGGGTCAATTAGGAACAGTGGTATGGGAACACGAACTCAACTTGGTTCTCATCAAGCTTTTGGAGTACTTGGGAAGCAACAACAATATCGTGTCAGCTTGCGCCTTCAATGAGCTATTGAACCTAGCTGATGCTCGTCGAGTAACCCCGCGTCGGCTTTTCGAGCCTTTTTGGCCAAACCTAGCATACATGACCACCAAGGACATGGTCCAGCGCCCTCAAATGAGCCGGACAATTGCTGAATTGCTACAAGTGTCTGTCAACGAGTTACTCCTCCTGATTCAAACTCACGCACTGCCGTGGCTTGTGCTTGACAAGCAAAAAGATGTTATCCAAAAGATTGCGGAGGCACGGCAGGAGTCTGAGGTTTGGCTACCATTAATCGACCCTGCAAACCTAGCCGCAACCCTGGCCTTGCTCTTGGTTCAAGATACAGACGATATCGCTAGTTTCGCAAAATCTCGCCTCGAGGAGTTATCGACGCATTTTCAAACCGAGCCCCTCGTCAACCTGCTGCAGGTGGAACCAGTGCTCACTGTCATAGAATTACTTAAAGCTGCCGGCGACGCAGATGAAACAAAAAAGGCACCAGTAAGTCAAACCTCAATACATCCTTGGTGTAAGCTTATGTATCTTCAGGTCCGCAAAGCTTTAGACACTATGGCGAAAATGATGATCCCAGCAAACAAAGAAACCCGAACTAAGAAGTCGGACCACACTGCTCGGTTTATTCATTCACAACTTCTTGGCCTTATGGCATGTCTCTTCGATGTCATCAATGACCAGAGCCTTCCTGACCCGGAGCGTCGGCGGTACATTCGGGCCATGGAGGAAATGATCAGGGTGTCGAGGGGTTATGCAAGCACAGCCAGACCGCAAGTACGTGCCATACGTGTCCGGCCTCGAGTCGCAATACTGACTGTGATGTTAGATGTCTGCTTGCTTGCTCTCGACACTGGCACAAGATGCGCTGAGAGAAGCAAGTTTCTCATGTTGGGCATCTATGCTCACACACCTTGAGGAGACAGATGTCGAGGCATTATTAGAAACAACATTTTTCGTCGTCACCCGTTACTGGCCCTTCATGAACGAGTCAACGGCTCTTCTAGCGCAGCAAATGCTCAAGTCCCTCGTCGATGAATTTGACCCCCTTGTTGCGAAGTACATCGTCAAGCTCCCTTCACTCAGACACATCCCAGAGTTGAGGGACATTGAAACAAAGCTGGATCAGCATAGACCAGCAACACTCGCGGTTGAAGAGGTTTTGGAAGCTTTTGCGGAGAGAATCTGCCATGAAAACTCTGGTGTTGCCCTTCAAGCATTAACAGAATTGATACCATACCTCCAGGAAAACCAAGCGGCACTTCATACATCTGAGATTAGTCTACAGTCAGATATTGGCGTTGTCGCACTTATGCGATCACTTCTGGATTGTGCAAGTAAATACAGCGGCTTTCCAGGAGACATAGCGCGCCTATGTACAGAAGCAATGGGCTTGATAGGGTGCCTGGACCCCAGTAAGATCGAGACTGTTAGAGAACAACGATCAATAGTCATATTGAACAATTTTGCAACGAATGAAGAAACTACGGACTTCGTTCTGTTTCTTCTGGAAGAGGCTCTGGTCCCAGCATTCTTATCTACGACTGATGTTAAGTTCCAGGGATTCTTGTCTTTTGCTATGCAGGAACTCATGGGCAGGTGCGACATCAAAGCTGCATGTGCCATGGAAAACTCAGGGATGAAAGGTGGAAACGATATCTATCGAAAATGGGTTGCAATGCCAGAAACTGTTCGAGAAGTGGTAGCACCCTTTCTAGCCTCCCGGTATGTCGTTGCTCCAATGCCACACACCGAGATCGAGTATCCGCTCTTTCGTCCTGGCAGACCTTATCCGAGTTGGCTCAGGGTTTACGTTCTGGACCTTCTACGTAAGGGGCAGACACCATTTGCCGATTTGATATTCGAGCCTCTGGCGCGTGTCATTCGCGTTAAAGATCTCTCGATTGCAGAGTTCATCCTTCCGTATATAGTCCTGCATACGCTTTTAGGGTCTCGGACTACACAGCAAGAAAGGGACGATATTCTCGGGGAACTCCTCGCTATCTTGCAATCTCAGCCTGCTGAGACGGCATCGTATCAGGAGAAGGAGGATATGCGGCGATACTGTCATGTAGGCTTCAAAATACCTTACTCTTGTGACAAGAACTAACTGGTTATTAGCTTGTATTTCGTGTTGTAGACTATGCAATGAGATGGATGCAGACTAGGCGAGCAGCCGGTCGCCTCACTGAAACTGACAGGGAGAGGCTATCTCAAGTGCAAGAGGCTCTCGATCTGATCCCAGCCGAACTCATAGCACAAAGGGCTGTTGATTGTAATGAATACGCACGTGCTCTTTTTCATTTAGAGCAACATGCCCACAAAATGGAACAGAGGAAGAAAGAACCAGGGGAGCGTACCCGTCTCTTACAAAAACTCCAAGATATATATGCCAACGTCGATGAGCCTGATGGACTTGATGGAATCTCAGCTCATTTACAGGTCCTTGACATCAACCAACAGATTCTGAGTCATCGCAAAGCAGGCAGGTGGACTGCTGTTCAGAACTGGTACGAGATGCAACTCGCTGAGAACCCTGACAACACGGATATCCAGATCGATTTGCTGCATTGCCTGAAGCAGGCTGGTCAGCACGGTAGGTTACTTCAGTATTTTGTCACGACACGAGCTAATTATTGACAGAGGGATTACTTAATCACATCGAGGGGATGCACACAGACGCATCAACGGACAACAAGATCATGCCTTATGCAGTAGAGGCGGCATGGGTTACAGGAAGGTGGGAGAGCCTTACCAAATTCGCTCAACGGTTTCGCGGCGACCCTATTGAAGACTTCAACATCTCGATTGCGACCCTCTTCGATAAACTGAGGGCCAAAGACAAGCCTAAAGAGCTCATTAAGATAATGAAGGATATAAGAGTCAAAATTTCATCATCGATGAATGCCGCATCCACCTCATCGCTCCAGGCCTGTCATGACCTCCTTCTTAAGTCACATGTTCTTACGGACGTGGAAATCATAATAGGAACAAAAGCGGGTGACGAAGTCGCACGCCAAACGACAGCAGCCCTCCTAGAAAGGAGACTCGAAATTATAGGTGCTTATATGAACGACAAGCAATATCTTCTTGGTATTCGCCGTGCCACCATGGAGTTGACTAGGTAAGATAAATTGTACAAGAGCTATCGGCATCCCATATACTTACCAACACAGGCCTACATTCACGGACCTAGACATTTCTGGACTATGGCTCTCAAGTGCACGCCTTGCACGGAAGTCGAACTCGCTTCAACAGTCTTTCAACGCTATTCTTCACGCTTCGAAGTTGGGGGATGATGCGGCTACTATTGAAAATGCCAAGCTTCTTTGGAGAGAAGATCAGCACCGGAAGGCAATACAGGTTTTGCAGGGAGCAATCAAGAGCAACAAGTTCATGACACAAACAGGGACAGCAACTGGCACAAGTTCAAGCAAATTGAGCCCACAACAGAAGCTCTTGACGGCTAGGGCGCAGCTGCTGCTTGCCAAATGGCTTGATAGCGCCGGGCAGACGCACGCCGGTGCATTGCGTGAAAAATATCAGCAGCCACCCAAGACCTTCTCGACTTGGGAAAAGGGGCATTATTATCTTGGCCGTCATTACAAGAAGATCCTCGAAGCTGAAAAGCCGCTCAAAGCCGATGACCAGAGCGATAACTACATCACCGGTGAAGTCGCTAGACTCGTCATCGAGAACTATGTCCGATCACTTAACTCGGGCACCAAATATCTTTACCAGACTCTCCCTCGAATTTTGACTCTCTGGCTTGACCTTGGTGCCCAAGTAGACAGAGCACCAGAAGGGAAAGCATCGCTTTCTCGCGAGCTTCACCGAAGACGCGTTGAGCAACTCAATCTTTTGCACTCTTTTCTTGACAAATACATCCATAGGCTGCCGGCGTATATCTTTTATACAGCCTTGCCACAGATTGTTGCACGCATCGCCCACCCCAACTCGAACGTTTTTGACCGGCTGACACACATCATTGCCAAGGTCGTAGAAGCTCATCCTCGGCAAGCGCTTTGGAGCCTCATTGGCATCATGACCACGAGACAAGTGTCGGAAAGAAAGGCACGAGGCACTCAAATCCTTCAGACACTCAGGAATATATCGAAGAAAGTTGAGGGCTCCACGACTGATTTCAAACACCTACTCAGGATGGGAGAGAAATTAGCCGAACAGCTGCTTCTTGCATGCCAAAACGGAGACTTCCGGGGCAACAAGACTGTTCATGCCAGCCTGGCTAAAGATCTTCGATTCAATCATAAATGTACTCCATGTCCGTTGGTCGTGCCTGTAGAGAGCTCTTTGACGGCAACGTTACCGGCTGTATCGGAGTATGTTAAAAAGCACAAGGCATTTTCTAGGGATGTTGTTACGATTGACTCCTTTCTGGATGATGTGCTCGTGCTGAGCTCGCTGGCTAAGCCAAGACGGCTTACAACACGAGGGAGTGATGGCAAAAGCTACATGCTTCTGATCAAACCCAAGGACGACTTGCGAACTGACCAGCGTCTTATGGAATTCAATGGATTGATCAATCGGTCGTTGAAACGAGATGCGGAATCCAGCCGGAGACAGCTTTACATTCGCACATATGCTGTAACGCCACTCAATGAAGAGTGTGGAATCATTGAATGGGTTCCAGGAATCAAAACTATGCGAGACATCCTCATCAATCTTTATGCTTCCCGGAAGATTTACCCCGACTACACCGTTCTTAAGCAACTCATGGATGAAGCATGTTTATCAGACGGCAAAACCAGGATATTCACTGATGAGGTCCTAGGGAGATTTCCTCCGGTACTTCAGCTGTGGTTCACGCAACAGTTCCCTAGTCCGTCAGCATGGTTTGCTGCGCGTTTAAAATACACACGGTCATGTGCTGTCATGTCTATGGTAGGCACCATTCTAGGCCTTGGCGATAGACATGGTGAGAACGTGAATTTGGAGGAGGGTAATGGTGGAGTATTTCATGTCGATTTCAATTGTCTCTTTGACAAGGGCCTGACGTTTGCCAAACCTGAAAGAGTGCCGTTCCGACTTACCCACAACATGGTGGCTGCGATGGGTATATATGGTTACGAAGGACCATTTCGCAAGTCTTGCGAGCTGACTCTGAGCATTCTTCGTCAGCAAGAGGAGACTCTGATGACAATTCTAGAGGCGTTCATCTACGATCCAACGTTAGATTTACAAAAGGAGAAACGGGCACATCGGCGAGGAGATGTGGGCGTCAAGCTGCAGCCTCAAAGCGTCGTAGACAGTATCAAGCGCAAGGTCAGGGGTTTGCTTCCAACTGAAAGCATTCCTTTGGGCGTTGAAGGCCAGGTGGAGGAGTTGATCAAACAAGCGGTTGATCCAAGAAATTTGGCTGCAATGTATATAGGCTGGTGTCCGTTCCTGTAATCCAGAACAAGGAGACAAATACGTCAGGAGGGCAAGTTGCGGGTGAAAAGAGGAAGAAAAGCTTAGAATTAGTTCGCGCTTATAACAATAGGCAATCATTTACGAGGTGAAAAAGAAAAAATACCAGGTCATTATATTTGCTACCTCATTCCTTTACTTCATTTTCTTTCTTTATTTAACAACGTTGGTAACTACCTTATTGGCTGTTACCTTCCACAGTTCAGTTAGGTATCGTTTCAGGCGGAAATCTGGGGAGGAAGGAGCCATGTCACCACTCCTGCATGCTGGGGACGCGTTGGTCGCGCGCACCCGCACCCTACCATACCGTCCATACTACCGTACATCCCCAACGCTGAGCTGGCAGCACTTCCCACCTTCACTCACTCATCTCACCTTATCGCACTTTTTCTGCTTTGTTTTCATTCACAGAGCACCAAGAGGAAAAAGAGCTCGCGTATATAATCTCTTGTCCCTTTACGAAAAAGAGATTTCTTCTTCTTGCATCAGTCTTTCCAACAGCCATTTTCTTTTCCCCACTTCCGTGCGAACGCGCGCAACAAGCTACCTACCTTATCCAAAGCCAAAGCATCGTTTGCATTCTTCATCTTTCTACCACTTTATTCGACGCTCGATTTTTTTTGTACCATACCTTCTACTGCCGCCAAGATGGGTGAATATCGTATCGGTGAGGCCCCAAAATATCCCCGTTCCTCATGATCGCGTTACGCTGCAGCGCCTCCGTTGTCTGCTCTGTTGAGCAGTTCGCTCACATTGTATCAGAGTTATCCCCCAACAACCGCGCCACGTGCAAGGACACTGAGTGCAAGAAGAACGGTGACAAGGTCACCAAAGGCACCCTGCGGTTTGGTACCTATGTCGTCATCAACGAGCATGGAGGCTGGACATGGAAACACTGGTAAGTATCTGCAGTTCATCAGCTATACTGATAGTCGATCGCTGATACACAGGTACCTGTCAGGGGATGTGTCTCTGGTCAGCAGCTAGAGAATGTCCGTGAACTGTGCCAGCAAGGTGATGGCTCCTTCGATTGTGACCTCATCGATGGTTACGATGAGCTTGTGTGAGTTTTGGCATTTGTTTCTATCCATGCCATTCTGACATTGATAGCGAACACCCTGACGTACAAGAGAAGGTCCGCCGCTGTATCAACCAGGGCTTCATTGACCCTGAGGATTTCAAAGGCGTATGTATAGGGATCTAGATCACAGGTCACAGTGATTGACATCATTCAGGACCCCGAGAAGAACAAGCTTGGTGAGAAGGGTATTCACTTGACTGAAGCACAGAAGAAGAAGAAGGCTGCCGCTGAAGCTGTGAGTTCTGAGTCTGAATACACATTGTTGATGATTCTAACGCCTTTCAGGCCGCCACAGGCGATGGAGGGAAGCCCAGGCCCAAAGGCAAGCGTGGACGCAAGAAGGCCGCTGATGATGAGGAGGATGAGGACGAGCCGCAGCCCAAGAAGGCTCGAACATCCAAGACTGCCAAGGCGGATGAGGAGGAGAAGCCCGCTGCAAAGCCGGCCCGTGGCCGCAAAGCTGAAAAGATCAAGGATGAGAGTGAGGATGAGTCTGCTGTGTCTGCTCCTGCTAAGAGCGGGGGCAGAACTTCAGCTCGGAAGCCCAAGGATGAATCTGATGTTGAGGAGAGACCTGTTCCTGCCAGAAAGGGACGAAAGGCGGCCGCTAAGAAGGTCAAGAACGAAAGCGATGATGAAGTTCCCGCTCCTGCTCCTGCTCCTCCCAAGAGAGGACGCAGAACTTCAGCCCAGAAGCCAAAGGACGAATCAGATGCTGAGGAGAAAACTATTCCTGTCAGAAAGGGACGAAAGGCCGCTACCAAAAAGGCGGCTACCCCTGAGGAGGAAGATGTTGTGGCTGAGGAGGAGGAACGAGAGAAGGCCGCGCCGAGGACCAGAGCTCGCCGCGGACGTTCCAGCAAAGCTTGATTGACGCTTTCATTTCCGACACTGGGTACAGCATGAGTACCTAAACTGTGTAGATTGCACAAGCTTGTGATGTTTTCATTTGCCGTCATTGTTGAAATTTGGGATCGGGTCGCTGAAGGATTAGTAACACTTGGTTGAAAAGTCTTTGCGATTACTATGACTACCTTAGTGGGCAAAGGATCATTTCGTGGAAGTGGATGGTTTAGTTATGCACATACGATACCAAGGCAAGCAATAATTGAGTCGTTCTATCATTGAGGGTTCGTGACGTGTGCGGCTCTGAAGATATGGTCCCAATGCCTAGGTAAGTAGATTCTGTTGAACCAATCATGGACCCTACCTAAACTCAACAGAATCGGTGGCCGAAGTCAGCAGACATGTATAAGCTGCCGGTAGTGTATTTGGTAGGTTGCAGCTCCGCCAACTTCATATTCACATCAAACTAAGATAGCGACTGTGGATGGGCCATGATGCTGCCCAGGTGTCCGGTGACAGGTGCCAGGCTTTCTTTGACTAAAATCCATAATGGAAACAGTCGACTACCTATTTGGGTTGTCCAGTGGATGGACAAGGAGCATTTGCTCAGCTGCCGTCAGGTCAAGACATGCTGGCTAGGCTGGCTTGTGTTTGTTCCCCACAGACGGCGTGTTGCGGCTGCGGAGAGCGAGGGGCATAAAAAGCATCCATTGCATCCATCGGGATGACGTTGCTCAGAATGACGTCGTCAATGCATCACACATCACGATGCTGAATCACTGTCGACCATGGCGGGGCTCCAAGGCGATGGAATATAAATAAATGCTCTGCACTCAGCGGAGACTCGCCTTCTTCATTCCCCAAGCATCAACAACAGCCAACCTCCTAGACACCTCAAACACTTCACCACAAAAACATTACAATGCCTCGCAACGGAGACGGTTCTTCTGACAACGGCCCTTTTGAGGCTGCCGACCACAACATCGCCCACGGTGTTGGCAAGCCCGACGTGAGTTTATTCATTCAAATCATCACATCGTTGATTTGTTTGGATGACTAACCTCCTCACTCCAGTCTGACCGTGTCGACCGCGCTGACAAGACCGCCGACCTCCCCGAGGGCAAGGACGAGCATGGCCAGGGTCTCCAGGACGCTCCCGCCAGCGGAGGCCAGAGCCAGGGCATTAAGCAGGGCAAGGACGTTGGACAGGGCAACTAGAAGCAAATGGCATCTTGAGAGGGAACGAGAGAACAGAGGATGAAAGATACCTAATGAATGCATGGGAAAGTGAGTCAACAACGACCACAACGAAGTGAATACAAGAAATGATCCACAACACATGTTTACGAGTTCCATGCCATTAATGCTGTGATTGAAGTGGGCGGATACGTGAACTCGCCAAGTCCGTAAGTCGTCCATTGTTCTGCAGGTACAGACACAGACTAAGGCTGGTCCAGGATGAAAACTCATGGCCAGAGGTCAGTATGACCAACTGGTACCGATGCGGACCTTGCCAGGTCTTCACGGGTGTGAACAACTTTAAATACACATCAACAATTCCAGTGGGTCGATCATCCAAGTTTTCGTTACACCATCCAGGGCCATTCGGGATCATAGCAATGCTCTTGGCCAATTGAGTTTCGGATAGAGGTACCGGACTCCCAGAAAAAGCCTAACCCAACTTTGATCTGCAAGACATCGAGATCTAAGAGAGACCCATCGGGCAAGTTCGTTTTCGGCCACGATCTTCACATATACTCTATAATATAAAATAAACCCACCACAATAAATCCTCAGTGCATCTTTACGATCACTTTGTCGGTCTGGTGGTCTAGTGGTATGATTCTCGCTTAGGGAAAACCCTATAGCATTGCTTGCGAGAGGTCCCGGGTTCAATCCCCGGCCAGACCCTGAATTAACTTTTGGTGTTTTGCCTGTCTCTGATGGATTTTATACTTTTGTGTGTTGCCATGTTCTCAAGACGTTGCTGCGACAGGCCATCTTGTTTTAAACATAATAACAGGCAGGTCGTGAGAACTGGGTATAGTAGCTTAGGCTTTTTATTTATACTTTCATATTAGTTAACCTTAAACTATTATAATCTTATATATATGTCCCTTTTCTACAGGTCCTTAATGCTCCAGGGGCATGTTATATATTTAAGATATTAATATACCTTTTTACAATCTGTTGCGTGATGAATTACCTATAAAATAGTAGTGAAGTTAACCGTTCCCTTTACGGATTAGAGTAGCTACACAGTGTGTGATTCGTTGAGCTTAAATCAGCCTTATTTCACAGACCCAGGGCAGGTGAATGGTCCCATGTGTTAGTTAGACTACGGAAATAAAGGGGTATATCAGATGAATTACCAAAGAGAAGTTCTTGTGCATTGACTACCCACACTCAGTCTACCTTTTATCCTCAAGACACAAGTAATAACAGTCCATTCATAATGGTTACCATCTCGCCGTCTTGATTTATGGCCACCCCTCGTTGCTATCAGTCTCCTCACTGGGTTCGTCGCATGAATGTGTGTCTCTTGATTCTTTTGCTCACCTCCCCCTTGGTCTTTTCTTTCTTCTTGTCTTCTTGTCTTCTTTATTGTTGTTTCTGGTGTGTGTCTTCGACATGCGGTGTGTTGAGGATGAAGTCTTGCTGTTGCCAACGAGTTCGGGCATGAGTCGTATCCAATCTCGAATTCTTCTCTCGGCATCATTCTTGTACCGCTGCTCTTTGGCTCTATAGTAGATCATGTCCTCAACTGACGAGACCTCTTGGTTGCCACACAATACACGTGGTTCTCTCATATGACTATTGTAGGTGTTGGGTTGATTTTGAGCGTAGAAAGAGCCTGGCAGTCCTTGACCTACCCCGCGGCTCTGTGAGTGTGTGCCGCCAGGCTATATACACGATCAGTAAGTGATCTCAAGGTATCGATTAATCGACTATCAACTCACAACACTGATATCATCCTGGTGTTTGCAGAAATATCCAATTGGCTGCGCGTCGACCCACGGAGCAGGCTGGCAGTCACAGTCGCAGGTGCAGCATGGACCGGCGCGATCACAACTCCAATCGGACAAGGAGCTCAAGCTTGTAGTCTCCCAACAGACATCAAGGCTGTTCAAAACACGACCAGTTCTGGAAGCTTGTTCTGGGTGGTATTCGTAAAACTGGTTTTGTGCTGTGCCAGTAAGACAAGGCATTCTGTCCCAATTGTCGATTCCTGCAATTTCCTGGGCCATGATGAGACAGATGGTGTCTTCAGTACAATACAGTATGTAGCGGAAGTGATAAAGCAGGAAAGGGGATCTAACTTAAATAAAGCATTTATAGAAATGAATTAAATTTGGCATCATGCACCAAATACATACATATCCTCTATACTTCCAGCACAATACTAAGAACAAGCATATATGCTGCACAACGATAAACATCCTTCTTAGATCAAAGGGCAGCTTGCCAAAAACCATGGTTGGTACAAAATCACATAACGCGTACTACGATAGACTGCCGGGAACTTGCTGCGCTTGATGTAGCTGCCTTGAGTGTTTCAATAAAGCTTCCTGATCTCTAAACAAAGAAGCAAAGTGCTTATCCGCCGCTGATGCTTTCTGTAGAACAATGCCCCATGTCCTCAAGTGAAAGGAAAACGATAGCCAGCCTGAATATGTACCAAACGCCTGAGATACTGCGCCATGAAATGCTGTTTGTGGAAAGTGATACAACCACATTTGTTTGTTGCTCGACAAGTCGACCTAACGCAACTTGATGTCAACTTCCAATAGTTTGAAGCCTTTTAGTGATTGCTGAAGGAGAAATCCCTGCCTGACATGGTTTGATTTCCTGATGCGCTCGTTGAAATTGATGTTGACATTTATGAGGTACTGGAGTTCGGCGCCCCTTCGCGGAGATTCCTCCGTAACTCAGCAAGGTCATCCATGCCCTCAAGACTTCCCTTGCGGCCCCAGTTCTTGGGCTTCCTTTTGAGGAATGCGCCAACTGCTCCCAGATAGCCCTCATGACGGAGGAAGTAAGCCTGCTTCTCCCCCTTACTCCAGAACTTGATGGCATAGCTTAGTGTGTTAATGGTCTGACGATGGCCTCTGATGAAAGAACCACCGAAATAAATATTGGATAAATTGTGAATTTGGGACTGCAGGTAGGCGATCTGCCCAATATTGTTTGAGATGGCGTAAAGGAGAGATCGTGAAACGTCTGCGCTGTTGAAGGATGCGTCTTCCGGCGTAGCAGATCTGCCATCTTCGGCTGCTGATTCAGCCTCTCTCTTCATACGAAAAACTTTACCAAAGGACGAAGCGATTGTTGTGCTCTTGAGTCCTATCTTGCCATAGTCTGTTCCATAGATGTCGCCAACTAGCATATCAACGTTGGCGTTGTCGCCGTGAGCGGCTTGTTCAAGCATCTCGTCAAAAGTTCGCGCGCCAGTGAGCAGAGACAAGAGACCCCAGAGAGTACCACCACCAAGCGATGTACCGCCCACTCGCTGATATGATCGTGGCCCAGTAACTTTCAGGAACGAGACACCTGAGCCGATATTTACAAGCAGATAAGGATATATATTATCCTGTGGCACAACGAAGTGCATGGGATCTGTTTCGGAGTAGGTAAAGACCTCACGGGGGATCTCGGTAATGAAAAAGTCGAGCCCTAGAAAAATTGTTAGTTAAAAAGTCCTTGGTAGCGAGTTGAACCGCTCACCAATGATGAGGCATTCCATCTCATCCTCTTGCGACACATCCACTTCGAGTGCGGCTCGAATTTTGTCATAATACTTGTACGCGCCACCACCGGTCGCCATTACACACAACTCTCCCGGCTGTGAGCCATTGACAAGTTGGTTATCACGCAGATGCCGCATGAACTCCACACAGTCATCAATGCGATCTGTTTCGAAGCTTTGAAAGTTCAGTCGGCCGCCGGGATCCGTAGAATCAACTTCGCGCGAGAAGTAGACGAGCTTTATAAGCGATCCGCCAATCTGCAATGACACTCACCGCGTCAGCCATCGCTTCCCCTCTTGTGACTCAGAACGGATATACGTACGTCAATCGCAATATGGCTCACAATCGCAGTGTGATATGGTAACCGGATGTCGCTCGTTTCGGGATGCGTCGGGCTCATCCGGCCGTTATGAGATGTAGCACCGCCCGTGATTGCGCCAGAGGTAGAGGCCGGGGTCGCCGTATCGGGGTCGACGATGAAAGCGCCTTTGACATTAATTCTGACACTGCCAGGGCGGATAATGGTGCTGTCTATTTCATCGGTCGATGTCATGGTACGGCGGCGCTTGTGATCCAAAGGATGCGCCGGAGCTTGGACTTCTTGCGCAATGGCATCTTCGTGTTCCGAGGCGGGAGTCATTGTGCGATAATGTCTCTCGTGCCACGCTCGATTGGCTTTCGAGAGGATGAGGGGGTAATTAGATAGTGGAGATGGTTCGAGTTGAAGGGCTGGGGAGCAGATTGCCAATACCGACGAAGAGCTATTGCATAGCCTGGTTTATGATGATATATAGATGACGGCAACAGACTTGAACGTAAAATTGAAATACCAGATGGGGAGAACAAGGAAACCAGGGAGATGGGCAAAGAGGTCAGAACCACCTTAACATATAATATGTAAATCACTATGGAGGGGCTCTAATAATCGGATGGGGAGACTTGAATATTACAATGGGGGTTGACCCTTTATCGATAGCGGTCGTTCATCATTTTAGTTCTCCAAAAGCCGGTGGACCGAGGCTCCGGATTGCCTGGGGAAAGCTCCCCAGAAAATACAGATACAGTGTCAAAATGTACGTATTCGCTCAACAAAGATACACGCGAAATTGGCTCCCTTTCTCCGATTGCTCGCCATTTGGACTCTGTTGAAAAGATCTGCAATCAAAGGGCATCGCATTGGCCTCTTATGCGCATTCCTATTCGGACATTTCCTTTTCTGCTTACGGTGAGACGCAATGCAATTGTTCTTACGGAGTACTACCGCATTGAGAGTTTGACAGTCCCGATGACCCGGCTACGGAGGGGTCATGACTTGATGCCGAGCTTGGCTACCTAAATTGCCGTCGGCTTTAGTAAACGGGATGGAGCGGCATTCAAGCATACAGTCTTCAAGAGCGGTCGTGTTTTATCTGTTATTAACTATGTGTCAATTATAAGTAATGTCGATACTGTTTTAGATACAATTGCCCGCAACAAGATGTACTCAACGCCATCCACAAACAAGCAGGGTATCCGCAGCTGAGATCATAGCAAAGGTCAATACAAGAAAATCCGAAGCTGTTAAAAACATCGCCATGGCATAGTGTAGCCCTTTTATCATGACAAGAACAGAACGAAGCCCTCTGCGGGATCAAAAGAAATGGCCTCCTGGAACAGCAACAAAGACAGCTGTGATTATGCCGCCCATGAGAATTGCAGCGAGTATTGCCTGGACAAAGATGGTGTCTTGAATCTGTCGCAATGCTGGCTCTTGAATCCAGACCTCCCGGTCGAACACTTTGCGGACCACATTGCGCTTTTCGTACTTGACGACCCAGGGTTCATCCTCGTAGCTGTTTTTGGATCCGAACGAGTCAAAGCTCTGCTTCTGCGCGTCTTCCATGTTCTCGCTGTCCACAAACAGTTCCCACGGCCTGACATGACGGTGATGCATCCCATGCAGAACAACACACATGCCCTTATAGGCCGCAACAAGTGTGCTTATGCCAAGAACAAGGCCTATGGCTGCCAGTGCCCGGTATCCTCTGCCGGCGTTGCTCAGCGTGAGGATGAGTCCGGCAACGATACCTGCGGCAATGAGCCCAACGCCCAGCGATCGAGCGAAGAACACACGGGCAGGGTTCCCATTGCAGATAGACCATCGGACGAAGTTGGGATGAGCTTGGTGCCGAAGGCTTGAATCAACAGTCTTGAGGACGCTTCGAAAAGCGCTGGGATGAGTAGTCTTGGAGAGCGCTACGATGAGCGCTTTCTGTTCAGAAGAGGATAGGTTCAGTTGCCGAGGTGCACCTTCCATTATATATGTTGAGATCACCCTGTTGATCTCTTCTCGAAATGGCTGGATTGTGACTGATAAGGGGTCAGCGGTTCAGAAGTCGGTCGTTCCAGGAGCGGTATAATTGACTTACAAGGCTGCTGCACTCCCGCCAGATTGAAAGCGTCGGATGCTTGGCTCTGGTGACTCATTGCATTGAGTGAGTTCATTGTGCAAGAGGCTGTGTAGATCGAGGAATCGTCCCCTTTGCTGCTTTGGGGAGGTGTTGCGAAGGGGTCAACAGCGCTCATGTTCCGGTCCTGGCTGCCGGCCTTTTTCTCAAAGTCACTGCCTTTAAAGATGGCCGCTGCCTCGGGCTCTTTTCGCATCTTATCTGACTGTTCCTTTCTAATATTGATGACAGTTTCGTCCTGCATGGCCCTAGTCCACTCGGGGGCGAGCTTGACATCTGATGTTGGATTCGCATTAAAGCGCTTCTCATAGTCCTGGAACCAGAGATAGAACTGGAGATTCTCGGCAGCATGCTCCACGTAGATAAGGTAGGTCATGAAATCACGGAGAGTCATAGGCTGAATGTCCAGTTAGTAGGCTGATGAATGGTAAATCCAAGAAAAGTGCTGTGTACTAACAGGGCATGTCCCACCGCCAATGATCCTGTCAAAGGACAGCGAGTCTGGTATTCCAACGGAGGAACGAGAAGAGCTGGAATTATCCGTAGCATCGGATTTTTCCGCGTCAGAGAGCGAGTCGCTGCTCGTACTGTTGCGGAGTGATTGACGGCTTACATACTTTGGGCGCGTGTAAGAGAGCGAAAGAAGACCCATGCTGAATAAGATAATAGGAAAACTAGTATGAGATTCAATGATTGATGAGAAGTGGAAAAGGAAGAGACTTGACGACTGCAAATGGCCTACAAGTCACGCTTTTCAGCCAGAGGTGAGGGGATAGTGTATGGTTTAAATAACTTCATGGGCGAGAATGACATCCTAGCGTAGATGCAGCGTCTTGGTCGTCATGGATGGCCCGTGGCGGAGACTAAGAAGCAAACGCAAGTGACAAATCGCCCAGGGGAAGACCAGGAAATCGGGGCACCACGATACCCAAATACGTTAGATTTGTAGACAAGCGTTTTTAACGTCCAAGTTCGCCTGCCAGTAAGAACAGCCCAGAGCGTCCTGTAAGGGGAAGCATAACTGGGCGATCCTGGAAAGCCACCGGCAATGAACTTTGCGCCTATAAACTTAATCCTCATCCTCATGTGGGATGGCCATAGCCTGCGATGTCTGTGGCCTCCCCAGGAACACGGACGATAAGCACCACAACCATCGTAGGCGGCTGAATGGGTTGCACAACGTCTTCGCCTCTTCGGCTTGTTCAGCTCACCCTTCAACTTATCCATTTACCATCACACCAACATGTTTGGCTGAAACACGGTCGCCTACCTACATCGTAGACATGACCCCAAGAGTCGCATAAATAGCTATTTAAAAAGACTTATCCAGCTGAAGTTCGCTTCTTGGCAGTGCATACTGCAGATCGGATGAACTTCCGAAGCAAGGGTGAGCCTTGCACTTGGTTTTCGGTTAGTAGATCTTAGTGAGCGCTTTGACTCCACCCATGATCCAGAGGACTTTACTGGCGGCGGAGGATCAGAGCCAATACGACATGGTCGACGGCCTGAAGTAACACCTAGGTTAGGTGTGGCTTCGCACAAATATTGGGGTTAGGGAGAGAGGAAGAGGATTGTTCTCGGCTTGTATCCTTCTCAGGTAAGGTAATTTAGGTAACCTTGCCTTTGTCCGCCAGAAAGGGGCTAGATTGAGCGGTAGGTATCCTTGCCGCCTCTCTGATCACAGAAGTGAGGAATGTGTAGCTGAAGTCTCTTGCTTGTGGCCGGCGCTCGATTCGTGATCGTCGGGCAACCCGTGAAAACGATCCATGCCATTGACATGGACATCGAGGCCTGATGTTTGCTTTGGCGAAGCACATCTGAGCAGTCCTGAGCTAACCAAACCCAACAGAATTAGATCCCTAGGGAGCTTTAGTGACCCACTTACGAGAGACTTGCAAGGAAGTTCAACAAGTCAATTCCAATTACCCTAGCTCCAGTCGAAGATCGCTGCTAAATGACGGACAGATACCTGGGCTGTGTAGTGTCCCGCCCCCTGCTCCTGGACCTGGACCTGGACCTTGTTGCCGAGTCTTCGGTAATCTGGCTAGTCTGGGCAAACATAACATAAACGAGCGTTTCTCCGAGACAACAGCAATGGATTATTCAATGCATGCGAGAACAATGTCTTGGAATGTAATGAAACGTGCTTCTTGTTGAAGACTCCGGCCTTTCTATTTAGTCAAAACTCAAGTCCATCAATCACCTTTTTCTTCTAACGGAACGAGAGAAAAAGTGCCTCGATTGAAGACGTCAAGTTTGCAACAAGCTCATCTTCGTAATTGACAGCTGTAGTTTCATCCCTTGCTGTAATAATGACGCAAGAACAGAGTGTTGATAATGGAGGGTGCTTTGGGTCAACTGTGGCTGGCTCAGATCGAGTTGCGTGCATAGATTTATTGATAACGTGACACTTACCAACCCTTGTCCTACCTACATAGCAGAAGTGATAAGTCATGCAATTGCTTTTCTCACTCATCACTCTATTCTCGAAAGAGAATCATATGCTGTACAGTCTGCATAGTCAGTCTCACATTGCTTGGGTGGCATTTGCCCTACCTTAATAAACGAACAATACAGCCCTGCCCGGTGCCATATTCACAAGGAAAAGAAGCTGCTTGCAGTTCTAGCTGAACCATTGACGCATTGTTGTTTGAATTACACATTATGCATGTTCCGCCCCAAAGCTGGTGTTATTGGGAAATACTCCCGTAATGACGGAGTCTCAAGTGACTGTGATTCAAATGTTGTTTGCTCTCATTTCTTGTAATGTACGTCAAGAAGTCAAGGTGCTCTCAACAGCATCCACATCCCAGCCACTAAAAATTATCCAGGCAAGAATTCAACGACTAACAAATATAGGGATCGTGTAACTGATTCCCGAGCTATCCATAATATGCATCATGGGCCTTTGTCGTCTCTTCAGAGAGCCCTCCCTGCTGGGCATGTTCTCCCCTCAAGTGTTGTCGACCTTCCCAAAACTTCTCCCTATCCCCCAGTATTTCATTTGCCCATGCCTTTCCAGCTTCAGTTCGTAGCTTCCGGGCAACTCCCATGAACTCACCCAGGTCTTTTTCATTCTTGCTCTCCCTTTCATACTCAACTGCTTGCAGAAGCAGCTCGATTTTGTCAATGTCCTGGGCAAACTGAGCCTCCGGAGTTTCACCAGCTTCGAATTCATGCCAGAGCTTTTCAATCTCGGCAGTGTGTGGTCCAGGCCACCGATTGGCAATGTAAGCGATGGTCGAGGCCTCTCTTCTACCCTTTTCAGTCCTAGAGACGCCGCTGAAAGGGGTAATATCTCCCACAACAGACTCCGCAATGTCGTGAACAAGGCACATCTTCATGCACTTGGCTTGGTCAAGTTCCTGCGGTGCAAACATTGCTACCATACCCATTCGATAAGAGTGATCTGCAACTGACTCGGGACTGGTACTTGTGAGCTCATCGGTAAACGATACTCAGAAATAGCATGCAACCTACCTGATTCCGTGTCTCTTCCAGCCTTCACGCTTCGTTGTCTTGAGAGCGCCAAGAAGATGGAAAAAGGAGATCGGTGAGTCTGATATATGAACTAGGTCACTGTGACTCAAGGCTTTCTCAACCGTCCATGACTCGCCATTCTCTGAGCACTAGTCGTCAGCACCACTTCGTAAGGCATTTGGAGAGGATGTATATACCTGAGCTGTCAGTTGGCTTCTCTGGATTTTTCCTAGACATTTTTCTTGGTGTTTGATAATATTTAGGGCTTGTTCATAGCTGGAATAAGCCAAATATCGACGTTGTTGGTTCCTGCAAGCCGTACTCCCCCGCTCCGGGACGCTTCGGTCCGTGTGCCGATCAATGTTTGAAACTGGGGTAAACATCTTATCATGATGTTGGCTGGTAATTGACAATAGACAGGGAATATTTCTCATTGGATGGGCATGAACGGCAGGTTTCCATAACTGATGAACTCAGTGCAGATATCCCGTCACTGTTGCACACGTTATTCAGTATCCTATGCTAATGAACGTATTATCCCTCAAGCTTATATGCGATCCTGAGATATTCTACGCAGCCACCAGAAGAAGAAAACAAAGTTTAATGGGGTTGGTGTCTTTCACAAGTTGTCCATTTGACTCAAAGGATAAAAGGTGATAAAACAAGTGCTTAGGTATAGGGTATGTGTAAAAACCAACAACTGAGGTAAGTTTACAAAGGCGGCCGTTCGGGAAATGTTAAG
This sequence comes from Fusarium sp. NRRL 52700, assembly GCA_013396095.1. NCBI lineage: Eukaryota > Fungi > Ascomycota > Sordariomycetes > Hypocreales > Nectriaceae > Fusarium > Fusarium sp. NRRL 52700. Next base: position 107,218 of record JAAQRM010000413.1, on the reverse strand, counting down.
TATTGAACTTAATAATAATGTCTAACTAACACTTTATCGACAACGGAGTCAAGAATAAGCGTCTGATATTTCAGGGTTGTTATTCATCAATTGTCGTGGTCCGTGGAATACCCGTCATACACGGCTCACATCAGACGAGACTGGTGATTTCGCCCAAGGAAGTCAACTAATGTCCTAGCTACGAGTTTGACGCTCTCGCACATAGCTATGCTTTGATGGCACAGATAGGTATACATCCACGGATAGGAACCTCAGCCACACCGGGACTCTCATGGTTTGGCATTTGGGTGACTTTGTTGGTGACACAAAGGGAAGCACACGCATTTGACTTGATATTCTAGTTGTCATCATTAATAATAGTATCATTTAAACTCGTCACTGCAGTGTGACTATTTGGAATCATAATATGCGACCAACTGGACTTTCTGTAGACCATCGTCTTCCCGACGTTGATAATCTTATCGGATTATGAATTAGGTGACAGATGTTGCGCCGACTGCCATCTCGCTCGCCGAAGCTGGCGCCGAGCCTCATTTGAACATCATGAAGGATTCGTCATGGTTGGAGAACTGAACATGTGTCGAGGATATCATCTTATTAATAGAGTACTGACTTTTTTTTTATATGATTCCAAATGGATCCTGGAAAAAACCCGGTTTCTATCATCAAGGTGCTACGTATCTCAAAAACATTGCGGCTTGAGTGGCCGATAGCGGTTCCACCATGGCCGCATCGAACGAGCCGACCGCTTCAATGCCGTTTGATTCTCCGATTGACCTCCGAAAGACTGAGAAGCGGCGGGGTACCTAGCGAGTCGTAGGAAAGAGTGGCACTGTCTACATGCGGAAGGCACTGCAGGGACGATATAAGCTTGTACAGATTTCCTCCAAGTCGGGCGTAATCCAGTTTCCCTTCCTCACACTTGCTCTTGCTCAACTTGCACTCCTATACACAAAAACTACTTTAGATTAAGTCAAAATGTCTGAGCTTAAGGTCGGTGATAGCTTCCCAGAGGGCGTATGGTTCAGCTATATCCCTCCCTCGCCTGAAACCTCTGAGTTCACTACTTGTGGTACACCTGTCCCTTTTAACGCCAGCCAAGGTATGTGGTCTCACAATCAAGTCTCGTCTAGAGTTCGGCCAGACTGAAACCGCCCAATACAGAATTCAAGAACAAGAAAGTTGTTCTTGTCTCTATCCCAGGTGCTTTCACACCTACTTGCTCCGGCTCCCACATCCCTTCCTACTTGGAACACGTCGACAAGATCAAGGCCAAGGGCGTTGACCAGGTCATTATCATCGCCGTCAATGACCCCTTTGTCATGAGCGGCTGGGCCAAGGCCAACGGTGTCACCGACGACAAGATCGTGAGTTTCTCTTTTATTCAACGACCAGCATTTCAGGGCTAACTTGGGCAGCTCTTCATGTCCGACAAGGATGCTAAGTTCTCCCAAACCATCGGTTGGAATATCGGTGAGCGAACTGGGCGCTTTGCGATTATTGTCGACCAAGGCAAGGTCGTGTACGCTGCAAGGGACGAGCAGCCTGGGAGCATCGAGAAGTCTGGTGCCCTGGGTGTCCTGGCCCAGCTGTAATTGAGTTGCGTTGCAATGCCCAAAAGGAATAGAATATAAACATGAAGCATAGCATGAAGGGTGATGATAGATCGAAGCGTGTTCAATTCACAGTATCCGAAAGTTATCTTGGTCTGAAACGACTGTTTTGTGAATCCTGCTCTCGTATCACAAGGCGTTTGGTCGTTAAATCCACTAAAACATGCTGCCAGCACTCGGATCGACACCATGACTTCTTTACCTAGGACCACGCGATTGTACAACCCGTGTTCATTACGGCATAAAAAAGGTGAGCTTTTTGTTTGACCATTTTGCATTGCTCAGCTATCAATGCACCCTATTGGCAATCCATGCACCCGAGATTGTAGAAGAACCGGCCGGACAAAGACACAAGAACCACGGACTCCACTCTTCCATTTTCTTCCTCCCTCAAAGTCCATTGCTAACTTAACGGCTCTTGGCCTGAACCTTGGGGGCAGAGCCCTTGGCACCCTGCTTGCTGACTTGTCGGACAGCCTGGCCCTTGGAGGCCTGGGCAGCGAGCTTAGCCTTCTCGGACTTCTTGGCAGCAGCATCGGCCTGCTTCTTCTCCTTGCTCTCCTTGATGGCCTGGGCTCGGGCAGCGGAACGGGCCTCGGGTCGGATGTTGCGCTTCTCCTTGATCACGTCGAGAGAAGCACCAACGATACCTCGCTGGGACTTGACGGTGCGGCGGGTTCGCTTCTTGGCAACCTCCTGTAGAATATGTCAGCTCCGTTCAATGGTGGCAACCAGCAGCACACCAGCAGCAATAATAGCCGCTGTGAGTGCTGCTCAAGTTTCGTAGATTCGTACCTCAGAAATACCCTTGCGGTGCTGTCGGCGGTAGAGGACGGTCCATGCGATACGGCGAGGGTTCTTCCTTTGCAGGAAGAGAGACTCCGACTTGCCGTTCTGGAATCGGAAGATCTTGCTGTCACCACGGACGTAGAGCTTACCCTGTGAAGCGATACCCGTTAGCCTTTTCATGTCCTGATTCAAATAACACCGAGTGCTCGTCCTGCGATCCGTCATCGCCGTCATCGCCGTCATCCCCCTCCAGCAACTGGGGAGTTTCATTTCGATAGTCGACCGGGTCGCATCAAGGGGACGGATGGGGATAATGGCTGAAGGAGCGTACCTTGCCAGGGTAAATTCTCGCGCCGGAGAAGGTGTCCTCGTAGGTTCGCATCTTGTCGCTGGTTGTGCGTTAAAGGCGACAAGGTGTTGTGTGGTTGACCGTGGATTGGCAATGGCAAATAGAAATCTCGAAGTGTGTGATCGCTCAGTCAGCAATTATTACCCTATGGTCACGTGCTAATGAATTTGCCAATGAAGTCGCGACTACCTAGGTAAGTGGTCCTGACCTGGAGCTTTTGAGATATCACGTGCAGGTGCCCATCTACCTATTACCGATGATTCTCCGGACGGCACCACCTAAGGTTATCATGGAACCTTATCATACTGATATCAACACGACAAAAGTCCTAAGTCTTCAGTCTTGGCCCTTGGCTTTTGCATCAGCCTTTTGGATAGACTGGATATGGCTAGATGATGTCCCAGGCGGATCTGGTGGCTCAAGCAGTACTGCAACAATTCTACAAATTACCCTCGAAGCGAAAACCTGCTGTTCGTGACAATGGCGTTCATGAATGGGTTCCGCTGAGTGGCATCGTTGCCGAGAAAGATGGCATTCTAACCTGTCTAGCCCTGGCGTAAGCGCATTCGATTCCTGTTTCTTTGTCTGTATATCCTAAAACTTTCGTCGTAGAACTGGCATGAAATGCCTACCAGCTTCAAAAATATCACTATCCAATGGCGTGGGCATCCATGACTGGCATGCGGAGGTCCTAGCTATGCGAACTTTCAACCGCTTCTTGCTCGATGAATGCGAGAATATCCTGGATAAGGATGACGAGTCGAGTATCCTCCAGAAGAAGACGAGCGCTTCGACTCTGAATGACAACCCTTTGCAATTATTCGAGATCAAAGATGACGTCAAGCTGCACATGTACTGCTCAGAAGCGCCATGTAAGTAATCTCAATTGAAAACACTGCTTTTACTGAACAAGCAGGTGGTGATGCTAGTATGGAGCTCACAATGGCTTCTCAGGAAGATGATTCTGCATGGGAAACCCCAACTCCTGCAAATGCAAAGCCTGGAGGTGATGCACAGACCTCTTTACTAGGAAGGGCTTGCTTCTCTAGAACTGGAATTGTTCGACGAAAACCTGCTCGAGGAGATGCGCCACCAACATTATCCAAGTCCTGCTCTGATAAACTTGCGTTGAAACAATGCACTTCACTTCTCTTAGCCATCACATCAATATTCATCGATCCTACCAATGCATACATTAGTAGCATCATCTTGCCAAGATCCCAATACTCTGATCTTGCATGTCGACGTGCCTTTTCAGCAGAAGGCAGGATGAACCTCGTAGCTGGCAAAAAATGGCAGGGAGGTTACTCGTTTAGGGAGTTCTCAGTTGTGACAACGGGCCTGGAATTCGAATTTTCGAAACGGTCTGTACAGACGAGAGCATGCAAGATTTCGGCGAGCAATCTAGCAGCAACATGGTCACGATCAGGTTTCGAAGAGAACCTCATCGGGGGAGTTATTCAGGGCCGGAAGGCTTTCAAGACAGACGGAGCAAGCCGGGTTTCCAAGCGTTGTATGTGGGAGGCAGCAAACGATCTCGCTAGTAGAATATGCGGCGTTTCCTCTTCTACAGAAATTTGTCCTGGTGGCAAGACGTATCACCACTTGAAACAAGGACACTTGATGGCTCACCGACGGCAAGTTAAGGACGAGGCCCGTGGGATGGCACTGTCAGGGTGGATCAGAAATGACGGAGGGTCAGATTTCCAACTAGAAAAACGTAGCAATCATTGACATCATTAGAGATTGGTATTTCTCCCGATGTAAGTCGTATTTTGTTTGTTCGTACAGATCAATCAACCTCAGCGAGCATAAGGTCGCCATTCCACCATGACATTCCCGAGCTGTGACCTTTCGCGTACCCGTACCTGCTCCACTGCTACTCAACATAGAGAGCGGGGGAGTGAATGTTACGACTGCCCAATACCAGGGGGAAACATGAAACCCGCCTCGTAGGAGAAACTAGCCAGCCTCTTGGCCGAACATGCCTACGATTTTACTGCCCCTTCGCCCTTGACTGTGTAGAGGGATTTTACTCGACCTTGGGCTCGTTCTCGAAGTTCTCGCCCTCGACCAAGTCGGGGATCTCGTCATCATCCTCGCCCTTATCCTTCTGGAGGTTCTGGTAGCTCTCGGCGAGCTTGCGCAGAGAAGCAAGGGAGTCGGGCCCGAGTTGGTTGAGGATACCGGGGACAAGCTCGGTGAGCTCCTTGTCCTCACCGTTACCATAGATGGCAAAGGTGTTGGAAGGAACAGCAGCGTGAACTATTGGAGTGAAAAGGGAATGTCAATATATACCAAGCCCCACGAAACATGCCAGAGTAGGATGACTAACCCTTGGGAGCAGCGAAGTGAATGACGTTTCCGTCCTGCTTAAACATGTTCACCTCCTCAATAGCCTGGATGGGCTGAGTGTTCAGCTTCTTGAGGGCGAGCTGAAGCTTCTTGTCGTCGGCGCCGGAGCGGGCGGGCGCACGCTTGACCTTTCGTCGAGGGGTACCCTTTCCACTGAGTCGTTCCGTTAGCAGCGACAACTAATGGTGACAGCCTAAAAGCATCGTAATGCGAAGACATACCCTAGATGACAGATCAGTTTACTGCTCTCACCTCGAATTCAATCGTAAAAGTGCGCAAAAGTCACGTACCAGTTCGGGCGCTCAGGCCGAGCTTCTTGAGACGTTCTTGGATTTCGGTGGACGACATGATGGGCGAAATTCGATTGCGGGGGATCGGGGGACTCGATCGAAACTGGGACAAAACTCGTCAGTCGGGGCGTTTTGGACGGGACAAATCAATTGTTGAAAGAAATTCTGCTCGGAAGTTCGTGCATGCGTGGGTTCAGTAACGTACCAGTAAGTTAGGCTTGGGTAATTAGCTGTTTGTCGCCGTCGGCTTCGAATCGGTGGTGATAAGTCAAAGTAGATTTTGTGCGTTTCGCCTGTGGAACTACCTTTCGCCGAAGCCAGTTTTGGTGCTCCGCCCTTCACTGGTACCACATTCATCGCCCGTGACGTTATAGCCGCCTCCAGCCATGCTCGTGGGGTAAGTCAAGAAGACCGCCCGCATATGGAAGCCGTGACGTTTGATATCAAGCTCTTGAGATGCTCTATGCAGGTACTCCCTGGAATGTGTTGTCTGAGATGAACGCCTGTACTATTCAATTGCACCTGAACAAGGGCTTTGTCGGGTAAGGTTACTACTACCACCTACTCAGTGTGATTACATTCATTTAGCCCTTCCTTGATTGTTTCGACAAAAATTGATGATTCGGATAGCCACTCAATTGGAGAAAACTTTTGGTCGTGCCGGGGAATTTTAGGCAATGAAAGATGATCTCCTCTTGGTTTTTAAATGAAAGCAGTTGAATGTTGATTCCAAAAACTCCAAATGATTTACTCACCCCTGCAACCAAGGTATTTCCTATGATAAGCTGTTATACATGAGCCGTCCTTCACCACACCATATGATCTTACAAGCACAAAGGGCATTCAGTTTCAGTTCTCATCCGCGGCTCTATTTTGCGTCCAGGCCTGCCTCTCTCCTCATCTCTTCTCGTCGAGTGTCTGCATCCTTCTGAGATGCTTTCGCAGCAGCGGCGGCGGCCTTGCGCTTTCGCTCCTCCTCCTCTTTCACAACAATCCAGACTAACTCAGGTTAGCAATTTATACTTCGAAAACGAGACAAACACACTTGGTTTATCCGACTTGGAGTATTCCTTCAATCGAGTCACAAAGTCGTCAAACTCTTGTTGTCGTTCCTCACGGTTCTCCAAACTCTTCTTCCGCAATTCGGGGTTGTATCTCGATCGAAGCTCCTCCTCAGTAGGAGTTAACCACATCGTAAAGGCCGGTCCGCCGACTGCGACAGCAGCGCCCCTGCAATACATCAGCTTGGTCTTTAACAGAGTCTGATAATGGCAAAGACTTACCCCATCAGGACCTTGGTCCAGAACCACCATCTCGAAGATGGTTGTTTGGCAGCCATTATGAGAGAGTGGAAGACTAAGAGTAAAGTATTTGGAGATGTGCAATACAACAAGAAGATATTGGAGTTGAATCCGACTTGGTATCAATTCTCCAATGATGATTTGCACGATTCTGCATCCGTCATTGATTTGGCAGTATGCCCTTATTGGTAGTAGTCCAATCGGGAAAGCGGTCACGGAAATGAGCATGACCCGAAGCCGAATATGTTCCTTGACCTGGGTAGCATCATTTCTAGCATTGACACGAGGTTGGTACTCTACAATTGGGGGTTACAACCATTACTCTTCGAGATATCTCTATGTGGTATTTTAGAACCCGAAACACGCAAACTGCAACTGCATGCAGATCTTCTGTTGTGAGCATAGGGTAGCCACCTTAAAGCAAAAAGGGCTACGAAGGAGGCCGACCACCTGCACGGTTCAAGAGCTAAGACAATGTTTCAGCTTCCCACAATGTGGTATTCTCCTTTCGTGTTCGTCTTTCACAAAAAAGAGGCTTCATGGCTCCTGACTGGTTGACATCTGGAGTCAGCTCGGACACATCCTTGACGAATGGCGTATCAGGAATCGAGCTGGTAGACAAATGAATCTCCGGCTTCGTCGGATCTACAGGTTCGCTCCAACACATTTGTCTCACGGCCTCGCACTTGACTGTATCCATCTTCATAACGTTCTCATCGCATAGCCTCTGGCTTCTTGACGTCAATATGTTCATCGAAGGGCTAAGCGAGAGCATGGGAACAAGTCCGCAACGTTTCACTCCAACCTAGTGCCGATTAACCGCCACAAGACCTGTCAAATTTGAGAGTGCCATGGAAAACCGTTCGTTGATAGGGATTCATAGCTCTTGGCCTGACCCACAGAGATGTTATGCGAGCCACCGTGCTTAGGGCTACCAGGGGTGTAAGAGAAGTGCATACGGCATTTACGTAGAGTAAGGGAGAAATCCAGAGAGCCTTTGTTTTATTGATTTGTTTCGGCTTTTGAGGCCAGTTTTTTTCAGATAAGAGCCTGTCGTGCCTGAATGCTCATTCAAGGAATGAGTGAGAGATCAAACCCTTGCGGGAGCAATGCCAGCGTAGTATGACGACGAGCATTGTGATACAAAACAAAGCTTTGTGTGAAGCAAGCAATAAATAATACCCAAACCCGGTTGGATAAGTCATCGCCTGGAGACGGAAGCCAGGCCAGTAAAACCGATTAACGTCGCCGTTAATTAGCAGGGGTTGGATTGAGCCACAATCAGTTATGCAGCTTGTTGGCGATTGTAAGCCAAGCCGATAGCGTCGAAGCGCCAGGTCTTTCAATTCTTCGAATCATTGGAATGGGTTGCCTACCTTAGTGTAAGACCCCTGTGAAAGAAGCCGCGGCTTCGGTTTTCCTATTATTGACTCGAAAAAGAGTCGTTGTCAGTTAGTGATGGCATTCCTCCATTCCATCAAGCGCTTTGCTTCTATGGAACCCCCTTAGTGCCGAGTCGCTTGTTTTCTTTTGCGGCATAGCCAAACCCTTTGACAGAACAGGGCCCGTACATGCATACAGCATTAATAAGGCCAAGGGCCCTACAATACAGGCATTGATTCCCCTTAAGTCCCGCCATCCAGTGTCATAATCTATCCCGAGCGACAGGGATTGAGGTTCAAGTAAGGTACCCGCATGCAGACTGGTACCTGAACGACCCCACTCAGAGTAACCTAGAAAACGGCCCTAAACGACAAGCCCTTGGAGATTTAGCGCTGTTGCTCCACAAGCTTCCATTGAAGAACAACTGGACCAGACTGAATGGATGGAAACCACATGCACTTGGGGGTAGGTCACGTTGGAGGTTGGAGGCAACCTGACCTGCCTCTTCATGGATACCTTGAGCTCTTCCGTTTTAAAAGGTATCCCCCGTCCGCTTGAAATCTACGCCGCTTGAAAGGTACTCATACTCCTCCTCAAACGAGCCCTCCATCGAACTGAGGTTATTCGATATTCCTTTTGCGCCACCTCTGGTTGTCGTCGCTTCCACTTTCTTGTATCGCAGACGAACTTGGTTTTCTCTGCCAGCTTTGTACCACAACCTGCCAGCTACTTGCAGACTTGAGTACGCAATTATCCTTCTGTCATTATTTGTTAAGTATTCTTTTTTGGCTGGGATCCTTTCTTTTGCAGTATTTCTACGATCTGGACCGCCGATCACACCTTACTGGAAACCCAGTTGCTGAGGCTGCGGCACGCCATGCGACAGTGATTGAAACTCATTTTGCACCGACCGATGCTCAGAGCCTACAGCTTCTCTTGATTTTTTGGTTCTGCAACCACTTGCACTATACGACAATCCAAACACAAAGTTTGTCCGTGTCGCCAACGGTCGAACCACACTCATGGCATACGAAGGGGGCTATGGTGGTCAACAGCGACCTGATGGGGGCCAAGCACCACCAAGGCATGCCCCTCGACAACAAGTCAATGCGCCGCCACAACAGTATGACGAGTATCACCAAGACTATGGGTATGGCTCTGGACCGGATTTTGGAGGCCAACGCCAAGATCAGAATTATGGTAGAGGACCACCTCCACAAGACCAATATGGGCGCGGTGGTAGCGTGATACCCGGTCCTCGTGGAGGGCCCATTCCCCGTCCGCAGACAGCTGATCCGCATCGTGGGCAACAGCGCCCTCCTAGAGGTGGCCCAATGCCAGGAGCAGGCAGAGGCATTCCTAATGGATACCCCGGGCAAGGCGGAACACGCCCAGGACCATATGCGTCGAATTCCGATCCCGCAGGTGAGTTTCAACTCTGATGCTAGGGCTCTCAGCTTACAACCGTATACAAAGCCCGTCGCCATCCAATGAACACGCCTTCTATGAGTCCTCGAGACGGGCATTTTGGACACAAGCACGCGCCACAAGAGCGTGGACGAAGGCCAGACATGCCTTATGAGCAGCAGATGGTTGATCAAATGTCCAATATGGATATGAACCAGAGACCGATGGTGCCAATTAATGGACGTATAAGTTCCGATGCCCAACGCAGCCAGGGTGAATATGGAAGACCGCCAGTGAATGCGGGGCGCGGACCTCCTCCTAGAGGTCATCCTCAAGGAGGTCTTCCACGGCAGAACCCAGGCTACGGAGCTCCGGATGGCTATGGAAATTATAATGATGGATATAGCGGTGCTCGAGAACCTCCTGCAGGTGGCTTTGGCCCACCAGCACGCAGCAGAACGATGCCTGTGGATGATATGCGACAAAGAGGGAACATACCACCACCTCAGCGGATGGATGCCATGCAATATAGCACCCCTGCTGGTCGAGGGATACCACAAAGACCTTCGACTGCTGGTGGTCACCGGGGACCTCCCCAAAGGTCGTACACAGTTAGGCCACAAGGAGGCCCGGGAGGCCACTATAGTGGGGAGTACGATGACCAAAATGCATACCACAAACCATCAACAGCTTCTTATGACGAAGTTTACGATGCTTATTTTGACAACCAACGCAACAGTCACCATGAATACGGACCAGAATCCCAGCACAACCGAGTCAGCCTGCCGGACTTCGATGCTGCACCAGCCCCAGGGCAACGTAGCTCATTCGAACAGTCAATGCGCCCCAGCAATGAACAGCCCCAGCGAGGAGCCCACCAAACGGCTGTCCTTAATCACGCCAAGTCACAACCAGTCCTTCGTCAACCCCAAACAGCCGTGTTTGAGATGGCTGGCGATGTACCAGACGTCCCCGCAGTCCCACAAGTTCCACCGATGAGCAACTACCAGGCTGCGTATGACCAAGACTATAACCAAATACCGGCCAGAGGACCAAGTGCACCAGCAGCTATGAATGGTGCTGCTCGTGCTGGTGGACCTATGAATCCCGATGGCCTTCCTTCACACCCCGCTCCTATCCGTCCGGGTCTTATGCAAGATTCAATGGTTCATCTGGGTAATAAGCCAGCTCCTATACGGAACTACGGGGTCTCTACGCCAGCCCCTCAGCCGCAACCACAACCTCAGTCTCAGCCACGACAGCCTCAGTATCAACAGCAGCAACAGTCGCCACCCAGGAACAACAGCCAACGGCAACCGGTCAGAGACGAAGGCCCTGTTACCACACAAGAACTTGAACATCTCAGAATGATGATCAAGAACAACTCGAGTGATCAGGACTCAGCATTGAGACTGGCCAAGAAGTTGGTCGAAGCTGCTGACGTCTTGGCCCCTAAGATGCCAGACCCTAAGCAACGCACAAGGGCACGCGAGCGTTATCTTATCGATTGTCATAAGATTCTTAAAAAGCTGGCCAATGCCCAGAATCCAGATGCCATGTTCCTCCTGGCAGATTGTCTCGGACGAGGTCTCTTCGGTGATAGCGATCACAAGGAAGCTTTTACCCAGTACCAGTCTGCTGCAAAACTTGGACACCCTGCAGCAGCTTATCGAACTGCAGTGTGCTGCGAGATTGGTCATGAGGAAGGAGGCGGTACGCGTAAGGACCCAATGAAAGCAATTCAGTGGTACAAACGTGCTGCAACTTTGGGTGATCCTCCAGCGATGTACAAAGTTGGGATGATCTTACTGAAAGGGCTTCTTGGCCAGCCCAAGAACCCCAGGGAAGCGGTGGGATGGCTGAAGCGGGCTGCAGAGCGAGCAGACGGAGAGAATCCACACGCACTACACGAACTCGGTTTATTATACGAATCAGCCCAGCCCAACGATGCTATCATTCGAGATGAAGCATATGCATATAGTCTATTCCTTCAAGCTGCCGACCTTGGATACAAGTTCTCACAGTATCGGCTTGGATGTGCTTTTGAATATGGGTTGCTGGGCTGTCCCATTGACCCTCGACAGTCCATTCAGTGGTACTCAAAAGCTGCCACACAGGAGGAGCATCAGGCAGAACTTGCACTCAGTGGCTGGTATCTCACAGGTAGTGAAGGTGTACTAGGACAAAGTGACACTGAGGCTTACCTTTGGGCTCGCAAGGCTGCCATTGCAGGCCTTGCAAAGGCCGAATATGCCATGGGTTACTTCACAGAGGTAGGTATCGGCGTTCCCCCAAACCTGGAGGATGCAAAGCGATGGTATTGGCGAGCAGCCGGTAAGTGCAATAGACTCATATTTGTGAACAACAACTGACAGCAGTGTACAGCCCAAGATTTCCCAAAGGCTCGTGAGCGCTTAGAGGATCTAAAGCGTGGTGCAGGCAAGAACGGCGCGCGTCAGCGTGAGCGCATTTCTCGTAGTAAGATGGACAGACAACAAGAAGGTGATTGTGTTCTCATGTAAACTACAGAGTTTCATCCCGTCTTGCCTCAAAACAGAACGTTGGATGAACATGAATTTGATGAAGCAAGCGGGACATGAATCAATGCCTTGCAGGCATAAACAAGGGCTTCAGTCCCTGAGATGTATGAATAAAGAAAGTGCGTTGGATACGGTGTCTTGGGATTAGCGTTGATTGCATATGGCGCAGATATATACCATCAGGGGCATTTCACAAAAAAAACATTAGCATTTTGCACAAAATTGTCTGCATATAAAAGGCGAAGAACGAATGAAGAGGTCGGGCTGCGGTTCCTCGTTTGCTACAAGAACACAAATCAAACCATAGGCCAAGAGCATCCTGAAGTATAGCTTATTCTTGCAGCATTAGTTTGTATCTCAAAGTCCTTGCTAATGCGTAGATCTATAACCAAACTTGATTATAAGAAGTTGGCGTCGCTCGGACACTATTCCGTTGTGTATCTAATAAGTCCTTTCTTTTACAAACAAAGCTATTCGAGACGTGAGTCACTTCTTGTTGTTGATCTGAAATCTGAGGTTGAGCACCAAGGGGTAAAGAGAAAAGAATAGACAGTGCTCAGTTGATGATACTTGGTTATAAATATTCCAGCCCCTTTCCCGAACCCGTAAAGATCAAAGCTGATCCTACAATAATCACCTACCATAAAGGGTTGTTGGCTTAGGGTGTATCCCTTACGTATGGCAGGAGAGGGAGCCTCTAAACGTCAACTAGTCGCGAAATCGCCTAGTAGCTCCTCATCATTGTTGTGCTTTTGAGCTCTGGGCGCATGACGAAAGTCGATAGGGGCAAGCCGACAAGACTCCAGTTACACGTCCCGCTGCATTGTGGTAGTTCAGACCGGAACCTGGTGGAGGACATTCATCAAGGCAAACATGTGGGAAGCAACGGTCAACCAGCGAAGCTAGTCCCTTATTGCACGAGGTTTCAATAGAAATCACCAGCAGCAGCTGAGTTGATGGATGCTCAAATATGTTCTCAATAATACCACTAATCTTCATCTTCTAACAAAAACACTCATTCCAACCATGCTGGTTCTCGGTGGTCAATGCAATAGCACTTGCGTGCCAGGCCATATAACAAAACAGATAAACTCTCGGTATCGTCAAAATGAAGGATCATGCGGTGCGCTCCGTCTCATGCAGTAAAGGTGTCAAAACCCCAAAGCAATGCCCATTTGGAATCAGAACTTCTCCATCAAATTTGCTCGAACTGTCCACATGCGTGCCCTCTTGCCGTAGATGTACATAGGAATTGTGCACAGCATTAGAAGCAGTTGGATTATGCCAATCCATATATACACTTTCTTCGGGCCATCGCCATGCAACCAATGTGTAACGAAGAGGCTGAAAACAAGCCCATGTAAGATATTCTTTGAGAAATTAAGCGTCACCAAAGCCTCTCCGGCATATTGGCGATAGCTGTCCACACAGAATGTGATGGATGTAGTCGATCCAAGTGAGCACCCAAATGACACAACTCCAAAGAAGAAGGTAGGGACCATCCAATGATCTTTTTCTTCTGCCGACCAGCCAAAGCCCATGAGGCCTGTGCATGTGCTGATAAGGATGGGAAGGGCCATGACAAGACGGAACTCAGGCTCGTAGAGACCGCCGTTACGCCTCGACATGATCTTGACGATAATGTCACTGACCTTGCCAGCCACGCCAGTTCCCAGGATACCACCGATAAAAGGCGAGATATACACTAAGCCTGTCTGGAGCGCGGTAAAATTATAAGAATCCTTGTCGCGGTAGATCATGGCAATCGACTCGGAGATGACGATAAGCCAACCCACAGAGCAAGCATACACAGCAGCTGACCAAAGGACCGCTGGGTATGCGAATAGAATGAAAGGGCGGACCATGACCTTGAGCCAGCTATCACTGTTTAGCCTTCCATGCCAAGGCTTAAGCTGTTGAACAAACGATTTTGGAGGCTGCTGACGGAGGTTGTGTGTGTAGGCTTGGATCTTGGGCGGGCCCTGGAGCCGCGAGGCATCTAGCATCTCGTTCTCGAGGTTTGGACCTAGCTTGAAAGACGCATTGATTGATTCACTTCCAGTCGTGCTGCCGACATCCCCTGGGGCATTTGGGCTTTTACCAGATGGATCGACTGCAGCCTCAGGCGAAACTGGAGTCGCAGGTACTGCGGCCTCTACAGCAGCGTCACCAGACTCAGCAAAGCCAACATGGAGATCCCGGCCTCGATGAAGAGCAGCAGGTGATTGGCGTCCATCTTGAGCATGGTCCGCATCTGCGAAGTGCGCTCCAGGCTCACCCTGAAGTAGCCCCTCTCCACCAGTTTGCGGAACCGCATGACGAGATGAGAGCCGGCGAAGAAAACTTGGTCGCTTGGATGGATGCTTAGGTCTTGCGTGGGGGGTGCGATCCCAAAAGGTTTCCGGGACAAACAAGAAGAGGAGGACAGCACCAAAGGCAATAATCATGGCCAAGATCCAGAAAACCCAACGCCACGAGAGACCGCCAATGATGACGGCACTGACAAGAGGGACCAGATTCTTGCCGCCAAGCAAAAGAAGAGTATAGATACCAATGCGGTAGGCTCTTTCATGGAGGAAGAAGATTTCGGCAATTGTGGCTGATGGAAGACATTCAACAGGGCTAACGGCAAAGCCCTGAAAGACTCTGGCCGCGAGGAGAGAATTAAAGCTTGGAGACCATGCTGCCCAGAGCGATGTCCCAATGAACAGGATCGCACTGCCCAGATATACTGGACGTTTACCCCATAGAATAGCGGTTGGTGAGAACACAACGGAACCGAGGCCCATTCCCATCATGTAGAGTCCAGTGGTCAAAGCGACCCTCTCGACATCAACGTCGTATGTCTCTGCGACGTCGGTGAAGCCGGCAGCAATAATGGGAGTTGTGCCGCCACCAATCATGCAGTAGAAACCAAGGGACAAGAGAGCAATGTCTCGTTTCCAAGCCGGCCAGTTCAAAGGATCATTTCCCGATTCTTCAGGCTGTGGTTCTAGGATGATGGCCCCGTCGCTTGTTTTCTTCTTGCCGTCACTCTCGTCAGGGGGAGCATGGCTCTCCGCTACTGAGGCAGCGGCGGCGGCGGCTGCTGCTGATGAGGCTGATGTCCTTCGTGTATCAACAGGAAAGCCAGCAGGAATAGATGAGTGAGATGTTCTGGCGTGCACATTTCGCAGACCAAGAGGCTCGTTACGATGTGATGCCAGAAGAAGCACGGAACCTATAACGCGTCAGTCTTGCGAATTTGACATAGAAACACGCGACTTTGTGAGCTCACCTGGAACTTCAATGGTCTTTTTATCGTTCAGAACACCCATACTCCATCTGGAAGGTCCGTACGATTCGTCTGGTCTGGCACCGGTAGGACCGCTGCCGCCCAGGAAGCGCCGCCACCTGGGCACGTTTGATTTCTCTGACTGCATAAGGAGGACTTTCTCAAACCAATGTGCAAATGAAAACAGGAGTTTTGAGTTTCACTTTTGATGTGTATAGAGGGGGGTTCTCGATGGGATGCTTGAAGAGGGGGAGATACACCTTGATGGGTATAGTCTAGAAGTTGAACATATTTCTATTGTAGGTATCAAAGGGATACAAAGCTTCTAACGCAGGACGCGTCTTGGAGGAGGGAGGACAAAGTGATGCTGAAAACAGTTCTAGGTTGGGGAGATTGGATGATGGATGATGATAATTGTCGAGAGACGAGCGTGATCGAGATGGGAAGCCAGTGAGTTTCGTCGCGAACTTAAGCGATGGAAGGCATCAGGGTCCAGTGGAGTTTCCAAGTTGTCACCAGCTGCAAGTCATATATGAAAAAAAAAAAAAAAAAAAGACTCGGCTTGGAATCATACCACGGACGAGAGAAAGATGAAAAGAAAAGAAGAGACATGCCACTTTGGCTCGCTGTGAGGAATATATCCTCGCAAAGAATCAATACGCGAGGAGGCGGTAGGGTTATAAGTAAGGTTTCCATGCTTCTCCCTGATAAGGGACTGACTGTCTCGACGGAGAACGCGAGTAAGGTTAACGTTGGATCATCAGGCTCAACTCCACTCCCATGCCTTTAGGTCCGGTGACAAAGGATCCATCATCCTGCTGGCCACTTGGCGGGAACGGCGGCAGTGCCATAACTAACGACGATTCCAGGTTAATAAACCAAGTTTCACTTCTGTAGATGCTGCACGCGTGACCGACTTAATGTTCGTTTAAACGACGTCCCGTGCGGTCGGCACTCTGCAGTATCTCTTTGCAAGCTCACCACTGGCCCATCTCACTGCAGCTGCCCCAGTAAACAGTGCATCCCCCACCTCGCGAAGGGTCCTGTCGCTAGATCATTACATCATTCCTGACATGGGCGTCTTACCATGTCTCACCTCCAAAACTTCGCTTGAATTCCATTCTATTGCACCTTCAGCTTTGGCCATTGAGGCTGTCGTTCATCTCGAAATTATAATGCACACATTCACCTTACGCACTGGGCTCCGCCCTTTCTGTATCAAGGCACAGACGATGCCTCGTTCGTTCCAGCGAGCCTTGATCTCTTCGACTACATCGCGGCAAGCCAAGAACCAGATATACTCCCCGTAAGTCAAACTGCTTACTTTGATAGATCACATGCCTCCACACATGCTCCCCCCCTTGTCTCCCTCTGCCGAGAAATAGCCTGTCTGTTGACCGCCAGCTAGTATCCGCAACAATGACTCTTTCTCAACCTACCTTTCACTCTCGACATCGTCCCGGACCCCCCTGCTGACCCTGTGGACCACCTCATGGTGCTCAACCTGCAAAGTCGTAAGCCCTCTCATTAGAGATCTTGTCGAGTCTGGCGTTGGCGAGGAAGAGGGAGGCGTGTCTCTTGCGACTGTTGAGTTTGATTCACCGGATGTCATGTCAGGAAATCCCAACTTAGCCATGACTTACATGATCACCAGCATTCCCACGCTCTTAAGTTTCGACGGCGGAGAGGCACAAACAACGACCAAGCTATCAGATGCCAGAAAGCTCGCGGACAGAGAGTTTCTGAAGGAATGGATCCAAACTGAAGCCAGGAGACATGGTGGCCGTGGAGGAGGAGGTGGTGGTTCGTCTATCTTTGGAGGTCTGTTCGGCAAATAATGCAACATGAAAACTCATATATGATCTGTATAATAGACGCGGTTCCAGGATATTTTTTGCCTTTTGAACCACGGCAACAATACGACAGCCAGATATCTTAAAGATTGGGTATTAATAACACCCGTCACAGATGCTTGAGCAACACTGCCACGTCGGACTAGGAGATAGGTATCTATTGCCTGAAGTCTACTCTCTTCAAAGTGGACATGCTCGTCCGTTACTCGCTCTCGGCCACTTCCCCCGGAAAAAGATCGATTTCAGGAAGAGATGTCAACCTTGGCGCTTGTGTGTACGACCAGTATCAAATGCCAATTACCATACTCAAGGGTATGGGCAGGCTTAGCCTAATGAACCCCATGTCCCTCAGTGCGGTACTGCTCTCCCGGATAATGTATTCGTTAACTTAAATCTTGGTTGTTGATATTAGGCCGAATCAAAACTGTTGATCCAAACGAGGCCTTACCCGTTATTGAGGTGCTGGAATCCATGAACAAATTCGTGTCATATGAAAGTCACCAGCTGAAGATTCGCCAGTCCAGTCTCAAGGGGATAGGAAGTTAGACATAGACACATGATCTTCTCATGAGCGTTAGCAGGCTTGAGAATATTGTTAGACTTGATGGCGGTGGGACTTTATAAAGCAACAGTCCATCGTGGCAAGGTGAGGTCGAGCGTTCCCTCCCAAACCTTGGAGCACAGAATTCGCGAGATGGTGAGTGTGAGGTTAAATGTGCAGTGATTTTCAACTTCGCCCCCTCCTTGAACGGTCAAGTTTGTGCTATGTTGGCAAACCGTAATCAACCAGACGGAGAAGAACTCCTTCCACAGACTCTTATGTCCGAATATTCTAGACTTGAACAGTTTTCTCCACACACTTTCTTCATGGTTCGAATTTCCAATATGTGAAGGTTAAGGTAGTGTTGACTTTGCTTGCATATGACCTACCTACTATGGTGTCCCGTCGCTCCACTAAGGACTGAATTTCTCGCACAGTGCCACTCAATCCTTGGAATATTTTGTATCAACTCAATAATTACCTCCAATATTTCAATCCCAAAATGGCGTCTACTTCACGGATACCTCATCTTTTGGAACCCTACATCTCTCTACCGCCAGAATCCTCGCTCAATCTCGTCACTAGCGTGCTTGGTGCAAGCGCGAACTGGCTGGTTCTGCGCCATGTGTATTCATACCTGAAAGGTAGTACAGATGGGGATGAGAGTACCAAGGACACAGGCGTCATACTGCTGAGCTTCATGAGAGATAGAGCCTTTTGGAGAGAGGGCTCTACAAAATTGGTAACAAGTTCACATAACAATGGACCATTTGTATAGGCAAATACTAATATTGGCCAGGGCCTTGATTTAGATGCCCTAAGCAGAGCAGGACGCTTCACCTTCATCGACGGTTTCTCAGGACTTTATGGTGAAGCTAAGACCAGTGTACCACCAGGCACACGAAAAGAGAGAACGCTTCGGAGTACGGAACTTACAGATATCAAAAGGGAAATTGAAGGTGCTATAACGGATTTACGGGCGTCACGTAAGATCCTAGTTATCGACCAACTTGATGCGCTTCTCGCTGTCTCCGATGACTCAACCACGAGTCTCACGCTTCAAGACGCCGTTCTTAGCCTACGAAGTGTAAGTCTGCTTGGAACAAGTGTGTCACTCGCTAAATCCTTCGCAGCTGGTTCACAGTACGCTACTCACTATGTCAGCCGACGTGCCTCTTGTTGCTACCCAAGCCACGACGCTTGAGCGAGAGCACGCCAGCCTCGTGCTTTCTTCAGCACATGAAGCTGACATGGTGTTGGCCCTACGGATGCTTGATACAGGGACAGCGAGGGATGTCAGCGGAGTAGTGCGTATTACAGGACCTGGAGCAGAGGGCTTGGGTGGTGCTACTGAGTATTTATATCATGTTGTCGCCGACGGCGGGGTCAAGGTCTTTGAAAGAGGGGCATAATGGACGCGAAATAGGAACCAAGATCAAAGTCAATAGCAACTGTCGTGGCAGTTGCGGAGTGTTAATCTCAGAGCCGTTGTTTTTGAGAGACTTTCAGTTTGCAGGCCATACCTCATTCAATAGGGTGTTATGCATGCGACGTGAATTTCCACGACAGACGACCAAAACTTTTCTCACATATATCCGCTCAATGGCCACAGGTATGTTCATGCAGAATCAAGATGCCATTTCAGAACCTCGTAACCGAAACCCTATGGAATCCCAGATGAGCAAAAGGGTCCTTTTTTTTTTACTTCCTTGCTCAAAACATGTAAAACACCATGCTCATGCTCCAAGCCGCACCTTAACGCTCCTTTCATCCACGAACCGACAAACACGACCGCCCGTCCCAATTACCACCCCAACTCCAGTTCCAACCAGATTATCCTTGGGTCTAGGCTCATAATGAGCCGCCATTGCTGTTGTATTTTCTTGCAGGAGCGGGTGTTTTGAATGTCCGTGGTGGAAGAGGGGTATGCCGGAGAGGTGGTGGAAGGGATCAGAAGGAATGCGGTCCCCATTTAGGCCTTCTCGGCAGTAGCGCCTCGGGCGCCCTTGGGGGTACCAGTCTGGAAACCGTTCTTGAATCGTCGGGACACATCCTTGAGGTAGCGAGTGCGGCCAGTACCGACGGTCTTTCTTCGCTTAGCCTTCTCGGACCAGTTGTCTGTCGATGCAGTCAGTAATGCTGCCAAAGAGCGTCGAGCACTCGATATCGATTTATCGGAGCCATCTGTGAGCAGTTCACGTACACTTGCGGATCTTGGCAGCAGGGTAGCCGCAAGAAGAGCACTCATGCTTCTGAACGTGAAGAGAGCGGCGACCTGTTTGAGATCCCATCAGTATTTCCGTCCACTTTGATGTTTCTAAACCTCGCCGTCCAGATTCCCTCGATTCCCGCCATCGTTTAATTTCGGCGTCGGCTTTATTTCGAAAATTCGTTGCGCATATCGAGGACTGTCTAAACAGCGAGACAAGAGGGCATGAGAACTAACCGCATCGTCGGCACAGGGTGTGCGTCTTGTTGTGACGCTTACCGAAGCTGGAGGTACCCTTCGCTGTTGAGACGCATTAGCAAAAACTCTTAATCACTCTCAGGAGAAGCATCGTCTGCTGTTGTCTCGCGAGCAGCTGACGAGCGGCGACGTACTCATCTTGGCTGTGGTGTTTGGGCGGTTAGTTGAATGGCGATCGAGAATTTCTCAATTTGGGACCAATTTTGGCGGAGTGAATTGCAACGGAAGGAGCTGGTGGGTATTAGGGCAAGACTAGGTAGGAAGGAGCAAGGATTTGAAGTCACGTGCAGCTAGCTGCACCACCAAACTTAGCGTCTTTGAGGTGTACGACGGGTATGGGGCGCGTTAAGTTTCTAGTGTCCTCTCTTCGAAGGCCTGAGAGGATACAATGGCATATAAGTACTTTGCTGTAAGATTCCAATGCACCAAATAAGGCAAGGTAGATGCCTTACAGATGCCATCTCCAGATCTTGTGAAAGTGTTGCCTGAGGAAGGCGCAGAGTGGAGATGGCATCTAGGTACTTTGAGGAACTGTAAGCCATACAAGAGGGAAGGTGTAACACAATACCTAGGCAAGCATATCCTCTTGATCTATCTTGCTCTGTTTTCCTATTCTTTTCTCTTTTACCCTTTAGCTATCCTTGGCATGAGAAACGATATTCGACTGTCTCAACTTTCATCTTCGCTCTCTCCTCCCCTTGCATGTAACGTATGTCCTATCTGCCTTGCCTTAGGCGAGGAAAGAAAACTAAGGATCTAAATCCTAAGGGATAAAAAGATTTAGACAATATAGCCTAAGCTTAGGGGGCTCTTTACTAAGTTTATTTCGACACCCTCTTCTAAAGTCTTATATGTTCTTGCTTCCCGAGTCCTATATAGCTGTAATTGCAGTATCATCGAAATCCTGGCTTCCACTGAGTCTTCTATAACAGTCACTTCAAATAAAAGTTTTAGCCTCTGAACAACAATATGAATCTCAAATCTTGATTGAAGGTACAGCTATAAATCAAATGCTCATAAATTTCCACTTATATCCGACCTGCTTCCTCAGAATTCCGTGAACATTAATCGTCATTGAGGTATCTCGCACGTGTAATAAGCAACATTGCCAAGTAAGAAACAGCCTAGACCATAACGCCTCAAAAATCCCTCAGTTATCCAAATCCTTCTTCCCAAAACCATGCCCAGATTGGTTACCTAGTTCCAAGTTGAAGGTCCAATAAACGAGCCCTTTGGAACTGTCTTCGACACCGCCGTGGTCTTCCAGTCCATCGTCTCCAACGCGCCGTAGTTACCCCACCAATTGGGGGGAGAAGCGCTCGTCAGGTACAAGGTGAAGAAAATCACCATTGTTGACATGATGAGACCACAGTCCAGTGCCGCCGAAGTGACGTAGTTGTACTGGAGCCACCAGCCCGTGTATCTTCTCTTCACAAAGCGGTTGAAGAAAGCACCGACCATGCCCCAGCATAGGTAGATATATACAGAGGCTGGGGGCAACATACCAGCACCGCCGTAGATGAGAGGGGTACTGACATATCGCCAGATTGAACGAGGCCACTTGCGGGCCAGCAGCCATGTGATGATTGGTGTGACAGCACCAACCAGCCAGAACCACTGGAGTGATGAGTAGATTGAGCCATGACTGAAGATACGCGCTGGGCCAATGGCTCCCCAGATGACCGATGCAGTGTAGAAGACGCGACCGCCAGGGCAGGTATAGTTGTTGGGCTGGTCAATGGCACAAACGTCGGGAATGTGACCCAGTGCCCAGTTCATCACGCAAATCTGCACAATAGCCGACCAGATTGAAGCAACCAGTTGTGATGAAAACATGACCCTGGGAGGGACCTTCATGTAGTGGCCAAGTTTGAGATCCTGCGCAAAGTAAAGCGCTTGGCCCATGCAGATGTAGCCGTAATTCTTGAACATCATCATGGCCATAGGACGACCAGGAACCATGTAGCCAATGATGAACTCAGTCAGAACATTAAGACCAAGCTGGATATTGGTGATAGCCTGAACAACACCGATGGGGATCAACCACAGCACGGGAATAAGGAGGCAGATGAAGTACGCCCAGACAGGGAAGCCAGTTGGCCAACCAGCAATCACGCCAATGGAGATAGCAACCATAACGATGAAAAGAGCTAATGATTGTCAGTATCAAAAGACATTGGCTTTGTTAGAATGACGCCAAACTTACTCGCATACCACCAATCCTCCGCATCTCTGTACTTCTTCATCAGTCGCATGTGAACATCATCCTCCTGATTGCGGGCTAGCTTGAATTGCCTCCAGATCTCATGTCCATGGTAAAGCACAACATGAACAACAACTGCAGTAACGGCTGCAAAGGACAGGCCGTAAGAAAGAGCAAACTGTGTCGGTAGGAAGAGTGGCGAGTATTCCTTGTAGGCAGTTTCGTTGAACTGGAAGTTACTATCGAGGATCTTCGTAACATTGTAGATGGCGCCTGTGTTGTCGTAGGACTCGGATGACTGGACTGGGAAGTAGTCCGCATACCAGGTACCTGTAAAGTGTATGCCCATTGAAATGCAGATGAAGAAAACGATGGTGCCCAGGAGAACGTTCGCGATGGCGTGGAAAGGAGGGATAAGAGGGGACTGTAGGTAACCGCTGTACACTGTCCAATCGAAGGATGTAGGCATCAAGCCATAGCCGGTCATGCCACCAAAGATCTTGTTGACTGTGACGTTGTGGGGTGCAAGCCAGCAAACCCAGGTGAAATAAGAAAGACCTTTGAAGATCCAACCTGGGAACCAGTACCAAACAAAACCTCCAGCTCCGACGATTAAGAACCATCTATATCGTCCCATCTTCCATCCATTGGTCTTGGTAGGGTCCGAGCCGGAGTGATCGTGAAGCGTGTAGAACAAGGCACAATTGACCAAGTCAGTAGGCCAGATCATAGCAGCCGGCCACACCAGAAAGCGACGGGCAAGTCCAGCCAATCCATATCCAGTGCATAGAGTCGTAATGCCGAATAGGATCTGGAAAGCCCAGCCAAACTTTTGGCCATAGAAGATTTGCTGTGCGAGGAGTACATCAGTTGCGTAGAGAACACCGCCACCGTAGGCCGCCTATCTGAGTTAGTGATGCTTATGAGGAAGAGGAAAACTGTGCGTACATTGGACATGGCGACAATCACTACATGTTCCTTGTAGTTGAATTTACCGGGCTTGAGATTGAATTTGAGACCAAACAGCGTCCATTCTCGATCAGGCATGATCAAGTCCCAGCCAAGACCAAACGGATAAGCGACAAGCTGGACTACATAGGTAGTGACTGTGACACTGGGGTTTCGCAGCGAGAAGAGCATATTCACACCAGAGCCGATTGTGCAAAGAATCAACCCGATAGTCCAGGCACGGATGGTGTTGGCAGGGACATCAACATCATAGTTTCGGACGACAGATCGGACTTCGGGATAGGGGCTGTTGTCCTCCATGAGCGCGTGCTCAATCTCAATCCCCTTCTCGGCATTTCCAGTCGCGATAGCGGCGTCGACATCTGTGAGGTCGTCGATGGGCAGATTGGGATCGAACTTGTGAGATTTCTCGAACTGCTGTAGATTCTCGAGGTAATCACGACCGGAAGCGGAGACGGTCTCGAGAGGGCCGGGGATTGGAATAATATCCTCGGCCTCGTGCCGTTTGCGAAAGAGAGACGGCACCATGATAATTGATACCCTTTGCTCGAGCAATGGATTGTTTCTGCGACAGCGAACCGACGTCGACGCGTGGTTTGAAGCCCGCTATGAAAGCGACGACAACGGCCTTTGGTCTTGTAGTATTGAGAGACGATGATGAATCGAAGGAGAAAGCCGACAGCGGCTGCTGCTTTGCAAATGTGGTTATACAGACGGCCTGAGACCAGGACGGGGGGGGATCTCAGCCCCAAGAACCAGGAGGGCCTAAGACTGAGGAGAAGTGTTGCTCCCCGCGAATCGCACCTTGACACCACTCAATGCTGTACTCTGGGTCTGGGAACAGCCATAAAAACCCGGTGCTAGACGGTCTTGGCTATAGTTCTCATGTTGGTGCAATGCTATCGCGGGCGACGGCACAATTGGATCTAGACCACCTTCTTAATGAGGCATGGGCTCGGGCTAAACCTTGTCGACTGCAGACTTCTATGGCTCCTGTGGTTCCTCAGTCTGAAAATTCGGACCTTTTGTTGGAAAAAGCAGCATGTTTTAATTTGTTGGTATTCTTGTTCGATTCTTTCGAGGCGGCAATGTGTAGAGTCGCCAGGTGTTTTAAAATGTTCCAGCGATAGCATGTAGTTCGGCTCCTCTCGACTTCGGCGAGGGTTTCCTATCGCAACGGCAGCCCAGCACGCCTAGGGCGCCTAGTTTGTCCTAGATGTCACATCAGGCATTGGCACGCCATCGTGTTATCTTACTCACCTAATGAACACAGGCCCTGAGGGCGTTCAAGCCTTCGGAGCGCTGCTTATCTTCAGCCTGTCCGGGGTTAGCCTCGGCCCACAAGATAACCATGATGTACGTGAGAATACGTCGACTGGTATGTGCGTGTTTCAACGCCCAGCCTGGCACTTTTGTCAACATAAACGGCTTGACCGGTTGTCAATCATGCTGAGAACGTCGAACGATGGGCAATTTCTTCCCTATCGTTGATCGATTCAGGGTCTAACCAAACTTCAATTCCCTCCTGAACCATGATGCCGGGTTCACGGTCCTAGAGCCAGAATCCTTCTGGAATCTCGAGGCCTGAAGGTTGGTGGAAACTACCGGGCATGGATCATTCCAGGACTTGTGCTCGTGTTGTCCTTTCAACTTGCTCAGCAGATACAGCATGACGAAAAGTCCAATCTTTGACTTGATTGTCCCACCGAGTTGACCTGGAATTCCGTCTCTTGCAAAAGGTCCTTTGTGAGGGCAAATATGGTTCCATTTACCTCTGATCAGCCTCCATCACGTGGCGAACTTTTGTTAACTTCTGCTCGGCTCCCATCCACTGCAACCAGAAGTGATGGAACCTTTGATCAGACCACTAAAAGCTCTCGAAATCTCTGCCGAAAATTTCCAACTCAAGGTTCATCATAGCCAACAAAAACTAGGAGGTGGTTTTGGGCAAACGAAAGAGAATTTGAGGCCTTTTGTTCGCCAAAAGATATATTACATGCTGGTATGAACATGGCGATGTGTGCTCCGTAAAGCCCCACTGGATTCAACCACACCTAAAGTTCAGATGTTTTCTTCTTCCGTCAACAATCACAACGCTATCAACAAATGTGCCTAAAGACAATTACCGAGAAACATGTAGGTGCTCATCTGAGATGCTTGTTGTATCAGGTACACCAGCCATTTTGTCATCTTGTCATATCGTACACCTTGCCAACAGCCATTATAGTGGAAGGGAGTATTGTATCACAACAAATTATTTTCAGCGAGTCACAAGTGCAAACATATAGACTTTCAAGTCATTTCAGGTTCCATGTTCGAACGTATATAGTATGAACTACGACGTCTTACCTTGGAAGCCAGTCATCACTAATCATTGCCAAATACCTGATGGAAATACAAAATGAACAATCTTGTTCTCCGTTGCTTGTGCATCACGGCTTCACATCAAATACGAACATTCCACGTTGTGTCAACAATAACCGTAGCGATACGTGCTTCGTTTCCCGTTAGCATTAACTCCTTCGAATTACACATATTCTCATAACATATATGTGTTTGATTCATATAGTTTTAGTGTGTGCAAGCCAACTCCTACAGATGACGCACTGCTGCTGCCTACTAACTAGGCATCTTCATTTCCATATTCACAACAGTGGAGGTTATCGTTTTCTTCCACGCCAGCCAACTCTACTTAGCTTTTTTATAAGTTAAGATAACCTCACGGAAGCAATCGCGGGGTAGACATCTGGCAAGGTGCATCTAAACTCGTCACTCCCAAAACGTCCGGCATCATGGCAACAACACCAGGAGTTTCCTTCAGAAAGGATGGTATGAAGACATTTATTCCACTCGAAAATAATCCAGAAGTTTTCACAAAACTCATTCATGACCTGGGCATCCGAGAAGCTCGGCTTTTACGATGCCTACAGCATTGACGAGCCTGACCTACTTGCCATGATTCCTCGTCCAGTTCATGCTCTAGTCTTCATTACTCCTACACCTATGTAGACGCGCGTTCGTGAGAGCGATCCAGGTTCAAAGGATCTGAGCTACGATGGCTCTGGTCCAGACGAGCCAGTCGTGTGGTACAAACAAACTATAGGTCACGCTTGCGGGCTCATTGCTCTCCTTCACAGCGTGAGCAACGGCACAGCCAAGAGCTTCATCAGAACAGACTCGATCCTCGATAAGATCCTTAAGGAAACACAAGATCTCAAGCCTCTCCAACGCGCCAATTATCTCTACAACTCGATAGATTTGGAGAAGGCTCACATGGCTGCTGCTGTGAAGGGCGACACTATAGCCCCTGCCAGCGAAGAGCCTAGCGGATATCATTTTATCAGCTTTGTTAAGGGTCAAGATGGTCATTTATACGACCTTGAAGGAGGCTGGGGAGGCCCGGTTGATCGTGGCACATTGGACGAAGGTGATTATCTTCTCAGCAACGAGGCATTGGAAGTTACTGCCAGAAGATTTACCAAAGCTGCTGAGGGGAACCTTGAGTTCAGTATCATCGCACTGGCAACTGTTCCAGATGGAACCTGAATACAGATCCCTGGAAACCAACTGGTCACAAGAAAGCAATGATATCAATACTTCACACCGGGTTTTCTCCTGTACGGTGGGTGTTTCCTATGTGCCTCTCCTGGAGCATCAGTTGATCTGATTGGGTCTTCTCTGTAACACCCAGATACTTCCAAATCTGCCTAGTACATATTGGAAGTTTCTCGGGGTTGTTTATCTGGCCTTTAGTGCTAAACATTTCACGACAGCCGTTGTGCAATAGAGCGAGTTGCTGCTTTCACAGCTTAAATCTATTACCCCAGTCAGATGTTTAGGTTCATCTGCCTGTTGTGACAGTTTCTTACATCTTCTTAGGTTTCAATGAGATGCTGGCGTACCCGTAGTGTGTATCATTCACGCCAGACAGTAACTCGTGAGGTGGACTAACCACAGGAGGCGTTCAGACGGTACATAATTAGATTGTGTGTATCCAGCAGCCCGTTTTTCACTGTCCTTGGAAGGTTTGCGTCCGACACTTGACTCGAAGCTCCTCAGGGTTATGGTAGTGGTTCAATGTTAAAGGCTGGGGTGAACCCATTGTATTTCATGGTGTCAAGTACCTGCTTTGATTGAGGGGATATTCGCTGCGCCTGATACTGCCCAGACTGGAAGGCTAAGTGCCTATTTCCACCTAGCTAAACCAGATATCGCTGGGACCAGATCACAGCCTTCCTCATGCTTTGGATACAAGTTCAGGGGAGTTGGTTTATCCTTCACTCCAGCAATTATTATGATGTGACTTGTGAGGACGTTGTTCAACCTTCAATATACCTAGATAGTCAAGAAGGGGTCTCATGCGAAGACCGTGGAGACTTTAGACTTGGACTCAATGCTGATTAAAAGGCACTCTGCGCCAACATTGTGTACTCTTTGCTCCTCGACTTTAAAAACACTCATCCTGGAGTTCTCGGCTCTTAGAGACGAAGATCTGCCTCGGAGACAATCTTCGGCCATGATTGAGTGAGTCCCTTGCTGCCTGGTTTTCGCTCGTCTTGCGATGGGGTTTCGGGATTTCGACATTTTATTATCTGTGTTCGTCTATTGACTTCGTCGTCGAATCTATGCATGAGTGTCCCAATCAGCTTGTGAGCAACCATATCTTGAATATCGTGGTCCTAACAGCAACTACTTTCTCTATCTTGGCTGCTTTTACACTCCCAGTGGGAAATTTGGTAAGGATGGCGCAATCTGCGACGAGTTTTCGGAACGCAGCAGCACACCTGTTACATATATTATCGGGCATGCAAGTAGCCGGTCGACAGATTATGAATCACTCGCACGAGGGCCTTCAAACCTCCGAGTTCTGTCTTTTCTGTCCTACAGTAATGTTCTAGTACGTTCTCTAATTGTTCTTATCTTGCCGGTGCCTATTCTGTTACTCAGATACAGCATGATATCCATGTCTCATTGGTTGAATCACCAATAAGTGTAGCAATCCAAGCACAACAGGTGACTTGCTAATACAGACTAAGTTATTGTCACTCATGTTTTTATTTTAACTTGTCGTGGAGGATCAGAGTTAACTTGTTTATGACTCGATTTGCTATCCCAATAGACTATTCGCAGGACAGTGCTGCCTCTAGCCCGGATAGTCTCGTAGAAGGACGAGTGAGGCTCTTTGTTGGAATTGGAGACAATGTCTCAGCCTTCAGTTACTAGCATTACTCATTCGACTAGTTACGATAAGCTTGGGGGTGTAAAGAATAGCCATGGGCTCTAATGAGGGCTTGCAGGAGGTCTGGCACTAGACCGAGCGACCAAAATTGCAGTAAACAACCTGGTGATTCAGCTGGGAAATGGAATATCCACATGCAAGGCTTGGAGATAAAGACTTGCTCTAATGATAATGCAGTGTACCACATAGGTGCTATGTAGTCTACATGTATTATATAGGTACATGCGAAGGTTAAAAGGTGGATGGCAGTATGTTCTTATGAGCTGCGCTTACCCTGCAGGCAACTACTTCTGGAGGACTGGCACATAAGCTGAGGTACACACACCAGACCTTACTTATATGGGGTTTATCGTACCTTACGGAGTATGCAAAAGCGATGTCTATGGTTGGATGTCGGATTCGACACGGCATTCACCTAGTAGTGTTACTTAAGGTAGGCTGCAGGTTGGGCCATCTGTACATATGCGGGAGCATAACCAAATATCACATCATTTACCATGCACAGCGTCGGTTTACGGTGAGCATGCACCAGCAGAGTGCATAGTTTTGTGACTCGTCGAGGATTTACATATATGCTGTTCACCTTGGAATAGGAGTCGTGATTCTCAATGGTCCCAACAGTCGTCGATATTAACACACCTCATCAAACTGTTTGTCCCGCTCGGGTGCTTTAATTAGACATAAGGGCATGCCACAGCCAGATCCATCCCGGCGAATGATACGTAGATACAGATGCATACATAATTAAGTGATTAGCAGCAGAGCAGATAGCCACATCTTAGCGTGACGATGTCTTGACAGCGGGATCACGGACAGCACAGGAGAATATGCGAAATGCTGGAAATCCCATGTCGACCGGTCTGTTGATGCCCCCTGCGATGTCAAATTTAGCACACGCCCCATGTTCCTTAGCAACTGGGTCTCTCCATCCACGGCACAACGTTAACCAGGATGATATGTTTGACTTGACGAGATAGACCAAGAAGTACTCGACACTGTTCAGCCTTGCGCGCTTGTTCGGATAACCTAGATGCCGAGGACACACTATCGGAGTAAAACGCCCGTGGAACTGTAGTGAGCACGATCTCTGCAAGTGAGCATAAGGCTATTGTCGAAGATGGATAAAAGGAGTGACAGCCAATGAGCAGCAGAGTATCCAACAGTATCCAAGAGAGTTGCCCTTACAGCATCCAGATTTAAGCGATGACTAGCCACCTAATGGAAGCGAGGATGGCCACCAGGAAAAGAATTACTGGGTTGACGGAAATAATACATGCATCGTACGGAGTACCGTGACGCCGTCGCTCTGAACCTAGTAGCTTCCATCAACCTTCAGGAAGACTTGTGAAATAAGGAGCTGCGGCAGACGATCCAACTGGAGACGAGAGAACGCTTTTCTACAGGGATCACCTTGGCTTTGATCTCGCCAAGCCAGTTGTATGTGGAAGCGAACCCGAAAGGATAGGTGGATGGATCCATTACCACGAATAATTAAAGGGAGAGCCTGGGAGACTTTCGTTCATTCCTCTCGTGGCGGGCGAGATTAGGCACAGAAGCAACAAGCTTCCCCAAATCTTTAGCACAATGCCAAGTATCGGTGTGTATTCAATATTGTTCAATGGCGCTCTGTAGTCTGCATATCGTCAGCTCATCAAGAGTTTTTTGTTCGCTGCACGTCTCAATACATCCAATAGCTGGCGCCGGTAGCCGGCAACAACAACTTGCCAGGTAAGCCCGGCAGATCGACGATGAGGTTAGAGGAGAATAACATGACTGGTCGACTTGCAGCGGATCAAGCAAAATCACTAAGGTGACTAGCTCGAACGGTCTATCCCGGGGCATAGAAGCGTATTTGAAGGGTAGCCTCATTCGGCTCAGCGCTGAGCCTCGTCACTAAAATAGGAGTGGCTTCGTGGCGCGCACGTTGAGAAACCGTCGACTACTCGGTCTATACCCCTGACCCTGGCCTCCTTAGCAGGCCAAAAACCACAAACTCGTCCCATGTCCATTTCACCGTCTTGCCAAAAGGGCTCGAAAGTCTGGCTCGTTTCGGCATTACGTCATCGATTATGTAGTCGCGGTAAAGAAACGCCGGGCCATCCGGAGTGTTAGTTTATGGATCGAAACCTCTTGTTCCTGAATAGAGACATTTCTGGCCTAGGCAGTTGGAACACTTCCTTTTAGCGCCAGAAAGAAATGATATGGGAGATCATCAAGAAAAGCTTGTTCACTCTGTGTCAGTATGTACGTGTTAATACTCAGACCACACTCGGCGACACGTACTACTAATCCTCAGTGGACGGTGACGGAATGTGGGTGTTCATTTCTGCAAGGTACGGCGCGACAAGACAGGGTATGTGTTTCCAGGACCCACGATCGATCTAGGTAGGGAGTTGGCAGCAGGTACCTTTCAGGTACTGTTTCTTTCGACGGCATACCTACTAAGTTACTAATAAGGGAGGGAACTCTGAAAGTCCGCACTTCGATGTTAGCCTCAGAGATTGTTGAGCCAGAGAAAGTCTTACAAGCTCCATCAGCAACTTTGGTCGCCAAGACAGATGAGGACTAGGACTAACCAGTTTCTGCCAAGTAGCGGGCTGCTATCCAGCTTGGCACTGCGGGAAGACAAGTTTAACCCCTGATGGCCCTGGCAATTGAGCCATGGCGACGGAGAACACGCGTATCAAGGTCACTGCTCCGTGGGATGGGATTTGTAACTGAAGTTATTTTTGCTTGGAGATGGAACAACTCCATCCCATTTCCGGCATAGAGTTTGAGGCGACGCCGATATGGTAAGACAGGTTCTTCAATTCTGCATTATCTAGTTTGTATGGCTGCATGTCGAACTACCTAGAAAGACAGTATCCTAAAATCCTTTGCAGGACTTCAACTGAGGTATGGAGGAGGGTATTTGATACATATCATATTTTGACGAAAGGATGGGATTTACCTGATTGAAAGTTATCATGTACAGATGTCCAGTAGCCCACTAACCAAATCAAGCAATGGCCGTTGAAACGAAGCACATACAATTCATCATTGACTGGCATGAGGTTGGCTTGTTTTAAACTCATTGGAGCTAGGAAAGCATTCCCACAGCACAGACATTCAATGTTTCGAAACCCACATCCAATCTACAAGTCAAAGACTTTCCTACGTCGATTTTGTTAAAATATCACATGTATTTTCAACAAGTCTACTCTTTGGATCGGTGTATAGCAAAACCAATTGTTGGCTTCTCATTGTGTGAGATACAAGGAAGACAGCACATGGAAACGGAGGACTTGAAATTCCCGGTTGGTGGAAGGGTTTATTAGCGATGGGAACTGACCCATTGAACTTATCCACTTGATTATACATACAGTACTTGGCTCCTCTGGGGCGCAGCATTTGGGATTCGTACATCGTGTTGTGTGATGCTACTTTACGTGAAGGTCACATCCTGTTGTTTTGTTGGCAGCTCAGCAGGGTCGCCCTGCACTCTGACTGAGAGGGGTTTATCTTTGCATGTGCTTGCTTGTCTTGATATTAACTTTGGTGAACCGTGGGCTAGTCAATATGTACGATGTCTAAACCGCCGGATACACTAGGGTTTTCTAGGCATGATGAGTTCTTAATGCAGCCACCCATGTCGAGCAATTGTTTGATTACCATCCAACTCAAGAGTTTTCTGGTGAGCTAAGTGAGCCTTGTGTCGTACTGCAGCCGTCGTTGGCTGTCCAACTACATAGTATATAGGTAGTAGACTGATATTATAGATCATGCCATGTGTGGTCTGCGCAGTTTACGGCCAACTCTCCTAGAAAGCTTGCACGAGACTGGAGCTAGGAGGTCTATCGAGGCCCCAAACCTGGTATCTGCATATTCGGTTCATCATCAAACCTAATTACAGGTCACCAACATCAATTTACCTGTTGTCGCCACGTTGGATGGTCTGCTCCAATATCAGCGCAACCCCGTGCCGCACGACGCGGATGTTGGGATGGGTGATGCTGTAGGGATCATGATAAGGAATTTGGACAACGGACGGCTATGGAGGGTGAAAGACAAGGGCAAAGTCGGGAAGATTTGGGTTTGGATGGATTGAGGGTAATCGAGTTAGGGTCCCATCTATTCGTACTAACCAAGCAATTGTTGGTGACTGAGCTCTCGCTTCTGGGGTTTGCTTCGTATTCATTTGGCTGTGCGTGATTGATTCCCCTCGTTTACTTCTCCCTTGACTGAACAGACATTTCTCCTCTTCACCCTCTCTCTCTCTCTCTCTCTCTCTCTCTCTCTCTCTCTCTTTTTGAACATAGTAGATTCTGGTTTGCTGCATCAACAACCAACCGCAGTCGACGTGAGATTCGGTCTTTTTCTTTTTTAATCTTTCGGGTTGTGTGGCGTCTGGGGAACATTTGAACACCCAAGCTGAAAAGAAAGCGAGAGCGGAGACCAGACGACAGGCAACGACAAAGCGAGCTACCTACTCCGACCAAGAGAGAATAAATGCGAAACGCAACGATCGAACGGAGACCTAGCGACGAATAAGACCGATGTTTACAACAAGCAACATCCAGGAATAATTCTCAAACCCTGGGGCATTGGATCCTAAACTATTAGGAAATTTCGATGTTTGGCCCAAGTGTTTGCTTCTGGTCGAACGAAAACAAAACCCACAACAAGACACTTGAATTGAGTTCTTTGGATCTTTAGCGGCGGATCCTTTGATACCTGTCTACGGAGCACTTTCAACGGTATTCCGGCAGTCACTTCTACAATCAATCATCAGCCGGGCTCGCTCTCTACAAGTTCGGACTACCTTACGGAGGACGATTTTAATTCAACCTTAAGCTTGCGCGTATTTTCCTCGTGGCATTGGGTCCTCATCCGGTCGCTCCGCACCGATCCTCGTTAGCTCCAGCAACGTATCTAGAAACGAAGGTCTTCCGAGTCCCCCGTCGTCGTCACCATTCGTCACTGCTGCCACACCACTGGCCGACCGGCCTATCATTGAGTTGGGAATAATATTTTTTTTTGTGAGGGACATAAGAGAAACAGAACAGTGAGTTGATTTTTGCTGTTGTTGTGAAATGCTTGGCCTGAAGCCTTATGCGTTACTGCCCTGGTTCACCAATTGAGTTTCATAGAGCAAGTGGACAGTCTCTGCTTCATCATGACTTCAAAGCCTTCTTCCATCCATCCCTTCATCACACGCCCCTCTTTCTAGCCGTCTCTGCCTATTCCCCAACCTGTTTGCCATTGGCATTTTTTTTTTCTTCCCTGCGCACAGCAGAATCAAATACGGGGTTTTGCATTTTTTGGGGCGGCATTCCGTTTCCTCGCATTGCATTGCATCTCATCACACACGCACATGTCTGCCATGTAATTTGAGCCTCCCAACCACTGGCAGGCTGCAGCTCATGATATCGTTCTCTTCATTCAAACTAGGTACTTACAGTCGGACTGTGCCACTCCCGCATATCGTATGTACATGCCGCCGCCTCCGGCCGGGGTCCCCCCTTGTCTTATTTTCCTTGTATCTAAGCCTCTCTTTCACATACCTCCTTGCTACATACGCACTTTGTTGCTTGCTTTGCTCGCTGTTTCGCTGGCCACTTGCGAAGCCCGGGCCCCTTGGTTCTTGACTCGGCCTATCTTTACTGGTCTCTTGTCCACTCGCATCTTCTCTTTCTCCCACACGCCTCCTCTCACTTTCCTCATGTCAAAATTGTCTAGCCTCTCCAGAACATCTTGAACACCCCGGTCCCCAGAGAGATTACAGTGGTTGTCTCTGCCAAGTACACTCCAGGTAGGCACTGCACTACTTGAGTTTTCTCTCTCGGCGGCGCCTTACCCCCCTGCCACCTCAATTCAAATCGAGGCCCAATCGTTCACGGGCCATATCATCAATTACAGGCGAAATACACAACACACCAAAGACCAAGCGACCCTCTCTTTCATTAATCCCAAGCTGATTAATTTAGCCAAGGCAACGCAGCCCAATACAGTACAGCACAGCTGTAAGCCTAGTTGATCGCAAAAAGGGACAATCGGGTTCCCGCCGTACTCGTACCGATAAACCCTCCTAGAGCCAAGTCCGCGCTGCTTCTTCCGCGCCCGCTGTGAGATTTCTAAGCTGGAACAAGGGCCCAATTCTTGTTGCGGCTTCTCAGCTCAGCCCACTCTCGCTCCTACAGTCCGTCCGACTACAATCCCCAGACAATCTCCCACACCCCGTTTGGTGCACCGTCCACCGAGGCCATCTCAGCTCTCGTCCCACCCACTACTGGCCGCTTGTAGATTTCTTGCTCCTTCATTGCCTATCGACAGTTGACGCACGAGACGCCGCTGTGTTTCCCCCTGGTACGCCATCCTGCCGCATACGCCACGATTTAGGCCCTGTCGGTCGTTGATTCTACGGCTGGTTGTCACTATCACTGTCGTCTTCTCGCCCGCCGACGCCTCGCTGGCCTCGTTCCCATTCGATAGCTTCCTTCTCCCGAGCGCTATATGCACAATTGAGCTGCGCTATCGTCTTTGATCCTCGTCACCCGCATCGCTACTCGCAATAAACGGCAATAAACGGCAATCATCGTCAGTTTGAGCGTACCCTTGCTTAGACAGGTACTTCCATCAGTCCCGATCTTGTTGTGTTGTGGTACCCAATATACGCCCCAAGGCTACGGGTCCGTCGTTAGAAACCGCTCCGCTACACCCTCAGACTGGACCAGCCACTATTCCACATTAGGCCCGCCAGACATTATGGCGCCTGTATCGCCCCGGCTCAAGATTCTATCAGGTTTGTCGTCTCTTCTCTTACAATTCTCCCTCCATACCTAGGGTTAGTTCACGCAGAAACCAGAAGTGGACGGTCGCGTCATTTCAGATCAACTGGTCCCTTCTCATCCCTTCATCAGTTGACAATCTCTCAAAATATTTTCTGTCTCTTGTCTACCTTGCACTCGTTTGTCTTGAAATCTCACGTCAACCGTCAGGACGGTTGCTCGTGCAGCGTCCCACTCTTGTCGCTCATCATGGCCAACAGTGAGCTAATGTCAGTCTGTTCAGTGGGAGGCAATCCCGTCTCGGCGTTCCTATCATGGAGGCTCCAGGCCACCAACGCGTGTGATGTGACGCTCGTTTGGAAGTCTGGTTACGAGCATGTGGCACAATACGGTATCTCGTTCAAGTATGTGAACCAATGCGCTATGACTACAACAATATGCTGATTGTCAATCAAGATCCCCAATATTTGGTAACGAGAGATTCAAGCCTCGACATGGTACAGTTCAACAAACCCCTTGCTTTCGTCCAGCATACTGAGATAACATTTTTAGTTGTTCGAAATCCCGAGGATGCCGCCAGCGCTCGAGACGGCCCATTCGATTATGTCGTACTCTGCGTCAAGGCGTTACCCGATATCTACGATCTCGCCTCAGTCATTGACTCGGTCGTGACCCCCCAGCATACATGCATCATCGTCAACACAACACATACTCTCGGAGTCGAAGCTGCTTTGGAGGAGCGATTTCCTACCAATGTGGTCCTATCACTTGTTTCAGGTGCTGAGCTCACACAACTCGGTCAGAGTGAATTTGAACATAAGGGCCCAGCAGATATCTGGATTGGTCCTGCCAATAACCCGAACAATATCCCACAAACCATCCAGGAGGACATGGCACAGGCCTTGGCCATGACACTTAGTTCTGGCCAAGTGGAATGCAAAGTCTCGCCAAATATCCGCCAGCAGCAATACGAGAGAGTGATAGGGTTTGTCTTTCATCTAACCGCTTTGAAACTCAACTAACTGACGTTGCAGTCCTATTGCGTTCCATCCGATTAGCGTTATCTTCGAGACTCCCAACCATGCCTCGCTCCTGGAAAAGGTTGGCGTTAGGGACATGGTATCCGAGGTCATTGACGAGCTGCTTCGTCTAGCTGATGCTAATGGATGCAAATTTGATCCCGATTTCAAGCAGAAGACGATCGATGAGATGTCCAAAGCTTCCGGAGAGAGCATAATGTGGCAGGATTACGTTGCTCGAAGACCTATGGAGGTTGAGACGTACCTAGGATCGCCCGTAAAACTGGCTAGAGACTCGAATATTCCCCTTCCTCGTATCGAGACACTTTACTCGATTCTTCATAACCTTAACCTGGTCAACCGCAGTAGACCCAAACCTGGCGATCCGAACGCGAATAGCATACCACCCGCCTCCCCCTCCGCGGCAGCTGTGCCTCGAATGCCTTCACAAAACAGCCATCGACCCATGATGAACGGTATGCCCAACGGAAATGGTATGCCCCCTCGCCAGCCCAGACCTCGGAACTCTTCCAACTTCAGCCAAGGCGGTATGCGCCGTGGACCGCCCAATGGTTATGGTCGACCTCCTCCGATGAACGGTTCTGGATCTCGTCAACCTTCAAGGAGAGGCTCGTTAGAGGAGACCAACCTGGAAGAGTTCTCTCATCTCGTTCTTTATGACGATATTCCCGAAGGTTCCGAGCCATCCGTCAGCGGTGACCCAGCAGACATTAACCTCAGAGAACGAGAGTTGGCTTTACGGCAGCGTGAAATGGCAATTCGTGAACAAGAGATCCGAATGCGCCGTGGACCGCCACCTGGCCCCCCTGGAGGCCCTGGCCCTCGTCGTGGCCCCCATCCTATGCGCAACAGCAAGCAGGTGTTCGACGAAGACGATGATGACGACGACGATTACTTTGACCCTACTGCCAACCCTGGTCCTCCGCTGATCGATCCAGACAACTTCGATATGATGAGCGTCACGTCGAGAAAGAATCGAAAGGCTCCAGGACCAAGCCCTAGCCAGTTTCGCCGTAATCCTGATGACATGCCGCCTCCTACACGAGGCGGCCGGTTCAGACCCAACTTCGGCCGCAACCGATCTTCCCAAGTTGGTCACAGCTCCATGACTTCTGAAAACATCCTGGAGGACCCCCTCATGAGCTGCTCCTCGGATCGTTATGGATCCGTTGACCGTGGAGCAATGAACGCAGGCTCTCGAGCAAACTCACTAACAGCATCAAGGCTTGACGAGATGCAGTACGGCCCAGGTCCGGGTGGACCTCCCGGGATGAATGGTGCCTATCCCCGGCGTGCCAGTCAGTCTCCCGGGAATCCTTATACTCCATCTATGCGAGGCGGTAGCCGACGGGGATCGCCTCCGGGTGGTTACGGTCCAGGCCCGGGCATGAATGGCCGACCATCACCCCCGGATGGTGTTCGCCAACCTGTCCCTCGTCACCCACCTGGTCATGGTAACTCAGTAGCACCACAGCAAGTTGAACAACATATTGGGGTGAGCGCCCTCCACCAAACTAAGCCTAGGAATGTTCGCAGTCTGACGGGTAGTGCGAGCGCCAGCGCGGGCAGTGGTGAATTTGATTCCGAACAGTCTGCAAACAGCAGCCAAGGCAGCTTGCCTCCACGACCGCCAATCGGTGTGCGTTAGGACGCTCTACACGGCGATAATATTCAACGGAGTGCCTAGGACATCAGGTTCCAACACATGGTTCCAATTCATGACGTCTGTCCAGCAAGGCTCTGATATTCGTGTTTTTGCAGTTCCGGAGTTCCGGTCATGCTTTCTGTATCGCTTAAACGGGATCATTTATTTGTCCCGTCGCGAAACCAGGTTGAGGCCATGTGTACTACATCTATGCATCTGGCTTGAACAACTATACGACATCCCTCGACGAGGACGGCCCTATTTCATTTTGTTTTTATTATACGCCCGAGTTCCATTGAAAACACGAAACGACACGACAAAAGTCACAGTCACTTTGGACTATTCTCAGACACGACGTCTTTTTAATTATTCCTATCGACACAATCCGTACATACATTGAACAACCAAACAGAAGTAGTCTATCCTTGGTAATAATGCATTGGAATTGGGGAAGATACACTGTTGCCTTTTAGCATATAATCGGCTCTCAGTTATTCAAGGCTCTGTTCATGAGGCGCCCGAGTCTTGGTTCTGCTTTGACATATTGGGACAGCCTCGCGCAAGGAAGAGAATTTCGGAGAACACTAAGCCCGCCTTACAGAAGACAGGTTGGGACTGAATAATGAATGTGCTTGTGGAAAAACGAGGAAGTGGGTGGGTTAGGATCAAAGGCATTGCACCAGCTGAGAGCAAGTCTTTGTTTTCCTTTGATTGTTGAAGCGCCCTCCAGAAGTTTGCGCGGACATGTCACGAAAGGTCAAATGGACTTGGCAAATGAGGAGGGATCATGATAGGCATTGTTTTTCTTGGCGGGTTCACATAATCAAATTAGACTACGGATGGTTGTTTCTTCTTCTGGTTAAATCTGTTCATCGCGAGACGTTGTGGAATGTGAATAGGAAAGCCATCCACGGCATTGGGAACATTCCTATTGGAAACATATATAGATACGAAATAGTAGTATGGAACAGAAAAGTGATGAAATGAGCCAAAGATTTCTGTGCCACATTTGAGAAGCCATTGATATCAGAAGCTGAATTATCTATCTACCTGAAGGACAAGCCAAAAGCAGCCTGATCGTAAAGAATACACATTGCCCAAATTCTCTTAGCATCCGACAGAGAGCCACTTCACTACTGTATACCTCAACTCAATATGCTAACAACAGCGTGGTCATCAGAGCTGAGAAAACAGCCACAGGTACATAGCCAGTTGTTCTTGTGCCATCATTAGGATCCTCACTACCTCCAGTGATGTTCCTGGTGCGCAGGCACAACAGCGAAGGCTGTAAAACATCGTCCAGGCTATATGTGTCGGGGTCACGACGGCCCCAGTTGATCATTACAGTCCAAACACCACGCACAGCATAGTCATAAGCATCCTCCTGGGTCATTGCACCGTATTTCCCAGCCGTTTGTGGGCGTTGGCTGATCAAGGTCTTTCCGCTTCTAAGTTGACTCAGATTAGCCCCAGCTACATCGCGGGTCAGTGTCCTTTTGCGCGAACCAGTTGTGAAGCTATACTTACGAACTGCGCCATAAGTTGGGCCGTAGTCTTTGTAATACTTCTCACATTTAACTGGCATCTGCGGCAGCATTGCGCAGTCCTCGCCGTTCCAGTAGTATCCAGCTGCTTCTGTGTTCAGGGCGTCTAGGCAATCTTCGTCAAGGAACGAGCTGCAATCTCCATCGTCGTGTTGTGCATTGTCGGTTGCTTCATCCTTCAGGCGACTGGGTCCCCAGAAAGAAACACACACATGCCAGTCTGAAGAGTTCGTACGACTGCTATTCAACGCTGGAGCTCTCATTCCCTCTGGTGCTTGAACACTGATGTCAATGCCAGGATAAGGTGTATCGTCCCCAGGGTCGTCCGTAATATTGGCTACGCGAATGGTAGCTGTCCATCCGTTAATGGTTTTGTTTGGCGGGAATCTTTCCGATACATTATACGCCTCAAATCTATATGTTCCCGTTGCGTTGGGGTTCTCGAAAGCAGATTGCCATGCTTGCTCGCTCATGTTACCAGGGCTTCCACCTGTCCCGTATCGACCATCAAATGCGATGGCCGAGGAGGTCAAGGCCAAAATTCGGAGAGCTCCTTTCATATTCAAAGACAGGGCAAAGATGACACAACAAATCAAGTCTCAATTAAGCTTAAAATCAACTCAACCTCCATGTGTGGGGGGGGGCTTGATGTCTTGATATACCTAGATACATAGTATTTCGATCTACGCTTGTCTCCAGAAGGATTTATCTAGTCGACACTGAGCCTTGGCTACTCAATGTACTAATAGGCCAAGACTATGTACGCAACGGCTAGATCATCTGCCCGTTTAGTGCAGTTGGCAAACCACGATCCTCTGATCTACAGCCAATTCCAATTCCTTCGCGCCGTAGACAAGCTGCATTGACCAAGTTGTTGTCAGCAGTTATGACGTCGAAGGAACAAACCAAGTTGGATATTAAACCACTGGGAATACAGCTGGAAAGTACATGGGGCCTTTGTCGATCACAGTGCTCTTCCAGGCTGCTAGGCAGACATTATTCGCTCCTTGGTGTAAAAATCCCTGACTATTGTGAGCATTCAGTTGTCAGCCTAAAGCCAACAAGGATCTTCTGACGAAGATCAACAGGGCTGTAAGACACCCTTTACTTAGAGATAAATTTATGAGCGCAGTTGAAGAATGATTCAGTATTGACCCTCGGATACTGTAGGCAAGCTGTTGTATGAATGTTGAAACAGACTGCTTCATACATGTTCCTGAACCAATCAATGATTGTCAAATGCACGGGCCATTGTTCCACTAGTGCTGTGTGGATCATGTTGTAAACAAACCCCAGATCACGGCCTTTGCCCAGGTACCTTACCAACCTTGAGCACCTACAAGTATTCAGAGTCCAGAAGACTGCCTCGAATACACAAGCATACAACAAGAGAAGCCGTTGGGCCTTTTCTTACTCCCGAGTATTCTTTCTTCTGAATTCTGTGAGGCGGGCGATCCTTCACTTATAGGAGAGGGCATCTCGTCTTCACCATTTTGCAAGGAGATTCAAGGTTCGGGAGAAATTTTACCACATCACATCCAACAGAGCAATGGCGACGCGGAATGTGAGCGGTTCACAGGTGCGGCAGAGCATGGCCACTAGTGGAAGTGCTGTTAAGACACGCCAACTCGTAAGTTCCTTCAACCCTTTTCACATCTATGGTAGTTATCAATCGACTCTTTGACCGGGTGACTTTAAGGACTCTGGCTGCAGAGCGGCCCTATTCTGAATAAAAAAGACATTTGATAATGCTCTCTAACCTAACACAGGCACAACTAAATTCTCAGCTCGCACAGTTGTCATCAAATCTGTCTGACACCGAGAACTTGCTACGGATGACGAGTGTCCAAGCAGAAGCTATGCGTGGACTTGGTAGTTGGCATGGAGGTTTGTAAGTGTTTTCAATCCGGTGGATGGTGGTGGTGTATGTAGGGAGCAGAGTTGCTGACTTGATGGACAGGTTCATGGCAGCAAGCAAGGTCTTGGGGGAAGAAAGTGTCAAAGAAGCTGGACAGCCAGGAAAATAGCAATCGAACAGCTGGCTGGAGGGACAGAAAAGTGATCGTTTGATAAGGAATGGCGACAATGCAGCATGAGTTATGTTCCATCAGGCGCATCGCAAATTGCTATC
The DNA here is from genome assembly GCA_013396095.1 of Fusarium sp. NRRL 52700. NCBI lineage: Eukaryota > Fungi > Ascomycota > Sordariomycetes > Hypocreales > Nectriaceae > Fusarium > Fusarium sp. NRRL 52700. Next base: position 65,518 of record JAAQRM010000413.1, on the reverse strand, counting down.
ACGCCGCTTTCGCCAAAAAGACATCATCTCAGCAAGAGATTATACATACTTCCAGTTGATTGATATGAAAGAGCCAGGCAAAATTATGAGGTTTTATATCTTTATAACGCCCCCCGGTGCTCCCGGCCTTCTTCTTAGGCTGGGCGGGTTCCCAAAGGCCATGGTCTGTTGTCTATTGTCAGCATAAAAATATGCTATAAGAGGGTGGCAACCTCCAGCTAGAAAGCTTGAACTGCGATGTCAATAGCGGAGAACACATGTGTCTGAGTGCAGAGGAAACAGTGCAGTTTCGATGTTCAACAAGTCAAGACTCAAGCAGCTTTTCCAGTCTCTGGCTCGATGTGATTTCTCAAGATACAACTAGGCTGGGCTTGATCTTTGAGCACAACGTCGGCCTATTCATTGCGTTTCTTGGATGACCTTTGCTTCCTCTTGTTTTCTTCAAGGTCCTGGCGTCTGCCTTGGTGTCGAGATGGGCGTTTCTGTCTGGGCAGTCGGTCCCTGTACATTTGATTCATTGCTGCTCTGTTCTGTGCCTTCTTTGTAATCATGCTTCCGCATATGCTTCCGCTTTTGTCTCGGGGCACAGACCGGGTATCTCTTGACATTACCACAAGTCTTGCAGGCGATATTTAAAATGTCAGCCCATGGCTTTCGCCCTCCTTTGCTCGCATTCTCCACGGTTGATGTACAGGTGTCACCCTCGACCAGTAGAGTGTCGCAAAACTTGCAGATAGTTTGCTTCATAGCCCGACTTCGTCGTATTTGTGCTTTGAGAGTCACAGCTCGCAGGTCTGAAATAGCCTGACGAGACATATTCTTCAGCGCTTTTTCCTCGTTTCTTGTTTGAGAGAAAACACTGTGCCCGTGGCTTGGGTTTGGTGATATTGCTGCAGCATCTTGCCCAGTTGAGGACTGTTTAGTAAGATATGAGGCAGCTTGATAGAGGTACGATGCTCTAGAGTAGATGATGCGGTTCTGGACGCCTTTTGATTCCTTGCCTTTCGCCATTGGGGCTTCCGAAATTTTCGTTAGTTATCAAAATATGACTGACTAACCTATAAGAAGGACCTGAGGTTCCTGTGTGCTACAGCAGTGCATGGAAATGCCTAACACTGTCTCTCTGCATGTCACGTGGTTGATCTTCGCACGGGCCTCTTTAGCCAGCAGCGACCTTGCTTGCTCCCGCCTGCCTCTGGCACCTCCCTTCTCAGCCTCAACAAAGACTCTTTCAAGCCATCCTTGGAACGAGTATCCTGGTTCCCAACACCTCTCCTCATTCCACATTTTGGAACAAAACATTTGACTCTCGTTCTATCATCTCGACGGCACGCCTGCGCCGCGTTTTCGACACCTCACGGCGACGCGACTCCAACGTAATCGCGTCAGACTCGTCATCGCAACTTGGCTGCAAAGAACAGCTTCTGCAATAGCTTCTGCATCAACCATCTAACTACCTGTAAATCTCGGTCGACATGTCTCACGAGGAAGATCTCATCGATTACTCCGATGAGGAGATCGGTGGTAACGAAACCACTGCTACCACCTCCAACGGCAAGAAGGGCGAGCTTGCTGCCGGCAACAATGTCGACAAGAAGGGCAGCTACGTCGGCATTCATTCCACCGGTTTCCGCGATTTTCTTTTGAAGGCTGAGTTAATTCGCGCCATCGGCGACTGCGGTTTCGAACATCCATCGGAGGGTCAGTCTTGATATTTTAATACCCTAAGTCATCATATCCCCTCCCTTCAAGCGTTCGTCCATCTCGCAAGCAAGAACAAATGGCCACTTTTTTTTCTTCGCAATCGTCGTCATCGGCGCGGTCAAAGCTGGATCTGAGAGATGGTCCATATCCGGGCGGACAAAGGCCACGGGTGAGAGACGTGGTTCTCCGCAAAACCACAACATTGTTGTCACAATTGTCACGCGTGAGCGGATAATATGTCAATCGTTGTCGCAAACGGATTCTTCTGGTATATACGAGGGCAAAACAAGGAAAACGTGAGACACCAAGACACATCTTGGTGCTCCTAGGCTATGGGTGCTTGTGCAACCAACCGGCCTGTGAGCCTTTACCTCGCGTCGATATCAAACTCTTCCAAATCCATATCAATGGAAAATGCGAGAATATAATGGCTAAGCTGCGACGATGGACGGACACTTGAGATTACACCCGTCGTTCGTTGCTTCTTAGAAACCCACTCTAACATCGATTCGATCGACAGTTCAACAAACCTGTATCCCCCAGGCACTCCTCGGTGGTGATATCATCTGCCAGGCCAAGTCCGGTCTAGGAAAGACAGCTGTCTTTGTTCTCGCTACCCTTCAGCAGGTCGAGCCTGTGAACGGAGAGGTCTCCGTTGTTGTTATGTGCCACACCCGAGAGCTGGCTTACCAGATCCGTGACGAGTACAACCGCTTCAGCAAGTACATGCCCGATATCAAGACCGGTGTGTTCTATGGTGGAACTCCCATCAAGACCGACATGGAGACACTCAAGAACAAGGACACCTGCCCTCACATTATTGTTGGTACTCCTGGACGTCTCAAGGCCCTCGTTCGTGACAAGGCTCTACGTCTAGGCAGTGTTCGCATCTTTGTGCTAGATGAGTGCGACAAGATGCTTGATCAGCCTGGTGAGTCTCGCTCATGCAACCAACTTTAAACGTACGCTAACGACTTCAGATATGCGCACGGATGTGCAAGATGTTTTCCGTGCTACACCTCCTCAGAAGCAGGTTATGATGTTCTCGGCCACCTTGTCTGAGGAGGTGAAACCCATTTGCCGGAAGTTCATGCAGAACCCGACCGAGCACTACGTCGATGAGGACACTAAGCTCACTCTCCACGGTCTTCAGCAGTTCTACATCAAGCTGGAAGAAAAGGAGAAGAATCGCAAGCTCAATGAGCTGTTGGATGAACTCCAGTTCAACCAGGTCATTATTTTCGTCCGCAGCACTGTTCGTGCCACTGAGCTTGACAAGCTCCTCCGAGAGTGTAACTTTCCTTCTATTGCCGTCCACTCTGGCGTCAGTCAGGAAGAACGGTGAGTTACCAAGTCATTCAATGTTGTGCTTGCTTCTAACAATATCTAGTATTCGTCGCTACAAAGAGTTCAAGGAGTTCAAGAAGAGAATCTGTGTCGCTACCGATGTCTTTGGACGAGGTATCGACATTGAGCGTATCAACCTTGCCATCAACTACGACTTATCCAGTGATGCCAGCTCCTACCTGCACCGTGTCGGTCGTGCCGGACGCTTTGGTACCAAGGGATTGGCCATCTCCTTCGTCAGCACCGACCAAGACCAAGAGGTGCTTAAGGAGATCGAGAAGCGATTCGAAGTCGCCCTTCCGTATGTTGCTTCCCGTCTCTTCTTTCCATTGTCACAATAACTAACACTGCCCAGTGAATTCCCGAAGGAGGGTGTCGATGCTAGCACTTACATGGCCTCTTAGAGGACTGGGTGAGACGGTGGTTCACACTGCAACAAATAGTGAATGCCTTGCGCTGCTGTAGGCCGCTGGTGAGAAAGAAGCTAGGAAATTGATGTTGAAAGACTAAGGCGGCGGCGAAGGGCAAAAGTTGCAAACGACTTCATCTTGGTCAATTGTATTCGTTAATTTTTTTTCAATGGATTCGTACTACGATGCTCGTGTTTTAAGCAGTCTAGGCTGTTCCCCGAGCGAAAAGTGTCACTTGCCCAAGTATTGCGACGACCTGCAGGTTTAGCTACACTATAACTAGGTCTCGCGTAACTACCATGCCTTGAGGTTGACTCACCTGCTTTGACTTGTAGCTTCACGGCAGTGGTCAGTTGCTTTAACACATTTTTGTCACTTGGCCACGTTTGTGACTGAAACAAGACATGTCGGGGAGTGAGATGTGATGCCTCTCGTCGGCATAAGTGAGTTCAGCCAATGGACTCTATAGGTACCTAGGTTAGATGTCATTTCCAGTCTACCGTGCTGATGCACAGAATGAAGGGGGAGTGCAGCATGGTGCACAAAGGAGGCGTATATTGAGAGGGGCTGCCTGTAACAATATCCTTTCCAGTCAAAATCTTCGTGACATTGAATCACATATTCTCGTCAACTTTCATCCTCTCCGTGGTGTTTACAGTGGTAGTATACGAACCATAAAGTCAGTGGCTGTCCTGAAGGCACTTATTCCTCCACGGGTACTCGCGACCGCTTGACTGGTTCGACGGCATACCTAGCAGACTCGGCTGTCCCCATCATACTTGAGATCGTTCATTCATTACTGCCTTTTCCGTGAATGACCTGTTACTATAAGATCAGCGGTTCAGCTTATTTTGTGGGGTATAATCGCGATACCCTACCCCTGTGGGCGTTCAGCTACATCATGTACCTCAGGTGTTCAGAGAACATTCGACAGGTTTCGATACGACTCACATTTCCAAGTCACTGTTGAGCATGCAAGTCATTAAGTTCATGGCTTGACAGGGAGCGTTATCGGCTTCCGACTACATACATAGTAGTTGGTAACTCAGTTCAGGCGCTTCTTGTAGCTTCTTGAACAATGCCTACGGGTATAAGCCGGTATTCAAGATTCGGCACCACAAAGTACTATGAGACTTGCCTCGTTAACTTTAAATGGCAGATCGAAGTACTTCTATTTTGATATGCACAGCGTGCGGCCAGGACATGCTGCGAGGCCAGGCAGGTTGGAGACATGGACGTAGCTAGGCACCCATTCCTCGAGCATGGAAGTTGTCGATCTAAACGCGTTCGAAACCTGACGGTAAAGGAGTCGAGGGCATGGGTCAAGGGTCTTGCTAAGGAATTGGGGGAAAATGTGTTTTTTCGGCTACCACAGTAACTACGGAATATATTGACATCTTTGAATACGTAGGCTGTGAAAGGACCTCGCAACGCACCGACACTGCCACACATACGCACGTAGTAACAAGTATTGGTTTCTTGAGCGGCTGGGGCCCCGAAGTTCCCGGACTGGGGGCCGGAATGTGGGGGACAAGCCTGGCAAAGGGTTCGCTTTCTGTTCGAGGATTTGGTAAAGTAGGCGGTAACATATCTGGCTGGTTGGGACCGACAGAGAAAGTGACTGACTGTATTCGGTAAATCCCATTGTTTCTGTAATAAACCCTGGGTCCCGTGAGGGGCTACTTCCTGCGGTGCGTCATGACATCTGTACTCAGCCATCCAACCGAAGCTGAGGGCCTACAGAGTAGGCGGCGGTGCAACCTACACGCAATCTGAACAACTTCGCCCTTCACAAGAATAGAAGAGTGCTGTGGGGCAAGCCTTCAAGGCAGCCCCAGTAGCCCATGCTAAACACTCCCTTTTTGTCCAGGGTAGGGCAGCATGTGTTTCCAGGCGTGACGCAGGAAATATCTTATAGGTACCAGTCTATTAATGAGGTGCTGTAACGATGCCAGTCTCCCGGGACGTTGGTGGTCTCTCGAGAGGGAGCCCAATCCTTCTATCCGGTTCTCCAACTTGCCATGGGCATTACTGTGGTGTTCATTTGATGTTTTTGAAAGAACAGGACTGGCAACACTTGAGTCACAGTCAATGAGCCAACCACAACGTCCATGGGTAAGGTGAGTGGAGCTTCGGTCGTTGAGAGTTCGCAACTTCACCAGCACGCAAAAATAGTGTGCGTTGAGATAATTGTACAGTACAGTCTAGCGATGTCACTACTTGTATGTACATAAGTGACAAATGCTGGAAAGTTCAGATTGCTATTCCGTACTATGTGCTACAATGCATGAACAGGTTACCTGAGAGCAATGAGCAATGAGCCATGTCCATGCTCGGATCTGTATAGGATCCGGTGACCGAACGGGTCCGGTCTCTGAACCGAGGAGGACACTGCTGAGGTAATGATCCGTACACGCTCGATGGTGAGCAATGAGACGAACAAAACACAATATGCAAGTGGAGTGTCGTACGGCGGACCATAGAGCTCGGTACGTGCGATTTTGAGTCGGGACTTGAGGCGAACAACAAAGAAATTGGATCTGTTAAGGGGCTGGTAGCGCGCCGCCACTTGGTGAGTGCACGAGCCAGATGAAGGAGCATTTATCATGTCCAAGAACACCGAGTACGTCCGTGACTTGAAAAAGGATTGTGTTTCACCATCAGCAGATACATCACAGAGGAGAAGAAGTACCCGAGGAAAAGAAGAGGCTCACGCTCAGGCCCATGCTCACGATGTGCAGCTGATGAGGAGTCGTGTAAGCACCTGTGGGACCAGAGTCATGATGGCGGTGTCTGTACGGTAATTAGTCTTCTCACGATGGGCTAGAATGAAGAGAACACCAGGCATTGCACAGATGGAACAAATTTCTCGAGGTAGCACACGTAGTATCAGTATTGTCACAAAGAATCCAGTAATTTCGATGACCAAGCTCATCAAACTTAGCTTGTTAAGATGACCGAGTCAACTACTCGGCCAATGTCCCAAGCAGCCGCAGCCCAACAAGGCTTGGTGAACAAAGGTTAACACAAACAGGAGGACATTGGCGACTCTATGATCATGTCAAAACAAATGTGTCTTTGCGCTGCATGATAACCTTTGAGGCTTGTGCTTCTGCAGCGGGCAACAAACCGAGTTGCGGAGTCACGCTGTTGGTGTTGAGCACTACCGATGTACAAAAGCCAGGTATTTGAGGCATAACTAGCACCCACCTAGGATGCCTGTATCGGAACCGTGCAATGGACTTTATTAGGTCATTGTGGGATGGATATATTCCCCATAGATGTCCGATCAACAGAAGCCCAGAGATTAATCGCGAGACCTTCTACAGTAGATCATGCATGACGGAGGAGCCTTGAATCAGGTGCCCGTGACAAACCAAACACGGTAAAGGCCAGAGGCGACACCATGCGTTCAATGACTGTGAAGCGATAGGGACCAGATAGAACTTTATAATTCGTCAATCTCGTAAATGCCTCTCGTTACGATATGGGCATGCCACCTCGTTTTAGTGGCAAGTTACTATGTATATTAATTACATGGCGTTTTTATTGATGCTGACGAAAGTAGACAGACGTCAAGCTTTGAAGGTTTCGGATTCTGCCAACAGACTTCATGTTCGGAGGCGAGACAAATCCAGACCAATCATTCCCACCCACATGTTTATACAATCGATTCTCGAGATTTCTGCGAGACAGGCTTCTTTTTATTGGGCAGATTGTTTGGCTTTCATTGGCGTCTGTGAAGGAAGCTAGGTAGGTAGTTACAACTTACAGGAAAGCTTCGAAAGGCTGAGTGAATGATGTCCGGGCAACATCTTGGCGACAAGTATAGTCAGTACGTTTGCTAAATGAGAACCGAACACCCCTCTCTTGGCCATATTGTAGCCATCATCATGAAATATACCAGATTTACAAATGCTCATGAAGTGGTGGCGGACAACACGGAGGTGTGCACTATCAAGAGCTGAGGAGAAGAGTCTTCACACGCTCGAGCCAAGTTTTGGAGGGCTATGCTCCCACCCATAAAATGAAAAGGGCTAAAGCGAAGCAATGGATGTGAAGATTCAGCTCAGTAGCATTTCATTCAGCATCGTGGCCAGGTAGGTATCAGCAGCGGTCGGGTGCTTCTCAGGAAAGCTTGAGGTTTCGTTATGTGTGAGGCCAAGAGTCCGGAAGTACATATGTCATATAAGGGGCAACCTTGAAACAACTGACTGATCCCAGGAGAAGATGACGAGAACCTAAAACGAGGATGGCTTCTTCAATTTTGAGCACAAGCAGTCGACAACTCAGTCAAGAGTCAAGGAACCAGAAAAGGTTGGTACGGTGACCAGGGTGGTCGGGACGGCAGGGATACGCGAGACGCACGAACCTGGCTGGCGTGCTAACCAAGTGAAGTGTTCAAAGATGAGGTGAGTCAAATCCAAGTCGTTGGTCATCGTCACGGATCTCGGTACCTACCTGGCTGGCTACATACTTGCAGCAATAACCTGACGAAAGCTGCAGCAGAACAGAGCACCATTCCATTACTGACAAGGCTCCATTCGAGTTCATGATGATTGCATGAAAGAAGATCAGCAGCGTCGTGCTTGTTCTGATGTGAGGCCCATGTTGCAGGTAAAGACCAATGCAGACATATACCTATAGATACATATTTACATAGATAGATATAGCAGGCCTCTTAAAACTCAACAATGACAAGTCAACCTCATCTTCTCACCGTACGTGGACTTTCGATGCCAGGGAAACAGAAATCCATGGATGCCTTGAGGCCCAGGAGGCCCTGATCAAAGACTCGAAGTCCGGGAGGTGGAGGTGCATGGCGCCGTGGAAAGGGTGGATGGTGGAGGGGAAAGACACGCGCTGTGAATTATCGAGGACCAATAAGGCGACGACAAAAGCAGACACGCTTTTAGGCCCATCGTGGAAGGCCACGCATGTACAGAATGCGCGATCTATGCACAGTATCGCACGGAGCCGGAAAAGAGGGGCTTCTCGTCGTCCAGTGTGAGGAGTCAGGGCTAGATTGAGCAGCCCACTGACTGGCTGAAGCGCCTACAAGGGCTCGGTTGTACAGTACGGATATCTCTCACAGACACTTCTGGGAGGTACAGTACCTTGCGCGCTGGCCAATCTTGCAGCGCGCCGTAGGTACCGACGCTCAACTCGCCTCTCCTCCTGGTCTTGCTCACGCTTTCGTTCTCCCAGGCATTCAAAACTATGCCATAGCCCGCTGTTGCCATCTCCCGCCTTTTTCCCCTCCCCCCCATCGAACAGCATCATCGCCATAATGTTCGATTTCGTCCTCTGAATCCGTACCCAAGCGACTCTCTGAAGTCTGCTCTGGATCGTGTACATCTCCACTCTCCACGGCGTCTTGTCTTCATCTTTGTTGTTGTTTTGATCTTGGTAATCTCCTCTCAAAAAAACCTGTTCCAACCTTACTCAAACCGTACCTCTCTCAGTCAGGCCGCAGCGGCATTCACTTGCACTCTGCGATTTTTCACTCAGACTCACACACTCTCTTTGCCGCCTGACGCTGCGAAGAGTCACACTTTTGGCCTTGCCTACAAATTCCAGCACAGCACTGCCTAGGTCCAGCCCAGCCGAGTCCAGCCCAGCCAAGCCCAGCCGAGCCAAAGCCTAAAAAGTTGTCCACTCAAGGGACCAACCTTGCCTCCCCCGGCCTTCGCCCGCACCCGTCCCATCTTCTCTCGGCAAGGATTATTGCCTTCTATCAGTGAGGTGATTCCACCGAGAAGTGTCCCGTCTGCCACTCGAGTCACTCTTCGTGTCAGTCTCCGGACTCGCTGTATTGCTCGCTTGCCTGTGGCCTCTATCACCATCCCATCTTCATTTTCACTTTCACTCATCTAGCATCATCTCGTTTCCTATTGTTCTATTCACTTGTTCCAATCAATTTGTTTTGTCCCTCTGTTACTGTTACTCTGACTCTATTTCTGGTCACCTGTACGATTTCCCCGTTCACTGTCATTCCCCTGCCAGGCTGCAACCCGCTATCAGTTCCTTCGCCACACTCACAGTAACGAACCTCCTGTTAGTCATCCTTGTACCGTACCAGGCACAGGCTACCACCTCGCACACACTCTAAAACGCTCTCTCCGAGATCGCCAGTTGGCCTACACCTGCCACACGCCCCCGCCGCTTTTGCTCGGAATTGCCACCGTGCAAAACCAGAAGAGTCACATCCCACCACGCAGGCTACCACCAACTCAACGCCTCACTCGCCCCTTAGGCCACTTAAGCAAAGAGTCACCCTCTTTCGGCCATCTAATAAACTCCTTCACCACCTCTTTCAGGTCATCTCATCTTCAGCCACACCTTGAGCAGTACCTTGCATAATCAACTAACACCGACTTATCTCTATTAATTCTCAACCTCCAAAATCGATTCCACTATTCGATCGCCCTGATGGTAGCCTTGTTTTAAGACTACCATTCGCTTCTAACCTCACTCGAGATTTGAAGCATTGCCGCAATGCCTGCTGAAAAAACATATCTTATTCCTGTCGCCGTCTCCGCTTCGTCCTCCGGTCTTATCGTTTGTGTTGTCAAGTTGCTTTTGCACTTTATTGTCTAGAAGCTCTCTAAAAACACGACCAAAGGATATACCTCGAAGCAGCACTTATACGCGCTGCAACGGAGTATCGTTACTCGATTTTGACCCCGCGAACTTATCGGCAAACCACGATCTGATTGGTGGCTTAGCCGTAGACGGCGACTGGACGACCCCCTGAATTGATTGCAGTTCAGGATCCTTTTATTCACTATTCAACATGATGTGCGACGCAACAGTGTCGCCCGCTTATAATCCCTCCTCCCAATATGCACCCTGCAACACCTCAATAGCTTCTTCCGCTTCGACTTCCACTACTTCTGTTTGGTCTGACACCACCTCTCAGATTTCCGACGACTCCTCTCTTTCCTCACATTCGTCCGACTCCGACTCTTGCGATTCCTATTTTTCGAGAAAGGCCGCCGTTACTGATTGCAGTCTCAACTCGCGGCGTCGTGCTCAAAAGACACAGACGGAAGCACTCCCCGCTGAATTACGCCAGAACCCACGAAGAACTTCAAATGCTCGCGCCGCGTGCCCTCCGGCCCTGGTCCGACAGTCTGACCGAAAAGTCAACTTCGTAGATAGCCTTGTCGGTATGTTATGACTGGATTGTGATTACTCGTCCATGTACTTAGCCTTTACCCCTCTAGATTCGTCGACACATATCGTGGAAGCTATTTGGCCCCTCTCCTCTGTCGCCTGCCGAAACGAGCTTGGAAGTAGGGCCATTCTTCCTCTGCGGACATTCATTCAAGAGACTTTGCGCCGGTCACGAACAAGCTACTCGACTCTGCAAGTCGCTCTCTATTACCTAATTCTCATCAAGCCCCATGTGCCGAAGCACAACTTCACTATGGAACAGCCCGAGGATCGACACGCCGACCGCGCCCTTCAGTGCGGTCGTCGTATGTTCCTCGCGGCTCTGATCCTGGCCTCAAAGTATCTTCAGGATAGGAACTATTCAGCCCGGGCCTGGAGCAAGATTTCGGGACTTCACACTCAAGAGATCAACCAGAACGAAATCGCATTTCTCCACGCAGTCAATTGGAAGATGCATATCGTTGATGAGGTCTTCCAACGATGGACCGATATAGTTCTCAAGTACACACCTCCCCCATCTGGCCCTCCTTCTCCCGGAGGTGTCTCGCAGGTTGTGTCCCAGCAGGTCGTGGATTGGAAGCGAATCATCTTGGGTCTGAATCCCGAGTTGACGAACCTTGCCACATTGATTCCTGCAACTCCTGCTATTCCTAGGCCAAGTGATCTTTGTGCTTTGTCTCCTCGCAGTATTCTCAATATGCCTCATCAGGCTCAGAGTTCATGTGGCCATGAATCTGCGGAAGCCGCACCAACTCCCAAGCTCTACAGCGCTCCTATGGCTCTGCAGTCAGCGGCCCCTAGTCTGGGTATGTTGCCAACTCCTCGACTTACCCCTCAGAGCAGTGGACTCTGCACTCCTGCAGCGAGTGCCGCTTCCCACATGCTTAATAAGTCTTCTGCGATGGGTTTGGCTATGGCGCAAGCCAACAATGTGAACACATCTCAGTACCTCGATCGTCTCCCTGTCACCATGACATCGTCTCCTCAAGCCCACTGCCCTGCTCGTCGATCTTCCCTTGCTACTTCAGTGTCAACAGCTTCCTCACCCGAATCGATGATTTCGGATTTGTCGCGTTCCTCGCGCTCTTCTTCCATCTCTTCTTCCTCATCGCTTGTTAGCGCGACCCTCAGCTCTTCCAGGCTGGGTATGCCGTCGCGATTTCGAGCGTGGAAGTCATGTAACGAAAGATTGAGCCAGAAGCCGACAATCCCTTCGGTTCCTGAGGATTATGGTGTGCACTGCGATACGTCGTCTCCCGAGTCTTACACCGGCCCGGTTGGTAAGCTTGTGGACCTGTCTTTGGAATCTTCCTTGGCGAGACGACAGCAGGAACTCGACGATATGGCTCGCGATTCTGACGCCGCTCGTGCTTTACAGGAGCTTCATAACTATCGCGCAGCTGAGATTGTGCCCGTCACAGCCCCTAAAAGTGGCACGAAGCGAGCTAGAACCGCTTCCATGGACAACTGTCTTCAGGAGAACGTCCGCGAGATCCTTGGTGGTCGTTATTCTACCCAGCGTTCTGTCTGGCCCGATACGTTGGTTCGCACTCGAGGCATTACCTCCGAGTCGAATCTCCAGATCCCCGTCCGTCCTAGCCTGCCTGGCACCGGCAAGCGAGTCTGCTGCTCTGCCGAAGCAGCTAAAGGCTACGAAGTTTCGTCTGTTCATCCTGCTATTGGCCTTCGGGGACCTGTTCTGTTGGAGGGTATTCTCAACTAAAAACCAAATCACCCGTTGGTAACGATATTTACTGTTTCCAACTTGATACCCTGTCGACTATAGATAAGCTATACACGACTTGAAAGTCGAGAAATAATGTCGAATCAAGAAAATTCTCTTTGTTAAATATACTGATGTGGTGGGTGGAAGAAATGGAGTCCTTTGCTAAAAGGCCTTTGATACCACATATTCGAGAGATCACAGTTCTGCTGTATAGGCATCTGCTGTTCTCTCGACGTTGGCCCAAAAAGCGTGTTCAATTGCCTGCATGTTTGAATTGGGCTACGGAGAAAGAGTGATGGCGGCGACTGTCTGTGTACAAGGGGCTGTTCGGCGGTGAAGAGTACATATGTTGTATGACTAGGACGACGCTGCTTTTCTTTGTTTTTGCACTTGTTACTTATTTGGCTTTACTTCGTTTGCTGTCAAGGTCTCAGAAGTGGACTTGACAGCATCGAAAAAAAGTATCGCATGGCAAAGAGGGGAAACGAGAAGTTGAAGGAAGGTAATAGGTTTGATTTGCTATCGAAACCGAGCAGACAAACCCGGTCACCCAAGAATAACGTCCCCGGCGTCAAAGAAGGAATCTGCAAGGTAATCGGTTTTGCATCAACTGGAGTTCAATTTGCCTTTTTCCTGCAATCAAGACATCCCAAGACCGCATGCTGTCTTCGGAAACAGCCAAAGCTTGAATCCACTCGGCCTCGTCAAAGGCAGACTTTGGGAACTCGGAAGGCAGATAAAGAATCGATTTCGGAAGCGGACTCGAATAAAGGGGTCCCAAGAATGATCTGAATTGAGGAGAGCGATGACGCTATGGCGAAATCTAATAGCTAGCTTGAAACAGTCCTCGCGATAGTGGACTCGTTGCAGTCATTTCCATTCCCTTATGGATCCAATTTTCGGATAGGAGAAGAATGCACGAGCAAAGCAAGACAAGCACGAAATCAAAAGCATTATACTGGAACACTAAATTGCCTCCGCTTTTCAAGCAACTGAAGCGAACCACTCACCATTTGTGACTACGTGAGGCGCCAGGATGGAATATAGACAAACATCTGCATGTCGATCCGGACTACTGAGGCCTGAGGAAGCTTGGAGAATGAGATTTCGGAACCGGACTAGGTAAGGCATGATTCCTACCATAAAACTATACATTGAGAATGTGTTTAATCAATCCAAGGCTGTCTGATCTGGTGCATGATCGAATCGCAGCCACACTCTCACGCAATGCACCACCTTGGAGAATCTCTTCACTCGGAACTTCCAGGAACGCCTTCAATCACCGCCGTGAAATCCCGGAATCGCGTGGTCCATTGGACATGGTGTGCTAACGGTGTGAGTCATATCCCAACTCGCTTGGCACAGACTTGACAGTATGTTACCTCGTCTAACTATCCCTGTCCTTGACCTCTTTTGCTCCAGTGCTGTGTAAGTGGCATCATCAGCAAGTCTCGTTTGTATGTGCACGTGTGTGTGTATTACGTACAGGGCTGGGCTTTGGTTCTTATCGCTACAGAAGCATTGTGAAGTTGAGTGCTACTAACAGGATAGGTCGTTGGCTGAGGTGGGCAGAGAAGTCTTTCATAGGCAAAGCAACATTGGAGGTAAGTCGGCTATGAAACAAGTCTTGTTGAGTTTAGGGTGTTTCTGTACGTGATACGGCCCGTGTTGTTGCCTAACGCTTCATGTATTATTCGTGGTGTTAAGGCTTTTCACGACATCTGGTCCTTTTGTTCAAGACTCGAAACGTATGAAGCTCTGGTGACATTCTGTCACAATGTGTATCCTGATTAATCTAGGGCCCATTAAAAACACCAATATACTTCTAATCATGGTGAACTCGATTCCTTATTTTGAGGCGTGATGGCCCCGCAACCGCCAGGCCTGAGAAGCTTCAAGGGCGTCGGTGTTTTGTGGAGGTGATAGGACGCACGATGAGTCGTTATGAGTTCACACGTAGCCTGCTGAACCCTAGTGTGACAACATTCACTGCCGTCGTGCCCTGACTCTGATGTTGGCTGAAGCCAACTGGGTTACGATATATGTCGGCGAGCTGAATGTGGTAGCTCAAAGTGACAGTGCTTACCCAATTCTTGCGGGTGCAGATTTGGACATGAGGGGAACGGAGCAACCGGGAAGCAGTGCTGTCTCTTTGGCCAAGAAACAAGACTACCGGTCGTTATTTGGGGGAGCTTGAGGTGCCAAAGCCATCGTGAAACACCCCTATCGTTCCATAGACCTGTCGAAGTATCTCTTTCGAGATGACACTATCGGCACCCCATTTCAGCCGTTGATCAATGCGTCTTCTTTGCTCTCTAGCAACATCTCTCGGTAGACCCTGACACAGTGCAGTGAGATCAATCAAATTTGTGATGAAGACGTTAGGCTGTGGCGCGTCGATAAATGCGTTACGAAGACAGTCCAGCTGAATCTCCCACGACCTATCATGCTCTTCTAGGCCATAGACTAGCCCACCCCTGCGAAGCCAGAACAGGAGGTGTAGGTTCTTTTCGTCCCATGGGCCGGTGATGAGGGTTGTAGGAATGCGTACCTTGGGATGAACATCACAGCCACCCCATGATCCAACCTTTTCAAAAGGTTTCCAGGACAGAACCTCCTGATAATCAGCTTCAAAACACTTCTGTGAGTTGAAGTGCCCTACGCCACCTTCGAAATGATGGCTGTGACCATAAATAAAGGGGTCACCGTCATCATCCAACCGAGGAAGGTAATGACAATAATGTTGGTCTCTGGCGTATTTTTCTACCCAAGTCTGCTGTGCCTGGAGAATGAATTCTGCTGTGATCCAAGGTAGGCACAATATGGTTGACTGCACCAATGATATTAGATTGTGAAAAGCTCAGAAGTATGATGGTGTTGACGAACCTGGAGTTGCCAATTACCAGATACGCGATTCTTGTCTGTTGCCGCAAACTTCTCAGGGTCACCGAACGACTGTTCCCAAGTATCTTGGAAAGCCCAAATTATGAACCTGATGAGAGTAGCCCTTCCAGAAAGCTTTGATCCTATGATCGGTGCGGACCGGGGGAGGGCAACATTGGCGCTGTAAAGGAAAATACTCTCCAAGATTTCGGCCGGAAGAGCTTGAATAGCCGGCCTCCAACGTGTAGATCGAGAGGCGAGGACATTTGATAGTGAGCGCTTCATTCTCTTGGGTGGGTTGATTTTGTCGTCAGGTATGGATGCGATAGTTTGACCCGGGGATGGTTTGCCTCTCGATGGAAATTTTCGCTTGCTTCGAATACGTATAGGTGTAAGGCCCATGGCGCGCAAAATTATACAGGATTTGAGAGTGATGAGAGTGATGAGAGTGTTGATAAGATATCTGGACGAGCCTCAATGGCTTATATTACAGGCCGATGTGACCTTTAGAGAATTGCGTCTGGCTCAAGTTGACAACCCAAATGCATATCCTCTCGATAAGAAAGGATTATATCGGCCGTTGACCAATTGAGGCGCTGGTCCTGAAAGAGTCGACCTAGGAAAGTTGTTTGGAGGAACATTTTGCAAGAGAAAAATTGCCATATTTCGAAGGTTCAAAGGGGGGTCGGTCGGCAAGCAAGGCGGAGGCGTGAGTTCATAACGCCAACAAAAGTTGAGTTTAACGATTTATCCGAACAAGACAGGACTTATTCAATTCATCATACGTACCTAGGTAGGGGTAGAATACCTACAAATTGGTGATTGTTTAAAGAACAGTTCCTCTCTCAACATGTCACAAGTCTACTGTGCAAGGTCAACTGAATATGGCCCGTGCACCACACAAGACCCACCAGAACCAGTGGCTTGGTCCCAATGACTAAGGCGTCTTTCGACATCGACTTTTCTTGATATCATCGATAATTAAGAGCCTGTCTTCAAAAAGGACGCCGCCTCATATCCAATACCAATGCCGACGTGATACAGTCTTCCAGTGATGCACTCAACCTTGTGTCTTCCGGTTCCATCACGAAACCTCCTCCGATTCCTTCGGTGTCAGTCCAAGAGGGCTTTCTCGAACGCAAACCATGGCCGAACCTCGATGACCACACCAGTTCCATGTTGTCGTGCACGAACACTGGATACTCTTGCGGCGCGGAAACAATCCACAACTTTGGGAACAGTGACCGTGCCCAACCCGACCCTCTTCCAAAGAGATCCCATTTCACGGAAACTTCAACATTGTCATCAGGCCTGGACGTCCCAACGCTGCTTCAGCACCAGCCGAGGTGCGTGCAAGTTGTTCAATGGCCAAGATCCGAACCCAGAAAACCCACCAACATGGGAACGGTTCCTAAAATTCGCAGGAAGGAAGGATAATAAAGCTTTGAAGCCAGACGATCTCCCCAACCATGACGAATATTCTGATGGCTCGTCAATCTTTAACAACCGGCGAACACTCGCGGCCAAAGCTGCATCTGAGCCTCGACTGCGATGCACGGAAGTCGACGAGCATGGGAATGTAATTCTTGTTGATGGAGAATTCAAGAAGACTGAGCTTATTGCAAAGGTACGGGTATCTCGGCCGCAAGGAAAGTTTCCCTAGAGTATAACAACTAATAATGGATGTTTTCAAGTTTGGCTTGTTGCCTCGAGATTTGCGAAAGATTGACTCATCAAACTTGCCTCATATCCTTATTCGCCCTTCGGCCATCTTGCTGAACCTACTCCATCTCAAGGTTCTGATCAAACATGACAGAGTGCTTCTATTCGATATTTACGGCTCAAAGACATCGTACCCCCAATCAGCCTTCATGTACGACTTGCAGGGCAAACTACAGCAGAAGAATACACAAGCATCAGGTGCTTTGCCATACGAGTTCCGGGCATTGGAAGCGGTGTTGACCTCAGTGACGTCCGAGCTCGAAGCCGATTTTGAGGCGGTGCGGGAGCCGGTCATGCATATTCTCAGCGAGCTGGAGGATGACATTGATCGAAGCAAGCTCAGAATGCTCCTCATTCTATCCAAGCGAGTGAGCACCTTTGAGCAAAAAGCAAAGTTGGTCCGGGACGCCATCGAAGACCTCCTCGAAGCCGACGATGATCTCTCTGCCATGTACTTGACGGAGAAAACACATGATCTTTACAGGGGAGAGGACGACCACACGGAGGTTGAGATGCTTCTTGAGTCTTACCACAAGCTGACTGACGAAATCGTGCAAGAAGCCGGCAACCTTGTCTCAGGCATCCGAAACACGGAGGAAATGTAAGGAACCCTTACCCTTAAGCTGATGCTGACCATATTACTCACTCACAAATGTAGCGTTCGTGCAATTCTGGACGCCAATCGAAACGCTCTCATGTTGCTTGATCTCAAATTCAGCGTTGGGACGCTAGGCCTAGCCATGGGAACGTTCCTTGCTGGTCTCTACGGCATGAACTTGGAGAATTTCATCGAGGAGACAAACTGGGGTTTCGCTGGCGTCACTGGTGTCTCAGTCGTCTTCTCGCTTATCGTATGCTGGTATGGCCTAACGAAGCTGCGCCGCGTGCAGCGCATCAAGATGATGGATGACGAGCGACCGCGGATCCCCCGCGGACAGGCCTATTTCCCCGATGATCGCTCGGCGCTGGGGCTCCTCGACAACAGGAACCGCGAAATGTTGCGGCGAATCAACATGCAGAAGGCCGTATCCCAAAAGAAGAAGTGGTTCGCATGATTTTGCGTTCAGGCAGACTTCAACTCTATTATTGCAAAATTAGATTCCCTGGCTCAGTGGCACGAATTTAGCCACGTGTATAAACTAGATATTTCTGGAAACTACTAGATACCTACTCATCTCAATGAGGCTGGAGTTGAAGCGAAAGATACCCAAATGCGGACAGCACACACACACCCTGACAGGCATCACCCTCCGTGAAAACAACATTGCAATCTCGGGCCTTGATGGCACATCGTAAATATGACGGCCAATGAGGCCACCAGCACACAGCCAAGAAAGTCCGAAATCCACCCCATTTTGTCCATCTTAGGGTCTCGATCGTCGTAGTGACACCCATGCCCTATCGATTGATCTCATCATGACAGTGTGACGTCAGAAAAGATTCCTCGTTTAATTAAAGCCTGGCCCTGGTCAACGGCGGCTGGCTGGCCAAATTGAAATTAAGGTGGTGTTGTGTTACAACGCACAATCTGCAGGTGGATAAGGTAGGGGAGGGAAGGGAAAATCAGCCGAGTCATTTTGCAGGGAATCGTCTCGAACAATTCATTGCCCTGACGTCGAACGTAACCTCAAACAAACCCGCAACGGGCTACAGCGGCAATAAGACCTGACAGACCTTGTTTTCTTGGAGGAGTAGCCACATTAGGAGCGTCATCATGATGCTACAGCCAATCAATAATGACCTGTCATGTAGCCACAGCCGTTAGTGTGGCTGGTGGCTGGGTCATGAGGGAATCGGAGATCGCACCTGACGTCAGGAAATAAACATGGCGGTGGAAAGCATCATCCAAGACAGGGAAAAAAAAAAAAAAAAAACACACGGCAGGCGCGATGGCCAGCGCAGCAAATTTCAGATATATAAGGATATGACCCCAAAGAACCTTTGATCTTTCAACACCAACTTGAGATCTACAACATAATCTCAGCCTTGTCTAAGAGCTCAACAGTCACAATCAACCAAACATATACATAAACCACCTACACCACCTACTACAACACCTTTCAAATATTCACAATGGGCGGTATTATGTCTTGCGTAAGTCACCCCCCCCAAACTCTCTCCAGGAGGAACACACGATACTGGTCTACACATCAAACTCAACCGATCCACCAATTTCCTGTCTCACATTCTCTTTCTCGACCTTCCTAGGGGGATGCAAGAAAACCTAGGATCTTTATCCTAAGGGATGAAGAGGCTTAGGATCTCTATCCTAAATGATGAAAGGACTTAGGCAATTTAGCCTAAGCTTAGGGAACTCTTTACTGTGTTTTTATTGGCATCCTGTTCTCAAGTCTTAGGTTTTCTTGCTCCCCAAGACGGCTTCTCGCTCCCATATTTGCTCCACACCCCCGTCTTTGACCACCGAGATCACTAACAAGTCTCTCCAACAGATCCGGTCATGCTTCCAGACAATTGGAGATATCATCATGGCTATTATCAGCGGAATTGGTCGGATTATTACAGCTATCGTCAACGGCATCGTTAGCCTGTGCGCTATTCTGGTCCGGTTCCTTACCTGCGGCTACTGTGGTTCAAAGGGTGGCCGAGCGAAGCGTCGGGGAGGCTCTCATATGAGGACAACGAGAGTTTAGACGATGAAACACCAGGACAAACTTATTTGTGATACCAATTTGATCAAGGATAGGGGGGTGGGGAGAGCTATGTTAGTTTGCGGAAGAGTATGTCTACGACCGTTTGAGATTTCTTTCCTGATTACTTTGATATTCATCTGTCAGCGCTAGGATACCCAATCCTCACAATTTTTAGCAAACACTTCAGTCGTGCGACATTCTATTAATGCAAAGTTTGAATTCCACTGGTGATCTACTTTTGCTGTTGGTAATAAGGCTAGGGAGGCAAGAAAACTTAGAACCTTTGTCATAAGTGATGAAAAGGCTTCGGCATTTTAGTCTAAGTTTAGGGGAGTCTTTACTAAGTTTATTTTGGCATCCTCTTCTGAAGTCTTAAATTTTCTTGCTCTCTAAGGTGAGGGTGATGGTCAGAAACCGAGTCAATATTGGTTAATATTTCACTCCCTTCTACATCCTGATTCATTCTGCGGCATCTGCATACCGTTAGGACATTTGTTTGGTATTAATCGTCTTCTTCCATGACGTTGCGGTTAAAGAATCCATGAATTTGCCGCCCAGCCGTTGTGCCGACCAAAGGAGCCAGTTCTTGGACCGTCATGTTGGCAACTTCACGAATACTCTCAGTCTTGAGCACCAGATTCTTAATGTTTTGTGGAGTCACGCCGGGCACGATGGCAAGCATATCCTGGGGCTCCTGATTAAAGGCCTGCTCCTCGGCCCTTGTGTCCTTATCCAAGCCAGCCCTGACAGCGGCTATCGGATCTGGCTCTTCCTCCTGAGTCTTCAGAGATTCAAAGATCTCGGCCGTCTGGTACGGAGACGAAGACCAGATGATGCGTAACTTGGGAAACGCCAAAGTCAGTAATACTAACTTGGATTGGAGGTCGGATGACATGTTGGTCGGAGCGACGCTGTTTAAGCTTCCAGATAAATCGGCAAATGGCTCCAGAGTGAAGGACTTGTTCTGGTCAAACTCGATGAGCAGCATCACGCTTTTATAGTACTGAAACATAGTCTCGGCTTGACTGTAAAGTCGGCCATCCTTGAACGACGAGATCAAATCACTGATAGATTTCCGTTCCACACAGATATTTGGTGATAGGATGTAATCACCAACTGTGAGCATGCATGGTACAATGACCATAGAGCGGCCGTGGAGAAGAGATGGTAGAGAGGAACGAAATTCTCGTACGTCTACCACAACGCGAGGCGGCTCAGCTGTTGCTGCAAGCCGTCCACCACCAGCAATACGTGTGTTGACGGTACGGAGAAAAGCCTCTTCAGGATCCTCAGCCGGGTCCACGGTCATGACAAGGGACATGCTTGCCCTCTCCTTGATGAGTTTCGTAAATGCATCTTTCTCTCGTCGAACAGATGACAGGTATTTTTGTTCCTCCACTGAACCACCATAGTACATAAAGTATACCCTCACGTTCCTGTCGTTATGCGATGATCGGTACACTTCAACTCGACGAATAAAGGCGGCGTCTGGCTCATACATAATTATGTATCGTGGCTTGGTTTCCTCAAGGACATGCTCATCCTGATCTCCATCATATGCGTGGATGACGACTAGGTCTTGCATATCATATAATTTGAAATATTCCTCCATGTTGTCGAGGGGATCTGCCACAACGTCCTCCTTCTGCTGTGCTTCTTCTTCTGTAATCTGCACCTCAGCCATGAGATCAGCAACTTCTCCCGGTTTCTCAATGTACTGCATGATACTGCCATTCTCAGCACGACCCATGCTTACGCCGGCATTTCCTCCGCCGCGCACTCGCCGTCGCTTGTTTGCAGGAGCCTTTCCACCTCTTGACCCTGCAAAACCTGGACGAGTGTCCGTGGCTCCATTCAGGGCCTTCTGGTTTTCGGAAAAGAGAGTGGCGCTAACCTGAGCAAATTGTCTCTTCCATTTCAAGTAGTTCCTCAACCGCCTTCGCATCATGAAAGCTGCAGAGGGCTTGTCTTCATCTTCATCGTCCTCATTTGGTCGTTTCTCCGTCTTGGGCTTGACGTGCATGGTTTGTAAAAAGTCTCGCAACTGCCTACAAGTATCGGTATTTGAGCACATGATTAGGATGGTGCCGTTGGAGTCATCTCGAACTGGAGGCTCAAAGTACAGATCGCGATCAATTTCCTCCAGGACCTCAGCTAAAAGCGCCCACTTGGGTAGCTCTTCGAGAACAGGTCTTAGAGAGTCGATGTTATCTTCCCGAGCCGCATCCTTGGCACTAGCGGAATATACTCTTCGTCTTGCTGTGTCGAAAATGGTCTGAGCAGCATCAAGGAAAAGCCAGGGTGATTGGGTTTGTCGGGTCGATCCTGGAGGGGGGGAGTGAGCTGCATGAATGGTATCCAAATGCTGGAGGAACGAAACAGCATCATATGCCAGAATAGAGTTGAGCATGGTTCTGAGAACAGTCAAGTCATTCACAATCTGTTTCGTCTTCCAGCTGACACGGTGCCAGTTGGGATCCAGCTGCCTTCGAACCATTATGTCAAAGTTCTTGAGAAGAGCGCTGTCGAGGTTCCAATCGTCCATTTCCAGGCCACTGTTACCCTTCTTGAGCTCATGAATACTGACTTCAACACATTCCATTATGGCATTCTGAATCTCACGCATCGAGTCTGTCATAGGGACTTCGAGTTCGATAACTTCGGCCTTCTTCTTTCCTTCCAGAGATTGCGCGACTGTGACGTGAAATCGAGGCCAGAGCGAGGCTTTACGCAGAAACAGGTTCCTCATCATGGTAGCCAAGGGTGAGAAGCCAGTGGTGAAGGGATCGGGATTGTCCGAAAAGGCTTTCAAAAACCCAATTTTGTTTTTTTGACGGTAGACTCTCAAAATGAAGGCCTCGAGGGATGTTGCGACAACGCGATCGGCATGCAGAACAACAAGCCCTGTAATTGATTCAGGATTGAGCAAACCTGTGAGAAGGTCTACCACTAGAATACGCGATGTGATGCTGAAGATCCCGCCTCCAGAGTACATCTTTTCCCTCGCGCCGACGCTTTGAAAGTCCGTGTTCACGACTGTCAGGCCACGCGCTTTTGGGGACATGCTGATGGCTGCATGTTCGGCCAATGCTTCTCCAATCCAGCCATTTTCACGTTCATCAGCGGCGACAATAACAATTAAATTGTTTCCACCGGCGTCATACGAATGGAGGAGGTTGTTGACAAGGCGCATCAGCCCCAGGCCGCGTGCGATAACGACAAGCTCATCTTCAGCACGAAGTTCCTGGAACAGATTCTGTTGGTATTCCTAAATCGATCAGCAAGGGATCACACTTCAAAGTCAGGGACAAGCCTACGAGTGGAAGTGAAAGCTTCACTGGCTGGGGAGCATTACTTGCAGACATGCGGGCCACCCAAAATGTTGGTGTTGACAGGCGATGTGTTGAAGGGACTGATGAAATGACAACCTACTATAGTCGTGATTGATGTATTGAAGATCTTAGCGGGGAGCTAGAGCCACGGCGGGGAATGTACTCATTGTACTGTATAGGTAAGTTGCATGCATAAGACAGAGCAGCCAGCTTCGCTTAGCACATGGGCTTGTTTCTGATTAGATGTCATCTGTTTTATATTCATATAAGAGCTCGTGTCGCATATTGGGACGGACATAGGTACTTGGCAAAACTACTGCAGAGCATTATAGTCCTTGGAGTACAGGGGCGATGACCTGCCTAGTAGTCTATTTGGTAGCCAAGCTAACTATTTCAGAAGTCATGATAGGATGAATACAGCTTAAAACCCTTTGAATTGATGGAACTCTCCAGACATCACAAAGGGGTCCATATTTTGTCAGTGTAGATTGAACACCATTTTGTGTTTTCCCTCTGTTTCTCATTCCTGAGACCAAGCTGGCCAAGTTGTGATACCTAGGTACTAAGGTAGGTACCTACTGATGTATTCGTCCTTGATTTTCTTATTAGTGATACCCACTTACACACATTGTGCACACCACAACCACCATCTCCACGTCATTGTTCAAGATCCTGCAGTGTCCTAGATAACACCTAGCTATGCAGTGATCTCAACAGTCGGCGGTTTTTGGGAACACGGGACCAATGAGAAGGTGTATACATCCTCTTGTGACACTTCCCCTAAAGAGTTTGCGGTTCTGGTTGTCGCAACATGCGCCACAGAATGGTCTTACGTAGTCTGGCCAGACAAGACGACGTCATCGCTTCATGATAGGTATGGTCGGGCCAGCGACTACAAAAAGGACGTTGACGACCTAGACTTTGAGCAGCCACAGGATCTCGAATCAACCCAACAGACAAGAACCCTGAACTTTCTTAAGCCAACCACCAAACCAACCATCAGAATGACTGGCACCGAGCAACAGAAGGAGGTGAGTTGACCGCTTTAGTTCCTGAATCCAATACTGACCGTTTTCTTAATAGGGCGAGAAGCAATTCTCCATCCAGCCCATCAAAGATGAGGCCAAGGACAAGGTCTCTGCTTTTAACGCTCACCCCGGACCCGCCGTACCCAAAGATATGCCCCAAGAAGAGGGCACCAAGGAGGAGCGCAAGGCCAAGATGGAGGCCCTGAACAAGAAATAAGCGGTCGACTTCTGTGACGGAAGTCGCTTTGCTGACATGACATGACTGTATGACTATACAAGAATTTGGGACTGGGTTTCTTTAGGATTTATCTATACAACACTCAAGACATTTTGCCATGACTTGCATTGGAACGTGTCGATTGCTAATCGTAGTCTCATGCTGGTATCATTGCACTGACCAACGGCAGCCTCGGAACCCCCTGCTGACACGCAGCCACCCAATGTCTGC
This sequence comes from Fusarium sp. NRRL 52700, assembly GCA_013396095.1. Lineage (NCBI taxonomy): Eukaryota > Fungi > Ascomycota > Sordariomycetes > Hypocreales > Nectriaceae > Fusarium > Fusarium sp. NRRL 52700. Next base: position 41,088 of record JAAQRM010000413.1, on the reverse strand, counting down.
CCCTCATCATTAGTAGGTTAGTAGTCTAGTAGATTAGGAGCCGAGACAAGACTCGTACGGCCGCCGGCCAGACATGGGGGTTTATGAAGACTCGAAGGCGCATCAGAATACAGACATTTACATAAGGTAATTATATCCAGAAGTGTGTGAGCCTTGTTCTCGCCGCCTCCTAAGATGTTCCGTTCTTAGTCGATAGCTAGCTCGTCGTCTTCGTAACACACCCGATTCAATAGTTTAGATGCCCCTAATGAAAGCTCCACCACATCATTAGGCGACTGCAGTTATCTACTAAGATACCTAGGCTGCTAAACTCTGGCTGCCCAACAGTCGACTGCTTGGTGGCCATGCGAATTTTCTAGAACCTGGCAGAGTGGCTGAAGCGGTGAGCCATTCAACACCTAGGTAGGTACCTGATGCATTGTGAGTTGACCGCTTGCGTTGCATGTCACAGTCACAATTATCGCCATAAAAACCATCAATGAGCATACTACCTTACGCTTCCAATCCCCCACGCCCATCTAAAAAGCAAACTTGTCAAGACGCAGGCGTAGGTTGCCCCGCCCCGAGAACAACCTACATACAGTACAATACTTAAAGTGGCTGTGGTACAGTACCTACTATCCGTAAAGGTACTAAGGTTTGCTTCTGCAAGGGTTCTAGCCTGTGGCTGGTGCTCACTTCTCTCGTTGTGGACTGGACTCTGGCTCTTTACACATCATCCCAACCGACCGCTGGCCCAGTCTGGTTCCTGTTCCCCACGGACGACGAACACCTTTTGACGTGCGACGACCATCCGTGCTCGCCTACGCTATCCGAGAGAGATCACTTTCTACTCAAGCCCGAAAGCTCGGGCGCTGCTCGCACACTCTCACTCTCTTGGTCATATACATCTATCCAGCGACAAGCCCTGAGCTTGCACCTCCCATACCCCAAGATTTCGGTTGCCTCACGCGAGCGCCAAGCTATTCTGACGAGACGCTGGAAGAGGAGAGACCAGACAAGCGCCACTCCGCGCGTCAGGCCCAGGCGACAACCGACAAACTCATCTTATTGTTGGCTCATATCCCTCGTTACTGTTTCTCTGGCATATTCGATTACACAACACTGCAACAGTAATCAATACCCGATTGCGCCGCCACAATGCCATCTATTCTTAACGACGATGATAAGGATACCGTGAAGCGGTTCATCCCTAAGCAGTCCAACAAGATCCAGGCCGTTGCTGTTGCCAGACTCTACGTAGCATATCCCAATCGCTCAAAATGGACATACACCGGACTACAGGGAGCCGTTGCGCTCGTCAACGATCTGGTTGGAAATACATACTGGATCAAGATGGTGGATATTTCGGTATGTCCACGATCCAATATCTAAATCGCTGTTCACCAGATCTGTCCATCATATGCTAACTGTGTTCAGCCTTCCAATCGAGGAGTTATCTGGGACCAGGAGATTTTCGATACGTGGAACTATAACCAAGACCGAACCTTTTTTCATACCTTCGAACTCGAAGAATGTCTGGCTGGTCTGAGCTTCGTTGACGAAAAGGAGGCCAAACAGTTCAAGAAGAAGATGGATGAGCGAGAAAAGAATGCAAGCCGAGCCACAAAGTCGACGCCCTTCGGTGGAGGTGCCCAGCCAGCCCATAAGCATGGCTTGTTGGGAGGGCTATTTGGACATCGCCATTCGACTCATATCGGCGGCTCTCAGCACACAGCTCCGACCCCTCCGGAGTCTCCCCGGATGCCACATAACTCCATCCAGCATCATGTTGTCAACTCAACGCCCAATCTCAATGGCTCAAGGCCTTCTGAATTCGCACTTCTAGATGCGTTCGATCCTCTGTGGCGCGAGCACTTTGGTGCCGACCTTCAAGACAAGGGCTTGACGGACGACTTCATCAAAGAAAACCAAGAGTTTATTGTCGACTTCTTGAGAGAAGAACAACAGAAGGCCAATCAGCCTCATTCGACACCGCCACCACCTCACACTCCAGCAGTGAAAGCACCCTCGCCAACGCCAACCGCGAACGGTAATGAAGGAAGAGGTTCTCGAGCGCCTCCGCCACCGCCGCCGCCCGGTGGCCGACCTCAGTCAGACGGTCCTCCAGCTCCTCCGGCTCCGAGAAAAGGCGGCCCCCCACCTCCTCCAGCCCCAAGACGGTCGGGCAAAGCCGAATCTCCGGCGAAGGATGCTGTGCCTGAACGAGCGCCGTCACCTCCTCGACCCAAGTTTGGTGTCCCTCCTCCATTGGCCGACGCTGGCAAATTCGCACGTCAAGATCCTCCAAGGGCTGTTCCAGCAACGCCCACTCCTGGACCTCCCCCTCCTCCACGACCGGCCAAGACTCCTATAGAAACACAGAAGAACGAGAGTCACAGGTTCGGAGTTCCTCCTCCCTTTCCTGGTTCAAGAGTACCCCCGCCAACACCTAGCCGTGGGCCTGTTCCTCCCCCTCCACCACCTCGACCGGCCGATAACCACCCTGTGCCTGCAGCTCTTCCTCCTCCTCTGCCTCCTAAAGTACCAGCTTCTTCAGCTCCACCGCTGCCGCCTCCGAGCTCCCGACCTGTTCCTCCTCCTCCAGCAGCCAACAATCACCCTCCTGCTCCACCTCCCTTACCGGTGACAAGTGCTCCTCCACCTCCTCCGCTACCACCAACATCAACAAATGGTGCACCTCCTCCACCTCCTCCGCCCCCTCCACCTCCAGGAGGCCCTGGTGCACCGCCGCCTCCTCCGCCTCCCATGCCGCCTGGAACTGGTGCACCTCCACCGCCTCCGCCTCCCATGCCGCCTGGAACTAGTGCTCCTCCACCGCCTCCTCTCCCTCCTGTTGCTGCAGGAGGGGATCCTGGCCGATCAGCCATGCTGGAAGGCATTCAACGTGCTGGTGGAATTAACTCCCTCAAGAAGGTTGATCGCTCACAGATTCGCGACCGCAGTGGTGTTCAAGTTGGCAGTGGTGGCGATTCTGGCGGTGCGAATGCCGCACCTGCAGCAGCTGGTGCGCCTGGCGGCGGCGGCGGCATGGCCGATGCCCTGGCTGCTGCTCTCCAGAAGAGAAAAGAAAAGGTGTCTAAGAGTGGTAAGTTCAACATGCCTTTGTTGGGTAAGGAGTGATGTGCTAACACAAGATAAGATGACGAGAGTGACAACGATGACTGGTGAACTGAACCATATCAACACAAAATCAAAGAGAAGGAAGGAAGGAAGGAAGGAAGGAAGAGCGTGGTAGATATAATCGACAAACAGTTATCGACTTGTCTTTTATAAAAATTTGCACTAATGAGTACCTAACGACGAGGGTTGTGACGAATCAACCAGTCGCAGACGTATCTGGGCTGCGAATCAGTACAAGCATCTGAGGTCGGTGTTGTATTACCAAATGGTTCTGCTGCGTCTGTACCATTTCCAGTTGGCATGACAAAAAAGTTGGTTATGTTTTATAGACACCTATAGCATTAACGACATTCTACAAGATTACAGAATGACTAGCCAACACACTCGGCAACAGTTAGTGCGCTGGTTTCATTTTTCACGACATCAACGCAATGTGATAATCAGAGGATATATATGAAACAATAGTAAGCATTTTCTTGTCTTGTCTAACCTGTGCTTTTGAGACGAATGTAATGATCATAAAGCGTTAAGAAAAAACATGTTCGTCCAGGAAAAAATACCTAAAAACGGAACGGAACAAGACAGAAAACTCGATCGTGATACTGAAAGGCCAAAAGAGAACGACATGCCGTGACGTCCCTCCCACCACGGCCGTCTACGACTCCACAGCAACTACTGTCGTGGGGCCCGACGCAGAGCTTTGGTGCTCGACTCCGGGTTTGAGAGAGAAGACAATATCAACAACACCAGCCGCGAAATACAATCGTATCACCGGGTAGCGTCGGGGGCTCGGTGGAGGGAGAAGGGTATTTGGAGGGCTTTGACGAGCTTAAATGTCGTCAATGTCGACCTCCTTCTTGTTGCCAGCGGCGCCATCGTCAGACTCATCGTCAGAATCAGCGTCGCCGAACTCGAAGTAGGCCTCGCCATCCTCTCCCTGGCCAAAAGAGTCGGTCTCGTTGATCTTGGCGTTCTCAGGGAGCTCGCCGTAAGACTTGAGGGTACGGGCCTCGTCGGCGGTGTACTTGAGAATGACGTCGCCCTTGTTGTCCTGGAAGTCACGGAGAGAAAGGAGGATAATATCACCCTGGTTAATCCAGACCTTCTTTCGCATTTTACCGCGAATCTACAAAGGAGACGTTAGCATGAGTCGCAGAAGAAAGGACATGAGCGTCCTGCTTTCGTTGCACCACGTCTTCAGGCAGGCAAACTTGGGGCTACTTACGTTGGCGAGGCGCTTGCTTCCATCGAAGCACAGAGCCTCGAGACGACCGTTGCCAAGCATCTTCACGACCTGAGCATACTCTTGGCCATCCTCCTTGAAGGTGAGCTCTCGGCGCTGGTCATCGTTCTCCTTGGTACCACGTCTGCGGTTCTTTCCACCCTGTCCAACTGTTAGAGACAGTTCCTTTGTTGCTTGCAGAAGACGTTGGGCGATGATGGTGGGGGCGGGGCAAGGGTACGGTTGGCGCGTGAAAATGGCGATCCGTGAATGGAAAAGGAAGACAGTCGAGTATAGGAAGTGTCTGTGGGACTTACCTTTCCCTTATTCTTAGGCATATTGGCGGTTTGTCTGTATGCGTAAAGTGAGGAAGAGATGTGTTGGTGTGAAGAAGAAAGTTGGTGATGGTGTTGTGGTGTCGTTGTTGGCTTGGGAAAGGAAGCGGATTTTTCCTGGGCTGCGCTGCTGACTGACACGAGAGGCAAAAGCTGGTTGGGCGTAATGGAAGACAAATGGGGCGACCAGCTTGTGATCCTGTCCTCCACAGTGACTCGAACGTGGCGCAGCAAAGATATTTTCAATAGGTATGTTAAACTTCCAGTCTGAAATCTCTGTAAGAAGAATAAGAAACTCAAAAGTCTTAAAGCATATTATTTCAATTATACATAGATTCAATTAGTTCTTTGTTAAATCTAGAGATTATCGTAACAAGAGAGCATTATGCCCAGAGTCAAGTATGTAGGTATTCTGAATAATATGACGCAGGTTGGTTCGCGATACAGCCACAATTGTGTGGCGTTCCTAGTCGAGCATATTGGGAAATCGTTAGGTAGTTAATTCATGAAATCGATTTGCGCATCGTGCTTCATCATGTTTAATTCCAACTTCCCCGACGCACCCCCTCGCACCTAGGCAACGAATGAACGACACTGAGGCACCCACTGCAAGTCTCATCTCCAAAGAAAGCATCATATCCCAGCTCAACATGATAGTATCATGTCCAAATCCTCCATCATGACAACGGCACAAATCTTGCCAGGAATCAAACTCTTGCGATCGATGCCCTCTTCCAACTACCGACTTTACTCATCAACCACACAAATATTGCGCCAAAATACAGGGGGCCGCCCTCAAAAAACTCCCAACAAACCAGAACAACCACCGAATCGAGACGGAAAGAAAGGACGGCCTAAACCACTCCGGATCTTCATCCCACCCGCAAACGACCATGTATTACCATCTGGAAAACTGCTCACCACACCAGAAGTCTGGTCATTTCTTCAAGAAACGGGCATCGAGTACGACAACTCTAAGGCTACACGTCTGCATCTAGGGCCCGACGAAGAAAAGGTGAAAACACTTTTCAACTGCCTTGTTCAGTACTCGCCTCGATATATCCTACACCCTTACCATCTGCAACATTTAAGGCCGGGCATAGCACCAATGTTACCCATAATCATGAGCAAATACCGACGCAAGTTGACCGAGGAGCCTCTCTGGACATACACAATATGCAGGGGAGCGGGCAGTACCGTGGTGCGAGACCTGATGTCCAAAAGGCTGACAGGCGCGTTCTGGAGAGCCTTGAAAGATCTCGGATATTCAATGAATGGCCCCCGAGGAACGCTTATGGTAACGATCCACGAACCTTTGAAAGTCGCCCAAGCCCCAGCTCATATTTTTGGCGAGGCTGTTGCAAAGCAAGTGAAGCAAACCTGGGAAGAAGAATACATGCATGAAAAGAGACATGAATAGCTAGGTAGGTATCCTAGGCATAGTTAAGAGCCAAGACTGGATATATCGGCACTGGGGCACATTCTGCGAAAAAGCAATGTTTGGAAATTGGTGGCATCCTCAGGGGGGAATGTGAGCGACTATCATTAATCCCTAATAAGGTAGGGTTTTGGGTTTGGAATTTACGGAATCCTTTGTCTGCATAGAGCCAACCTAGTGGTAGACCTGAGAAGTGGATCAGATTTCCGTGGGCTAGTAGCTCATGTGTATGTACTTGATGCTTTGATACCAATGTTTTCACCAATAAACTGTATATTAATCGATTCAACCGTGTCAAGTTGAGCATTCGTCAATAACTAAAGTAGTTTGGTAGTCTTATTAAGATGAGACATATAGTTAAGAGGATAACATCCATGTAACATCAACCGGTGAGACGTGTGAGTTGTTCTCCAAGCTAGCTCCCCTTACCTGGTACCTAGGTAGGTACCTAGGTAGTGAGGTGCCCTGAGGTTAGAGAGCCTCACAGGGGCCCAGGGCCTAAGCTCCAGGGAGTCTTTCTCATGGACATTTGCTGCTCAAGGCTAAACGGGAGCTCTTTATCTTTAGTGCCCGCGTGTCCTTGCCCATGCAGCTTGTCCCAACCAAAGATTCCACGTCGACGTCCCATCCCTATCGCATTCGCAATTACCAGCAACCTTGGTCGCTTCAACTACAGATCAGATTGACGATTTGGTTAGCACCGTCTATAGATCCTTCTTTTCAAAGAGACGCTTGTTTCGCATTCTCTATTCCGCTTGCGTGAGAGCCTAGAGACTACACTCTGCGTCATCTTCACCCTTTGTTTGCTGCGACACTCGCAACGATGCTCGTCTCTCTCACTGTCGGCAAAGTCGATGCCGGCGTTACTGTTCTTCTGACACCGGACAAGCGCTTGGTGAGCTTGGAGCATCTTCTCTGTTTGTGATAATAGCTAATGCAGAGAGTGTCCTTAGATCGAATTCCCATCTATCCTCCTCCCTCCCAACATCTCGTCAGGCAGCATCGTCGACATCAATGTTTCGCAGAACGCGACCAAAGAAGCTGCTGCCGATCGCGCATTCCGCGCCCTCCAAGACAGCATCTATAACTCATTTGGTGCCTCCGAGCCTGCAACCCCAGTGCTGCGATGCCGCAATGCCACCCAAACCTCGGTCGTTCTGGAGTGGGATCCTATCCAGCTTGCCACCGCCGACCTGATTTCTTTGAGTCTCTACCGAAACGGCCAAAAAGCAGGAAACATCCCTCGCCCATTACAGATGCACAGCACAAAAATCAGCGGCCTTGCTGTTGATACAGAGTATACCTTCCATCTGGTCCTGCGCACAAGCGCCGGCACCTTCATCAGTGAGCGCGTCTCCGTGAGGACACACAAAATGACAGACCTAAGAGGTATCACCATTACTACCGGTATTCTGCCTAGTGCCGTCAAGGACAGCTTGACAAATGCGGTTGAGCGTATCGGGGCCAAGATTGTTGATGGCGTCCGCATTGACACGACGCATTTTGTTACCACTGAGGGACGTGGACAGCAATGGGAGAAAGCTGTCGAGAGCAACATTCCCGTCGTACGTCCCGAATGGGTTGAGGCTTGCGAGAAGAGTGGCCGCATCCTAGGTGTTACCAAATTCTATCTTGATGCTATGAAGCCAGGCCCCCCAGCCGAGGAATCTTCACCTCCACCTCCTCCAGAGAAGGGGGAGAAGAGCCTGCCCGTGCCACCTGCTCACAACGGTGAGCAGCCATCTCCGTCGGAGGAGAAGCTAGATGAGAAGGTCAAGGAGAAGGAGGAAGAGGAGACGGAAAGGAACGGCGGAAAGCAGAGCTCCAGCGGTAGTAGCACTGACGGCGAAGAAGAAGACGAGATCGAGCAAAAGACGAAAACGTCACCACAAGAGGAACAAAAGGTGCGATTCGAGGATAAAGAGGAGCAGAAGGTTGCCCTACGACCCGCCAATAATGGTGAATCAAGTAAATCCGAACACGATGATAAGCAAGAAGCTTCAGATGACGACGCAGAGGATGAGTCGAACGCGAAGACGGCACCTACACCAGATGGAGCATCCTTCCAAGAAGTGGAGCTATAGACCAAGAGATACTGCAGTTATGTGGTTGGGCTTGACTTTGTTTGAAAAGATAGCATGATTGGGCAGTGGGTGGACACCGGTCGCTGTCTAGTACGGTCTCATCATACGGATATGTTGGCTGGCAAGATCTTTTGAAAGGGCAGAGCAGATACTGGTTTAATAACTTATTTTTCGCACAAATAACCCTAAGCTGCATGGCCTTTTCAAGTCTTTTAATGCTATGACCCTGTAGATTCCACGTCTCATTTTATGGGAGGATCTCCTTGTTGTTCCAGTCCATACACTTGCCTCGCCCTTCAAGGGGGAGACCTGTTGCGACTTTTACAAGCCTGTCGACAGCGAATTCAGGGCTGAATAATTTACCCTCCTTTGTACTCCCCCAGAAACCCTTGCTCAGGTCTGTCTTGACCGTGCCAGGGTGGTAGGCAATGGAGATGGCCTTATCACCACTCCGCCCGCGGAGAAATATGTCGTAACTCTTGCCCAGGCTGATAACTCCCGCCTTGCTCGCCCGATATGAGAACCATCCCCCGGCCCTATTATCTGATGTGGAACCAACCCGGGCTGCCATACTGAGCCACACTGAATAGGGAGGCATCTTTACCTCGTCGCCGTTGGAGCTGTCCTCGAGCTCAGAGCTTCGCCTAGGGAGAAACTTATCGAAGTGCTTGATAAGAAGGAGAGGACCCATGGTGTTGATGCTGAACTGCCTCAAACTAGCCTCTGCGTCTATCTGGTTGACATTCTTCTCAGGGTTGAGGACGCCAGGAACCGCGCATGCAAACCGCAGGTGATGTTTGTCAGGGGGGAACAGCTCAGCAGCTCTGGAAGCTGCATCAATGAGAGATCCCTCGTCTGTGACATCCGCGTGAACTATTGACAGGCGTTTGGTGAGACCTCCTTTATCGGGGAGACCTTGGAGAAGTGATTTCTTCACCGTTTCTGGGTCGTGTTGGAGACGAGCTGTTGCGAGGATGGGCAAGGATGTCTTCTGGAGGAGGTGTCGAGTGAGAGCATAACCAATTCCTCGAGTTGAAGGGCATACAAAGATCCAGGGCTTGCTCATGGCTGAATGACCGTATGTAGTCGGATATCCCAGAGTCTAGGTATCTCAAGTAAGTCGAATGCAAAGTAGGACCAAGTTCTACATTGGTGTGGTTGGTTGAAAAATCGATTTCACACCTCAAACGACCGTATAAATGGTTGATTGTTCCTTTTATTTCGCCCTACGATTGACAATCATGTAGCTCCATGGCGTCTCATGTCATTGATGATGCGTAGACGCACGTTCGTGTGAGGAATCACCTACGTCATAAGATTTCGCTCCCCCTGAGCAGACCCGATTCAGGTGCAGAAGCTCGTTACCCAACTAAGTTAGGTATAGACAGAAGGCTGTTGTGGAACTGAAACTAGATTCTGTGTTTCTTGTTGTGTGAACTAAAGTGTAACGGCTAGCATAAGATAGATGCCATGAGGATGGCTTATTAGTGTTTATTTGCAAGTTAACAGAATCTCAAGATTACTAAGATAGGACATTGTAGGGTAAACTTGATGCGTCTTTCTTTTTTCCCACCCAATGGTTTAGTGATAACCTTGAATTGTCGCTATGTGAGCTGCCTATTATCAATTCAACGAAACCGAACACGAAACTACCGCAGCTAGTTTTGGATAGATACGATCAATACTAGGAAATATTCTAAACTTATCGTGATAGGCGTTAGCTAGGAAAATGCACGTCGGGTGCAAGACTATACTATAGTTATGTTGTTGATCGTATCCAAAACCCAAAGCTTCGCTCACCCCACACACAAATTAACCAGCCATTCCCATACCGCAGATAAAAACAAATCAACCTTCCCGTCTTCGTCTCCTGTTCTTGTATTATACACACCGCCTAGCAGACCACTACTCGGAAAGAGACTGCAGCAATCCCTCGTCATCCATTCCGAGTGATCTTGCTTCAAAACTTAGTCGAGATCGACCAGCCAGTTCTCTCATCAGAGGCTCGATCGTATCAAAGCCGCTCATGTCATCGCTGACACTTCCGGCCTCAAGCTCCTCCTTCGTTCGTACAAGTTGCTCCAGAAACTCCCGCTCTGATGTCCCAGTCCTTGCCATCATGCGCCCTCGGCTCGATGCTCTCATTTTAGACGGTGTTTGAAAGTTCGAACGATCATCATCAGAGATCCACCCCTTCGCCACGCTTGGGTGCCCGTCTTGAGAATTAGCGAGGGTGCGGTTGAGATTGTCTAATACTGGTACCAGGGCCCGAAGCCAGACATCTCCATTACGCTCCAATCTCCTGATTCTACGCTCCATCTCTCTGATGCGGTACTCGCGGTACGCCTCATATCTTCGTAAAACCTCCTTTTCCACGGTGGGGGCTTTGTCCCCGGTGTCTTCTCTCATAGTGACGGCCCTCCTGACCCTGGGTCGGGGACTGGCGTTCGAGGCAGCTTCTTTTCGTTTGCGTTCTTGTTCCCGAGCAGCACTCCACTCTCGACGTCGCGAGAGGGATGTTCTATCATGTGAGTCTACTTTATGAGTTGGTGATGAGTGAGCGGATTGGGGAGGCGTCGGTGATCCGTTCTGATATGAGGTCGGAGATGGAGAAATTGCTCGACTGGACATGTCATCTTCTTGCTTAGGTGCTGTCTCGTCCGGCTTCGACTTTATAGCAGAGGTCAAGTCTTCTGGATTCGTAGTCGTATGTCTCTTTGAGGATGCTGGGATCAGCGTTAATGGGGCAGGCGATGGCTTGACATTGGCGACAACCATGATTGGGCACATGCTTTGGCGTTGGGGAGACCTGAGTGGCAACGGTGGTGGCTCTTCTGCTTTTTCTAGAGGCGACTCTTTGATAGTCTCCTGCTCAGAATCGGGCTGCAGGTCCATAGAAATAGATATCATACTGCGCCGTTTCAAAGAAGCAGCTTCCATATCCTTCTTTTTCTTGTCCCTGACCTTGTCACGGCGACTCTGTGACCATTTGGCTTCAGGTGTTAAGGATCTCTCTTTTGTTGTTTGTTTCCTAGAACCTTGACGTTGGACACGTAGTGGGCTCTTGGTGATCACAGTAACAGAAGGCTCCTCGGTTTTCTTCGTGGATAATCGAATGCGCGATTCCCTGGCTGATACTGGTCTTGCCTCGACCGGCCTAGCCTCTGCAACGACAGGATCATTTTCGCTTGTGGTCATTATACTTTTGGAAAGCGAAGGTTGGGAAGATCCATTTTCGGAAATGGGGCGGGCAGGTGAAGTAGGAACCTGATGGGCTTCTGTCTTGGAAAACTGAGACATCATGGTATCGATCGACAGGTCGCCGAGGTGTACGAAGCGACCCCCTGTCAAGCTGGGACTCCGTGAAGGGATTCTATCTTGATTGTTTGGGCTTCCTGCATGTGTGTTCCCCTGTTCATTGCTTTGAAATCCTCGGTCCTGCTCATTAGCTTGTCGGACTTGGTCCGGGGCCACTACCCTCGGAGGGGGCGTTGCCAGAATGTTCAGATATTCCGGTGCCGTACTCTGGTTACTGCTATTAATAGGGGCCGGAGTAGAGTGTCCATTGATGGACGAGTTTGAAGATCTTTGAGGGATAGTAGATAAAAGAAGCTGAGAGGTTGCCGGGCTCACCGAAGGCGACGATTCTCTGTCCTCGGCGACAGTCCGTAACACTGTCACGACACCTTTGTCGTTCAAAACTGCTCTGGTAGGAGCATACTGGGAAGTGAGAGGCTTCACGCTCCGGTGCTGGTATATAGGATACTGAGACCTGGGAGTTCGACCAAATGGCGAGGCGTCCAAGGGGATGGAAATTGCAATATGTCGATGTCCTCCTATCGTTGTGCCTGAGACAGCTGAGTCTGGAAGCCGAATGGTCTGAGGCGACTTGGAGAGTGATTTACTCCTCTTGCCCAACTTTCGGAGTCTGTACCATCGCCCCCTGTCCTCTGGGAGAATTCCATCAGGGATAGACATAAAGTTACCTGACGGAGGGCTGTGGTTCCTCAGAAAGTCAATGAGCTCTGCAAGGCCATCATGCGGTTCCCGGCCCCCCTCCTGCTGCTGATCAATGAAGGTGTCGTCGTGAAAACGCAAGTCCTTGTCCTTTTCGGGGCCACCTAGCAAATTTGATGCGGATTTTGCTCTTGGCCGGGTACGTGCTTGAACTTGGGTTTGAGAGCCTGGCCTTTGCAGATACGAATACCGATTTGCTTTGGGGACAGTAGATGCAGATACAGAAGAAGTGAGAGCTGGGGGGATTATTGTGCGAGGACAAGAAGCGCCACTGCCCGACGTGACAGAGGCCTCAGGATCAAGGCCAAGAACTTGAGCCATGCCGGGCCAGCTCAACATCTGACACGGAACATGGGATGGGCTTATACGCTTTTGCGCAACGATGCACTTGCATCCATGAAAGACAGGCCTGAGCTAGGTAGATGTATCAGCTGGGTATTCACGGAGACATGGTTTGTACACAAAGCGATCTCTCAAAAAATTAGTCTCACCTTTGGTTGTCTTTCGGGGCTTTTCTCGTGTCCTCCGTTTGGGAGGCTTGGGAGGAAATTAGGAGGCGGGTGGTTGCAGACCGGTGACCCGAGTGATGGTAGGTAGGTAGTCTGTGTCACCGCGAATTCATATGTATATCTTAGACTGGGGGTTGAGCTGACAGCCACAAAACAAGGCCAAGATTGTGACAAAGATGAAAAATTGAGAAGCGATGATGTTGAAAAGAAGAAGAAGAAATTACATGTCCTGGGCGTGCACTCTTCCCCGGTTCAGCCCAGTTCAACCTGGCCAATCCCTGTTCCAAGGGACCTTCCCAACCGCGTCAGAAGCCGGAACAGACAGACAGCAAGAGCAGGAGCATCAGAGATGCCGTCACTCCCCCATAAAACCCTGGAGCGCCACCGAGGCCAAGTGCCGCTATTTAGTCTTAGCTCAGGATCCGAAAGCTAATTATGCCCGTTGAATTTAATGGAGTGGAAACGTCCTCGCTAATTCCCCAATCAGAGCCTCAGGAGCACCGATTCACTAAAAGGGAGATCGTGCTCCTTTGTTCTAGCTCAGCTCATCTCCATTATCTGCTGGGTCTCTTTCTGATGTTGTAATTACGCCTCTTTCACGATGCGGCACGACATCCCGGTTGTTCGGGATGCCAACCAAGATCGGCGTAGAAATAGTTTCATTTGTCAAAATATCCTAGTCATATTTGTGCTGGAGATCTCATTTTCCTGTCCTAGCCCCCTGGTTAGCTTCGTTCTTGTCACTCTTCCTCTTTGCTTTTTTCTGTTGTCACTTTATGCATGTCTCTTTGCCGGCCACCACGGAGTATGCGGGCATGCATTCGGTGGACAGATCTTTTAAATCCCAGCCTCTCGCAAACCTTTCCATTGAAAAAGACACCTTTCACAGCAATTGGTTGCCGAAAGCTATCGGTCAGTGGTTGCAGCTGGCTGGTCGTCGTCACCACAGTGAGTTGTGTTACCTTCTCAGGTATCTCATCTCGGTGGTTCATGAGAAGTAGAGGTATCCAAAATGAACCAAGCATCAGCTGGAAACCCAAGCCATGCTTGTAATGTTTAGTCCTAGACTTGGCGACTTGCTGAACCACTTACGTAGGTAGGTATGCACCAATGTTCCAACTGTAAAGTAGCCAGGAGATGGTAGAACTCAAAACTTCATCCTCAATCCGACCTTTTATGGGAAGAATACTTCAATAAGTCTAGGGTGGACTTGCATGGCTCTATGAATAGTTTATTCCTGCTCCGTACCAAGAGTCTTGAGTATTCTGAAATCCAATATCGAGGGAGTAGCTCCCTGTTCCAACAGTTCACAGACATCTCCCTCAACCTAGGATAGTAGCCACCGCTTTTCAGCTCACAGGGTTCTGACTTCAGGTCGTTACAAACTTATCCAATCACCAATATTGCATCGTCGTTGGTCAACCGCCAAAAGCCCCTCCGAGCGCCACTGCTGATCTCCTGTGCAGGAGGCCGCTAGTGTCATCACTGTGCCAAGTTACCAGCTGTTACCCAGGGGCCAGAGGATATGATGTGTGTGCCTGAGTGGGCGTTATCTCCAGAGTCTAGTGTCATCACCCTACGCTCTGTCGTCTTGGCACTGATATAAGCTGAGCCGAATTGACCCTCTTTGGAAAAGCCAAAAGGCCACTGTCGTCAATAATAAGGCCTCCATTGCCATTTGCCTTTACATCATAACACGACTGCCCTTTTGTCACTTATGAGCTTGTACTATTATGTAGGTTCCCACGGGCAATAGTTAGACGAGGCAAATTGTACAAGGGTCGGACATTACTCGACTTCTTTCGTCACCGGGGTCCCTTGTCGTTCTCCCTGTCTGTTGAAATGACACGATCCATGTCCGCTGATGATCATCCTCACTACCGGACGGTTAGGCGAGTTGACCCATGCTCAGCGCAAACGTGCACTGCAATCGATCTCCGTTCACATTGTTTCAATGACATCACGTGACGCAATCAACCTCAGCTGTGGACGACGAGATGGTGGAAATGATGCAGTGCTCTACCATTATCATGTTCCAGCATTGACGGAACCCCCCATGGGTCTCCTTGAGCGTCTCGGCCTTGACATCTCGCCTCAGAATTTCCCAGGCTGGCCAGGTTTAATGCTTAATGATTCAGTTCTCCATCCGGCCACCACAGGAGGGGGCCTTGCGCCCCCTTGCATATCACCGTAGGCAGCACTCGCATGTATGATGTATGCCAGCCTAACGTGTCTTCTGACTAAAGCCAGGAATGAGGCATGTTTGGCAATGTCTAATCCTCGGGAAAAAAATTCGCAGCCCCTTGTGCCCTATTCGTGGATGCCATGTACAAATGAAATAATGCACGCCGACCTCCAACGCCCAGAAATGCTATCTACTATGTATCATCCTCTATGCTTGCTATACAAAGTCTTGTTTTGTCATGAAATTCACCGTTTCGTTGGGACAAAGAGACTTGGCTTCCCTTTCTTGCGCGAGGCAGGCGGGTGAGGTGGGCGTCGTTGCTGGTGACGGTATAAGCAAAGCGTCTCATCGAACTCATTGTTTTAGACGCACCTGGTTGTTGCTATATTGCGGCCCCGGATTCGAAGGTCCCTTCGGAATTCTGGGTCCTGTTGGGGCTTGGGATGTGCTTGATAACGAGAGACCGGTCGGCGCTGCTGCAGGCGGTCTCTCAGGTGGTGCCAGACCCATTACTGACATTGCCGAAGGGTCGGTGGGAGCCCTGGGCGGCCGGTGCGACTTGTTGTTCCCAAACTTGCCCATGAGCCCACCGCCCCGAGCCTTGTCACTTGCTATCTATTTGATTGTTAGCTCACAAAGCCTTGTTCTCGGCATTTGTTATGTTTGTGGGCATACCCTTTTAGTAACTGGCTGATTTGAATCTGGTCCGTCATGAGGTCGCTTTCGTACTTCTCCTGGAGGCTTGCTTGACGAGGTATGAATGACAGGAGGCCCAGCAGAGCGTGGTAGAACTCCGGCCGGTTCACCTCCTGCAATGCCGGGCATGTGAGTTGCGGGAGCTGTGGGCTGCTGAGCTCCTTCGACCTTTGGTGAGTCTGGACGAGATGAGGGCAGTGACGGCGTTCCCAAAGATGCATCTCGCATTGGAGCATCAGGGTCTGGAGCTTTGGGTGGTGGGAGAATGTAAACGCCCGGCTTTGCCTTTTCGAGAGGCTTCCGAAACATAGACAAGACGTCGCCATTAGTGTAGCGATCTCTGGCCTGGGCATCCTCAATAAGTTTTCGCCAGAATTCGCCCTGAACAAGCGCTCTCGAGTCACCAAGAATCCACAGCGATGATTTAGCACGAGTCAGGCCGACGTTCATACGTCGAATATCAGTCATGAAACCGATACCACCAGTAGAACTGGCACGAACACAAGAGAAGATGATGATCTCACATTCGCGACCCTGGAAAGCATCAGTGGTGTTGAACTCGATTATGCTTGTGATGTCCTCGCCATATCGCGAACGGAAACGGTTTCTTAACTCATAAAGTTGAGCTTTATAAGGAGTGATGATACCGATCTTGCCAGTCAAGTCGCATTCACGGTACTCGTTACTAAAGCGATCGTACATCTGTATAGCAACATCCAACTCCTTGGTGTTGACCAGTGACTGACCCCTGTGGCCCCTCTCCTGGACACCCTGAACATCGAAGAATCGATAAGGACCAAGTAGTGCGCTCTTGTGCCACGGCTGTTGCCTGAGCTCATGCATGTTCTGTCCGTCGGCGAGTTGTCCTTCATAGAACTCGCGGCTGGGGAACAAGCTGATCTCAGGATGCATACGGTATTGCATGTCCAGCAAATGCACCGATTGTGGGTGGTTTTGCTGCATTCGGACAAACAGACTTTGATCGTAACCGAACTTCGCCGCTGACTGTGACAAAACTGTAGGGGGCAGCTGTTTAGGATCTCCAACGAGGATACATTTGTAGCAGCCGTATTTGAGTGGAATCAAGGCACTTAACTCAACGCACTGAGCAGCTTCGTCGATAATGACTGTTTCGAACTCTACATCCTCCAGGTTTCGAAACATCTCATGACCACTGCCACTCAGAGTAGCGCACAGGACATGAGCGTTATTGAGGATCTCTTGCTGGACTTGCCGGCGCCGCATTTCCATCTCTCGAGCTACAGAATTGCCGCTGCTCTTGTCTGCATCGATTTGTTTTCCATAGGACATTTGGCGTCGCTTCAGATCATCGAATTCTCGAGATAGCTTGTTGTAGAGGGTTCGGTCGTCCATGAGCTTTGCTGCTTCCAGCTGGGGACGCAATTTTCCCAGTTCTTCCTTTACCTTCCCAGCATTCTCGTGGAGTTGGTCACGGTCGGCTTTGGCTTTATCCTTGGTCTGATCACCTTCCATGCGGGCCTTGACAAGCTCGTCTAGGGTGACGTCCCTGACAGCTGCATTAATGGCATCACTCCGACCGAGTCGTAGCACGTTGATGTTCTTGGTTTTCCCCGAGATCGTTTTCACACCAGCCTTCAGACGTAGCACTAACTCATCTACGGCGGCGTTACTGGGTGCACAAACAAGAAGCTTTTTTGAACGGCTTTGTTTGGGTGCCCCTGATGCACCGTTCGGTCGCAGAGGTACGCCTATGGGAATGCCTTGATTGCCTGGTTGACTGAGTTGCTCAGAGAGCAAAGTTCCAACCATGGCCACGATGGTTTTCGTTTTTCCAGTACCGGGAGGACTGCTTATGTTAGTTTCGTCATGACCAAGACCGAGAGACTTACCCCTGAATAAGCGTGAATCCGTCATTGTCGTGAGCGCCTAGAACCGCCATAGCCTGTCCTCGGTTAAGAGCATAATTGTTCATACAGTTGTTTATCTTCTCATCTCCATATTGCAGAATGGGAGAAGGTTCGGCATTCAGGATTTCGTCCATTAGATCATAATACGGCAGACTCTCCAGCGCAGCGAATTCTCGTTCGATTGTTGTCATATTGGTGATCTTCACTCCGAAGACGCTAACATTCGGGGTCAACACCTGTGTCATGGGATTGTTTCGGGAAGCCACACGATATGTGATCTCGATCAGCTCCTTTTTGTAGGTGATGCGGTGAACCCTAGCCAAACAATGTCGAGCTGTCTGATCGATCAAAGGTCGTTCGGATTCCGAGACGAGAAGAATGTCACCTTCAGAAACACCGCGCTCTCTGCTTTGGACCACTGGCATCGTGAAGGTCGCCTCCAGGTAGCTGTCGACGCTCGCACGGCTTGCAATCTTCATACCGAATGGCTGAGACGTGAGCTCATCCTTGGCTGTGACAAAAGAGCGCCAAGCTTCTGAGGCAAGCAGGGGGAAAAAGGTATCCTGGTACATTCTGGGTTCAGAATACTTGGTGGCAACTTCTGAAGCTGCTGGACCATTGGGAGGATCGTTACCGCCATGGAAAATGTCCCAGGCTAGCACTGTGTTGTGTAACCTGTCCATGGGGGGGATGACTCTGGCTCTCCTATCCTTGACTGAGCGCTGCTGTCTAACCTTCTTCACTGGTCTACGCATTTTGTCTTGCAAAGCCTTTGCCATGCGTCGCTTGTTAGCTTCTTCCAAAGCTGTCTGGCCTCCCGTGCTAAGGGCAGCTAGTTCGTTATCGGCATCTGATACATCTTCCTCCTCATCAGATTCTTCTTCAGAACTGTTTACCATTATCTCACTTCGGCCGTGATCCTTGCCGATGAGGCCGAGACTAAGCAAGCCGGAACCCTCACCAGGGACAGTTTCTCCCCTAAGAGCTTTGGCGTTCGCTATGACCGCAGCATCGCGCTTCTCTTTTTCAAGTTTGGCCTTTTGCCTGGCCTCTTTGATCGCTGCGATCTCCTTCTTATCAGGAGCAATCTGGTTTCTAGGCTTAAACATAGCCTGAGCCTTTTTGGCCTTTGCCTGATCCTTAACTTTCTTTGCCTCAAGCTGCCTAAGGATGGGGCTGTCTATAGATCTGCTGAGATCTAGCACGTCATCACGATTAGACCTGGATGCTGCTGCCGTGGTTGTAGTGCCGGATGATGTGCCAGACTTGGACCAAGCGTCAAGTTTGCTTTGTTTCTTAATCCCATCTTTGGGTCTCTGTACTAATGGTGTCTGCGCAACACCGAGCTGGTAGATTTGAACTTCATCATCAGTTTGTCCCAGGGCTTGGAGAAGTTCTGCTCGCTGCTGGTCAGTCATGTTGGTTGACCTGACAAACTTGCCCGGGACATTTGTAGGTAGGCAAGCATCAGTGATAAGCTTGCGGGAGGCAGGGTTGATCTCATGGTTGTTTTCTCGAAGCCGGGTCAGAATCTTGCATAAGACTCTGACTGTGACATCAACGAGCCACTTGTCCTTCAGGCGAATCATGTTCTCCATTCCACCAAAATGTTGCTTTGCGGGGATAAGAATTTGCGACATAGTATCCTTCTCACTTTTGTTCAAAGCCTTGGAAATCGCTGACGTGATGAGACCATCCTCAGCCACAAGGGCTTCAGCGAGTTCCATAATTTCTCGGCAGAATTCTGTCATGACGGCGTTCTGAATATATCGAGACCATCCCTCAATGTTTCTGCACGCAGTAGAGACAAACCGCCACTGTTCGCTCCACCAACGCAAGACCTTCGCAGCCGACATAGGCTCAAGGGTCTTGACTCGCAAGACTCCGGACATAGGGTCAGTCAAACCACGGAGGATATCTCGACTCATATTTAGCATGGGCCTGATAGGGCCCCAGGGGTATGGAGGTTTCAAAACTCGCTCTAGAGCCCATACTATGGAGGAGAGGGTCTGCTCAGGGTGCAGCTGTGACATTTGCTCGAAGGCGCCGCTCTGGGAATACTCTCCGGTCCAGCTCTTCAGCAGCTCGGTAGCTGCTTCAGCAAGTCCTGCCTCTCCATGGGTAGAGAGTGTAATAGTACCTTGGAAAGCCAGGCGGTCGTCAAAGAAGGTGTTCAGGTCTGTGGCAACGTCTATTTCGGATATTCGACCGAGAAGATTCCCAAGGATATCCACTGTTGCGGCAAGAGACTTGTTGAAGTTCTTGCTCGAATCACTCAGTTTATCATCGCTCTTCAAGGCCCTGATCTGTTCTACACCAATCAAGGGCTCTAACGACAAGACGATATCTCTCGCAAGATCGACCTGCTCGGTTGACAAATCAAACATCTCAATAATACCTTGCCAGAACGCCTTCGAGTCCCTAGTGACAGCGGATTGCAGCTGGCTGCCCTCCAGGCAAGCTATATACTCCTCCGCAAAGACTTTCATATCGAGTTTCATGGCAGCTTGCATGGCCTTCTTAGCTGCATTTGCCACTTGAAAGGTGACCCAGCCTTCCCTTTCATCGCCAGGGGCACGCAAGTTCCGGAGAATGATGCCTTTGTACTTCATAACGAGGTTGAACGCACAGCATGCGTAGAGATGAGTGGTTCCCGCACCTATCTTCGTCTCTGGGTCGACAAATGTTGATATGGTAAGCTGTAAAGCATCGAATCCAGCTCGAATACACGCCGAACGGCCCGGTTCCCCGATGGTCTCATCTTTGGCAAGTGATTCGAAGAGAGTGTGCATTAAGACCTCGCAAGCGTTATATCTGCGATCGCGGCCAACTGACTGGAGCCAGGGGTCGATCCAAGACGTAGGAAAGGGGCCACGGGAAATGCTACCATCATAGCCAGTCCAGCAGTCTTCTAGAGATTGACGAAGGAGATTCTTGTATCCGGGGCTCGCAAAGATTAAGTCAGCGATAACGTTTGGCCGGGCATCGCCGATAACGTCCCAAAACGCCCTTGGTGCCTTCTTTAGAAAGTTTGTGAGGATTGTGATGGTCATCACCAAGACACTCTCTGCAGGGCAGAACTGGATATGGCGGAACAGAAGGTCGTAGATGTGACTGATCGTGCCGCTCAGTTCAAGATTCCGTAACCGCTGCAGAACGACGTCCGCAGTCAAGGTCCTTAGAATTTCATTGAATCCTTCCCAGAACTGTGCCATTTCAGGCCATGAGTCCACAGTTGAAGCCTCTTTTTTGGAAATGTCCTCAATAGCCCTTGTCAGACCGCTGCTGACAGCCCAGTCGAACTGTTCCAATGTCATACTATTGCTGTCAAGGTTCCGATAGTTGTCTGTTGCCCATTTCCGGCGATCCTGGTTTTTGAGGTCGAAGATAAAGTAGGTCATTCCAGGCAAAGGCTCCTTGGTACCAAGTTTGAGGCCATTTTTCCCCTGAAGTCGCTGGAAAACATACTGAAAGGTTATCCTTCGATCCGCATCTTCCATATACGGCATGCAGCATAGTGCCTCGTATATAGAGATATGGACTTCGGGTAGATGCTCACCGAGTTGGGATTTTTTGAAAGTAGAGCCTTCTGAAATAATCTTCTCGATAAAACCCTTGGCCCATTGCAGGCTTAGGTCGATTCGCTCAACATCTCTCTGCTCCAACATCGACTGAATATCGACTACAACTTCTTCATTCCATCGTTCTTGGAATTGCTGTAAGAGTTCTCTGCGTTTCATATGCCAATTATAGACACAATCAGCGCAATGCTTTAAGCAGCCGTTAAGCCTCTCGCTGAGCTGCTCTCCCCATTTTCCTTGGCTTGATTGATCGAAGCCGAAAATCAGGCAATTCCAGTACGTGACTTCGAGTCGCTCCTTTCCTGCCTTAATTCGACTATTCTTTTCTTCTTGCGTAATCGAAGAGTCGGGGTCCTCCACAAGTTTGTAGTTTTCATTATCCTCATCGTTGATGCGTGGGCACAGAAGATGGCATTCCTCGTCGAAGCGCTGAATCTTCTCGTACCATTGACTGAGTTGCTCATGAAGATCCATTGTCGGGTTCGCAGGTACGTTGGCGCATCTCTCGGGATCGTGGCTAAAACAAAAGGTTCAGGAGTGCTGTGGAGGTAGGGGTTTTCATGAGGGGTTGTGGCAATTTATTGTCAAATCTAGCGAGGGTCGCATTCGACGAAGAGAAGGATTTCTTCAAGCGTTTCGTAGAGTTGGAGGTTGGTAGGTTGGTTGTTGGTTGTGGTGGTGGTGGTGGTGGTCGAAAATTCGAGGTTGAGTTGAGGGATCGTTGCTGGGGTACTCTGGCTTCAAAATCAAACAACCAGTAAATGTCTGATAGTGTGCGGGACAATCCCAAGAGACAAAACAGTGCCGCGAATGGGAGATTTGAGTCGCAGTGAATGTATGGAGTCCCTTGATATCCTGTCGGAGTTCGTATTCCAGCAAGGCAATGAGCCTACGGAGCAATATGAAAGAGGAAGATCAGGATAGGAAAATGGTAGTTACAACGCTAGGTCAGAAACTGGCCAGGCTTTGACGCGCCTGGGTTGCCGCGTTTTCTGCAGGGTGTTAAATGGAAAATAGCGGGCCGTTTGGCGCTGGCTGACAAGGCACCTAAGCCGCTGATGTCTAATTTGGGTGAAATGGTTGCTGAGATGGCTTGTGATAGGAGATTGTAATGCATGTGCAAGAAACATAGTCGCACGAAATGCTGAAGAGGTGCATTATCTTAACTACAGGCACTTAATCACTGTCCTCTTCCTTCAGCTGCTTCTTCAATCCTGCTTTCCCTCCATACTGTCTCTTCCCCGTTCGCTCCATCAGTCCATCAAGAGGGCATTTTGATTTATTCCATTCTTCGCTTCCCTCGCTTGTGTTTGCTCTACAGCGGATACAACTTCGTCCGTGCTGGACGAACAGCTTGTGCAATCCATACTTCAGATGATTGGGGATGCGCACCTCCAGATGACTAAATGTTTGATCTCGAGTGGCTTTGGGAGGTATCCATTTCAACCATCCGCTGATGCGGTGAACATGGGTGTCGACTGCGAAGCTAGGTTGTTGGAGACAGAAGAGAATAACGCAAGATGCTGTCTTGACGCCAATACCGGGGAATTTAGTGAGTGTCTGCATGGCTTCATCAGGAGCCATACCATGTATATGGTCTAGCGAAAGAATATCTTGGTCTGTCTTTAAGATTTCAAGATCTTTTTGACCTTGAGTTTTGTTGTCCGCTCCGGCAATACCAGATAAGTTCCCCCCTTTCTTCTCTTGCATAAATGCCTCTCGTCGTTGGGTGTTCTCTTCATGAACTAACTCCAGGATTGCTTTGATGTCTTTACCCTTGACTTGAGCCAAGCCACCTGTCTTGATTGATTCAACGATGGTTGGCAAAGGGGCAACTCTGACCTTGTTCCAGTCAACGCTGCCTTTCCCAATACCTTTGTCAACAGTGCCGAATGTGGTCACTAGCCCTCTGAATGCTGCACTTGAGTTACGGTTGGAAGTATTCGCGCTTAAACGGGTACGAATCAAAGCATCGAGAACAGATGGTACCTCTCCACAACCCGACACTTCCAAAGACGGCGCTGGTATCTTCTCGGGGGCTTTGGCTTCTCCATGTATTTTTGCCAGTCGACGATAGACCACTTCACATTCTTCCGCTGACGGAGCATTCCACTCTGGAAAGGGCGTCATGCCAGGAGTAAGTCCATACGGGTTATCCTTCGTTTTCTTGACCGTTTTCCGAACTGGTTCTTCTATTGTCATCTGGAGATCCTCATCCTTGACCTCCTTCTTTACGTACGAAGGCTTGGCTTGAGATTCAGTCCTTGTCTCGTCATCAGACTCGAAGTATGAAGATTTTGATGCTGATTTCCTTGGGCGAAGGGATCTTCGGGTTGCCAACTCCGTGACCTGGGCCGAACCTTGCTTCGCAGCTTTCATCCCCGATTTGACCACAGGTGAGGCCTCTTCGACTCTGACACCTTTCTTCAAGTCTTGCGTTTCTTTCGAATTTTCCGGAGGCGTAGGAATCGTTTCGATATCCTTCCGGGGAGCACGCACAGGTCCCAGATTGTGCGGAAGGTCATCCAAATACTCATCTTCCACCTGGTCCTTTGTCTTCCTCCCAATCTTCATTTTCTTCACAGGCACCTCCTCTCCACTAGCAATCTTACGTTTCCGTAAAGTTCGAGCAGCCATCTCGACTTGCGCAGAAGGTGTGGTAGCGTGGAAATGACGAAGGGTTGGGGATGTAGGGAGGCTCGGACAGGGGTGCAGGGGTGTCCAGAACTTGATGGCAAATAACAAATAGTTTTTCATTCCACAAGATCAGGCAATATCTTGATGTTCTGTATCAGAAGTGTTCTCATTTTTGTTCTGGTCGTGGTGGGTGTTCGTTCAGTTTTGCTATTACTTATAGTTGATCGCATCAATGACCTCAACAGTCGACACAAGGATCGCTGGGGTCTGTCTATCTCCACCCTGTCATTCGTCGCTCCCGCTGCCGGGATCCACTGAACTACCTAGGTACCATACCTATTATACCTACCTACCTACCTACTAAGGTACCTATCTAACCGAAACTGGTCAGAGTGGCTTTACTTACCACTCATAGGTCATTGTATACAGTACCTTACTTACCTACCCTGTGCCATCCGCTCTTGAAATAGCAACATCAAGGAGCATCAGAACAAAATAAACACATTTATTATATTCTCCAAAAGTTGTTTCAACTTGTACAGCTCCTTTTTCTTTCTTTCTCTGCTAATAATAAATTATTACTACACCGGCTTCTATCATACTAAACCAAGGTTCAGCGATACTCTAGTTTTGGTGAATGCTTTAAGAGTGTTTCAGTATCGGACAGCTGGGTGAATGACATCCCTAATAGAGCTCGGTAAATGGCACTTCGAAACAGTCCCAGAGGATTTCATGTATCTGGCCATGTTCTTGGAGCTCGATCTGAACGGTGGTGAACTCATTCATCACATTCAACTGCCTTACAATATCTCTGCAACACGAACCCACCCATTAGACACTGAAACTGTCATCAGAAGCTATTGAACATATACTAGAGCTAGTAAGGCCAGCTAGCCTCATTAAATAATACAGATTTGCTATGTATGTTCTCAATTGAGTAAAATAGCCACCAAATCTCGTGCGGTTTGGTTTATATATGATGCACACTGCCCGAACACTGATGGACTGGAGGATCAGTTGAAGAGCTTCGGCCGAGCAACAAAATCCATTAATTTTATAAGTCGCTGGTGAGCTATATCTCGGTGTAGTATAATGGAAAGATAAAGTAAATGGGCTCTCTATGCACACACAAGCGCAGGTAAAAGACGGTGCCTGCGATACTGATGCAATGATGCTAAAGGAAGCATATATATCAAATCTTGTAATAGAGCTGTAGCCCAAGCGTCGAAAGAAGACGATACAGGTAGAGGAAACATAACTATTGTTTCCATATAAATCCTCATCTGGTTAGTAGTACTTATACCAAGGTTTCAAGACGAATAAGAGCTTTGGCGAGACAAACGACCCATGGGACATATTGCACGGACCAAATATTCTCAGAGAAAGATATATGTTGCCCCAGATACCAAGGAGTTCACCTAAACTTAAGGACCTAACCGCTTCTGATACGACAAAATGCTTCTCTCGCTTTCTCTCCTGTAACCAACCATCGCTTTTTCGCTCTCTATTCACTACCTAGCCCAAGATAACAACTGCCTCATTTGCTCGAGGTATGCAATAATAATATTCTATTTCCCATATTATAAATCACAGTGTACTAACGCATCGACGTAGACATTTCTTTTGGTCGCTAGGCTCAGGTCGATTCTCAACCATGCCTATTGAAAGAATCGACCTCGAGGCGCTTCAAGATATGGATGACGTTTTATTTCTTTCTGAAGAATATCATGGTAATTTTGGTCGTCGAAGGCGTCTCTCATCTTGCACAATTGAAGATGAGGATATCAGCGGTCACTCAAATACCGCAGCCCGTCTTCTCGGACAGGGCGAACTTGAACTCAAGGCAGTAAGGCTACTGAATACGACTATACAAGCTGGTTCCTTTCTTGAAGTACGCCCATTCTTCTCCGGCAAATATCTCATTGAGTTTATTTTGATCAAGATTCTGGTTCGATGCCGGTCTACAAATGCGATCAAAATCCGTGGCACACCCTTCCTGAGAAACCGCTCGGCTTTAGCAAAGCTTCCAAAGAAGCCAAACGAAGTCTGCATGCTGATATGTCGAGATGATGACACGGACAACGAAGAAGTCACAGACATCAGTACATCACAAGTAGTTCAAATGCACACACTGCTGATTACCAACGCGAAATACCCCAATTTCAACCGGGCTGTCTTCAATCCACAATATCCCGCAGAAAGGGGCCGACCGAATGTGCAGTCCACGCACTTGACCTGCCGCTAGAAGCTGGAGGTTTGTTACACTGGACAAGGGAGCCGTCGGAAGCAGATTGAAGAATCTCTTGTTCGTATTGACTCCAGCGAAGTCTCACGGAGAGAATATAGAATTTCCGACGAGATACTCCGCAACAGATGGCGAGGAACTACCGCTAAAGGTGGCTCATGGAACCCCTTTTCAGGCGGCCACCTCATCGACCTGGAGTCTGAGCGGCCTAACGAAGAAGATCGAAGCCACGGCCAGCAGTACACGTTATTTGACTCATGTTCCGGTGCTGGCGGAGTATCGCGAGGCGCCCTCATGGCTGGTTTCAAGGTCCGATACGCGTTGGATAAGGCACCAGAGGTTTGGAATACATACCAAGCAAATTTCCCTGAAACCGAACTATTCAAGATGTCCCTTGACCAATTTCTATCCAGCGCACAGACGAGTCATATGCGAGTTGATGTTCTACACTTTTCTCCGCCCTGTCAATTCTTTTCACCAGCACACACGCACGCATCAGAACATGATGATGCCAATATTTTTGCATTATATGGCTGCAATCAACTGCTCAGGAAGTTGCGTCCCCGTATCATCACAGTGGAACAAACGTTCGGGCTCACGCATGACCGGCACGAGGAGTACTTTAATGGCTTCCTCGGAGACTTCACACAGCATGGCTACTCCATACGCTGGAGAGTCATAAGGCTTTGCACGTGGGGAGCTGCTCAAGACCGGAAACGCCTAATAATAATTGCCGCTGCACCTGGCGAGAGACTTCCGACCTTCCCCCAGGCTACACACAGTCAGGAGGGTGGCCACAGATTGCTACCTTACAATAGCATCGGAAAAGCGCTACGGGGCATCCACGCAGGAGACGATCTCCATGACCTTGATAATGTCAATTACTTTGATCCACCACGAGCGCCATATGACCCAGAGCGCCTGGCAGGGACCATCACCACTGGTGGAAGTGATCTTTACTACCCTGACGGCTCACGAAAGCTCACTCTTAGAGAGTATGCAAACTTGCAGGGATTTCCGAAGTTGCATCAGTTCCTCGGTACCAAGACATCCATCAAACGGCAAATTGGAAACGCGTTTCCTCCAAACACAGTCCGTGTTCTCTACAAGCACTTAGAACAATGGCTATTGAACGAAGACCGCATGCAGCCATTCACCAACAACCAGGACGCCATCCTCATTGAGGATGATTCCGATACAACAGCCAATATTACGGATGAATCCGAGGACAGGTCACACCACTCTCCGGATATGATGGACGGAAATATTGTTGAGACTTTCGATATGCAACAACATCGACGCGGTAGAGACCCTTGGGCAGTCGAGGATATTGTGATTGACTTGACCTAGCTCCTGGGCAGGTTTGATCATGGCAACATGTTACGGAGAACAAGGTTAGTGGTTACTGGCTTGGTATTGTAGCAGCCTGGAAACTAGGTAGATGACAGTTTTTCTCATTGGAAAGGGCACGATGTGGTAGATAACTGTTCTGTTCGAGCTATAGATCCATAGAGCCCTACCTACCTTAGGTATAGTAGGTAGTACTTAAGGTAGCCGTCATGAATACCAATGTTTGATTAGGTACCTACCTACCTACTTTATCCGGCACACACGCTTTGGGGTGTTAGATACCTTAGGTACCCTCTGTAAGAGAGAGGCGATCTTGAACTAACACCTGCTGTCACTGCCTTCTCTCTTTTTACCCTCAAAACCCCCTTTCAACTTTTGACAGTGATTCACAGCTGGCGCAGTTCAGAGCAGCGCGTCGGGTGCCTGCATGTGCGCCTTCTTGTAATATACGACGAGTGCAAACGCTTCTCCTCCTTCCCTCCTTCATCCTTCATCCTGCTTTGCAAGCTTCTGCCTGCCCGAGATTGACTAGTACCTTAAGGTACCTACCTACCTACCTAGGTACCTAAATACGTAGTCTTCTCCGAGTTCCCGCTTTTACTCTTGCTGTTTCTATCATCAACTCTCTCCATCTTGCGATTCTTTGACGAGTCACAGAAACCTGCTGCTATTTCGACTTGTTACTACGATTCTTCCGATATGGCATCATCTGTTTCTCTCGTATCGGCTCCTGCCAGAGGAAGTGTCCCTTCGACCGGAAATGTGAGTTTTGGTCATCCAGCCCTGCAAATTGTATCACTGACACTGTGCTCTCAGAAGCCACTGGAACCATTGTACGCCCTGTCTATGAGCGAGTATGTGAACAGACACGAGAATGGCACTGTCATTGAACAACGAAACGAGGAGACCATAT
This sequence comes from Fusarium sp. NRRL 52700, assembly GCA_013396095.1. NCBI lineage: Eukaryota > Fungi > Ascomycota > Sordariomycetes > Hypocreales > Nectriaceae > Fusarium > Fusarium sp. NRRL 52700. The sequence goes on along the minus strand of JAAQRM010000413.1, from coordinate 12,864 downwards.
TGAAACGGTTCAACGATCTTCGAACCCCTTTCAAGGCCTGGCCCATAGCCCAAATTGATTCCTTGGCCAATTCTTTCACCACGACCTGGCTCCTCCTTATCCCGGTCCCTAAACAATGCGAAGAAGTCATCTTTCCCGCGCTCACCGATAACTTCCGCATCGAGTTTGAAGAGAGAATAACTCTTTCGGACAAGACTTACTCTCTCGTCAATTTGTCAGCGACGCGGGTTAAAAACCCGTATGAGGATATGGAAACCATCGTCGGCCCAGAAGTCGTGAATTGTGCGGCCTTCAACGTCCAGGTGCCACGTGCGGTGAAGAATGAAGAAGGGGACCAGGAGGTCCTCCACCTAATGGACCACATGAAAACAGCATCCGCCCTCGATGACTTTGGAAATATAACCTTGGATCCAACGCTTCAAAAACATGTCTTCATCACATGGGACCTCTTTTCGAACACGTACGAGGCCGAGCTTGCTGCGCTACATCGCCTAATTGGAGATTGCCAGGTTGAAAGCCGACAGGTCAGTCCGAAGTGTAAGGCTGCTTTTGAGACAATACTTGAATTCAAGCGACCAAACACGAATATTATTAACCTCCACGGAATATTCCCCCACCTCCAGAACCCGCATCGCCCGGATCATAGGGTTCGGGGGAACCTTCTGCGACGTTTTCGATCCTTTAATAAGGACCACGTGGCCGCATTTCAGGGACTAAAGGCTATACCGAACGGTCTCTATTTTGTGAATGGATGTCCCGGTGCGGGTAAGACAGAGTGGAATATGGTCGTTTCTGCTCTGATTCAGTCAGTACGCCGTCCAGGTGCGAAGAGGCGTTATAACCCCATTCTATTTCTCGTCGACCTCAACAAAACTGTCGATGATGCTGCGGACCGCTACTGGAATCTGGCAAAGGAGTGTGGCCTTTATCTTCGCATCATTCGAATGCACGGTTGGCCTTACGAAATGAAGAACAGCGAGAAACTGGGCAAGAATCAGGAACAAGACTGCGAGCAGCAAACAGACTTCACAAAAAAGTTTTTGATAACTGCAAATATTGCAAAGACCTTGAGCGCCGGAAGAAACCCTAATAAGGCGCCAACGCTGGATGAAGCTGCCTGGGACTACTATGAAAAGCATAAACATGGTGGTTTTGTGGTGCTCAAGAAGGTGCTCATGAGAATGGAGGCTAAGGAAGTCTTGCACCACGACGACTGGAAGTGCCTGCGCAAAGAGATCACAAAATTATACACTGCGGTGTTGAAGCAGACAGACTTCATAGCCACGACACCCGTGGCCGCATATGGCGGCTTCGCTAAGCTTTTCAAGCCAGACGTCATTTTTATGGATGAAGCACCCCACGCCAGAGAGCTAACGACGCTTATACCTATCGCCTTCTTCGAGCCGATTGTTTGGATATTCACGGGTGATGTCAAACAGACTCGACCTTTCGTGAAGAGCGGCGATCCACGCGATGCCCTGAAGAAGGGGCTTGAGGTGAACCCATATTCTGAGCAGTTGCGTCTTAGTCTCATGGAAAGGGCCAATAGACTTGGGGCGATCAATTGTTCATTGTTGATAAACAAGAGAGCTCATGGCAACTTGCACAAGCTGCCGTCGGATCTCTTCTATGGCGGAAAGATGTCCTCTGATTACCCATCATCGAGGCAGTTCCCTGAAACGGTTAGCTACCTGAGACGGCACCTTGAGGCCCTCGGTAGTGGACAAAGATTGAACGCAAACCGGGCTGTTGTTGCCCTTTCGGCGAGCAAAGAGGAAAACCATTGTCACAGTTTCTGGAACCCTGTAAATCATCGTTGGGTCTTGGCTGAAGTGAAAAGGCTTTTGCAGGATCCGGCATTCCGCACCATCACGGACAGTAAGCAGCCCGGACATGTGATGATCCAGACACCATATAGTGTCTCTATGCGACAGTATGCACACGTGGTCAAAAGCTGGCCAGTTGAGTGGCAGGAGAGGACAGAAGTCTTGACGGTAGATAAGGCTCAAGGGAACCAGGCAGATGTGGTTTTCCTCGATATGGTGAGAACCACGAAGCCCGGCTTTATGGACGAGGCACAACGCCTCAACGTGGCGATAACCAGAGCCAGACAAGCGGAAATTGTTCTGATGCACCCTGCAATGACTTTTCGCCTACGTCGGGGTAAGCAGGTACCGACCGAGTACACCTCAAAGGTCTGGGACGATGCAGTTGTGAATGGTCGCTTGTTCGTGGTCTAACTGTGAAGTCATTAAGAGGAATTTGATGACAATGAGGAGAAGCATGTCTGGCGGTGCTTAAAGCTGTTTTGAGCACTTGAAGTTCAGTTGGTTGATAAGACAAATTGGGTCTGTCTTTTTGTTAATTACAGGATGTTAGGTTGAACCAAAGCCAAAGTGTATCGAAGCTTGTACGCTGTTCTCTAGAGAACGTTGAATGGAAGAGAAGTTGTCAATAATTACTGCTGCCCGCTCCCCTTGAGTCAAGAGATGAAGTCAAAATAAGGTCACAGTGCTCCCTCCACTCCCGATGGACTAGCTTAGTTGTGTCTTGGAGGCTCGGTGTTGTGGTGGGGACATACATGGCTTGGCAACAAGATCGGGATTTTATAAAGCATGAATGCTGAATTTAGAAAGAGGATCAAATCTCTTGTCCATGCCGTCACTGTGTGTAAGAAGATGCCAAATTTGACGGGAATGTTCAGCGCAACATGATAACTAGTGCTGTTGAATAAACCGGGATTGGCTCAGGATATTCCCACGGAAGAGAAGCCAAGATTAAGGGTCCTAGGGGGTATCTAATATGTAGGCACGTAGAACAATGGCACAAGGTCGGCTGCAAGGGTCTGAGGATTGATAAGTCATCCAAGACATTGTTTTTGTCAGAGGCCGGTCCACTCTTGGATTCAACTCACTATTACAGAGTACTTATTGCTTTATTATTATTTCTGACATTTGATCGATTATATAAGACTTGATGAATTTCCAAACCCAGTCACGGACCTATTTGGTGCCATGGATAATAATTATATCTTATCAAAGACGAGAGTAACGGAATGACAATAATCTCGCACAATCAGTGTCATCAGACTGAGCCGAAATGGTGCTGATTCTCGATCCTTATCTTACTCCCGCTCGCTCACGAATACTGGAGAAGACGGGAACATATTGCAAGTACAGAGCTCTTGGATCTAATGCTAGACAGACTTAGAGAATATAGTTGAGATTGGTAGTGCCTCACGAGGCTTGAGTAAGGAGGACATTATGCAGCGAATTTGACGGTTCTTCGAGTAATCTTTGCTCTTTCGATACCTATTCACAAATGTATTTATTTATAGAACTTGGCTGCAAATTATCATCGGCAACATGGGGCCAGTAGCTTGAGACCAGCTGCTTGACGAAACCTGCGGTCGAATGAAAACAAGGAACAGTGACATTGTCTTCCCATGTGACGATGTAATTGTTGCTATTGCTGCTCATCTTCAATTCAAAGGAAACAAGATGAGACGGATCAAGAGAAAGGATCTTGACGTACCAAGAGAGATACGTAAGCTGAAATTCATAGACAGCACTGTTGAAATGACACAAGTGTTTACAGCACATCGTAAATTGTGTTGAAACTGGGCCTGATGACGCCAGGGGTAAGTCAACACTAGATACCTACCTAGTAGATACCTATGAGAGAGAGAGGTAGGTACGTCGAGATGAGTGTGGCTTAGACGGGACTGACGGAGCTTCGGACGGGAAGCGGGGCATTGATAACCGTCCATGTCCAATGAAATCTCGCCCCCGTTTGAGCTACTCTAATCTGGTAAGGGGAGGTAAGAAAACTGAGGACCACTTTCAGGCAGACAAAGATATACAGACACAATTTAGTATAGATCTTGTGGATTGTAGACTATATATTTTTGACATACCCTGCCAGCGTCGAATGCTTTCTTTCTCCCTGGGGCGATGGGCAGTTGAAGACGTTGGAGCCCTGAAAAGGCGTGATAATAACCAATTGTCAGAAGGTGCTCGCTCTAGAGGGCCGTTGTTTTACGCTTGGCCGCTGACGACCACCCCCGGATTCCGCCAAGTCCTTACATCTCACTCATGCAAGAATGTGTCTCTCACAACGATCGATCATGAGTACACTAACTATCTAACAGCTTAAAGTGACCATCCCTTTATCCCCACCATATCTTCCGGATTCATCGACTGAACCCTTTCAATAAAGCACAAGCCTTCCACGGGGCTCGCTGTGTCTCGCGCGACTGCGACGGCGGCCTCCCAAGACCCGAGCATCCAGTGTTATACCAGCCACCCCGCCCCATTAACCTAACCCAGCAATACGAAAAGAAGCATCACCACTCGATTAGCTGTCCCGGTTCTCAGCTACCATCAGCTCTTGCCGGCTGCTGCTGGCTACCTCCCCATCCGTCACTTATTCCTCGAACCCGGTGTGGTCCAATTAGATGGATACTCTGCGATGTCTAAGTCGGAGGAAGAGCGATGCGATGGTTAATCTCGAAACCAGAGGCGTCATGTTGAAACGCCAGCTCAGCGATGGAGGAATCGCGGGTGTTGTTGTTGGTGTTATCGTGGGTATTGCGCTTGTTGTTCTTTGCTCGTATCCCTTTATCATCCGCCGCATCAGACGCCGAAAACAAACATCTCTTCACGGACCCCCGAACACGAACGACCCAGAGACTGGCGAAGTCCCAGCAACTGGAGCCCCAGGGATAGATGACAATCAACGCCGCCTGTCCTCACAAGACTCTTTCAAACCTTCAGGAGAAAATACGCGTGGGGGAGTTGATGGATCTGTCAAGGACTTGGAATGGACAGCCCACGATGGCTTTTTGCAGCAAACCAATGGTCAACCAGACTATGTTCCCCGAATCGACACAAATCTACCTTCCTATGGCTTTGGAAACGCCCTGCCAACTGCCAACGACTCAATACCGCGCTCAGCACCGTTCAGCTCCAACGAGAACCATCATGAAGAGTACATGCCGCAGTCTATTGGTGATGCACCCCGTGCTGTTCTTAATGGGACCAGTGCGGATTATTATAGCCCATCAGTCCCCTCGGAGGCATTTGGCATGTTTTCGACTGAGGAACCCCGACCTCAGCCTGAACGCTCATGGTCGCGTGGGAGCTCCTTGAGATATAATTTAAAACAGATGTTTAGTCGCAAGAGCACGCGCGATCAGTCTCTTAACTCACCAACATCGCAATCCCTGGCTGAAAATCTCGAAAACGTACCAAGAGCACAGGATGGAAGTCTTCAACGGATCACTACAGCAGGAAGACCAACCGAGTCTCCTACTGACATGACTGCTCCGGCGATCGATTCTTTGCCGGTACCTACATCTACCCAAGCCTTGGGATCCCCGATCGCTTTACCATCTACCCTGCCAAAGGGGGCTGTGCAAAGTCCCCCAGATTCTCCACCGACCACTTTCAACTTCAACGCGTCTCAATCCCCTCCTAGCCATCCCGCTCCTGGTACCGTGAATCCCATGGATATCATGCCTGCATCGACAGAAACCGAAGTGTGGCACAGGAACGACTACCAATTATATGTATCGCAATCCTCACCCAACCAGCCGCCCCCCTCAGCAGGGCCTGCCACGCATGAAGGGCCTGTGGACTCGCCGTCGCCGTTAACCCTCCCTCCTAGTGATCCTCAGCATCAGCCTGTGCCCATAGTTCATTCACCCACACCGACCCAGAGTCAAATAGCGTTCAAAACGGAGGAGGTCGATGGCAATCAGGATATTTCTATGTCTGAAATTCCAACGGCGAATCACTTGAGTCCTCTCCCCGACAGTAGTATTCGACACCCAAGCTATCCCTCTGATGCGTCTACCCCCCTGCCTGGACCGGCATTCACCAACCCGTCATCGCTCAGTACACCTGCGACACAGCTTGATTCCCCTTCACCTCACTCTGGTACATCTTCCGACTACCGACATAGCGTATCACCAGGAAACGCTGTAAGCAACCCGTCACCGAGCAATGGTTCACACGCATGTGATGAGCCTGGCTGTAACCAGGTGTTCGACCAGCCACACAAGCTCAAGTAAGTTTATCGTCACCTGGCTGATCCAAGTCGCTCACCAACCCAACAGGCATCATCAACGATATCATACGAAAGATCACAAATGCCCTTACCCGAACTGTGGCAAGGGATTCGGGACCAAGACACATCTCCAGCGGCATGTCAATGATCGACATGAGAGAAAGAAAAAATTCCACTGCGCTGTGCAAGGCTGTGACTACTCAAGACAAGGAGGAAAGGGGTTCCCTCGCAAGGATAACTGGAAACGACATATGACAAAGATTCACAATATGGATCAGAGACACCTCCCAGAACCTGTGGAAGTCGACCAGGAGATGGGCGGCACATAAGGACACCTACTTGCGACGTCAACTCATTTGCTGCTGTATATATAGGTTATTCCCGCCGCATCTGCACTGTACTACGTACCACCTGAATCGGCCACTGACTGACAAGCCTTAGCACTTTGCTGGGCTCTCTGTTTACTTATTTTCCTTTTTCATTTACAGCGATCTGATTCTTACACTCGTTTTAAAGTTGGCATGTTAGGGTATTAGAAGTCAAGGAACCAGCACAAAAATCTATGTTCGGACGTGTAGGACTATTCAGGCGTTAGGTCATGGGAAAAGACATATTCGTCTAACAATGGACGAGCCAGGCGTGTTCGTTTTTGGGTATCTATTAATTCGACAGTGTATAACCGAACTATTCCAATATAAAGAGTGCTATTGAGCATTATGGTTTCTGGCACATGCTCGCCCCCTTCAGCTTAGGTCTTTGATGATTTTCCTGACAAGCTTCTTCTGTTCTTCGACATCTAGTCTCCTCTCATCCGTCTCCAGTACTGCCCTCCCAACAGCAATGACCGTTTTCACACTCTCGCTGTCAACCCAGAACTTGCCATTGCGTCCTGTAGCAGTCTCAAATTGAAGGCCCGCGTTACCGAGCTCTTCCAGCACCACAACTCGGCCTTCTTGCACACTCTTGGGCATCATCAGACGTCGAGCCATTCCAAGTGACACAGTGTAGAGCATTCCGCCTGTCAAAGGGCCTAGACCCTCGGATTTTCCTGTTGAAGAAGATACGCATTCAATCTCTGGGTCCATGTGGCGGTTGGCAAGAGCAATCCGTGCGTACACAAGTGCACCCGCGGTAAGCTGAGGACGGGTCTTCTTTGTGGCGCCTTCAAAAGAAAGTTGCGGTAGAAGAGCAGGTGCGGTATAGTCGGAGAGAGTAACGTAGAATAAGTCGGCGGCGCTGCGCTGGACGGTCCCGATGACGAGCTCACCGACCCGAGGGGTATACTGTTGATTGGTGAGTCGACGGTCTTTGGCCCGGAGGTATCTCAAGAGCGTACCTTTCCTCGAGCATTCTCTACACGAATTGCATTCTTTTGTCGATCAGTTACAAGCTGGCCAGCGAGTGTGGGAACGATGTCATTGGGAGGCACATGTCGTAGGCCAGGACCGAGCCGCAGAGGCTTCTTAGGATGTGAAGGAATAAGAGATGGATCAATTATATCGCCTGGCAGTACGAACACCGCATCAGATGCCATGATGGGAAATTTGACGAGGAGGCCTCGAAATGTAACAATTAAAAGCTGCAACCCCGATGCGACAACTTCAAAACCATGAGCAAAGGCGGCATGTGGAGAACCGATAACGATAAAGTGAATACGTACCAGTGGCCGATCAAGAAAATTGTGGGCGATACGATTAGCGGGCAGTTTTTTTCCAATCTCTGAGGGAAAAGAAAAGAAACCCCACTAACATCCATCACCAACTCGCACTCGCCCTCCAAAATCTTGACACCTTGGAACCTCTTTGCTTCAACTCAACAGAGGCACAGAGTCTTGACTTTCTTTCTATTTCTTCAAGGGCTCATAAAACTCCCTTCAGACCGACCTAATGAGTGACAACGCTGGAGCCAAGGGCCCTGAGCCTGGCGATCGAGTTGCCATTGGTATTACCTTTGGTAACTCCAACAGTTCCATTGCCTATACTGTTGACGACAAGGCCGAGGTTATTGCCAACGAGGATGGAGGTATGTTCTTCATCGACCTGAACTGTGCCCCGTGATACTGTCACTAGGTCGCTTTGCTGACTGCTGGCTGCTTGATAGACCGACAAATTCCCACTGTTCTGTCTTACGTCGACGGCGATGAGTACTACGGTGGACAGGCCAAGAACTTCCTCGTTCGCAACCCCGATAACACCATCGCGAACTTCCGGGACTTCCTCGGCCAAGAGTACGCGACCTTTCCGCCGCAGTCCCAATTTTGGAACTTAGGACACTGACACGATACCTTCAGATTCAAGTCCATCGACCCTACCCACTCTCACGCCTCCGCCCACCCCAAGGATGTTTCCGGCACCGTTGCTTTCTCCATCAAAGACAAGAGCGAGGACGAGATTTCGACCGTTTCTGTTTCAGAGGCCACTACTCGATACCTGCGACGGCTTGTGGGTTCTGCTTCCGACTACCTGGGCAAGAAGGTCACCTCTGCCGTTGTCACTGTCCCCACAAACTTCACCGAGAAGCAGCGAGACGCTCTAATCAAGGCCGCCAACGACGCCGACATCGAGATCCTGCAGCTTATTTCTGACCCTGTCGCCGCTGTTCTGGCTTATGATGCCCGTCCTGAGGCCAAGATCGAGGATAAGATTATTGTTGTCGCCGACCTCGGTGGCACTCGCTCAGATGTTGCCGTTATCGCCTCGCGAGGTGGTCTTTACACTATCCTCGCCACTGCTCACGATTACGAGTTTGCTGGCGTTCACTTGGACAATGCTCTTATGGATCACTTTGCTAAGGAGTTCCAGAAGAAGCACAGCATCGATCCCCGTAACAACACTCGCAGTCTTGCAAAGCTTCGACTTGAGTCTGAGGCTACCAAGCGAGCTCTGAGCCTGGGAAGCAACGCTCAGTTCAGCGTCGAGAGCTTGGCGGATGGTTTCGACTTCTCTGTTACTATCAACAGGATACGATACGAGATGGTTGCCCGCAAGGTTTTCGAGGGCTTCAACCGACTCATCGAGGGTGTTGTCAAGAAGGCCGGCCTCGATGTTCTTGACATTGACGAGGTTATTCTGTCAGGAGGTACTGCCCACACCCCTCGTATCGCTAACAACCTCCGTGGTATCTTCCCTGAGACTACCGAGATTCAGGCTCCCGCCACGAGTGTGTCCGCCATCAACCCGTCTGAGCTCCTTGCTCGCGGTGCTGCCCTCCAGGCCTCTTTGATCCAGGAGTACGAGGCCGCCGATATCGAGCAGTCCACTCACCCCGCTGTCACCACTGTCAAGCACATCTCCAACGCTATTGGTGTTATCACCGTGGGTGCTGACGGCGAGGATGTCTTCACCCCCATTATTGCCCCTGAGACTGCCGCCCCTGCTCGTCGCACTATCCATATTCCCGCTCCTAAGGAAGGTGGTGATGTTCTTATTAAGATTGTTGAGGGAAACACCCACATCAAGGTCACCAAGCCTGAGCCCAAGGCTAAGGAGGAGAACGGGGACAAAGATGAGGACGACTCCGACTTTGATGATTCTGATGAAGAGGAAGAGGAGACTCGAGAGAAGATCTGGAAGATCGGCAACCCTCTTGCCGAGGCCGCCATCAAGGGCGTCAAGGCTGGTGGCAAGGTCGAAGTCACGATTAACGTTCTAGCCGATCTAGGCGTTACCGTCACAGCTCGGGAAGTTGGCGGCAAGGGTGGTGTGCGAGGAAACATCTAAGTCTGGGAGTGCTGGACTCAAAAGCAGGAACTTTGATTAAAAAGCCGCAATGATTTTATGAGTGGGTTTATAAGGGGGGTTGGCATGCAACAAAAAGCACGGGATTATTGGTAGATTCTAGAAGACACAATAGAGGGATGTCAGGGATGAATTGAATAAAGATTTTTAACATTCAAAAGAACAATGTCGAACCATTTCGGTGGGAGCCAGTTTCGACGTCTAAATTAGGCCCTTCACATTACCTGGTTCCCATCACCCGGTAATCGCCAAGCAATGAGGTCGTTTCGCATATCATCCTCTCTAACCTCGCGAGTTCCCTTATAACTCACTTCACGCATTGGGTCGCTATCAAGTGTCATAGTAGACGCCATGCTCGCCATACTACGCGCGTGGTCGAGGTGGTGTTCATGAATGCGTACACCTTTGCGTCGGTTCGACGGAGTAACTGTAACTGTCGAGAAGCTCTTATCACTCGAATTACTTGGTGTGCGGCAATGTGAGGAGCCAGCTGGGCCGTTATTTTGGTGGTTTTGTGAAGGTGAGGCAGTTCTGCTTGAGTTGTGGTGATGGTGGTGATGAGGGTGAAGGAGGTTGTGAGTTATACGGCGGGTATCGCGGGCTCGGATGGTATCATGTGGGCCCATATCGTCGTCGTCGTCTTCTCCATCAGTGACGGGCGAAGCATTGTGAGGTTTTGTTTTCCAGCCGTTACCTCCGTTGAAAATGTCCTCAATGACTTCTTCAGCAGAGTGCTCGTTCGGTTGCCGACTCCACGAAGCAGCGAGAACGCTTCGGTACAGATCTTGGAGCTCAGCGGCGTCGCGAGGTTTAGACAAGTTGGGGACCGCGGCAGCTATTGCTGTTTATTGTCAGCGGCAGGGAATGATATGGAACGAATCAGTTTAACTTACGCCCAGCTTCATCCTCTATTGCCTCGCTCATGATACCTCCGATGCCTCCAAAGACGGGAGCCGTTTTCAGAGGAGGAGCTACGTAACTCCGTTCTCCGTCGACTTGGATCATGAGGATACTGATTTTCAGCGTACTGTTGACTTTGCTATCCTGCATGAGATATCTTCTCACGATGCCATCCTCGACAACATCTGAATCACGGCGCGGCCGTGACGTACCACCCCTCGTCGGGCTGACACCCATACTGTTGCTACGCATGCGACCAGGCGATGCGACATCCTTGACGAAGGCCTCGCTCTCTTCCACGTACTCGCTCAGGTTGAGACGAACAATACCAAGGGTGACCTTCTCTGTCAAGCCAAATTCCTGTATGACCTCAAACTCCATGGGACATTCGGTAAGGTTGTTATTGCGGTCTATCGATATGCGGATAGAGGGTACCGCGGTGACAAAGCCCCATTCAACTCTGTGGTTGGCGATTGGGCATTTCTGTGTGCGGCCGCGATGCTCCGCGGTCATTGAGTGCGAGAGATGCCATTTGACAAAAGCCTGGCCAGAAACGAGCGGTACGTTGTTAAGGTCGTAAATCTAGTAAGTATAAGTCGAGGTTTCCTCATAGGGTGACTGGATTTGAATTGAGGGGTGTACCTTGAGATGAAGGTCGAATTTTGGCTGGAGTATGAGTTAATTCGAGTTCGAGTTGAAGACTGAAGTTAATCCTTACCTTCCGGGCCTTGCCAACTTCAGGTTTGAGAAAGCCCATGTTAGCAAAGATTGTCAGGATGTACCTCTGTCAATGATTCGCAATGTTTAAGTTACGACTATGTGAGTAGGTGTATAGCGAGCTCGCTTGAGCGTAACTGTGACGGTAGGTACCTTATCTATCTAATCTTAGGTACGACAGACTTCCGTAATGAGACTGACGGGAGTGCTGGCTGCAATATCGCCCAAAGCTAAGATGGCAGAGAAAATATATAGAAATAGCCCGCGTAATGCACCGGAAATGCGAACCTTGTGGGGATGCGGCTTACTTAAAGAGGCCATCCCCCTCTGGATCTACCTCTGCTTAGGTTGTTTGGCGTGGACTTCGACAGTTGGACTTTGACTTTGGGTTTGGCTTTGGTCTGCCACGCGATTCCCAATTCTAATAAGGATACGGCGGTCCCCTATGGCGCTGTATCTAGGGGAACGGTCGCAACCGTTTGAACGTGGAACTGAAACGGACCGTAGTGAGCAATGACAAGATAAGCCCGCGATCGAAAGTTGATGATCCCAACGTAAATGATGAGGATATCGATCAGATCCCATGATGGTCGAAGGATGCCCCCTGTGACTTGACGCCACGAGAGATGCAACAAGCAAAGCCACAAGAGGCTGGTACCCAAGAGTACCTAGGTACCTCTACATTACGTTGACCATTGGAAGGGAGGGCATGCCAATTCATCAATCATTATCCGTATACTGATATTCATTTATGAGATGTGATATTCCCGAGTCCTATATTATTAAGTACATTTTGGCTTTTACACTCTTGCCCACTCCTGGAAGCGGTGTTATTCCCGCTGATGAGGCACTACACCTCATTTTCAGCTCCCTCGCTCTAAAAAAGAAAGTTGAAAAATCACCTGCGAGTCAGTCTTGCAAGGCTCGAAACCGACCCGACCAGATGGACCGCCACTGAATCATGTGTTTCATTTACAGAGGGAGAAACTGAAATCGAAAGAGAGCGATCGATTGGAAGTGTCTTTAATATGTCGAGATGATGCTGAACTACGCCAAGAGAATCAGGAAGTCTATGACGAAATGTACCTACCCAGAAGAGGATGCTGAAATAAACTAAACTCACCAAAGAGTCCCTTAAGCTTAGGCTAGATTTAACTAAAGATCTTCGTCGCTTATTATGGTCAAAGTCTTGAGTTTTCACTCATACGTAAACTAAGAATACTATACCCCTATGTTGCCGCTTCTGCTGGGCCGTTACTGGAGTTTCCTCTTGCACAGGCCGCTTGACAATTTCTAGGATTTTCTAAAGTCTTCAGCTTTCTTGCTTCCTGAGGACTGTTCAGAAGACCAGTAGAATCCGACTTGTTTTCTCGTAACCCATCTAGGGGGTTAAGGGAATACAGCGGACGGGCTTTGGTGGGAGATCAGCGTTTTTTGGTGT